>OX387651.1:1250000-2500000 GCA_947568875.1 Fissipunctia ypsillon | reverse complement strand
AAAGTTTCAATAAACTGTAAAATGGACAACGTAGTACTGGCATGAATAGAGTCAATTGGTGTAACGCAGTTCATTTGAAAGTGAGTCTCAATTCTCAATGAATATTATTCGTATTCATTTTGGATAAAATTAATTTACAGAGATTGCCGGCAGTGTGGTGCGACCCACTTCTGTACTTTCTGACGGGACGCGAGGTGGTGGCCTTGAAAATGGCGTTAGCAAAATAGGGATTGATGATCTAGTGTCTGGGATATAAAATCACGGACTTTTTGTTGCTATGTATGCTTTAGAATAAAACATTATTGATAATGTTGTATGCATCATAGCCCAACGCTGTCGACTCGCTATCTTCGAGGCCATGGTCTGTCTGATGTTCAGCTAACGATTACGCTGTCGGTTGCCGAATTACCACCTCACTTGAAACAAATAAAAAGGTTTAAACGATTAACAGAAGTTGACAATATCTATAGTATGATACCTAAGGATATTTCGTGGCCCTTTTACTTTTGACTCGCTGTTATCGAAGCCACGGGCTGTCCGATTTTCGACTGATTTTTATGTGTCACGGTTAAATACATAGCTAAGAATAATTTAAAACTCATTTTTCTATTCCGATGATGTGCTATCTATACCAAGTATCTTCCTGTTTATCAATAGTATATATACAGGTATAAATCAAAAAGGTGTGCGCTTCGGTAATTTTTATATTTCCGAATTAGCACGAGCGTCGCGCCATTGAATCATCCCCCACAGAGGCAAAGCTTCTGAGTTTCGTACTGCCATGCTTTGTTGTAGTACACCTATCATAGCGTGCTTGCTCTCTGTCGGATTACCTGCTCCGATCGCAGAACGTCATCTGTCACTCAAAAGTGTTGAAGTTTTTTGGCATTGCATAGAGTTGATAATCTATAATTTTGTAATCATTGTGATACAAAATAGGCAAGTATTTCCACGGTTGAAATAGCTTTAAATTAGATGTCAACATCACACGTTCGTATTTCCGAAGATAGACTATGTCGTGGCCCCGCTATCGGCGAGGCCACGGCCTATGTCGTGGCCCACCCGCTATCGGCGAGGCCACGGCCTATGTCGTGGCCCACCCGCTATCGGTGAGGCCACGGCTTATGTCGTGGCCCACCCGCTATCGGTGCGGCCACGGCCTATGTCGTGGCCCACCCGCTATCGTTGAGGCCACGGGCTATGTCGTGGCCCACCCGCTATCGGCGAGGCCATGGCCTATGTCGTGGCCCACCCGCTATCGGCGAGGCCACGGCCTATGTCGTGGCCCACTCGCTATCGGCGAGGCCACGGCCTATGTCGTGGCCCACCCGCTATCGGCGAGGCCATGGCCTATGTCGTGGCCCACCCGCTATCGGTGAGGCCACGGCCTATGTCGTGGGCCACCCGCTATCGTTGAGGCCACGGGCTATGTCGTGGCCCACCCGCTATCGGCGAGGCCATGGCCTATGTCGTGGCCCACTCGCTATCGGCGAGGCCACGGCCTATGTCGTGGCCCACTCGCTATCGGCGAGGCCACGGCCTATGTCGTGGCCCACTCGCTATCGGCGAGGCCACGGCCTATGTCGTGGCCCACTCGCTATCGGCGAGGCCACGGCCTGTCCGATGTTCGTCTGATGATTGCGCAATTCCCCAGTTATTATTGCCATTGTTCGGAAATTTAACGTTTTCGTTTATTTTTTTATTGGCGTCGTTTGTCATAGTTGTAGTTTAGTGGCAACAATGGCAGAATGTATCAATAGTGGAGAGAGCGAAAATATTTTGTTTGTCTGTTATTGTTAATGGCTTGGAAAAATGTTTTGAACTACTCAGACTGATTGGCTATGTGAAGTTACAGATATCGTTTTGTACATAAGTTTGTTATATATTTACATACATACATAAAATCACGGCTGCTTCCCGTGGAGGTAGGCAGAAACCACAGAACGCCACCTGTTACGATCCTTACGATATACGATCAATGAACGCAAACGAAGCAAAAAGAGGATTCCTTTTGCTTCGTTTACGTTCAATGATCTGGTCATACACATACGCCGGTTGCGAGTACTACGCACCTGACCTTTCCGAAGAACATCACCAACGGTATAAACAAGATGTAACATAATTAACGCACAACCTCTTAAGGGGTCATTATGAACAACTTTTACTATGGGACCAAACATGAAATCGAAAAAATAATCAGCTGCTCCCTATATTTATGTTCGCATAACTCGTCAGAATGTAGGAAACAGCAGATTTTTTTTTCGCGATTTCAGGTTTGGTCCCATAGTAAAAGTTGTTCATAATGATGAGTACAATGATCCCTTAAGAGGTTGTGCGTTATTTATGTTACATCTTGTATAAGTCCTTCTAGGGTGTCCTCTGCCGGCGTTTCCACTCACTTTTGTTAGTCGCCTTTCATTCATCCTCTCAACATGATCAAACCATCAAATCATACCCTTTTCAATTTTTGTCTCTACATTTTGTTTTAAACCGCACCGTTGCCTTATCATAACATTGCTCAGCCTCTCATTCATGCCACTTTTGCTATAAGTACCAAACATTCTCTTCCATACATACTTCTCTTTGTAATAAGCAATAAATTACGCTTTAGTTATTCCCCTAATTAAAACATATCATCACGTGCTCATTTATATTATTTACTCATTAAAATCGTACAGTTTCAGTATTGCTAGTCCTTTATCCTTCATAAAAACACATTTCATAATCAGCCTACAATGGCCTGTGTCCCAGCAGCGGGTGCTGGGACACAGGCCTCCTCTCGGTGAGAGGAAGTGGGCCGTAATCTACCACGCGGGCCCAGTGCGGGTTGGTAGATGTCACATGTCTTCGAATTTTTGGTTCTGGACATGGTACTGTTGGTTTCCTCACGATGTTTTCCTTCACCGTTTTGAGAGCAGTGGTGATGGAATAATTTACAAAAAGTGAAGCGCTGGTCTGGGTTCGAACCTACGACTTACAACTCGTAAATCGTGGCCCAGCTGTTACCACTGGGCCACCACTTCTCTCATAATTCAACCCGTATATTTAAAAAAAACACATAATTCTGCTAAAACATTATTAATAGAAAATATCACAAGCCTTTATAGTAAACAAGTCTATCCATTCGCCTACCACAAATAATATAATCATAATGAACCCATTCCAATTTGTAAGTACTTTAAGTACTACTAGCGTAGAAATGACAAACAGCTTTCACATTACATTTAATATTACCTTTTATTCCACACAAGACAAAATCCACATTGTCAAACGAACATAATTGCCCCATTTTCCACTTTTGATAACTTCATTTGAAACTAAGTACTTATAATAGATATTAATTAGAGCTAATTATGTTCAGAGTAACAATGGGCTTACCTGTATAAATTAATATAAGGGTTGAATTATGTGTAATTAAATACAATTTTTGAAATTGATTTTTCGGATATAACTAAAAGATCTTGTAACTATCCCTCTGCAAGGCCATTGCCTTGTGCGTGGTGAGGAATACTTGAATATGAAGCTGCCATTACAGGTTTATATTCAAGCATTCCTCACTACGCTTGGTCAGCGTATAGATGTCTGACAGTCTGACCTACCCGCACTGGGCCCGCGTGGTGGATTACGGCATACTCCCTCTGACAGGTCTGTGTCGCAAGTCACAACAGAGGTACATTACATAACATTACGCCTGTAATCCCCGAAGGGTTAAGTAGAGATGTACCTATAGTCCACTCACATTTCGCCAGTTATTTTTAAGTCCGATGTAATAGGGGCCGAGCGGAAATATTATAGTCTGATTATGCAGTATGTCTCTTTTCCATACATATTAGAATCTATCTGCTTTTTATCTAAGTCTCAACTATGAAACTAACCATCCACATAAGTCTACTTAGGTCTACAAATCTCGTTCATATTATAGTCACCACTTTTAAAGCTCCGCAGCTCCGGTCAATATATTATACAAGGTGTAACATAATTTACGCACAACCTCTTAAGGGGTCATTGTACTCATCATTATAAACAACTTTTACTAAGGGATCAAACCTGAAATCACGAAAAAAAAATCAGCTACTCCTTACATTTAGGTATGTTCGCATAACTCGTCAAAATGTAGGGAACAGCTGATTTTTTTCGCGACTTCAGGTTTGGTCCCATAGTGAAAGTTGCCTGCTGATATAGTACCGAATTTTCACTTACTATAACTTCGAACAATATAAAATACAAAACAATTTGTCGGCCGGACCTCAGAACGTCAATTTATTTTGTCATTACTTACACTAACCCAGAGTTTAGCGACGTAACTCCCACATCGGTGGGTTTAATATTTAAAAGTTTAACTCTAGGTTTACCGCTAACTATTGGAGGCGCAAGATGAATTATTTGATTATTCCTGAGTTAGCTGTTGACGCGCAAGTGGGCCTAAGAGTTAGAGGTAAACCTGACGTTAAAATTAAATATTTAACCTACCGATGTGGGAGAGTTAAGTCACTAAACTCGGGTTTAGTGTTAGTAATATCAAAATAAATTGACGTTATGAGGTCCCGCTGATAACATATTTTGTATTTTATTAGTCGATGTTATAGTAAGTGAAAATTCGGTACTATATCAGCTATATGTATAATATTCATGAATGTAATGCAAATACAGTGTTAATTTAATCGATATGTTTGAAAATTAATTAGTTTGATTTATAAATACTCATGAACCGAGTTTAAACGTAATTGGTTTGTCATTCGCAGTTCACATTCATTTTATTATTTATTCGATGAAACTGATCAAATAATCAACAAATATATTATTTACCGTTGTTTGTGCATTATTTACGCGCATGTTTTAGTATGCATGACTAGTTTTAAACATCAATGGAATCCTAAACCTACCATTAGTGGATTGTTATGCACAAAATATTACATTAACATAACATAACACCTGTAATCCCCGAAGGGTTAAGCAGAGGTGTACTATAGTACACCCACATTTCGCCAGTTATGTTTAAGTCCCATGTAATAAGGGTCGAGCCTATTGCCATCAATCGGGCACAGATCCAGACTTCGAGCTGCTAATGAGAAATTCCAGATGGAAAACCAATAATAACACTTTGCTAGACTCGGGAATTGAACCCAGGACTTCATGCTCAGCAATAGTTCTTGCTACGACTAAACCAATGAGGCGGCGTAATTTTATTAGGACTGTAAAATACTTACTTGCTACAGTATCTAGGTATTTACTTTTAATAATTATACATTACCTAGCCCTATTCAATTTTATGGCGTAGACACATGACTGCATTTAACCATCCATGGCTGAACATCAAGCTCCCATTGACCACTACAGTTATGGTGAACTTAGTAATTACGTATTGATATAGTCAGCTTCGTAGATGCATTAGCGATCACAGTTTCAGGTTACAAGCAAGCAACAGGACACTGCATATCCTTTTTAAGCCAAGCACACATTGCAGCTGCAACCAACGGGCCGCACCGCGATGTTTGCAATGCGTTACGATTAAGCGCGGCATGCTATTCAAAACATCCTTATAAGGAAGCGTGCTTACGTAGTCATTGGTGTTCACTCCATGCAAATGTATTATTTTCTCTGTTTTCTATTTGATAATTATAACGACAGTAGAGCAAATATTCGCGGACATGTTCTCATCATCTCATTCTCATCATCATCTTTGGTTTCTTTTTATATATTATTTTTTTCTAAAATTATTTTATGTAGGTACGCCAAAGAACAAATCATAGGAATATGTCACTGGTACATTATATCGTAAAAAATATTTGGTCTAGTATCATTAACCTGGGAGAAAACAGAGGAATACGTTTCTATGGAATTAACGCCTCTGTCCACGTGGATACGTTTCCTCTCTTATCTAAACTATTATTATAAAAACCTTTTTGCAACAAAACGACCGAACTCAAAAAAAAAAACACTACAAAGTGAAAAATAACTTTAATTTCGGAAGACGGTGTCTTTGGATTTGTATTTTAGTTTATTGCCACCATCTTCCGGAATTAAAGTTATTTTTCACTTTGTAGTGTTTTTTTTTAGTCGGAAGTCGGCTGTTTTTTTTTTTTTGCAAAAAAGTTTTTTTTTTCACTTTTAAGTTTTGGTTACCTACCCCACACAAAGTCGTATACCTACTTGCAATGTACATAACAGTGACAGGAAATTATTATAACATCATCAATAAACACTAAGTGGAAATAACATGTTTTACTGAAGCTAATTCAAAAACCACTCATCAGAACTTGACCAAATTTATGTGGGAACAATATACAAAGCCAAGTAGCCTTTCAAATTAAAAAAAAATTAAATCGGCTTATAAATGACAGCATTTTGAGGTAACAAAAAAAAATAGTAACAAACATTTAAAAAAAATACAACCGAATTGAGAACCTACTCCTTTTTTGAAGTCAGTTAAAAAGAAAAGATTTGATTTTTCATGTTTATTTTTAATGGATATACTCAAAATTACTTCACCAATTTTAAAAATTCTTTCACCTATAGAAAGCTACATTATCAACGAGTAACGTGGGATGTATTTTATTTTTGATAAAAATTGGATATCCCCACGAAAATTGTTTTAATGTAACCCAAGGTATCAAACTCTGGAACTACCAGTTGAATTTGAAAATTTTTTTTTGCATTGCATAGCATAATTCTTGAGGAAGGTTATAGGCTATTTAACATCACCCTAAGACCCTTAGGAGCCATGCAAAAAGGAAAAAGTCAGAAATAGCGCTAAGAAAAAACGAAGGATTTGCACGGACGGGCGATGGAATGCGACGTGGTGGGTTGGGGGCCGAAATTTCACGCGGGCGAAGTCGTGGGCAGAAGCTAGTGTAAAATAAAACAAGAATTTCGCCTTCCAAACCTTAAGTTTACTTAGACGAAGTTCGAATCAAAGTTCTGTACAAATGCCAATACACTATGCTAATAAAAGCGCTGCTATTGAATTACTTAAGCACAGTTCAAAGACTAATAAGCAGTGCTTCAGACAACTCCAGTACAAATTTGTTTAGGCCTTTTCTTTCATACTAATTGAATACTGGGTGTTGGTGTGTTATGGCGGGTTTAGGAATGTCCATGAATATTCTATTATAGAGAATGAATGGTATTCCAATTTAAGACTTTTTATTAGGTTTCAGAACAAAATCTGTGCCTTCTGTTAATAGCTGTAGGCCTTTAAGGATAAAAATATCTACTACTGGAGTTAAACATGAGAAAGCTTCTTGAAGTTTCGTCTATAGATGGTGGTAAATGATAAATGATTTCATTCCTGTAATTAGGTTTAATCATATTTTAAAAACTATGTATTTATAGTTGATTAGCCAATTAAATAAACCGATCATTACTTAAAACCTTACATTTCATAACATAGGTCCGTCAACTAACAGCAACAGACGCAAATTCAAACATTCCAGAGAAAACAGTAGTCAGTAATCGTTACCATCCCCCACTACAGCCAGACAGCCATTACTATTCATGAGGATAATACCCTCAACAAGTGGCTACTAAACCAAAGATCCATACGCAAACACACAGCTCTAATCGTAAACCACGAATCACAATCACAACGAGGCTTCATTTAAACCACTACAACTGTCTCAGTGACTTGCAAAGCATACTAAACTCAGCACTAAACATCACATCAGTCTAAAGCCTGCCTAATACTTTACAATGCGAGGTGCAGTCACAAAGCGATCCGTAAATTATTACATACAATACGCGCTATGCACTCGCCTCGTCTGAAATAGCTCTAAATTTTAGCCCGACACAGCCGTAAAACATCGGCTATCTTGTGCGGTGTGAACCTGGCGAAGCGCTCCCGAATATTTTATTACCGTACGTTTGAATTTTTGAAAATAACTTTCGTAAATTCATAATGGTTTGGATTTTCGGTTGAATAATGATATCCTGAGGTGATATTGTATTATATTGACTAATAGAGAAGTATGGAAAGAAAAGAAATGTTGCGCCGACCCCAAATAAATTGAGATAAGGACAGGAGAGTGATGATGATTGCGTTTTTCGAGTTTGTTGGTGGATCAATAGTGATTCCTGCTATGGCGATTTTGGTAGTCGAGTATAAAACACGGAATGAAATATGTAATGAGTGTGTTGAAACGTGGCCTGGTATGTACGGTAGGCCACATGTCAGTGGTATCAAAACCACTATAAGCTGGTATATTATTCTATTAAGGCGAAAGTGCCAGGGTAGCCCGCGAAATTAAAAATTTCTTAGGTTTTTTGCAATTTTCAGGTCAGTATTAGGTTGTATGTTGATTAAAATTCGATTCGCGACTGTAACAAATATGTATTTACAGAACTAAAATCATTCAAGTCATCAATACAACTCCGTCAGACTAAGTTATCCTATTGAATGACTATTTCATGAAATCTTAACATTTGAGGATTATACTAAACTTGAAGTGTTGTATTACTGATTCTAATTATTAAAATTATGTAAATACATATTTGTTGCGGTCGCGAATCATACTTTAATCAACATACACCCAGACACTGAGCTGCAAATTGCAAAAATCGAATGAATGAATGAATTAATAAAATACACCGACCCCAGCGTGGTTTAACCAGACTCGATTACTCGAATGAACCCAAAGATTCACACTAGCCCCTGTTCATGCCCTGTTCATGTTTCATGGGGCTACATAAGCCATTGCATATCAAGGAGTAGACCGAGGGGCGCGGAAATAGTAGGGATGACGTGCCCTAAGGATATGGAAGGATTATTATAGTGTTCCGAGTATGCACCCTTTTTTTTTTTTTTTTTTGTGGATGGGAAATCATCAAATGACTTCTCCCGCTCTGGGCGGAGCGGGAGGGCGTGTCAGACTTTTACTGACTAAAACCCACCCGTGTTCCTTCTGTTGCCTGTGTCGGGGCCACGGTAACTCTTTCGAACATCCCGCAACCCTAGCTGGCATCGGCCCTAGCGGACCCCGTCAATAGTGCTGACATCTCTTTGAGGCGCGCGTGGAACACGACGCGCCGTCGACTCGGGCTTGGTCCTTACCGGTCGGCGAGCTACCCATTGCTCGCCGTCCGCAAGCCCGCGCCTACGGTGGCCGGGAATCGGCCGCCAATTCCCGACGCCCAGGGCGTCTCCTGCAGCGACTAGGGGCGTGAGGGCGCAAAGCTTGCCTCTCCTTCACGCGTCCCGCCTCCTCCTTCACGAGCATTACTGCTTCGCAGAAGGAGGTAATGGCTTCCCATGTACTCTTGCTCCGTACCATGGCCTGGACCAGGGCCGGACGCGAGAGATCGCCGCCGCCGATCGCTACCACGAGGACACGGCGGTGCTCCGCCCAAGCCGGGCAGACCTCCACCGTATGCACCACCGTGTCCTCCGGGCGATCCACACAGTGGTGACACCCGGGCGTTTCCTCCCGCCTTATCCGGAACAGGTACCTCCCGAAGCACCCGTGTCCGGTGAGGACCTGCGTCAGGCGGAAGGTGAGGACGCCATGGCGCCTCTCCAGCCACTCCTTAAAGAGGGGACTTATCGCCGCAATTGTGGCGTGCCCAGAGTATGCACCCTGGAGTAACCATTGGAATATTGGAGAGATGGGTAATATTTATCCATGGATGGGCATCTTTTAACGACGTCGCCGCCAGGTTGTTTCAAGTCCAGCTTCATCGGTGAATCTTATGCTATGCTGCAAATAGCAAAAATCGTAACAAAATTTGAATTTCGCGGGCTACCTTAGCGCTTCTCTCTTCCTTAAAACTTCGTGCTACGTCATCAATGACGTGCGGCCTACTACTGTACCAATGTGTCTTTTTATTGATTATCACCCAATAATGTGTGTTCGCAGAAAGGCGCTTGTCATATATCGGTCATGGGATATAACTGGCAAAATATGGGAGTACTATACAACAAGTATCAAACATGTGTGGTCATATTTAAGGGTGTGGTGTAGACCATGAAACTGAACAACATTCTCCATGAAACCAACATCGTGATTGCGGAAAATTATCAACTGTCCCATACAAAACTTGGAGAGAGTTGTTCAGTTTGATGGTTTATACCTCACCCTTAATTTAACCACACCTTTCTGATACATGCCGTTTAGGTAGCTAACTGCTTCGGGAAAGCAGGCGAGATGTTATGTTAATATATTTATGAAAATACCGAATTAAAAAGTAAATATTCAAAATGATTCCAGGCAGAAGAGTATCGAATTCATTACAATCAAAGATACGCTCCGAACAGAAAATGATTCCGTGAGTTAATGAAATCATACATCGCTGCCTTCAAATGATTAATACGACTGACTCCACCAGCTGATGCTTCAATGAACGATATGAACAGTTATTGGCCGTTGAAAGCTACTTTATTATTGACAGTTGCAGGAACTCTTGGGTATTAAAATTGTATGCATCATGTTTCGAAATTCACTGCAGAATATGAGCCTGTTGAATATTCATTAAAAATCATATGGAAATAGTAAAATTCCCATTTATTACTATTGCACAATTGACAATCGCAAACAGAAATTCCTATGTTTAAGAAATTTGGCATTCTAATCTCAGCCTCAGTCTGTCAAAAATACCTCATATCCATATTCATCATCATCTGCCTAGCCTTTCCCCAACTATATTGAGGTTGGCTTCCAGTATAACCGGATGCAGCTGAATACCAGTATTTTACATGAAGCGACTGCCTATCTGACCTCCACAACCCAGTTACTGGGTAATACGATACCCCTTGGTAAGACTGTTTGTCAGGCTTTCGGGCTTCTGACGACCAGTAATGACTGTCAAAGATACACGAATGACAGCCGGGACTAACAGCTTAACGTGCTTTCCGAGGCACGGAGGGGTCTTGACATGTAAAGATGGTCACCTATCCACGGACTAACCGCGGCAAGCGTAGCTTAACCTGATCGATCGACCCGTTCGGCTGTTATTTCATGGCCACAAGCCCCTCCCATATCCATATTAATAAAATAAATTCGAAAGTAACTCTGTCTGTCTGTCTGTCTGTCCGTTACGTTTTCACGCCTAAACCACTGAACGGATTTCGATAAACTTTGGCAAGGTGATAGATGGCATCCTGGGGAAGGATATAGGAAAGGACAAGGCTTCTTTTTGTCTCAAAAATAATCCTAAAGGGAGTGATATAGGGGATGATAGTTTGTATGGGAACCCCTCGAACAGTTCATGTACGTGAGGTACGCACTTGACGTCTATTTGCTACTAGTTTCTGTAAATCCAACGCTGGCTCGCGTTCACCACTTCATCGTTTGGTTGAGACATATAACAATGAGTTTAATTCAATCTACATTATTTTTCTCGGTAAAAATGCATTTAGGAAGCAAGTCCAAGCAACCCTAAAGGATCAGCAACGTAGTTTAATAATGTACGCACACAAATTTACTTTTTCTTTTATAATAATAATAATATTTATTTATTTCTAAGTATATGGTACATTGAGATCTTAAATTAAACATTGATTCACATATACTACCATTGCTGGTGTAAAAAAATTAAATAAGCTAAGTGCATGCAAATCATAGACATTACAAGTTATATCAAATTAGTATAATTGTTTTGAATTTATATACCTATTTAATTTGATACAATGATATTGATTTGGATTCATTGAATAGGATTATTTGTAATGTCAAAATATTAATTATTTTGTCAAACATAAAATACAAAACAAGACAAAAAAAAACAAAAAATTTGCATGTCAAAAAAATAAGTTCTAGTGTCAAAATATTAATTATAATGTCAAAATACTAATAGCATAGAATATTAATTACAATGTTAAAAATAATGATTTAATAATTCATTAACGGAATAAAAACACATGTCTAAGAGCCAAGTAAACATTTTACATTTGAATTTATTCATTGGTAACGTTCTCAAACCAGATGGTAATTTATTATAAATTTTTACTGTCATACATTTAAAAATCCGGTTATGAGTTCTAGAATAATGACTGTTGTATATGTAGGTATTGTATCTGTGCCACTAGCTAAATAGTTTCAATTGTAATCTGTGGAGAACGAAGTGGGTAGCATAATTTAAAAAAATGTAATATTTAAGATAATATGACAATATGATAATGATAATATGATATGTGTTTCTTATTGTGCTACTGTTTGTTTTATTTAAATAAATAAAATAAAACCCCAGCGTTTCACAAATTAGTGACATGCAAATTTCAAATGTATGCTTTTGGTAAAAAATAAAGAATTACATGTTTCAGTGTTTTTTGTAAAATCATCCCCAAGGCGGTAAAATAGGGAATGATTTTAAAATTCACATGTGATATTGATTTTTTGTGTAGGTACTTCTTCTCAAGATATTTAAGCGATTGGGAATGTAGCCATTGTCCGTATGTTGACATAAAATTTAGTCTTTATTTCAGTGAAATAGCGTCACTCGGTCAAAAGTTATTATAATGTTAAGGTAATAAAATAACCTTTTTAACATTTATTAGTATTACGTGGTCAACGGCGGCACTAGGTATTACAAATTAATGGAGATAATATTAAAATGAATAATTATTATTTTAAGTAAGAAATTTAGAGTCATAAAACCCTGTCTTATTTATGTAGGCGTTTAAAAAAACACCGGTTAAGTGTGGGTAGGAGTCGCGTCCTTTTTTTTGGGTGGGAAGTCATCAAATGACTTCTCCCGCTTTGGGCGGAGCGGGAGGGCGTGTCAGACTATGACTGACTAAAACCCACCCGTGTTCCTTCAGTTGCCTGTGCTGGGGCCACGGTAACTCTTTCAAACATCCCGCGACCTTGGCTGGCGGCGGACCTAGCGGACCCCGTCAATTAGTGCTGACATCTCTTTGAGGCGCGTGGAACACAATGCGCCGTCGACCCGGGCCTGGTCCTTACCGGACGACTAGCTACCTATTGCTCGCCGTCCGCAAGTTCACGCCTACAGTGGCCGGGAATCGGCTGTCAATTCACGAACCCAAGGCGTCTCCTGCGGCGGCTCGGGGCGTGAGGGTGCAAAGATTGCCTCTCCCTCACGCGTTTCACCTCCTCCTTTGTGAGCATTACGGCTTCGCAGAAGGAGGTAATGGCGTGCCATGTACTCTCGCTCCATACCATGGTCTGGACCAAGGCCGGACGCGAGAGATCCTGCCGATCGCTTCCGCGAGGACACGACGGTGCTCCGCCCAAGCCAGGCAGACCTCCACCGTATGCTCCACCGTGTCCTCCGGGCGATCAACACAATGCTGACACCCGGGCGTTTCGGGCGGTTCCTCGCTCGGCTGCCCGAATTTCCAATTCCGTATTGAAGGACAAATTTAACTTTTTAGTTGAAAAAGAACTTTTAATAGAGTGGAGAGGCAGAGGACCGATTTGAATGAAATACAGACTAAATGTTACTTTAGACACGGCCTATGATTTCCAATCCCAGATTGAACAAGCTTAACTGTGCATATTATATAAATATAAATGAACAATTTCCGGATTTTTCTCTTTACTTGAGCTGTAAGACCTTGGTTCTCGCCAAACTTCATGCTACTAGGTCAACGGGAAGTACTACATATATAGGCTTTGGTTTTGAGAGTGTCAAAATATGCGGCATAAATGACCGTATTTTTTGATTGCGTACTTGAAAGTTTGATTTTTTTCACAGCTTCAAGGGACCATAGATCTAAGTTTTTGAAATCTATTTCAACTTGATACCTCCACGCGTTCCTGATGACAAAAACATCTAGGTCTAAGAGGGTCTAGAGTCCAGAGGTTCCCAGACATTTTTTCTCATAGACCCTTTCAAAATTTTGCTGGTTCCGGTGGACCCCCTACAGCTACATTTCTACCATATTCCCAAAACTCGACAAAAAATGTGAAGATTAGATCTAACTATGGAAATTTGCGTTGACTGCGTATACCCTTGGGGGTCCACCTGGACCACTTTGGGAACTAAGGATCTAGACCAGCCTGTCCCAAAGTGGGCGATAACGCCCCCTTGTGGACGCTGCAGACCTAAAGGGGGGCAGTAAGAAACCCAGAAAAAAAAGGGGGCGTTGTGTAGAGGCTTAGGGGGCAATTTGTAATTTCATCTAGATAGTGGTTTTTAAGTAGGTAAAAAAATGGGGGCGCTAAATAATAATTTTGTTATCAAAGTGGGCAGTACACAAAATAAGTTTGGGAACCACTGGTCTAGACAGACAACAGTCAGTCCATAATGGTTCCAATTTTTCTTTTTGAGGTACGGAATCCAAAAAAAGTTTTTTTTTTTTTTTTTAATTTATTTATTTACTGATAATATAATACATAGGTGTCACTTACTTCTAAACTCGCCAAACTTTTACGTTTGATGGCGAGAGGCGCTCTTTTTTAACAAAACAATATACCACCGTACTTACATACCTATTACTTAAATATTATGCTGTTAAGGTTTACAGAACTAAATACATTTATAAGATAATGATATAATATGATATAACCAAACTAAATACATTTATAAGATATAAATGTATTTAGCTCTGTTTGCCATCCTGTATAATGTTTTTTAACTTCGTCTTCAGTGATCCTTTACTAATTTTAACTTCTTCTCTTAATACATCTATTTTGTTAAATACTTTAGGTACCAAATACTTCGATGTCCTCTTACCATAATAATTTGTTATCTGTGGTTGAACCAGTTTATTCTCTCTAACCCTACGTGTGTTGTACTTGTTTTTAACATTAACTTTATATTTATCATTATAATAATATTCCAGACCTACCAAATAATCTATTTTTTTATCTATGGGTATAATTTTACAGATGGGAAATAACTTATCATATTCTTTGTTGCACTTATCTTTAACATTTTTACTGACCAGAAACTTTATAAGTCTTATTTGTATGTCTTTAATATCTCTTAAATATGTAACAAAGGTTCGCCCGTACACAAGGAGTCCATAGCTCATTAGCGAGTCGGCTAGTGCAAAATACACCACTCTTAATGTCTGTTTGTTTAATACATTTTTTAATTGGTAAAACTTACTTAGCACCGATCTTAGCCTATTGCAAATGTCATTTACATGTAATCTCCAGTTAAAGTTCTTGTCTATGGTTAGACCTAAATATTTAAATTTATCTACGTCGTCCAATTTTGCACAGTTACAGTTACATTTATTTCGATGCAAACATTCGATTTTGAATTTATTATCTGCCTGTCTGTCTGTCTGTGTGTCTGTGTGTGTCTGTCTTTGTGTCTGTGTGTTACATTTTCATGCTTTAACGGCGGAACAGATTTAGATGAAAGACTTACGGATATGCCCATGACCTGGGTTAGGACATAGGATACTTTGAATCCCGGTAGTACGTTCGTTTGGGATAATTTCCGACCTTTACGCGGCCGAAGCCGCCGGCAAAAGCTAGTTTACCTATATTTTTGGCAAGTTTTTGACATTGATTGTTGCTGAGATGAGATTGCGATTTTGTTTTTATTACGGGTATTGGCCTTTAAATTGTTTTACAAAAGTATGTAAATTCTGAGTTTTTCGTATCTTATGCTACAGTTACATTGTCGCGATAATGCGAACTACACTTCGAGCGCTCTCTCTCGCGCACCGCTCATCTCTCGCTGTACAACAGAGAGCGCGCAAACTGTAGTTCGCGATACCGCGACAGTGTAGCCGTAGCATTAGAGGAAAAGAAAACCGAATCGGTTCAAAATAGTCACAGTACCGGCAGAAAAAAACAACTAAGTTGTAATATGTATGTATGCACAAGGTGCTGGGGCAAAAGTAATGTCATTGTGTGAAGTGGCTGCCATTTGGTTGGAAATGAAAAAAATGGGCTCTGTGGTGCTATCAGAATAGATCGGCTGTTTTCACGGAAACTTTATTTAAAGGTGTAATATTTATGACATCAAGTCGAAAAAATTATATCGGTCAAAAGACCACCTCCAGAGTGGATGCACATTTGTGCTCGTTTTACGGCATTTTGAACTGTTGCACGCAAAAAATCATCCAAATCGGTGATTCTTTCTTCAATGTTAGCCATTATTTCAAGACTTGCAAGGTTTGTAATTTGTTGTGGTAAACGCGATATTGCAAAAAGCCAGATAGAAAGAAGTCTGGCACCTCAAATCGTCATAACGGGACATCACACGGCACGGAAATTCTTGTTTCAAAATCTCCATAAATGCCTGATCTGCGTGACTGTGTGTATCGCTCCATTGCGTCGTCAACGAATTCTCTATCTGTATACAAGATATGTATCAAATCACAATGACATTATGACGCCATTGGCAAAAATATGGCACATTCACATTATGACATTACTTTTGCGCCACCTGTTATTTAAATAATTATGAGATACTTCCGATCTCCGAGAAAAGTGGCTAACGTAGTAATATTGCCTTTTCCTTTAGTAGACCCGGACGTTTGACCGGAAAAAGTATTGGGCTACTGATGGTAGCCCTGACACTAGTGGTTAAACAAAATAAAGTAATAATGACAAATGGTGTCCAATTTCCGGTTGTGCACCATTAGTCATCTTTTACGACACTCATGGGAAGTAGAGAGATGGCGTTGTCTCCGTCGGAAGCTTCATGGAAACCGCATTATAGTTGTGTCGAGGATAAAAATAATGTTCTACTTGATTTGCCTTCTTTGCTTTCTAAAAGACCCGAATAGTATGTTATCGTCCCACCACAAGAGCAATAACGAGCTTTGAACACTAAAATAACAGTGTTTGGATTTCAAACTGTCAATTTTGGTTCACTCGTGATTTTTAAATCACCGTAAATGGTATATTTGATCACCTACCTACTGTACTTCACTATACTATACGAGTACAAGTAATAGTGTTGTAATTCTAATAATTAAGTAAAGTATTAGAATATTACCAGTATAAAAAAAATTAGATCCTTGTTTTACCATAGGCAGTCTTCACTACCCGACGCTGCTAGCTTAACTTTTCATTAAGACATTACCAAACTATTCTCATATAGTTAGCGCAAATAGATAACAAGACCAGAATATAACATTTTAAACTCCCAAAAACTTGCAACACGAGAACGTTACAGCGCATAATACCGGCGATAAACAAGTCCGAATTCCCTACAGACTAGTCCACACTTTGGCCGCTAGGGAGCGCTAGTTCTCCGTGCAGTTTCGCCGCCACAAATGTACCGCGAAATTGTACGAAACTACCGTTTGAACAATGGACATTATAGTAGTTTAGCTAACGACTAAATCCCACTTAAATAATGCTTCAAATATTTTATAGAAGCGTCTGAATTTAAGGATTTTATTGTAGCTATTGTGTTTTAGATAGCGTTTGTTTTGGTTGTTGCTTATTTAATGTAGTAATGTAGAAATAGTAGTCTAGACTGAGTTTTGATGGGGCTCTCGGTGATTATTCTGTTTAAGCTAAGTCTTTTGAATGGCTGTTTATCCAAGACCAAATTAGATATAACATGCGATTACAAAAAATAGCATTGAACACCACAAAATATTTCTAGAAATGAAAAACCTGGCTATGCATTCGTATTGTTCACGTTCATTTCAGGTTTCTTGTGTCGTCAACAGTGATAGCAATAGTTCTATCAAAGGAGAAACGGTAAAAATATTCATTTAACATAACCTACAACCATGGCCCTATAAAAACACCACATCGTCAACAAGTCCCCATTTCTAATTCAAATTCAACGACAACTCGTTCCCGCGTCTTTACCTACAGATTTACTGAAGCTTATGTGAGTCACTTACACAATCTTCCACGATAAGGGATCCGGATGAAAAGTGAGCTAAGGCTTCATGACGAATGTACACCTCTTCACGAATGAAAATGACTGTAGTTTATCACCCGACTTGTTTTATTTGTATGACATACGGAACATATTGCCTAACGTTCGTGTTCGATCGTGTTCGCACGAAATCGGATGAAAAATGGCGGCCGTTGCGCTGAGGTAGCATTTGGCGTAAATGGGGCGTTTGAATACTTTTTTTTGGCGTGAGGTGAATTCTGTGTTTGAGTGTATTGCTTACAGTATTATGTTATGGGGGAAATTGTATGCGGCTTTTTCCAGCGTGAGTTTTCAGGTGTATTTTATTGATGTTCGTAGGTGATGACGTGGCAAAAACTTGTATTTTCTTCTCTATCATTTTTGCGTTTTCAACTTTGCCTATGAAGCTGAGCGTCATGTCATCATCTGCTTAGCCTTTTCCCAACTGTATTGAGGTTAGCTCCCAGTATATGTAACCTGGTGCAGCTGAATATCAGTAATTTACATGGAGTGACTGCCTATCTGACCTCCACAACCCAGTTACTGGGTAATACGATACCCCTTGGTAAGACTGATTCTCAGATTTTTCGGCTTCTGACGACCCGTAACGACTGTCAAAGATCCACGAATGACAGCCAAGCTGAGCGTCATGTACCTACAAGTTATTTTATCCTGAAATCCGCTGCTATTGTTGTAGAAAATACTCACAGTATAAAATAATCGTAATTGTTTATCATATCAACCTTCAAGAAAAAATCATTAACACTCGGGCTATCGCGCACATATTTCACTCACTCACTCACTTTTGCACTCGGGCGCATATTTTCTCACGAACATTTTAATATAAAAAGCCTGAATATCAAACAGAGAGAAACAGCTAATGGAATTATACATTTTTTTTTTTACATTCTGAGCATAATTCGATATGATTACAGTATCTCCTAGATGCGTCGTACATTATCATTCCCCAGACTAGAAGAGGCATCAATTTTTCACTATACATATTTTAAATTCTCTGTCGACTCGAATACCGTCTCTTTGCTATGCAGATGCCTTACATAAGACAATCGACTACGCTGAAATTTCATTGCATTTTTAATGTGGAAACTGATGCTACTTTTAGTAGTAAGTAGGTATTTTATTAATATGCCTTTGTTCACTGTTGCCCCGTCTTTTATTGAAGCAAAATAGTTACTGGGCTTTTTTGGTAGGTACTTATTAGAAAAATCAAATCATCTCTCTGTCATTAAAAAACAGTCGCTACCCAACCATCGACGCGACGCTCTGCTAGCGTGATAGTAATCAGCCAGTGTCACTCTTATCCGACCTTTTCGGTGATTCCAGTAACTTCGTAACAGAACGAGGTGGCGCCACTTGCTGCGCCGTCAAATAATAAAAACAACAATACGGATAACTATTCGCCGCTGGCATTGCAACGCAAATATTTCCTTGCATATTGTAAATGAACTAACCACGACATCCTTTTTACCTCAGAAGTACTGGTAGTAAACTCCTATGTATTTACAACGTCATATTTCTACATACTAAGGTTTGAATCACCCGCCGTAACTTGGTGCGTGCGTAAACGGAAAACGTCAAACATTCTTGAGAACATTTTGTGGTACAAAATAAAAATAACAAATAGGTAAATAAATAAACAAAAAATAGGATGCTTAAAGTAAACCACGTCAGTTACTCATTCCTATTACGACGGGTTGCGTTACCCATCACCATTTTTAGAAAGTCACGCACGATGTCATTTATTACGAGCGTGTCATTTTCTTGACGGAATTTTTTTTCTGTAAACGTTTTACTATTTGATTCTTTATAAGGGTATTATTTAGTCGTCAATCAATGAGATAAAATTGATTGACGACTGTTTGGTCACAAAAATATCTAATTTCTAGCTGTGGACAAAACACGAAATCATACACCCAAGTGTAAGCCACTAGGCAGATTCTACTTCTTGAACACTACATGACCATGTTGCATGTTGCGGTGTCTAATAAGCTATGCGGCGTATTAGATATCACTATAAACCTATCATCTAGACCCGCGTGAAGCATTTTAAATTCAAGGAAAAAAGTTAAATTTTACGACAATCCTTTGTAATATTCAGGCAATAAGGTTGAACTAGTCGCGGACTTGAACTCACTGGTGGGCGTGGCCAAAAAGCACGCTGTCTCACCTGGCATCGTGTCCGACAAAAATAGTGTCAGTGATGAGCAGTTAGACGCTAGTCTACACGCACAACATCTAGTTCGCACGCACACAAACACCGTTCCATCAGTTCATAGTAAAATCGAGCGCGTATAAATAGCGAAAAGTCCTTTGGAAAATCAAGTTTTATGTAAAAATCACTGCATACATCAATTACAAATAAAGGTTATTGAACTCTTCAATAATTGAGCTTTGTCGGTGCCGACTTTGTTTTGAAGATTTTACACATCTTTCATTACTTATAAAAGATGCGTTACAATTACCAAGAAAAACAAATTGTTGTTGGCTCATAACTTTTTAATAGCTTTTTATTTTACTATTCTGTTTCCGCAGAGACAACATTAATAATGAGACAAAACGATATCATGTACAATGTCAAACAGTGGAGTAATACCTTCCCGAAAGTCGTATAGAAAAAATAGTCACTAGTGCAACTTAAAGAATGCTAAACAAACAATCGACAACAAAGCTCACATTTAATAATGTAATACCTGCACTTGATACACTACACATAAAACCATACTTCTTAATACATACATGTAGGTAATAAATTCTAGTCTCTTAACAAAAACAATTGGGATATACCGTCGGGAGGCCCACCTATCACGGTAATCCGTCGTCAGTCATGCGGTGTTAGGTCTGGCAATAGAGTCAAGAAAATGTTAGGCAAAAAGTGTGGTAACCTATCTATCAATGATTTTGTTTCTCTATTTTTTTGAATAGTTCAAATATTTTTTTTTACTTTTCATAAAAGTTTTCTTATTTTTGTAATGGAAGATTTATACATAGCTACATAGTTTACAGGTCATCTAAAAAAGAAAAGCAGGTTAATAATATTGTTTGTTTCTTACTTCTATAAGACTGTTCATACTTTACTCGAGTAATGGACAAACTGTATGTAGATCTCAAAAACGAAAAGTAAGTAAATAAAAAAAAATGCGTCTGGAATGATGTCTTTAAATAAAGTTTTGTTATAACCCCATTTAAACGTGACGGTATTTATTATTATGTAGAAAATACAACGTGTTCCTTTTGATATACCATAACTCTAGGGGGTCATTGTTCTTATTATTATGAACAACTTTTACTACGGAACCAAACCGGAAATCGCGAAAAAAAATCAGGTGTTCCCTACATTTTGACGAGTTATGCGAACATAAATGTGGGGAACAGCAGAATAAATAAAAAATCTTACTATTTTGTCAAGTCGTTAAAACTGTGCGAAGCAGGGGCGGTCGCTGATTATGTATAAAACTATTAAGGGAATGTAACGAGCATGATCACCACGCTTGCATACTTTGTCTTGGCAATTTCAGACTACTGTGGTCCAGGTTTCTCATACTATTTACTTGCAACGTCAGTCACCAAGAGTAACGTCGTCATCATCTGCCTAACTATGTAGGGGTCCACTTCCAGTCTAACCGCATGTAGCGGAATACAAGTATTTTACATGGAGCCACTGCTTATCTAACCTTCCACATCCCAGTTACCGAGTAACACGATATCCTTTGGTAAGACTGGTTGTCAGACTTTCGGGCTTCTGATGACCCGTAACGACTGTCAAAGATTCACCACGATTGACAGCCGGGACCAACGGCTTAACGTGCTTTCCGAGGCACGGAAGGGTCTCGGTATGTAAAAATGGTCACCCATCCATATACCAACTGCGGCAAGTGTGGCTTAACCTGATCGATCGACCCGTGCGGCTGTTATTACTTAGTCACAAGCCCCTCTTACCAAGAGTAACGTAGAAGTACAATTATGAAAATCTCAGGTTGATGCTTCTCAAGTAGGAACAAAAACTTAAGGAAGCTCAGGAAGCTTAAACTCCCCCTTAAACTCTAGCCTCCTTACTAATAAACGTATTATATCAGGTGAATAGTTACACACCGATTTCTCTCTTTCAGTCGTCAGTAAGTCGACTTTCGAAAGAAGAAGACAGAGCGTTGTGTAACTATACAGACGCTATACAACGTTTATTAGTAGGAGGTAAGTATACAACTAATGATGATGATATAAATTAATTTTCTCCCTAATTAGACATCAAAATTGAAAGCAGGCTATTATATATTCCACCGGACATTCTGCCAGAATAACTTTCTACCACCATTCCATTACAACTGTAAACATAGACGAGTTTCAGCGTAGGTACACGTTTGAAAGGCACATAGAAGATGCTCGAGCTGAGTCGATGAGCGAAGTGACTTTACTTAAGGAATTCAGCTGCAAATAGTACCAGGACTTGTCTATTGAATCTAAAGATGTCCAAATGTATTTAGAAATTGGAACGATGCATTCGAATGTAATGGTATTGCGTGAGCTAATTAGTTAAATACAGTCGGGTGCATGAATTCGTCTGTTGAAATATAACATCACCTGTAAGGTAATGTATTTTTACTTTGTATTCAACAACAGTTGTAGAGACCTTTCCAGAAGGTTGTAGATCTGTTGCTATCTAAAATTAAGAAGGTACGGTACCAGGCTTCATATTTTCAGGCAGAAATCGTATGTAACATATACACTTGTTATGGTCAACGGTTTAATTACTTGGACAAGCAGGATAAGGCATCATCATGACGTCACGTCCGTCACCTGGCGGGCCGATCAGCAAATGAGCGTTTAGTAAAAGGCGTTTCACGAGTTGATCGAGCCCCAGTCTGCGTGCATTTCTCAACGAGTCAACAACTGTCTACAATTATTCACCTGCAGTCTGTAAAAAGGGTAAAATATATCAACGTGTGCATAAGCCCTAACTATTTTGTAAATTAAAGAAAAATTATTAAATGTGCTGAATATGATTTGTACATATGAGCTTATATTAAATGTACTTGGCGGAGAAGGCACATCTGTCTAGTTATCGTCAGCCATATTTTAACTACTGTGGGCGTGCTATAGGCAGTGTTGGTTATTGCGTTATAGAAAAACCGTTTGCAGTTCAAATCAAATTATAATTCACGATCAAATTAATCACTCTAGCTATTATTCACACACTGTAGGTGCGACAGTTTCTTAACGTGTTCACTGCTCGACAGCCACCCACAAACTCTGCATAACTCCGTTCGACGAGCGTTATGTTGTAGACTCTGTCGAGCGCCACTTGGTCCCGATTAGTCAAATGACGACTAACGAATTTCCGACATATTAATATCTGTGTTATTTTCCCACCCACTTACACGTCATATTCCTTAATAGAATTCAGAACGCCTCTTTTCAATTCACATAAATAAATATCCACAACTTCCAAAACAGCTAACATAATGTTTCCACGAAAGAATGAAAAGCAGTTCCAAATTAAGACTTTTTTGCCAAGCTATCTTCACTATTTATTTACAAGAATCCGTATCTTAACCGCTGCCAACCTGCACAGCAACTAAATAAACGTCGACCCTGCCAAGAATGCGAACTATCCAACTTGCCATTCGAAGTGTATCTTTAAAAAAGCCATCTTTGGCCGTCGGAGCCGATCGACCGACAAATTGTTCAGGTCCCCAGTACAATAAGTAAAAATCTTAACAACCCGCCTGTTCCAACGAATCGCTGCAGGAATTGCAATCGGTGTCTTGATTAGACGCGTAATGAAAGTTGGTTGTACCAATGGAAGGTATGTAGTTGTCTTATATGCTGGTTGTTCAACAATTTATTTGTTCCAAGATTTTAAGATACAATGGAAAAGTAGTAATAAAAGTAGGACAGTTGATAACCTTGCGGTCAAAACGTTGCAGATTTACATGAAAACAAATTAAAGATAGCTATGCACACATAACATCACGTCTTGTTTCCCCGAAGGGTTAGGCAGAGGTGTACCTATAGTAACATCCACATTTCGCCAGTTATGTTTAAGTCCCATGTAATTGGTGACGAGCCTATTGCCATCAACCGGGCACAAATCTAGATTCCGGGCTGCTACTGAGAAATCCTAGATAGAAAAACCCAATAACACTTTACGCGACCTGGGAATCGTACCCAGGACCTCATGCTCACCAGTAGGGCTTGCGACCACTAGACCAACGAGGCAGAAGGTACCTCTTCAATTTTTCTTCTATAAGCCGATGTACGCACGGACGTAAAAATATCGCGGCGTGACTTTATCGCGCATTTGATTTTCAACTCTCGGCGCTAAAAAAAACGTTGAAAAACCAGTGCGTAACAAATTTACGACTAATGCACCAAAGTCACTTTATATTTATACATTTTTTTTATGTGAAAACTTCTTTATGTGCGTTGAGCGATTTTTGATAGGGGGAAGTCTTACGGGTTCACCTCACTGACATGTGACATGTTATGTTGGTAAGGGGAAGTCTGACGGGTTCGCGTCACCGATATGCGATGCTTAGTTTTACGTTTAAGTTTTCTTCACTTCTGTCGGCAGTATGGGGACTGTCTATTTTTTAATCTATCGATAAGTATTTTGTACCTTTCTTGCTAATGTTTACTCTATCAATAAGTATTTTGTACCTACCTTGCTAATGTTTTTTTTTTTATTTTTTTTTATTTAAGATAGGTTTGCTCTTGACTCTAGTCTAGGTCAGAGATGACAGAGACAAAATCGACAAATCGACCATGGAGCGAGCTTACCCAGAAGAAGCCTGTTAATTCTCACTTTGAAGAGATCGGAGTTGTATACGTTCGGAAACACAGACGCAGGCAGAGAGTTCCACTCCTTTGCTGTGCGCATCACAAAAGACATTTGGAAACGCTTAGTGCGTATTAGTGGAATAGCAACTAGGTAGTATAGGGACTGCCTATTTTTTAATCTATCGGTAAGTATTTTGTAACCATCTTGCTAATGTTTACTCTATCAATAAGTATTTAGTACCTATCTTGCTAATGTTTAATCTATCAATAAGTATTTTGTACCTATTTTGCTAATGTTTACTCTATCAATAAGTATTTTGTAACTATCATGCTAATGTTTACTCTATCAATAAGTATTTTGTAACCATCTTGCTAATATTTAATCTATCAATAAGTATTTTGTAACTATCATGCTAATGTTTACTCTATCAATAAGTATTTTGTAACCATCTTGCTAATGTTTACTCTATCAATAAGTATTTAGTACCTATCTTGCTAATGTTTAATCTATCAATAAGTATTTTGTACCTATTTTGCTAATGTTTACTCTATCAATAAGTATTTTGTAACTATCATGCTAATGTTTACTCTATCAATAAGTATTTTGTAACCATCTTGCTAATATTTAATCTATCAATAAGTATTTTGTAACTATCTTGCTAATGTTTACTCATTGCTTTGTTTAATTTTTGTTTAATTATACCAGAATCGATCTCAAATTGATTGTAAGGATATATTTTACATTTGATAAACTTCTTTAAAAAATTTATTTGTGCATAAATGCTAGGCAGTTTAACACCATAATACTAGAGTTTTATACCTTATCTGAAGCATGGAAGAGACTTCTATAATATACATATCTAGCGGCATAATAATCTCTAGACATAATTTAACAAACACATAAATACACCCGACTTTCATAGCAGAGTGTCCTCGAGAATCCTGGGCATTAGCAAGTTAACAATTAACTGAATAACAGTAACTTACCGTCATAAAGTAGCTCGTTCCTTATCAAACGATTAACGTCTTAATTCCTTAATATTTTACAAGAAGATAGTTTCTTGAAACCTTCGGCTTAACCGGAACAGACCTTTTCGTAGAATATGGGAAGGATTTCAAACATCAAGCTGTATTTTGTATATGAGATGAGCAGTATTGATCTTACAGCAGTAGTGTGCTGACACTTACAATAGTCAAGTAATTAATAACAAATGGTCTGGCAGAAAACTTCATTCAAAGTATTCATCATTTATTCATCTCAATATAGTGCTTAACAAAATAAAAAAATTAAAATTATTACAAGAAAAAAAAGGTCAAAAATTACTTGTGACTTAAAACTGGCCACAAAGGTATAAAGAAAAAAAAACTATAACAGCTGACACTAAGTTACAGTTTCTGAAATATCAAACTAAGTACTGTTTAAATAGATGCAGTACACAACACCACTTTTAACAGCATTTTACTTCGTTCTAACAATGAAATGTGGTCTGCCCCATGTCACTGCAATCATAATGATTATCGCAAAAGCGCTAATGATCAATTCCATTCCAGTATGCTTTGTATGCTTTGTAAGTAGTGCCGAACAAACAGAACATCGATCAGCAGTGACTCAAACTCACTATATCGTCGATACCCTACCTATAATGCTATCACTTCGTGCGAGATAAAGTTGAAAAGTGGGTTGTCTAACAATAGACCTTTGTTTCATCCCCTATTATTAAAGGCGTTTCGCTAGACGCAGTGATGGTAAACCTTTGGCACGCGAAAGAAAATTCAGGGACAGAAAATTTATTGAAGTATGACACCTAAATACATACATATTATAGATCTTGTGTGTTTTGTTATAATTTAATTTAATAATTTATCACTTTTTTAATATTTTATTTTTTTATTAATCAATAAAACAGTTCACTAACATTTTTAGGTACGAATTAGGTAGGTAAAATAGGTAATATACAATAATCTACCATTCAATTTTAAACTAATATTTTGTATTCCTACATTTTTGATTTTATTTTTTATATTAACTAATTAAGACATAATATTGTAAATCAAGTTACGCTTGGTTTTATTGTATTGTAGAAATTTTATAATAGCATGTATATTGTTTTTTTATGTATTCTTATTTTAATTATGTATTCAGAGCATGTGTAATTACTTGATAATAATTATGTAAGCTGTGGGTTATCTGTAACTGAGTGTGCATTACACGATAACGCTTTTGTTAGGTATACAAGTTTTATTAATGTATAAGATACATACATCCGTTGGTAATCCATAAATAAATAAATAATAATACTAAGTTTAATTTTATTGTTTGTGTTACAAATCATAAATTATTAAAGGAGATGTGAGTAATTTTTTATTGTTCCTCTACCTACATACATGGATCGCTCATAATATAGGATTTGTACTCGTAAGTACGTGAGTAATTTTCGACTGGCTTTTCACAAGGTGGAAAAGGTCACGAGAATCAACTCAATGCGTGAAGCACACAATCGGTACAAGTGGCGATGCTTGGGGAGGCCTTTGCAGTAGTGGACGACTTCGGCTGGATGATGATGATCATAATAATTTTTTCTAACTTTTCGTAGCTTCTCGGTTACCAGGTACCAGGTGCCATATAAAGGTAATTAGGTAGCATGCCTTGAACAAAAACAAAAATATTTTTGCATTCGTTAAATAGGCACGATGATGCAAAAAGGTTCAACATCCCTGCTAGGGCTGGTAGGGGTAAATCGAGTTGTATCAATAATTGCTGACGGTTTTATTTATTGACAAAGCTGTCGGTTGTTTGGTATAGTTGTTCGAGTTTTGAGTCTATTTGCATTAGAGATTACCTTCGGTGTTGATTCGCGCAGTGTTTTGTTTGTCTTATCTTTGATTGAATAAGGGTTATTGGGGGATGAATTTGAAACAGGAGGGTGTTGGCTGCTGATTGTAATGAGGACTGAACAAAATAACGTTTTGATGTTACCGATAGGTAAATTGCTGAACTTAGAATAGTGATCTACATACAACTAAGCTTATTGTAACATAACTATGGCGGTCGTTGCCTTTGATAAAATTGAATAAGCAGAAAAACTGGCTACAATAATTTCACCAACATACTTTTAAAACCAAACATAGCATAATCACCAACATACTTTTAAAACCAAACATAGCATAATCATCAACACACTTTTTAAACCAAACATAGCTTAATCACCAACATACTTTTAAAACCAAACATAGCATAATCACCAACATACTTTTAAAACCAAACATAGCATAATCACCAACATACTTTTAAAACCAAACATAGCATAATCACCAACATACTTTTAAAACCAAACATAGCATAATCATCAACACACTTTTTAAACCAAACATAGCTTAATCACCAACATACTTTTAAAACCAAACATAGCATAATCACCAACATACTTTTAAAACCAAACATAGCATAATCACCAACATACTTTTAAAACCAAACATAGCATAATCATCAACACACTTTTTAAACCAAACATAGCTTAATCACCAACATACTTTTAAAACCAAACATAGCATAATCACCAACATACTTTTAAAACCAAACATAGCATAATCACCAACATACTTTTAAAACCAAACATAGCATAATCACCAACATACTTTTAAAACTAAACATAGCATAATCACCAACATACTTTTAAAACCAAACATAGCATAATCACCAACATACTTTTAAAACTAAACATAGCATAATCACCAACATACTTTTAAAACTAAACATAGCATAATCACCAACATACTTTTAAAACCAAACAGCATAATCGCCAACACACTTTTTAAACCAAACATAGCATAATCACCAACATACTTTTAAAACTAAACATAGCATAATCACCAACATACTTTTAAAACCAAACATAGCATAATCACCAACATACTTTTAAAACCAAACAGCATAATCGCCAACACACTTTTTAAACCAAACATAGCATAATCACCAACATACTTTTAAAACTAAACATAGCATAATCACCAACATACTTTTAAAACCAAACATAGCATAATCACCAACGTACTTTTAAAACCAAACATAGCATAATCACCAACGTACTTTTAAAACCAAACATAGCATAATCACCAACATACTTTTAAAACCAAACATAGCATAATCATCAACACACTTTTTAAACCAAACATAGCTTAATCACCAACATACTTTTAAAACCAAACATAGCATAATCACCAACATACTTTTAAAACCAAACATAGCATAATCACCAACATACTTTTAAAACCAAACATAGCATAATCACCAACATACTTTTAAAACTAAACATAGCATAATCACCAACATACTTTTAAAACTAAACATAGCATAATCACCAACATACTTTTAAAACCAAACAGCATAATCGCCAACACACTTTTTAAACCAAACATAGCATAATCACCAACATACTTTTAAAACTAAACATAGCATAATCACCAACATACTTTTAAAACCAAACATAGCATAATCACCAACATACTTTTAAAACCAAACAGCATAATCGCCAACACACTTTTTAAACCAAACATAGCATAATCACCAACATACTTTTAAAACTAAACATAGCATAATCACCAACATACTTTTAAAACCAAACATAGCATAATCACCAACGTACTTTTAAAACCAAACATAGCATAATCACCAACATACTTTTAAAACTAAACATAGCATAATCACCAACATACTTTTAAAACCAAACATAGCATAATCACCAACGTACTTTTAAAACCAAACATAGCATAATCACCAACGTACTTTTAAAACCAAACATAGCATAATCACCAACATACTTTTAAAACCAAACATAGCATAATCACCAACATACTTTTAAAACCAAACATAGCATAATCACCAACATACTTTTAAAACCAAACATAGCATAATCATCAACACACTTTTTAAACCAAACATAGCTTAATCACCAACATACTTTTAAAACCAAACATAGCATAATCACCAACATACTTTTAAAACCAAACATAGCATAATCACCAACATACTTTTAAAACCAAACATAGCATAATCATCAACACACTTTTTAAACCAAACATAGCTTAATCACCAACATACTTTTAAAACCAAACATAGCATAATCACCAACATACTTTTAAAACCAAACATAGCATAATCACCAACATACTTTTAAAACCAAACATAGCATAATCACCAACATACTTTTAAAACCAAACATAGCATAATCATCAACACACTTTTTAAACCAAACATAGCTTAATCACCAACATACTTTTAAAACCAAACATAGCATAATCACCAACATACTTTTAAAACCAAACATAGCATAATCACCAACATACTTTTAAAACCAAACATAGCATAATCATCAACACACTTTTTAAACCAAACATAGCTTAATCACCAACATACTTTTAAAACCAAACATAGCATAATCACCAACATACTTTTAAAACCAAACATAGCATAATCACCAACATACTTTTAAAACCAAACATAGCATAATCACCAACATACTTTTAAAACTAAACATAGCATAATCACCAACATACTTTTAAAACCAAACATAGCATAATCACCAACATACTTTTAAAACTAAACATAGCATAATCACCAACATACTTTTAAAACTAAACATAGCATAATCACCAACATACTTTTAAAACCAAACAGCATAATCGCCAACACACTTTTTAAACCAAACATAGCATAATCACCAACATACTTTTAAAACTAAACATAGCATAATCACCAACATACTTTTAAAACCAAACATAGCATAATCACCAACATACTTTTAAAACCAAACAGCATAATCGCCAACACACTTTTTAAACCAAACATAGCATAATCACCAACATACTTTTAAAACTAAACATAGCATAATCACCAACATACTTTTAAAACCAAACATAGCATAATCACCAACGTACTTTTAAAACCAAACATAGCATAATCACCAACGTACTTTTAAAACCAAACATAGCATAATCACCAACATACTTTTAAAACCAAACATAGCATAATCATCAACACACTTTTTAAACCAAACATAGCTTAATCACCAACATACTTTTAAAACCAAACATAGCATAATCACCAACATACTTTTAAAACCAAACATAGCATAATCACCAACATACTTTTAAAACCAAACATAGCATAATCACCAACATACTTTTAAAACTAAACATAGCATAATCACCAACATACTTTTAAAACCAAACATAGCATAATCACCAACATACTTTTAAAACTAAACATAGCATAATCACCAACATACTTTTAAAACTAAACATAGCATAATCACCAACATACTTTTAAAACCAAACAGCATAATCGCCAACACACTTTTTAAACCAAACATAGCATAATCACCAACATACTTTTAAAACTAAACATAGCATAATCACCAACATACTTTTAAAACCAAACATAGCATAATCACCAACATACTTTTAAAACCAAACAGCATAATCGCCAACACACTTTTTAAACCAAACATAGCATAATCACCAACATACTTTTAAAACTAAACATAGCATAATCACCAACATACTTTTAAAACCAAACATAGCATAATCACCAACGTACTTTTAAAACCAAACATAGCATAATCACCAACATACTTTTAAAACTAAACATAGCATAATCACCAACATACTTTTAAAACCAAACATAGCATAATCACCAACGTACTTTTAAAACCAAACATAGCATAATCACCAACGTACTTTTAAAACCAAACATAGCATAATCACCAACATACTTTTAAAACCAAACATAGCATAATCACCAACATACTTTTAAAACCAAACATAGCATAATCACCAACGTACTTTTAAAACCAAACATAGCATAATCACCAACATACTTTTAAAACCAAACATAGCATAATCACCAACATACTTTTAAAACCAAACATAGCATAATCACCAACATACTTTTAAAACCAAACATAGCATAATCACCAACATACTTTAAAACCTACACATAGTAAGGATCCTCTAATTTCCGATTTTCAAACCAATTTGTTTTTAATTACGTCTAGAATATTGAGCTTGTTATCCGGAAAAACCAACCTAAATTATCAAAACCAAATCCATAAAGATCACTTCATAAATATTTCTTTCATAAAACATACACATTAAGAAAATCATATTGACTCTTACGAGAACTGGGCGTGTTTAAACTAAGCCGGCACATCTTTACTCCAAGCGCAGTTAGTTTGTACGCGGCGTACTTATTTACATAATCGTAAGTACGCGTCGTATTTGCGTATGACGCCATAATATGTGTACTTGTAACATTTGGGATGGTAATATGAATATGGTATGGCTGTTTGTACCGGGTTACAAGTGTACGTCGAAATTATGTTGAGTGCTCTAAACTCAGAGACAGGGCAGTACGATCGAGACTTTTCCTGTGGGTGTCATAAAGGCGACTAAAAACCGGAAGTGTCACATTATTTTTTGTGTCGACAACATTCTAAGACTAGCAATCTTGTTACCAAGCTAGATGATAATTGTGATGAGAAATGCTGGCCGCGACTTACGAGCTGTAGGTCGAAGGTTCGAACCCAGACAGGCGCTTTACTTTTTGTAAATTATTTCATCACCAGTGCTCTCGAAACGGTGAACGAAAACATCGTGAAGAAACCGGCATGTCTTAGAACCAAAAATTCGAAGACATGTGACATCCACCAACCCGCACTGGGCCCGCGTGGTTGATTACGACCCACTCCCTCTCACTGAGAGGAGGCCTGTGTCCTAGGAGTAGGAACGTTATAGGCTGATTAGTACATAATATTTTATGTCATCATCTGCTTAGCTTTCTCGCAACGATGTCGATGTTGAGGTCAGCTTCCAGTCTAACCGGATGCAGCTGAATACCAGTATTTTTATATAGAGCGACTGCCTATCTGACCTTCAATTCTCAATTGTTTATTGCGTACCGTAATGTATACAGTTGGTTAGGAATTATTATAAGTATTAGTCACAATTATGTTAGTTTAAATAAATGACTTTAGGTTTTGATTTTATGGACCCTGTCGGCACAGCATAGATCAAGTAGTAGAGATGAGGAAGACAACTGGGTGCTTAATATGTTAAATTCAATTCTGTATTAATAGAACAGTAAAACTACCTACTAAACTAATAATAATATTTAAGAATTATAATAATTGTTTTTTAATGTATATACATTTATTTAGTAACATTTTAAAAACAGTTTATCTATTTAAATAATCATTATTATTTTATTTACTTATTATTATTTTTATTTATTGCTTAATTAATATTTATTATCCCTAAGGTAAGTTAATTTTTGGACGCTCCATATTTATTTAAAAATTTGAGTAAGTAGACGTATCTTTAACACTGAGTATTTGTACATACAAAGAGATAGTTATAAAGTTACTTATTATTTATCATTTAAGTATCACAACCCACTTATTGGGTAATACAATACGTTACCCCTTGGTAAAACTGGTTGTCAGAATTTCGAGCGTCTGAGGACCCGTAACGACTGTCAACGTGCTTTCCGAAGCACGGAGGGATCTTGGTATATAAACATGGTCACCCATCCACGGACCAATCGCGGCAAGCGTAGCTTAACCTGATCAATAGAACCGTGCGGCTGTTATTACTTATTAACTAACTACCTTTGTGTCTAATAACAATTTGGTCAAATAGGTAATCGAGCCTAGAGTTGGCAATCTTCTTACAATCTTTAGAGCAGTATAGCTGATGTCCGTTTAGAGTCAAATGAGTCAGTCAACTAAACAGTCTTATAATAAAACTAGCTGTTTCCTGCGGCTTCGTCCGCGTCGATGTCAATACTTTGAATCGGATTTTGTTCACAATTTCAATGGATTTTGTTTTGCGCGGAACCCTAATTATTTTTTTAAAATATAAGTAGCCTAAGTTACTCCTTATAACATCAGCTATCTGCCAGTGAGTCCCGTCAAAATTGGTCCAGCCGTTTCGGAGATAAGCCGGAACAAACAGACAAACAGACAGACCGACAACAGGCACAAATGAAAATTAAAAAAAAAATATTTTTGTTCTACATACCGTCCACTTGCTTATGCATTTAGTTTAAAAAAAAAACTGTTATTTTGACATAACAAACAGACATAACACCAATTTATTACTGTCCCACTACTGGGCAAAGGCCACTTCTTACACAGAGCAGGCACGAGCTTTGATCACCACGCTTGCTCAAGACGGCACGCAAGACGGGTTGGCACTTTTAGACTAATCAAACAGCCTTGTAATTAGAAAAATAAATATTTGTACTGTCTAGAAATTTCCGTACCAGCCATAAGGTAATAATTCAAAAACAGAAAAACTTCAAACGAAACGCAATTTGAACAAAAACCAACTTTTATGCGGTCACAAAACTTTACACCTTATTCAAACTACATTGCGTTTTATATAGGAATTTGTTCCCAGAAACGCAATACTAACTTTGCATTGCGTGCTCCGCAACAATAAAGGATCGTAATAGTTATAAGACGGCACTAGTTGGCACTGTGTGTCACTTGCTATGGGAATAGTAAAATAAACGACCTTATTATTTTTATATATACAGTAAATACTACGAGTAACTGGGACCGTGGCTCCATCTGTTTCTTATTAATTCTTATAGGAAACCTCCTCTCTATGTCTTCTTTCTGAATTCATATTATCTCTTTGTCTATAGACAGTATCTGCTCTCAAAAACGGTGAAGGAAAACATCGTAAAGAAACTGGCATGTTCTAGAACAAAAAATTCGACGATATGTGACATCTATCAACCCGCACTGGGCCCGCGTGGTTGATTCACTCCCTCTCGAAGAGAGGAGGCCTGTGTCCCAGCAGTGACAACATTATAGGCTGATTATGCTATAGACAGTAGGCAAAGATTTGGAGGATGATATACATATCATAACCACCACTGCTGCTGTTTTGAACCAATCATCATGTTTGCCACTGTCCCTTGCCCAGTTTGTTCTGTATTCGTCCCACAAACCTATTTCAGCCATCAAGAGTGACGTCACAAAAGACAGAGTGGTACTCATTACTAACACCCGGGTTCTCTGATAGCTGCAATCTTTAAGAACATATTCGAGTCTAGAGACGAGTCTCAAGTTTCGAGTCTAGGCAAGCTTAGACTGTCTTCGACAACATTATCGCTTGTCACCAGGTAAGACAATGGTCCAACGTAAGCCAGGACAGGTGATAAGGAACTAAGATACTTATAAGTTAGCCTTACAAATGTATAATAACATCATAACATAACATCACGCCTTGTTTCCCCGAAGGATTGGGCCCTATTAAATGGGACTTAAACATAACTAGCGAAATGTGGGTGTTCTGTATATATGTTATGGACCAAGTAATAAATAGGGGCATTTTTCATAATGCCCACGCATTATGTATAATGACAAGCTACTTAGGGCGAAATAAATAATTATAATTTGAACTTCCTTATTTATCACATTGCCTCGACATTATAAATATAGCCGTGTGGTCTTTGGGCAATCTGATAATACACAGGTACATTGCTCGGGGTGCGGGGAGGAGTACAAACGCGTGACGCGCGCTGAACAATTAGAGCCCGCGACGGTTACAAGCGAACGTCAATCGGCTCTCTTGTTATTGTTAAGTTTTGCATTGAAAGCGAACTTGCAAAGGTGGCTGTAAGTCCGACAAATGCAGCTGTCGCAAAGACAAGAAACTATGCAACTCAAAGTGCCATCAAAGCAGCAATTGTTGTAACAAATAATTATGATGTTTATTTTGTGTAAATCCTTCATTGTTTGTTTTCTTCCAAATTATGAGTCTGAAGGCACAGGATCAGACTTATTGTAAAAATAAAATAGATTCTTTAACGGTAAGAAGATATAATTTATTTTATCTTAGTTAATTAATTAATTTTATAAGAAACTACACTTAATTAGCAGCTTTTATATGAAAAGCGTCTTATGAGATAATTACTTCAATACCTTACAATTATGACCATGGCACCCAGTAACACCTTAGTTCAGATAAAAGAGTAACAATGTGCAGAGAGGCACAGTAGCAATAATAATCAAGAGTTATACAACCTGTGCACCGGGCGACGCCTGAAGTCAGAATGCCATTTTGCGTTGTTTTTGTTTTTGGGGAATGGCATCTCGCAGTTCAACCTATAGGAGGTTGTCGACTGCTTAACCGGGCTTTCCTGTGGATGCCTCAATAAATTAAGGCCTCCAGCCAGGCTTAAAACTAAGACTAAAAACTAAGCGACTACACGCTAAGGGCACCCCCTGTGGGGTACGGACCTCGGCTTAGGGCGTCACTGGGAGAGGACAGCAATGGGACATGCTGGATTGGATTATTTGGGGGCAAATTTAGAATTACGGGCTCAGCTGCGCGGGCTGGCTCGAGCAAGGGTCGGGGTGGGATGCCATTTTGCCGCTGTGCGGGCCGTTTTATACGCTAGTATTGGAGGTGGGGTAACGACGTAGCGCGCTACGTCGTAGCGCGCTACGTCGCAGCGCGCTACGTCGCAGCGCGCCGCAAGTCTGCCCCGTAGCGTAGTGGGGGAATGACGCAGCGCGTGGTCCGATGCACGTGCTGTTTAAAATGCAACGCCGACAAGTCTGATTATTTAATATTGTTTATGGTATAGTTCCTTTTAAGTTAAGATTATACTTCTTATATTGATTATAAAAATAAAATAAGTTTTAAAATATTTTTTGTGATAATAGTTTTGTTTTTTGTTATCTGTAGATTTTTTAAAGTTTTTTTCATTTAATTTTAATAAGTTTTAACAACAGTTTAACATTCAAGTTTTAAAAGCTTTAATAACAGTTTAACATTTAATTATGGTAAAGTCTAGTCAATTTAAGTTTTTATTATCATACGTCAGCAGTGTCTATGAATGAAAATATTTTATTTGTTTTTAATGTTGATTCTACATTTGAAATAAAAATAACAGTAATAAAACCTGGTTTTAATTGTTCTGCCCCGTAGGTGACTAGCGTTATAAAAATGCCCGGTCGATTTGATTATTTCAATAGTTCTTATCACACTGCCCTCTCATATTAGGCATATTTCAAACTGCCCGGGCATGTTTTATAATGTCCTAATAATCACTTGATCCATAACATATACACTACGGCTGACGTATCTTGGCGAGTCTGAACACAGGCTCTCCGAACTTTCGCGCATGTTCTCTCACTCACACTCGCCTCATGTCACCATTTGGTTCACAAAAATGTTACTGCGCAGCCTTCTGCGCGATGTTTGGACTCGCCAAAATACGTCGGCCATATTGTAGGTACAAATTTTAATAGTCATAGCTATAACAGTTTTAATAGTCATAGTCATTCATTAACTGCATAAGTTATTGTTGTTCACGGGAACATGGAGAATGACGTAGCAAAATTATGAGCTGAGGTGAATGTATGGTAAAATATAACATTATAGTGAAACACTCCTTGGTACCTGTCAAGCTTCCCGAAGGACAACGTGAAGTAATAAGCAAATGTGTCTTGTTTATTTAGAACGCTATTTCATTCCTTGTGGCGACCTTGCATAACCTCCGGCATCGATCTCTGATACAAGAACACAATTTTGTAAGTGTTTCCTACTGGCCATTCTTCTTCTGCTGAACACAGGCATCCTTATAATAATAAAAATAATATCCCCACCGCCGTATCTCTATGTTGGTGTCGTGGTGGAGCTTGCACGCCTCAAACTTCTAGGTCTGAGATACATAAACCCGCAGGGCAGCATGTGGCGAGCTGTTGAGTAGTAGCGAACCCACGGACCCTATCTCCCGGGAGAATTGTTGTTCCTCATCTCTGGCTTGCTTTTAATGACAGGCTGGATTGAACACTGACGAGAAACAGAGCTCCGACCTCATTCTTGCCTTTATTGGCCGGCTTGAGTGTGCAAGTCATTGAGCTGGTTGACTGGAGGTCATAAAAACACCATTCCGGTTTCCTCGCTATCACTTTATTTCGTTCACTTCCTGTACAACACAAACTTCTCGTCCACACACATGATGCCGAACCAGAGGTATCCATGAGAACATTTCGGCTTCCTGAGGCCTTCAATTGATTCGTCGCTGTAGTCAGTGTCTTGGGGTTCTTCACTAACCTCCGGCAGGATCTTGCGCTTCCTACTTGTTTCGGTTTTCTCAAAGCAGTTGCATTCGAGGAGTGCCGACAACTCTCCAGGAAGATATATGTATAATAAAACATTGATCAGGCAGGGGCCATAGTCCTTTCATATTTCTAGGTAACCAGTCCACTTTAGCCATACAAAGCATATTCCAATATCTTTGTTTCCATATCCTACAATAGTCCTACACCAACCGGGGATTGTCCTTGGGTGCACTTGCATAGTGTGTACAGGGATAATCGTCGGTTGGTGCCTCATTTCATTAAAAGCGTCTGACGGGCCACTGCGAGTTGACTTCGGGCCCTCGTACGTCTTTCAAAGTTCCGGGACCCCAGGGTCCCAAGATATGTCAAAGACATTTTAAATAAAAATAATAATAATCATTTAATTTCAGAGAAATCCATAATTTGCTAGTAAACATGCAGGTTGGACAAATAATGGACGAGCGGGAAATCAAATTTCCCCGCAATGACATTCAGGAGACTGTCCGAGCTGCTCCGGACCCTCTGCAGCAGTGACGCGGCACACCCACCCTGATCGCTGCGAAGCCATCAGTGAACATTCCCGACGCACTGCAGAAGCGTTGCAGCCCCAGCAGAATCCTGAATGCGTTGCTGTTTATCAGCGATAACGAATCTCTAAAAGAGATACATAATATTTCACTGTCACCAAGTTGATTGACTGCCTCGTTGGTCTAATGTTCGCAAGCGCTACTGCTGAGCATGAGGTCCTGAGTTCGATTCCCGGGTCGGGCAAAGTGTTATTGGGTTTTTCCATCTGGAATTTCTCAGTAGCAGTCCGGAGTCTGGATTTGTGCCCGGTTGATGGCAATAGGCTCGCCCCCTATTACATGAGACTTAAACATAACGTGCGAAATGTGGGTGTACTATAGGTACACCTCTGCCTAACATTTCGAGGAATACAGGCGTGATGTTTTTATGTTTACTAATTCAATTTGAAGGAGTTGTGATCACTTTCGTTATTGTTTCGAGTTTGGTCACCGAATGTTCTAACTGGCACGGGAATGTTATTTTTTGGAATTATTTACCGCATACTTATTCAAGTACTAGCTGTACTCGCAACTTCGTTCGTGTGGATGTCGGAAAACAACTTCCCTGTTTGAATCGGATTTTGTTCACAATTTCATGGGATTTTAATTTTTTTTTTGTGCGGAGCCCTAATTCTTTTTCTAAAATAAAAGTAGCTTATGTTACTCGGTATAACATCAGCCATTAAAATTTCCGTCAAAATCGGTCCAGCCGTTTCGGAGATTAGCCGGAACAAACATACAAACAGACAGTCAGGCAAAAATTTTAAAAATAGTTTTTTTGTTATAATTTGTTATTTGTATGGATAAAGCATATATGTATCAATTAGAATTGGCACAGAAGTAGAATTAAAAGAATATTTAACTCATAAATATTAACACTTTGAGGGACATAATAGAAAACTTATATTATATCTCGGTCAGTGTCCTTCAACTGATTCAGTATTTCAGAGTTAAATAATTATTATTTAACGCTGAAATACACTTTTATGTCAATTTAGAAAATGTGTAAAAGTAGCCGTGTTAATCGAGTTTTGTCACTGACCGTAGCTATCTACGCACCTGAAGGCTTACACATTCAACCGATAACTAATTCTCATTTTCCAAAACATTACCGCTAACCACAGTACTAAACATTATCGTTAACCACAGTACTAAACATTAGCGCTAACCACAATACTAAACATTACCGCTATCCACAGAATTAAACATTATCGCTAACCACAGAACTAAACATTACCGCTAACCACAGTACTAAACATTACCGCTAACCACAGAACTAAACATTACTGCTAACCACAATACTAAACATTACCGCTAACCACAGAACTAAACATTACTGCTAACCACAATACTAAACATTACCGCTAACCACAGAACTAAACATTACCGCTAACCACAATACTAAACATTACCGCTAACCACAGAACTAAACATTACTGCTAACCACAGTACTAAACATTATCGCTAACCACAGTACTAAACATTATCGCTAACCACAGTACTAAACATTATCGCTAACCACAGTAGTAAACATTATCGCTAACCACAGTACTAAACATTATCGCTAACCACAGTACTAAACATTATCGCTAACCACAGTACTAAACATTATCGCTAATCACAGTACTAAACACTATCGCTAACCACAGTACTAAACACTATCGCTAACCACAGTACTAAACACTATCGCTAACCACAGTACTAAACATTATCGCTAACCACAGTACTAAACATTATCGCTAACCACAGTACTAAACACTATCGCTAACCACAGTACTAAACACTATCGCTAACCACAGTACTAAACATTATCGCTAACCACAGTACTAAACCAGGACCAATTTACATCTAGTTAAGCTACAGCAGACATCGAATTAGCCGATATTGAACCGTGAAATTAATTTTCTAGTGGATTTTGGTCCCAGAGGGGTGATGCGTTAATATGCAAGTTACTGTTCGTTCCACACAGTTGGGTAGCTGTAATTATGTAACTAGAAATACCTAATGAATTAGTGGGTAGGTACTTTAGTTGAACATGCCTTAAAACATCTTGTTTTCCTACGTCCCTAAGGCCGTGTTCTAACAGAAGTGATCGACGCGTGAATACGAAATCATCGCGGTCTCTTGTTAGGGTGCTTACAAAAAGAAACAGGTTTCCGGTACAGGCGAGTCTGTGCAGGTCCGTACCGATCGGTGCAGGTATAATATTCTCCTGTTATCTTATGTGCTTACTTATAAAGAAACAGCTTTAAACTTGTCGGTACCGATTACCATAATAACCCTGTACCGATCGGTACCGACCCGCAAGGGTTTGTTTGTACCGGAAGCCTGTTTCTTTAAAACTGGCAGGAGCCCTGTGAGGGCGATAACGCGTTCAGGTTTGCCGAAGAAAATGAACGTGACGAACATTAGGACATGGTTACTGATTAGGTAGTAGCACTAGTAGCTAATCAAGATGCTTCATCAAAAGGTACCTAAACTGCCTCCTGAGCCTAGACCACCACCTCTTAAAGCAGTATTACTTTAATCTTACTTTAGTGTGGGAAAGAAATGGAGCTAGACGTCCTGTATAGCTCCATCTCTTTCTCACACTGAAGTAATATTAAAATAATACTGCTTTAAGAGGTGGTGGTTGGCGCCCTGAACAGACATAAAACTGAAGCAGTATTTTTGCCAAATAGATCAGACCGAGTTGATCTATTAATCCATTAATAAACAGCACATGTGTGAGCACTATGTACCTACCTACTATAAAGCTACCATTAACTGGGTACGTCTTTCATTGACTTGAATTTGCCCTGGCGACTGAGAGTATGTCATGCTCACTCAAATGTCTCGCTGGTGGTGGTGTGTGTGAATGGTGCTGATCCATGCGTCATGTTCGTGAACGGGCGCTGTCAGTAGGGACTGGTCATCTCTTAGCAGCCATGGCTTATTTTAATATTTGAATCGCTTTTGGTTTTTACCTTTTAACGTGCACGTCTTTCTACACTGTTCTCACATACTTAATTTCAACATGAATGATGCAACCAATATTTTGTAACAATATTTTGATTTAAAAGAGTGTCCGTGGAGTTTCTTGCTCGTTCTTCGCCATACAGATCTACGCTTTTGAATGGGCAACTAGCTTCAACTTTCTGACTAACTGACAGACTCTTTGACAATTCAAAAGTGCCTGTAATTGGTTTATTTGAAATAAATGCTTTGACTTTGGGTTTGAACACAGCAGAACACAAAAATAAACAATCAAATCCGCAGTACAATAATTATTATTTTCAAATATTTCGATAATAATATGCTCGCGATACAATATGCTACATTATAATGACATCGTACAGACGGTTCTCTATTGTGTCACCTAACTTTTTTATCCATAATTTAAAGTGCCATAACTTTTTTTGTCCTAATCATCATTTGTCCGAATGATAACTTACCCGAACTTAATATCACATAATACCACATGCCATAAAATTGAAATCCCTAAATATAATATGTCCTAAATCAGTTTGTCATAAATATTACAATCAATAATATACAAAAGACATAAAATCGTTTCCAATAAAAGTTATAAGTCCTAAATTCAAATTACATAATGTTTATTTATAATAATGATATTCTTAGAACAAATTTGTTTAACAAAGCTTTTGCTATGAACTTCTCTCAGGCGTTACGTAGATCCGAGCGGGCAATATTTTTTCTTCTACCGACTAGCAAGCATGCAAGCAAGCATGCAACATGCAGCAGGCATGGTTTCTGTCACGGCTCCGGCGCTGCGGGGCTCCGGCGGTCCCACGCGAGTTTAAATTACACTCTAGGGGTAGAGCAGACAAGACTGCGTGGAGTCGGATTTACAGCGATTCGTTTCTGCGAACCTAATTTTTAGCTAATGTTTTAGGACTAAAAAAAATATTATAAATGAACATTCGGAATAATACACATTATTTAACACAATACTTAGGACATATGACTTTAGGTCATGTAAAATTAGGGGATTCAATTATTATAGTACTCGATATTATGACAGAATAATCATAATCATAATCATAATCATAAATCTTTATTTATCTCAACATCATATTACAGGCACTAGTTAATAAAATGCACAATCTTAAATAGAGAAAGGTGTCTGAGGTAGGAGGGTCCTGAGTAACAGATCACCCGACTCTCTTTTAAAGGACATGTTAATTTACAAAACAGTTAAAGTTAAGATATACTTAATAGGTATTATAAAGTCTGATAATGCAATTAAGTGCAGAATGTAAACAAAAAATAATAATTAAAAACAAAATCAAAGAAAAGCAAGTCAACATAAAGTTCAAAGAAATATACAAATTATGTATATTATTATTCTTTGATACATATACATTATACTTTTAGAACTAACGATAATTATGTTAAACAAAATTTCGGGATTTTGAACATTATGGTTACTGAAGTTTATAGCAAACGTGTTATGGATAATGATTTTCGGACAAACAATTTTAGGAGAAGAAAGGGAGTACCCGTACAGACAGCACCATTCATTGCTGTGTAGCTGGGGTTTCATGAATGAATGGGACATTTCCAATGGTCAATGCAGAACGAACTATGAAAATATACGGCTTTGGGCATAATAAATGTAGGTATGTAATGCGTTAATGGTTATGTAAAATTCCATGAATCTGTATAGAATGCATTCAATTTTAAAAGATAAAATGTTTCAGCTACGAGTATGTTGCTATTTGCAGAAACAGAGTGTTCCATTTCGTGCCGAATTGTGAATTATTGAACGGTATTGCAATGTGAAATCCAAAAATGAATGCGAGCCGTATTACGTAACTCGATTGGCAAACAATCGAAATTAGTGAAATTCGTTACATTATTGCACTGTAAGCTATTGCTGGTTGTAACATTACAAACATGTTTTACTGAATTTTGGAACAAAATAATGTTGAGCTTTTTGCAGTCCTCAGACAGCATCCCAAAACAGCTCAAAAGTTTTTATTATATTTTACTGGTGAACTAAGTACCTACAGTCAGGGAAATTAATTTTTTACCACATTGATACCCTACGTCAATTTACCGTTATAGCCATTTCGTACAACTGTCAAAGTATGATATTGTGATTTGAATATAGACGGACAATGTAAGATAGTACTCAATTTGCTGAACAGGTAATTTCCCCGACTAAAGTCGGGGAAATTACCCCTTATTATTTTATTAAAGCTAGTAGTATATGTATCGATGCTATTACGATCTTAATCAGGCCCTCAATTTCAAACTGATTCTAAACAAATACACATTACAGGAACAGCCCTATTAATGACCAATAAAACCTTCACCGACCATTAAAATACTTTCCCTTAAAAAATTAAACAAGTCATTAAATATGAATAAAATTTTAATGTTATAAAGTCCTGACATCGTGGCATTATTAAGTCAAACACGGTTGAATTTACAAACATATTTCTGTGACAGTCGCTGAATGGCACGCGCCCAGATACGCCATGGTAAAAACCTCCAACTCCTTGTAGGGTGTTATGCAATTCATAAGATATAGCGGAAACCTTTTTTATTTAACTATGAAGACAATAAAATTGATTCAATATTTTTTTCTTGGTGAAAAAGGTAAGTACTGCTTTCTGTTGCATATCTGAGTAGCTCAAATTACCTACCTTTACCTAGATTTAATTATAATTAAATGCATTTTTACTTACTTTATCAAATCAATGTGATGTCAATCAAGTGTAATATCGATACATACCTGAAACAATAACAAAGAAAAGTTTTCATTTAAACAGAAACACAATGCAGTACAAACAACAAAAGCCAAGATTTTAAAACCTGACAATGACTTTCAGTTTTTCGAACCACTTGAAAGTTATTTTATGCTGTAAAATTTACGCAGAACTTCGGAAAAACTCGTGAGATTTACAATACCACTCCCTACCTACACCTTACACCAAAAATATTACATAAAAGAACGTTCGCGTGAGTCCCACCATTAATTTAGTGCGTGAAAAAAACGAAACCAGGCACGACTCGCAGCCGGCGATGACACGACTCAAAGACGATGCTATGGGAATTATTGCTCACGACGGATATTATTCACTACTTTATGCGAGATCGTTACATTTGCTATTTGTAAAGAGGATCCTAACTAATATTATAAATGCGAAAGTGAGTTTGTTTGTTTGTTACTCAATCATGCAAAAACGGCTGTACGGCTTAGAATGAAATTTAGCACGCGTATAGACCATGATCTGGGTTAGGACATGGGCATACTTGTTATCCTGGATTGCAGACTAAGTCGTGGGCAACAGCTAGTATTGTAATATTTTTGTTCCGAAAGAGTTTTGGATAGGTATTTGATAGTGTTTATTTTAGTTTTTGTGGAGACAGCGATTCCGTTTGGGTAGGTAATCTCCTTCCTCAAATATCTAATCGTGTTTCGCATTGATTATTTATATTATGTCAAATAGTATGGAACCTACTTATTATAATCTTTGTTTATATTTTTACAACAAGACTAGTCAAAAATGGAAAGGAAGTATGAAAAAAAACCGGCCAAGTGCGAATCGGACTCTCACTCCGAGGTCGGAAACCTCGGTGTTCGAACCCAATATATTTGAACTAAAAAACTTTTTTAGTTCAAATAAATGAAAATACTAAACGAAGAATATTTTTCGCCTTAAATTTTAATAATCGCAAAGATAACTTTGTATTTCATTATGTTACTGTGAATTAAAAAGTTACTTTTTGCAGTTGTGACCATAATCGACCATATTTATACAAAATATCTTATGAATGCGTGTTTAGTATTTTTATGCTTAAATACAGTATAATGGGATATGATATACAGAAGTTTTAAATTCCTAACTTGTGTAGTTGTTGCGATAGAGCTCGTACAGAAATGGTCTAAAACTGACAGCTTCTACGGCCCCCTATTTCTACATTTTTGAATATAATATATCTGTACTCTCCTCGATGAGTTCTAGACAATGACACCCCACATGCCTAAGTAAGATTTTTTTTTTTCAAAATCAAAAAGTTTACCCCCTTTTAACTTTTATTTAATTTTTATTTAATTTTTATTTAATTTTTATTTAATTTTTATTTAATTTTTATTATTTGTTTTTATAGCGGCAATAGAAATTGACAATCTGTGAAAATTTCAACTGTCATCTTATTACGGTTCATGAGATTCAGCCCGCCTGACACACAGACTTACGGACGGACGGACGGACAGCGGAGGCTTAGTAATAGGGTTCCGTTTGGCATCCTTTGAGTCCGGAACCCTAAAAAGACTCTCAAGATAGATTCTAAATCGTGACACTGACAGGTATAGTTTAGAGCGAATTTATTTTCAGCCGAAGCCTACACTCGTTTCTCGAAAAAAAAAAAAATACGAAGCCCACACAATTTATGCACCTTTTAAAAAATAATAATTTTATTCACTTCAACATTACTTAAAAATAAACTCCAAATTCGACGAACCTTTTACTAATACGTGCAATAAAATGTTGAGTTTCGACAAGAGCGGCACAAAAGCAGTGAATTAAAACCTCTCTGGCAGAGTTCCGTACATAAGCACAGAACAATGTCAACCATTTTGGCAGAGCTACTATTATAGAACATAGGCTGGCCATGTTGAAATGACAATTCAGGACAAAAGTAAGCAGGATTTTTTTTCTTGTTACAGAATAGCCGATTGACTACCTGGGACGTGGATGACATCAACAACGCACCCGCGCCCCGGGCAAATTCCGAGGGCGTGGCATATTTGTGAGTGTGCGCACAAAAATATGCCTCTGGATATTTAAGGGTATTTTTGGTTTAGAATTATTTAGTTCTGAGATATGTCATCCAGGCCATAGAGTGAAACTGAAACAGACGATATTAGCTTTTATTTAGAAGTAAAAATAAAGATCTGAACCACGTGAGGCACTGTAACCGATTCGGTTTCAGCGGGGCTTGAGGGTAGAGCGACAATGGCGGCGATCACCGTATCCGTTTCGGATACGGTGGGGTTTTCGTTAATATGCAGGCTTCTAGAATTATTGTTCATGATTTTATTGAGGCTATCTATTGGTATTTAATTTTATATCAATTTAAACTCACATTTAAAGTTATATAATTTTTTCTCGGCAAATTTATTTAACAAATAAAAATGTAGATTCACTACTTCCCATTTGACTAGGCTCATTGAAATATTTGAAATGTTTCTGTTATCTGTTTGAATTTGTGTCAAAACAATCCCCAAACATGTAAAGTTTACTGTCCACTGACTTCCTAATGACGCTTCCAAACGTTCCACACACATGTGCAACATGCGATCTAATCATTGCTGTAATGCAACAATTCGCAAACAAATTCAGCTAATTTGGACGCATTACTATTGCGTAATCACGCTATACGACCCAACCAATGACAACACTGTATTGGAAACATACGGCACGTTGTCCCAATGACAATTCAGTTTTAGGAATTTCATGTTTCATCGAACGTTATCCTTTATGATTTGGAGCGCCTCTGTCCCAGATTTCAAATAGATCATGGTCACCACTCTAACTGCATAGCACATTTAAATAATTCCACGGGTCCCTAATTGGTTAGCATGTCATACGCACTGGGTCCTGATATTTGCACTGCTGTGGCCGGCTGCCAACTGCCGTGCAATAACCATAATAAAAACGAATGTAAGTTTTATCTAAGTGCGTTTTTAGACCTTTGGTATTTATAGAATGTTTTGGAGGCAACTAAAAAAGCAGAATTACTCAATTAAATTATGTGTATAAAATAACTGAAGCTTTATAACAGCGTCTCATATAGGTCTAATGCAGATTGAATAGGTTTTATAATTAACAAGTACTAATTTTACATTACTTAATACAAAGATATTTGCACCGACTACGAAGTACCTGGTACTTGTTGACAGGCCTACACTGTCCTCCCATACATATTAACTCTGTAATTTGAAAACATTGTAAAAGCCAATTATTTTTAAAAGAGTAACCGTGGAGTTTTTTACCGGTTCTTCTCCATAGGAAACGACCAATTGGAACCGTGCACCTAGCTTCTAACGTTTCATAAGTGCCCTTGAAGGTTTATCTATACAAATAAATAAAATTGAAGTGTCTGTTTGTAATGTCCAAATAACAGCTTTTTACTAAATGTATAGGAAAGTATATACGATATTACGAAAAGGATTTTTTTTATATTTTGTGTCTGTCTGCTGTCTGTCTATTTGTTCCGGCTAATCTCCGAAATGGCTGGACCGATTTTGACGGGACTTTTCACTGGCAGATAGCAGATGTTATAAGTCGTAACTTAGGCTACTTTTAATTTAGAAAATGAGTTAGGGTTTTGCGCAAAAAAATTAAAACCCATGAAACTGTGAACAAAATCCGATTCAAATAGAGAAGTATTGACATCCACGCGGGCGAAGCCGCGGGCAACAGCTGGTGTGAAATAAAATGTTTTCAATTTGAATTGGATTTATTCAGGTAACAATTACTATGCTACTAAGCCTCCGGCTTTCCCTTTAAATAAATTGTCATACGAAACCTTTTAGCCCGAACCTCATTTTTCGAAACACCTACTAAAATATTCGCGTCGCGGTCACTTTCAAGTAATAGGTTATTTAGAGAAACGTCTAGACATTACGCAAGACACATCTAAATGTCGTTTGGGACGAATGATAATAATATACTATTTGCTTATTTCATGTAAATATATTGCTAGTGTTTACTTAGGAGTTTCAAATACACTTTCAATACTGTACTGTCTGGATATATAGAATGTTAATATTAATTTTTAAACAAATATTACTTCCAATAATGTGTAGTGTGTTTATTTTAGCACCTACCTACATGTATTCATAGATACAACGTCACATTTGTGAGCTTTATTTATGTACTGTTATAGGATCACCAAAAATATGTTATTAACAAAAGAGTTAGGGTTTGGTGTGCATGGAAAACATATGAATATATAATAAATATAATATATATATAAATATATGCACTACGGAAGCACTCTTAATAACTTTCGGCAAGGTGACGTCAGACTCTAAATAATCTTCTACCCGTATTTAAACCTTACAATACCGAGCGAGATACTTTATAATACACCCGGCGATGCCTTCAACTCCGCTGGGCATACTTTAACGAGAAGTGCCTTCCTCACAATAGTTGACCGGGATAGGAATCGAAGTTACGACCACTCGATCGTTTGTCAACAAGCCTTTGGGCTATTGTCGCTTTACAAAGGATCCGTAGACATAGCTGGCTCTTCTGCATTTATGCACTGGATTAGAAATTCAGTAGCGGAGAATGGTTTTATCATGATAGTTACTTACCTCTTTGTTGAAAAATGTTTTTTGGCAGAAAAATATCGTTTATTTTATTGTTAGTCTAAAATTACCGAGACGAATGATTCTATTTTTTTTTTCTAATTTACCAACAGCAAATAGATTAGGGATGTTCCGCAAAAACTAAACAAACGACAACGCGAACTACACTTCGCGCGCTCTCTCACGCACACCGCTCGACGTCTCGCTGTACAACAGAGAGCGCGCGAAGTATAGTTCGCATTACCGCGACAGTATAGCCGTAGCATTAGAATCAGGCAGTGAGTAACAAATAAGTACAGTACCTTCCTACCTATTAATGGCCTGTTGGTCTAGTGGTTAGTGACCCTGACTACTAGGCCGGAGGTCGTGGGTTCGATTCCCACCCAGGACAAATGTTTGTGTGATGAGCACGATCATTTGTTTCTGTGTCTGGGTGTTATTATCTATAATATGTATGTATTTAGAAATATATAAGTATGTTTATCAGTTGTCTAGTACTCATATCACAAGCTCTGCTTAGTTTGAGACTAGATGGCGTTGTGTGAAAGTTGTGGAATATTATTATTATTATTATTATTATTAATTGAATAATCAGTCAACAACATAACGTTTGCTCTTCTATTTTCTTTCATGTTCAATTAAAGAAAAACAGCTATTTCACCTATGTTATCAAATCAGAGTTAAAAATCACCGCGCACAATATGAAAACAAAAGCAGTCGATATCTCTCCTACAGTTAGTTCACCATGAATATTTGACACAGTCATTACCGTAATACGAGCGTGTTCGAGCGAGGTAGGGAAAGGACGGGAGGGAGGGGGTTAGTGTTCATTAAAATAATGACAGCTGTAGTGCCCTTAACTGGTTAAAGCCAACTCTCATTAACGCTGGTTGAAAGAAATATGTCGGTCAAGTGTCACATTTATGCTCTGTCTTCGAATGTTTCAAATATTGTGATTTTTTTTAATGAACAGTTGATTTGTGGATTTGTGGTAAAGAAATTCAATATTTTAAATAGTAGACTTTGCTACAAGAATATAGTTACTGCATGAATTAATTGACCATTTCGATCACGGGATGACTTGACAAAAGTTTTTAGTAAGTTCAAGCCTGAACTTTCAAGACCTCTTTTGTAGTGGAAATAATCAAATGACTTTTCCCGCTCTGGGCGGAGCGGGAGGGCGTGTAAGTTCTCAATTGTTAACATGCCGCTACGCACAAGGTATATTTTTCTATTAAAAAAGTAAATACAGAGCACATTACATACTCAGCCTAGAACGTTCCCACACACACACACACACACACACACACACACACACACACACACACACACAGCCCACACACACACACACACACACACACACACACACACACACACACATACACACACACATACACACACACACACAGCCCACACACACACACACCTGGGGCACAGGCCTCCTCTCTTCGAGAGGGAGTGGGTTGTAATAAATAACAACCCGCACTGGGCTGCGTGGTACACCACGCAGCCCAGTGCGGGTTGGTAGATGCACATGCCTTCGAATTTTTAGTTTTAAGACATGCCGGTTTCCTCACGATGTTTTCCTTCACCGTTTTGAGAGCAGTGGTGATGAAATTATTTACACAAAGTAAAGTGCCTGCTTGGGTTCGAACCCACGAGCTACAACTCGTAAGTCGGGGCTGTTACCACTGGACCACCACTGCTCTCACAACATAGGCAACATACTCAAGAGTTAAACAATTCACCATAACCCAAACTAAACACTAAACAATTTCAAAAATCTTATCAAAATACTAACTTCACGAAAGGACCTATAAATTATACATACATAAACAAGAAACACTAACTCCTAACATAACTTAAATTGGTAAAATATTTACCTACATTCCGACCTTCACGGACTAATTATCTCTCCTTTGAAACCTTACTAATTAACTTCATATTCAGGGCATTAATTATTTTCTATCCCTTTCCACGGTCAAATTACACTTCATATCGATTTCGGAGTGTAACATATTAACTTTAGCTGTCACTTTACACAATAATTTTATTATGGCTGTTCATTTGAGGAACATAATATTATATAGATACAAATAAATAAAACTGAAGTATTTGTTTGCACAGCTAGTAGATCAAAAAATACCAAGGCATAACATATAATCACGCCTGTTGACTGAAGGTGTAGTCAGAGTGGTTTTTATATGACTTGTAAAAGTGATTCCGGTATCCTATTTACAGAATAAACAATGGCATTTCATTTAATTCCAATTTCATTTGGTACATTATCCATTTGTTATAAAAGACAACCAAGCAGACATCTGTATATATGCCCGGTTTGTTTGCAATAAGCTCTCCCCTAATACAAGGGACTAAAACATAACTTGCAAAATTATTTACCCTTCAGCCTACCTCTTCGAAGAATACAGGCGAGATGATTATGTTAATAAAATGCAATGACCAAGGACAAACTAACATTACAAATCGTGAACATACAACCATTACATAAACCATTTTCGATCCCATTATGGGCCCTAAACAGCACAAAGCCAGGCAGTTCACGGCCGTCATTTAGTCGTGAATGTGAACAATTATGCTGAGTCAGCAGTACTGTTGTAAGTTTAGTAATTACGCGCTGTGGTAGGTCGTACCACGTGGAATCTAACTGAGCAGAAAACATAAATCTTATTGCTATGAATATAAATGTACTGGGTGAGGCTTGAGGGGTTTTGCAAAGGCTGTCTGAATGTTTTGAGTTTTTTGTTTATAAGTCATTTAATAAGAATTGCGGATATCTTTTTGATAGCTTAGCCATACGACAGGTTGTAACGTTACGATACACTGAAGGGCTAATTGTAAGTCACAATATTAAAAAAAGGTAAAAAATACAATTAATAAATTTAATATAAGAACCAGTGTACAGTGCAAAACGCGCACAACTGGATCGCAAAGGGTTCAGGAACGGCGAATCTGCAGCTCAAGTTGCTCGGAGATCAGTAGGATTGAGGTATCAGGGCAGGAATTAGGACTGCGGCAGTCGTGCAGCAGCCGGACGAATGACAGCAGTCCCTCCAGTGGTGGGGGGGGGGGGGTCTCACGTCACCCAGCGCCTGGACGTCAGCGATGAGGGTCTATTTATGGAATTCCCATAGCTTCGGCGTCCTCACGCTGTGTAACGGGGCCCTGTGAGTCCGGGCAACGGCGTCCATGCGCCAAACAATAGGATTACCTCATGGAGGACTTTGAGCTGGTCGCCGGTGCTCACCGGGATGATGTTTGAGCTGGTCGCCGGTGCTCACCGGGATGATGTTTGAGCTGGTCGCCGGTGCTCACCGGGATGATGTTTGAGCTGGTCGCCGGTGCTCACCGGGATGATGTTTGAGCTGGTCGCCGGTGCTCACCGGGATGATGTTTGAGCTGGTCGCCGGTGCTCACCGGGATGATGTTTGAGCTGCTCGCCGGTGCTCACCGGGATGATGTTTGAGCTGGTCGCCGGTGCTCACCGGGATGATGTTTGAGCTGGTCGTCAGTGCTCACCGGGATGATGTTTGAGCTGGTCGCCGGTGCTCACCGGGATGATGTTTGAGCTGGTCGTCAGTGCTCACCGGGATTTAATAAAAATCCTTTTGAAGAATGAAAGTAGACTTGTTAATTTGGCCTGACGTAGGAGTCAGAAGTATCTTATTTCAAAATAATTAAACTTAATCATAATTTTATTGGTAGTCGGCCAGAAACAATAAGGCGGCTACTATGAAGATCAGAAGCCCAATTCCCGCAACTAAAAACGTTCAAAATCTAGTCGCAACCTCATCTCAGCGATAATCAAATGTCAAAAATGTAGGGAAATTATAGGTATTTTTGACATATTGCGACTGAGATCAGATTGTGAATGTTCTTAACGTTACGAAAATTACTCCTCTGACCTTAAACACTAGCTTTAGCTTTATAAGGCCCACTTGTATGTTTAAATGTAGAGATGCAATGAATAAATGTAGAGTTTGTAAGCTCCGAGCTTGATAACTAACATTTTAACTCTTCCTACGCGTTGCGCCACCAAAAGTGACACCGGGTTAGATAACCTGACAACTTAGAGCATTAAACCATAAACCAACCGGAGACGCCATTGTCAGGCGTTCCCCCCTGCCAAAGGTACGAGACCGCCGGTCATAGACGTTATATAAAACTAGTTGCCGCGCGTTCCACGTCATTCAGCAAATCACAGTAGTGCGGAACGACCGTAAGTGAAAAATGCCGAATTGCAGTGTTTTTTCGTGTAAAAAGAGATCGAAAACATCTAGTAAACAAAAGGATAACGTTACTTTCCATCTGTAAGTATTATTTTGTCTTAATATTAACAAATAATGCAATAAATTAGCAAAAAACCAAGAAATATTGTCGGTCAATAAGTGTTGCCACTAATTCGTACAAGATCTAATTTTGAGTAATTTTTAAAGTTGTAATGTATAGAGCTTGACAATTATTTCAAACTTCTATTTAGCATTTGTTATTGTTATTACTGTTTAAAATCAATTTTTTTTTATTTTATAGTTTTTTTTTACTAAACCCTTTATAATTGCTATTTATGATCAAATAATTGATTAATAAATTCAAACTTTATGTTCCACAAATCTCTTATTATTTTCTCGTATCGTTATTCTTCATTACTTTAAAATATTTGCGGGTCTAGTTATCCCGAAAATACGCAATTTTAATTTAAAAATAGGCCACACTGGAGCAAAATGAGAGTTGTGACAGCAAAGAAACAAATATCGATATCGACTTTATGAGTATGTTATTCTGACTATTAATTTTTCAGATTTCCAAAAGATGCAATGACTCGGGATGTCTGGATTCGGGCTTGTGCAAATCATGATTCGTGGACTCCTAAACGTACTAGTACAATTTGCTCACAGCATTTTGAAGCTTCATGTTTTATATTACTATCTAATAACAAGAGGAGACTAAAACAATGCGCTTTGCCAACTTTGAAATTAGCAAAGGTGATTTTTTTTAATTTAAGCACTAGGTTTTGGTTGTGACTTTGTCCATGTTTGACGTCTCAACTGTTTAAAGTGGAAAATTGAGATGGCGCACTACCAGAACTTTTATAAGATACAAGAAGTCAAAAAAATTATTTAGGGTTAAACCCCTACTTACCTACGCGCTTCCGCATTTTTACGTAGTTTTGTTTTTTTCTGTTGCGCAGACGCTTTAATTGTTTACGCGAAGTAACCACTTATGAACATTTGCACTCAATATACAATGCAAAAGCGCGTATACTCTTAGTTAGCCCCTCTTGCTCGCCGCAAAGTGTTACAAACAAAGTTTTAAAACATTATGTTGGCAGACAATTGTTCCCAAACATCGAGAGTCATTATTTTGATAATGATTTTACTGTGCACAATATTGAACTTGCGAAAACGGTAACACAAAAATATACCAATATTAGAATAAACTATTTGTCTAAGAAGACTGACCCCAAGAAATGCATTAGGCATATTTACACCAAACTTATACACTTTAAAAATCAATAGGTTTTCATACATAGATTTTTTGTTTTAAACTTTTAAGTTCTTTGACAAACTTATGAGGCCACTCATACTTCGCAGCTTTCTCGCACATGCTATATTTTCTAAAATATGACAAAAGTAATCTATTCTCGTGTATAATCTTATTTTAAAGATAATTTTTAAATTTCTTGTCTCAAAAGTAAACTTATTCTTTTTGTTGCTAGTTTGAGCGATAAGGCTGCGATAAATGACAACGCTCTGTGTCATCGCATCTGCAGACTCAGCCGAGTTGATAATCTATAATCGTTAACGCTAGTAGGAAACTAATCAAATGTATGGAAGTGACATCATCTCAACGTTAAGTCGCGTGGTCAGAATAAACAAATAGAAAATTCGTAGCCAAGTTAACATCGTTCAAAATGATAGACAATGTCCATCGCTACATCCTGTAGTTTTATGGTATAAATAGGAACCAAGTTACAATATTTGTAAAACAAGCGATTGACTCAGGCGCGTCAACATGACTACCAACTAATCGTTTTCTAAAATCATTTACGCACCTCGGCGTTACCGATTGTAGAAAGAGATTCGACACTAAACTTGGCTAGACCTGCTGGTCTTCTTGTGAATAAAAGTATGTGCTAATCAAAATTTCTTTCAAATAAAAATTTACAAATCATTTATTCAGTTTATTTATTCATTAATCATTTATACTTATTCAATTTTTTCTGCAACCTAAGAAATCATATCTTGATTGTCGAGATTATGAAAAAAATAAAATAAAGTCCAGATATAGAAAAAGCTCCCAGCTTTTTTATCATATCTATTGGCTGAATTCATCGATAGCAAAATATCGATAGTGTCAAGCACTCTCATCGCTTACATAAAAATGACGTCACCCGTACACTGACAAGGCGTCTCTGTGTGTATTTGTACTTGTGTGCTTATATTTTTTGTTTGTATTTGATTATTTTTCCGTGTGCGTGCGTAACGACGCGATCGAAATTGCATTAGTGTATTGTCACTATTTGTGTGCATTGCCTCGTCCCCCGCGATGAAAGTGACAGACTTATTCGCATAGATATTAGTGCTCGTGGCGTCTCCGGTTGGTTTAATGCTCTAAGCCTGACAATAGTGATTTTTAAGTTGGGAATATTGCAGTTCAATCGACGAAACATAAAATAGGATTGCAGTGTCTATGGCCTGATATGTGATCCGACCAAAGATGAATTAACGAAAAATGAACGGGTATTTTATACCCATCTCTTTTACACTAAATTACGATACGTAATACTTTCTTGTCTTTGAATTTTATAACATGACAGTCATTTTAATCGATTGCATGTGGTTTCCATGGAGACTTAGATTATTGATTGACAAAAACGTCAGATATATAAAAATATGTTTTAAGTTTTTTTTTTAATAATTTGTATTTATTTTTATATGCCAACTTACCGCGCTTGACTCGGTAGAACGCAGAGCTTAGAGGCTCATCGCCGCAAGGTTGCCTGCTTGTCAAAGACAAGCAGACCTTACCTAGTTGCTATCCCACCAATTCGCACTAAGCGTTTCCAAATGTCTTTTGTGATGCGCACAGCAAAGGAGTGGAACTCTCTGCCTGCGTCTGTGTTTCCGAACGCATACAACCCCGATCTTTTCAAAGTGAGAGTTAACAGGCTTTTTATGGGTAAGCTCGCTCCATCGTCGACTTTGTCTCTGTCATCTCTGACCTAGACTAGAGTCAAGAGCAAACCTATCTCAAATAAAAAAAATTAAAAATATGAGTTCATGACTATATTGCCTGCTGATATAGTACCGAATATTCACTTACCATAACGTCGAACAATATAAAATACAAAATAAGTTATCAGCGGGACCTCATAACGTCAATTTATTTTGACATTACTTACACTAAACCAGAGTTAAGTGACGTAACTCTCCCACATCGGTGGGTTAATTAAAAGTTTAACTCTAGGTTTACCGCTAACTCTTGGTGGCGCAAGATGAATTATTTGTTTATCCCTGAGTTAGCTGTTAACTCCGAGTTATTAGGATAACCCATGAGCACGCAAGTGGGCCTGTTATCGTTTTAGAACCCCGGGCAAAAGTTACTGGCTCTCTTGTTTGCCTATCGGCGCCAAACCTCCAAACAGCGCTGGCACTCAAGTTTGCCACCCGTACCCGCGCTTTTTAAATCTCCATTTTTAATTATAATTCAAGGCTAATATCCTGTGCAGGCATTTTTAGTCTGTGGTCCGGTAGATATTCACGTCAACTAAATGCTTCAAAACTTAGATTTGGTTTGGAACGTAGAAAAAAAATAATTAAAGTGACGTTTTGACAATGACATTTGGCTCGACTGATATCTCCGTGTGTTTTTTTATTGAAAATAAAGTGTTTTCGTGTCTAATCGACGGTAAGTGGATAAATATTCATTTATAAGTAGTTATTACATCATTTTAGATAACATTTGAACGAAATAACATCATGGATACCATTTTGTTTGAGCAAATAATGTTACGTAAACAAACGACATTTTTGGCCATACTCTGTTGTAATCATATTTTGTTTATAAATACATCTGTCGTAATACGAGTATAGTTTAGATTTTATAGTATGGTATGTTTATTCAAGAACCCAAAACAGTTTACAATAAGTGCCAAGAGCCAATTGAAACATCAGTGGACCATTTTTTGTGAGCAAGGTCATAAATATGTCGCGCCGCGGGAATTCCGCCCGACACTTGCCAGATAAAGACATCTCAAGTTTATACCCCTCAGCGGTTAAAAAGAAAGCAGACGGATAACTTATTCATAATTGATTGTCGGCCAGAATCAATAAATCGGCTTACAGTGAAGACCTGACCTTATGAACTAGCCTTATAAAAGGTTCGTTGACAATTTAGAACATAGAAAAAGAAACATGACAATTTGTGATGAAAATGTCAATTAATGAAAATATTTTATGTGTTTTACAAAAAGGGAGAATTACTCATGTAAAATAGTCTTGAAAGTATGTTTTGTAAAGCAAGAATTAGTTTTAATGAGTGTCCTGTGATTTCAAATCGGAAAATATATTATAGGTACAGGTATAAAAATTATTGAACACAACCAGCCCTTTTACCAAAATACATAAATAAACTAAGGGATGTGGAATCTGTGAAGAAGAATACCATAAAGTGTAGCTAGAAATAGTTCTGTAAATATTTCTTAAGAAATTATTAAATCTTAAAATATATTTGATGGAGAAGGTACATCTTTCTAGTTATTTGTCAGCCATATTTTAAATGCTGTGGGCGTACTATGGGTAGTGTTGGTTATTGTGCAATTGCGCTGTAGGTACACGACACAACTATACGGAACGCGCGACAGTTTCTAAACGTGTTCACTGCTCGACAGTCACCGACAAACTCTGCTTAACTCCGGTCGACGACCGTTATGTTGTAGACTCTGTTGACCGCCGCTAGGTGGCTTTGGCGTCCCGATTAGTCAAACGACGACTAACGTATTTCCGACATATTGAATTCTCGATTGCGCCTAAGTGGCTAAAATTGATCAACTTGTGTTAGTAAGTTGTTTTTAACCTAGTTTATTTTCGTGTGAACCACTTGAGCACACAGCATGAAAGTAGAGAAATAAACACACCTTCCTTGGCATTTTATTATCGTAGCTAATATCGCAATAAATCGATTTTCCAATCAGCAACATTGTCAGGGTTATTTTCATGCCCAAATTAAACAGAAAACAGAGACTAAACGTTCCAGTAAACCTCAACATCTAAGTATTTGCCAAAAATTCCTCGGAGCGCAGTTGAAGCACCTAATTGCGCAGTGCCATGCGGCCGCGACTTCGCTCGCGTCGATACGGTCGGTTTATAGCGATAAGCCACTAATTTCTGTTATTAAGCGCGAATTAAAGGCTTATCTATCATTCGGTTAACAAACATACCTACGAAATTCATGTGGGAGAATTTGTGTGCGGTAAAAATGTTGGTAAGCGGAGGGAGCTTAGTTGACGATTGATAACAGATTTGAAACTAGTAATAAACAACATAACACAACATTACGCCTATTTTCCCCGAGGGGTTAGGCAGAGGTATACCCATAGTAGATACACCCTCATTTTGCCAGTTATGTTGAAGTCCTATGCAATAGGGGGCGAGCCTTTTGCTTATTAATAATAGGTAGTATTGTCAGTGTTGGTATTCTGTAGTTGATTCATCATCTGCCTAGCCTTTTCCCAACTATGTTGGGGTCGGCTTCCAGTCTAACCGGATGCAGCTGAATACCAGTATTTTACATGGAGCGACTGCCTATCTGACCTCCACAACCCAGTTACTGGGTAATACGATACCCCTTGGTAAGACTGGTTGTCAGACTTTCGGGCTTCGTAACGACTGTCAAAGATACACGAATGACAGCCGGGACCAACGGCTTAACGTGCTTTCCGAGGCACGGAGGAGTCTTGATATGTAAAGATGGTCACCCATCCACGGACCAACCGCGGCAAGCGTAGCTTAACCTGACCGATCGACCCGTGCGGCTGTTATTTCTTAGTCACAAGCCCCTCGGTATTCTGTAGTTGGTTACTGAAGATTAAAGACTTGAATATTATGCCTAATTAGGATGGGTTGGATGCCTGAAGGACCAAAATATTGTGGAAAAATGAGAGTGTTCCAAGTCCATATTATCGTATGTGATAGTCAGACTTTATTTTAAGTGATTAAAAGCCGCCATTGGCCGCTATTGACCTCTGCCCAACCCTTCGGGGAAACAAGGCATGATGTTATGTTGTTTTTGTGTAAAGCCCCCAAACCTTTGCTTAGACATAAAAGATGAAACAAAAAGGTGAACAATAAAAATCAATTCAACGTTTCATTCAATCAATTTCTACATTTATTTCTGTAATTTTTATGGTGTTATGTAATGTTGATTGTTATGTAATTTTTCTAAAGAGTATTCTATTTATCTAACAGTCTATGAAAAGATGTTAACTAGTTCATCAATTGAAGAGTAACAAGCAGAATCCATACTCATCCATACTTAATATTATAAATGCGAAAGTAATTCTGTCTATCTGTATGTTACCTTATCACGCCCTAACGTCTGAACGAAATTTGTTGAAAGGAAATTACCTATTCTGAGAACCTCATATTCAAGTCATATAATGTTGAAAAAATTTTGTCCACTGCTTGATGTCCGGGCCAGGAACCAAAGACAATTTACATTGCCTCTGTGTATGTGTTGCGACACTAGCAAATGATATCAAACAAACAATCAAAACAAAAATGGAAAGCCGAATTGAAAGAAAAAATGTGATCTCCTTTTGCACATAGGTAGACCATGACCTGGGATTTTTATCGACTCTTTGATTTTTCCGAACTCCTCGCGGGAAGCCTTGTACAAAAGCTTGCATGCCTGTCAATCGATAGCGAAGTTAATAAATACATCATTTGTTCACGCGGACCTTGACTTAAACCACACTAAAAAGATAGAAAAATAACTTTACTCCTTAGAAAAAAGGGTTCTATTCTGATTAGGGCATAACAACGTACTAGACAACGGTAAGGTCCCACTGAACATGGCTCCTAAAACATATGATAAGATAAGACACGACACGAGAATTATTTAGATAGCAAGCGAAGTATATCGCACACGCTACATTTCTCGCAGAAAATCTGTCTCGTTCACTTCGCCTTATATTATGGTTCAGGTACTGTGAAGTCTAGACTTGCGTACGTAAATGTTATTTTACTTGGGAATTTATAAGCGGATAGAAAATGTCTGTTCTTTTCTCGGAATCTGTGGGACTTTTGCAAGGTTCGCCAGAGTGGCTTTTATGAAAGAGGTTAGTTGCGATATACACTTGTGGAATATTAAAGACACAGTAAAATAAAACACCGCTACCCTAACCATACGCCAGTTGTAAACAGTATCAAAGAGGTTTTCCAAAAGTATGACATGTTTAAGCATTAGTGTCGATCAAAATTCCTTTAGTACACTAAACTACGTTCAAGAGCTCCCTTAAACGTGTTTTATGTGCTGGTCGCGTTCAGTTTTCATTGGTGAAATCAGCCCTTAAACATTCTATCCTTTTTGGACACTGCAGTCACCAATATGTATATATACCAGGCGTCAGAATAGTGGAAGTCTCAGAGGAGAATCACAGCACTTTATTTGCTACCACCGATTAATCGATGAAAGACGTTTTTATTACCTATTAAAAGATTCTCATCAAAAACCCATTATTTAAAAGATAAAATAAAGCTCTAGATTCTAAATCCATTTTAATGTCATCCATAAATCAAACAGTATGTTTACAAAACATTTTTAACAAAAAAATATGCTAGAATTTACGACTAGACTATAAATTAATTATGAATGAATATAAACAAATGATACCAGGGCTCAAAACAATAGACGCTCATACATCAAAGTCAATGCTTTGATAGTAAAACTATTCAGCCAAGTTAAATAGAAAAAATATATAGGTACGACGAAATTATTTAAAGTATATTGAAAGAAAGAATAACGTTTATTTGGACACAGTTCGTGAAGCGCAAAATACAAATAATAAAATAAAAACGTAAAAGTAATGTTTTAACAACAAAAACTGTGTGCCTCACGGCCGCGCCAAAAAGGTCCATATGAATTACTCGTATATTGTTCTAATCTACTTTCTTCTAAATAAGTACGAAGCGTAAAACGAAACAGTCGCGTTAGTCAATGTACTAATTTGGGAACACTTAATAAATGAGGGTAGATAAAAAAAAGTTTTGACAACAGTTAACATTGTGTTACATTTTTGTGCAGCCGAGAGTGCTTTCATTAGGTAATAGCATCGGATTATACTATATTTTTCAAAAATCATTCTTAATAATCATAATCGGCCTGTACGCTTACTTTGTAACATACCTATACTCCGTCGGTTTAGGTAGTTAACTAAATGTAAACAATCTTGGCATGTCTTTTTATCTAAAAGTTGTCTATAAATTGTATATAAAAATCTTTGCGACTAGGTATTTACTAAATCGATGTTAGCTAATAAACTAAATTTAAATAATCTTTGTGTATATTATATACGACCACTTTAATATAAAAAGACATACCAAGATTGTTTACCTTTAGTTAACTACCTAAACCGATAGACCATATAAAGTTTAAATACAATAATGACGGAAAATTTACATAATACCATGTTTTACCAAGAGATGAGCAATAACTACATACAATACAACTCATGTTGTTATTGTAAATATCCCATAAACAGTGTCGTACCCAGTGCCCTGACTCTTTATATGACATCTTAATCCCCTTTTCCGAAACCTCCGAGTTACCCTTTGCCCTCGTTCTTCTTTATTCCGTCTTATGTCCGATCCCAACTAACAGTGTCAACAAAAACGCAACGTTTTCGTGACAAAATGAGGTAAAATTCAAATTTCCCACTAAACTGGGTTTTTAAATAGACTCACAAACTAATTTCACAAGAGGAAATTACGTATGGACATTAGGGGCTTATGTAAATACGTCTTGTCATTCATGGACAATTTTATTTATCTACTATACTTAGTAGTTTTGCCGTTGGTCCCGGCTGTCATTTGTAGATCGTTGACAGTCGTTACGGGTAGATAGGAGCCCAAAAGTCTGACAACCAGTCGCACCAAGGGTTATCGTATGGTCCAGTAAATAGTAACTCGTAAAATACTGGTATTCAGCTGCATCCGGTTAGACTGGAAGCCAACTCCAACATAGTTGGGAAAAGCCTAGGCAGATTGATTGATTGCTTAGCTATGTTTTGTATTATTTCGTTATGGGTAAGCTCAATGTGAATCCATAGCTACTATTTTTATATTTAAAAAATCAATCGTAAAGTTTACTATAGAAACAAATCCACTGTATTAAAAACTTTTGAAAGTTTTCAGCTATTCCTCTCCCAACAAAATCCACTATCTAAAATCTCTGCTTACTCCCCAACGAGAAACTACACTCAAATCAATACAAAGTACCAGCACAAAGTATTCAGGCAAGCAACCTGCCGGCTCCCTTAGGATCTCGGGTACTATAAAATATGGCATAAACTCTAGCCCCTACGGCCGCCACTTACAAAAGGGGTTATTTTAATCCCTACAATGCTTGCACTTGTTATTTATTATTCTACGTTTCTCGTAAATTGTGAATCTTCATTTTATTAAAGAAAATAATAAGCTGTTTGTTATTATTTTTGAGGTTTAGAGATTTTCGTAAAGTTGCGGAAGGCAGTGTTGTGTCGAAAGCTTTTTTAGTTGGTTGAAAACAATAGGTTTCCTTAAAACATGATTTTGATCGTAGATTTTTTCATGCAGGTACTTCTATTGAACGGAATATTATTGTGATATTTATCTGCATTACTGCAAAATAAGTATCTTACCAACATCGAGAACAGAATGATATTGGTGGTTTCATAAAATGAAACCTCACAATATCGTACCATATCGAAGACAACAGCTTTCCAGGTCGACTCCTTGTTGAAATAGTCCTACTAATATAAACGCGAAAGTTTGTGAGGACGGATGGATGGAAGTTTGTTACTCTTTCACGCAAAAACTACTAAACGCATTTTGATATAATTTGGCACACAGGTAGTTTATAACCTGGATTAAAACATAGGATATTTTTATCCCGATATCCCCAAGGGATCGAGACTTATGCGGGTGAAACCTTGGGGCTCTGCTAGTTAATGATATAACTTCCTCGTTAATACATAATTTAAAAAACAAAAAATAGGTATAAATATACCTATGTAAAACTTAAAATTATGCCTTAGGATAAATACCGTAAAGCAAAATGTAAGTCTGAAATCCTCAACACAACACTGACAAACAGACAGTAGCATTAAGCCACTGCACCATTTGACCAAACAATGCATAACTCAATTTGATACTGAAAACATGCTCATTTCCCATTCCACAGTAGGAAACACTCAAACAACAAGGTAACAGCAACAAAATAATACACGAACTAATTAATTCTTGTTTAATAGACTGCAGTTTAATCATTATAATATTACATATCGCTGTATATTTTATTAGGAGCTGGATAGACTCTAGCGTAATGAAACTCTAGGAAAACCACGAACTACAAACTCGTACCTGGCATAAAGGATGAGTACACCGACTATGTTTCATTCATTGCGGTGCAAGTTATGAGAGGTTAGGGATTCATGAGTGAGTGTATTCATTCCAGAATTAAGAGAGCAGCGTTTTACATTTCTTTTATGCGAGGTATAATCTTTATAAATAATCTTTTCCTAAGTACTATTTAATATAACTGACAATGCGAAGCTTGTCAAAAAATAACTGATGTCACATTTTCACGACAATTGCTCAGCCTAGACCACCACCTCTTAAAGCAGTATTATTTTAATCTTACTTGAGTGTGGGAATGAGATGAAGCTAGACGTCCTGTATAGCTCTATCTCTTTCTCACACTGAAGTAACATTAAAATAATACTGCTTTAAGAAGTGGTGGTTGGCCCCCTTTTTAGTAAAGTAGAAAATGTATGAAATAAACTTCTAAAATTGTCTGATTGTGAGATTGCTGCCTGTCGGTTTCATTAATAAACATGCAACTGCGTGTGTACTGATGATCATGTTAATGACTGGCATGACGTTGAGTGCGTTCACGATAGTGAAAAGTGGTCAAATTGCATAATGTATATCATTGGTCAAATGGGATCTACATCATTCACTTCCTTTAGTCCAATAACGCTTCTAGATAAGTAGCAGAACAAAACGAGCCATCTCGCAATCATTGTTCATAATCATTGCTGATTAAGTTTTATAACTCTTGAGTTGAATTCAGTCTGAAGTTTGTACATCAATTCCACATTCCGAATTCAAACGTTTAGATAATCCGAACAAAAATTCGCTTACTTCAATAACATTTGCCACTCACTTCCCCTCAAGCCTTGCCCCACACATCGACCGCAGAGCACTTAGGTATATAATATTTTTACTGCTGCCGACCGTCGCAGAGGGGACAGGACTAAATAAAAATATATTCGCCCAAGAACGCCTGTATTGTGGCTACGTCAGTGAAATTCTTATGGCTGTATGGTTGAATGTTTTCATTATTGTGTTCAAATTGTGGTCGTATATGTTTATTTTTGTTCTGTCAAAAAGATACGTTGAAGAAAAAATATGTGTTGTAGCTGCTTTTGTTTCATTTATGGAGGAATGTTAGTGGTTTTGTAACGCAGTAACTGTACTGAGTAAGTACTTACATTGTACAAGCGTCAGGATCACCGATGAAGTGGTCACAAATATGGAGATGGGACGGGCCTGAGCCATCTATAACAGTGGACGGTTAGGCATAATTTAGCAAATAATCAGACGCACGCAGAGAATAAACAAAGACCAGCATTTTTCGCTCCGTTTATTTTGGCAAACGTAAAAATTAAAAACAATTATTATCTCGTAAACTCTTCTGATCTTTAGATACAGAAGTTTGGTGCAGTTAACAAACTAACAAAGGCCTCATCCGTCTAGCAAAGGTTAGACGGATGAGGCCTTGTTGGATTGGATTGGGTAAAGACCCAATTACATTGCATCAAACTAGTACGTACTCTAGAAAAAATGACAATAATTTTCCTCTTTCCAATATCAACATTCCGTAGCAATACTTCTCAAAAAGGCTCCATATTATGTCCTCGTCAGTACGGCCTTCATCTTCATAGTTGAATATCATCATACTAGGACTTTATGTAAGAGAATGTCAATATTTGTGGACTATGTTTGTATTATTTTTGCGCCGTTCCGGGACGAAACAGAAGTGTTTGTCTATCACTTATCAACAAGTTGTTGGGGTTTGCTAGGGGAAATGTTTAAGTACTTGAAGCGGTACATTTTTGTACACAGTAAAGTTATGTTTGTAGAAAATATAAACGTCATTAGTCTTATACCTTACTCAGGTTAGTTAGAGCGGTAGCTTACATTTTCATTACCATTAACTGGACACACATTTAGACTCTGGGGTGCTACTGAGAATATCCTAAAGAAAAAGCCAATAGCAGCTTGCTTAGACCCAGGGATCGCACTCACTCAAGACTCGACAGTCGTGTTTGTAAATCATATATAAAGCAATCTGTATATAATGCTCCAGAGCAAAATCAGGGCATTTTGGTAGTTGTCCTTCTAGTTACAACAGCCCAATGAAGAATATACCAACAGTACCTATAGTCTGATCCAAATAGATCCGATAAAAATGTAAACAAGTGGATCAGAAAACACATCTGTGCATGCCAAGATGTAGTGCCACTTACAAATTGGTGTTTTGATTTGATTATTTGAATACTTAAACCCGAAATTCACCTTAAAGATGGTTTTTATTTGACAATTGAGGTTAATTTTATAACCTCAATTTTCAACGATGATTTTTCAACAACAATTTAATAAATTTATTCAAATGATGATTGTTAGAATAAGTGGTGAGATATAAAGTATAACCTTATAAATACGGCTGAATGTGTTACTATTTCCCTTTCGGGAGTGATTGTGTAAGAACTCAAACTGAACAGGGTTTATTTACACTTTCATAAAATACGCTTGGAACAGACTATATCCTCTGCAGGCAGAAACATTTACAATTTGCGGGATTTGCACGCCTTACAGAGAACTAGTCAAACATTGACCAACGTTCGATGCTTTGTTCAATCAGTAGCCCTGCAGAATGCGGGTTTCTGAGAATTCCACAGGAATAGGAGACAATGGAACTAGGGTATAAAGTTCTGTAAGAAAATAAACTTAATTATACTTCGAATAGTTCTTGTTCATAGTTAAGTTTTCTGTTCATCCATGTTAGAATATTCTTTTTATTTATTCTCTTATTATTGTACACCCTAGAGATACGTTGTAGAGATATTTTTTCTAAATCTATCTGGAATTTTTCAATAGCAGCCTGGAGTCTGGATTGTGCCCGGTTAATGGCAAAAGGCTCGCCTCCTATTAAGTACATGGGACTTAAATACATATAACTGGTAAAATGTCGGTTTCGATATCATGTTTGTTTAAACACGATAAATTTTAAATAAAATGCTAGTTGGAACAGTACATAAACGAACAAATTTTATTTTTACTATAGGTACACCTCTGCCCAACCCTTTAGGGAAACAAGGCGTAATGTTATGTTATAAGTTATGTAAGTTTTTATTTCTGACCAACTTCATCTGTAAACCGCCTGCAGTTATAATATTATATTTTATTATATTCTAAAACAAGGAAGGTCTTGTTATGATTGTTTGAAGTATTGTTTTGTTACATAAAATTGAGCAAAGTCGAAAAAAAACATTGTATAGCATATTCTGTGAGAATTTAAAGTTTCCAGGGTGGATACATCCGTTTGACTACAAACTGCACAAAAAAAATATTGCGTATTTGTCTAATATAAAGCTGGAAAATTCACAGTCAATTTGAACCAAATAAATATCATGTTTGTTTAAACAATAAAATGCTAGTTGGAACAGCAGATAAACGAACAAATTTTATTTTTTTAAGTTTGATATCCCATCCCTTGTGAACCCCAAAATGTCTGAACAGAATTTAAAAGTAATAGAACATTGCAGTATCTAGCAAGTACAAAGAAAGCAATATCGTAATAAGTTGTTGCAACTGCTACTAATTCCCCAGTTGACATACGTACGGACATTCCACGTTACATTTTATTTAATTTAGTTTTTTTTTTTTGTTATGAAGATAGCTTGAACATCTTAAGTAACAATAAAATAAAACAGCCTGATGAAGGATCTGCACGCAAGTTCATTAGAGAACAGCTCATTTTTTTTCGCTATTTCAGGTTTGGTCCCATAGTGTAACAAGGTGTAAATAAAATAGTATTGGACCTGAAAAGAGGTAATCGTAGGACAACAAGATTAAAGCATGATTAAGAGCAACTTTTACTACGGGGCCAATTCTGAAAACGCGAAAAAAAACAAGTGCTCCATAAATCCATGTTCACTTAACTTGACAAAATATAGGGATCTGCTGATATTTTTTTTTTACGATTTCTGGGTCAGTCCCAAAGTAAAACATTGTTTATTTATTTATTATTAGTCACCTTACATTTACAGTTAGCAAATTTTTCATTTCAGGTTTTTCAATGTTTCATAATTAATAAAATTACAAAATTATATCCTAACTTAACTAAAACTATTCACAAACTAAAATATGTCGTTGAAAAATTCCTCTGCATTGCTGTCGACTGGTAACCATACCACCGTACCATTTCAGGTCCAACACCATTTTAATTACACCTTGTAGAATGCAATCAGTGGTCGTACTGACTAACCGTAATCGTAGTAACGTAATAACTATACAGTGTGAGTCTTTATAATGAGCACATATCGAAATGAGGGAATCTATGCTTAATTTTATCGACGGAAAAAATGTAAAAAAAAATCTAAATATTTATTTATATTTTTTATGGATTTTTAAAAAAAATTGTTTGCTTTTGTGACCCCAGTGTATACAAAACTGTGTAACTTTTAAACTAAACGATTTGTCACGATGAAACAAACTCTATAATGTTTGGAAGTAATTAGGTGTCGTCATAAAATAAAAATTATGGAAAAAAAATAGCCACATTTAAAAATAAACATTTTTGTTTGGCAAAAATCTGATTTTTTTTCATTAATTTTTACAAAAATTGTAAAATTTCTCAATAACATGCCCCCATCACCTTCTTTTTTTATAACTTTAAGTTATTCTTCATTGTATTAGGAACCTAACGGTAAAAATTGCATGTTTTTAACTCAACCCCAACATTTTTTATCAACTGTCAAAGAAAGGCCCAACGCATAGCTATTGTTTAGCAGGTAGAACTTTCTTTTGAATGTGCGCAGGTCGGGGAGGTAGGGCCAGCCAAAGGAACTTGAATTATGACAGATGTCAGACTGGCAGTCGCTCCGAATTATTCGCCGCTGCTACATGTGTTTCGGTACTTTCGTTCGCTGGACTTTCATAACTTTCGTTCGCTGCTACATGATGCCGCGTTTAAGTGAATTTTCCCCGGCACACATCGCCGACATACATTTTTATTATGGAGTGGGACAAGGAAGTGCCAGAGCTGCGCGCGCGGCTTACATAGCTGCGTATCCTAACAGGCAACCAGTGCCATCTGCCCGAAACTTCCAGGAAGTTCACAGAAGGTTGTCGATCACTGGACTTGGATCAAGTAGAGATCGTCGCGAGCCACCTCAAGTAATTATTGATGCGGCTACTGAACAAGCAGTATTAAGTGATTTGTTTGCTGATCCATCCATAAGTACTAGACGACTGGCTCTTCGTCACGGAATATCCCAAAAATCAGTGTGGCGTATTTTAAAGAAAGAAGGATTGCATCCTTATCACTATCAAAGGGTGCAACATCTACATGAAGACGTAGACTGGCGTCCAAGGTGTGTGATGTCCACATGGATTCAAAGAAAAACCAGAGCAAACCCAAACTTTCCAAGAAAAATACTATGGATGGACGAAGCGACATTCACTAGAGACGGTATTACTAACTGTCGAAATTTACACAGATGGTGCCGCGCAGGTGAAAACCCGAAACTGAAACGGTCATCTACTTTCCAAGTAAGATTTTCGATAAATGTTTGGGCTGGTCTTATCGATAACATGTTGATTGGACCAGTCATATTGCCGAGAACGTTGACTGGTGAAAGATTTTTAAGTCTATTGAGAGATGATATGCCTCAGTTATTGGAAGATGTCCCACTGGCTGTGCGTCAAAGGATGTTTCTTCAGATGGACGGATGTCCTGCCCATTACGCTACAAATGTAAGAAGATTTTTAAACGAAAATTATCATGACAAATGGATCGGCCGGCAAGGACCTGTAGGGTGGCCTGCGCGTTCACCCGATTTGACGCCCCTTGATTATTTCCTATGGGGGACCATGAAGCAACGCGTCTACAGTACCCCCATCAACAGTGAGGCCGATTTGCGTGACCGCATAATAAACTGTGCGAATGATATTCGCAATGATCCCGAAATGATAAGGAGAGCGACACACCAAATTCTAATTCGCGCGGCTTTGTGTTTACAACAACGAGGTGGACATTTTGAGAACCTGATGCATTAAATTTTGTATTTAATAATAAATGGGTTTCAATTGAACTCTTTTGCATTAATTATCATCCCAAACAAACCACCCTTATGAGAACAATACGATTCCGCGTTCGGAGTGCCATCTTTGAAACGACCCGCGCGCATTCACAACAAAGTTAACAAAAAAAAGTTTATCTACCTGCTAAACAATGTGCGTAGCTATGCGTTGGGCCTTTCTTTGACATTTGATAAAAAATGTTGGGGTTGAGTTAAAAACATGCAATTTTTACCGTTAGGTTCCTAATACAATGAAGAAAAACTTAAAGTTATAAAAAAAGAAGGTGATGGGGGCATGTTATTGAGAAATTTTACAATTTTTGTAAAAATTAATGAAAAAAAATCTGATTTTTGCCAAAAAAAAATGTTTATATTTGATTATGGCTATTTTTTTTCCATAATTTTTATTTTATGACGACACCTAATTACTTCCAAACATTATGGAGTTTGTTTCATCGTGATAAATCGTTTAGTTTAAAAGTTACACAGTTTTGTATACACTGGGGTCACAAAAGCAAACAATTTTTTTTTAAAAATCCATAAAAAATATTAATAAATATTTAGATTTTTTTTAACATTTTTTCCGTCGATAAAATTAAGCATAGATTCCCTCATTTCGATATGTGCAGATTATAAAGACTCACACTGTATATCATACTATTTTAAAAGACATATTCTATTTATAACCGACTTTTAAAAAGGAGGAGGTTCTGAGATCGTTGGATGCTTTTTTAAATAATAAACAGATTAAAAATATACGTATTAGACGTTGAGGCAAGGTCGCTGCAAGGTTGCTTGCTTGTCGGTCTTCTACAGATTGTTCTTCGGTAAGTGTGCTTAAGAACTCCACGACCTCATTCCACCGGCCCCCTTCTACCATCGGACATCTAGACGCACTGCAAGTTACCATCCTTGCTTAGTTACTATTCCAGCAATTCACACAACTTAGCATTTCCAAATATCTTTTGTAATGCGCACAGCAAAGGAATAGAATGCTCTACTTGCGTCGTGTTTCCGAACGTATACAACCCCGATCTCTTCAAAGTGAGAGTTAACAGGCTTCTAGGTAAGCTCGCTCCATCGTCGACTTTGTCTCTGTCACCTCTGACCCAGACTAGAGTCAAGAGCAAACCCATCTCAAATAAAAAAAGGCACCTAATATAAAGTTACACTAAGCCCATCGGCCACGACGCGACTTACTAACGCGTTATTAACGGCTGCTTCGTGTACGGACCGCCATTGAAATGAAAAAAGAGTCGCTCTTGGGAGATATTTCAGTTCAAAATATTTTTGAAAACACGAACCCACACGTGGCACCCCCATCCTTCTACATCATTGCACCACAAATCACTACAGCATTTGAGCTAGATAAGTCTACAAGCGCCAATTACCATCAATCAGTCTAAACGAAATATCGGTTTCGAGCTCATGTGGTGCTAACAACTCGGATCAATCCGGATCGGTTCCTATACGACGAAATTTGACGTAATTACATGGAAATAGAGCCAGCTCAGCAGGTAAACATGAGACTGGATAGATGATGTGACGGATTTTTGGCAAATTGATTTTGGATAAGGTTTGGGTGGGTAATGGGTTAGTGCAAATATCTCTTAGTTACTGGGTTACTAGCAGGCCTGGATATATCAGGCGGTTTGCATTATGTTTGAAAAATATCTCAACTAAATAAATCTTTAGTACTGAAGTTATCTCATTCCATTACCGGCTGCAGTGGAAACAATCTCATAAATTACTGAAAAAAAGAATAAATTATTCAGCACATTTCCTAATACCGATATATTTTTGTAATGCAAGATACTGTGAAGTAACACTTTTATTATCTGATTCGATACTCCAAAATCTTGTTTTGTTATAAAAATGTGTCATTTGATGCATCAAAAATAAGAAGAATAAGAATAATTTATTGTTCAAGAAGATACATTCGAGTGCGTTGATTCCTGGAACTCACACTAGGATTCCCTGTGTCATGAGATCCAAGCTCCTTCAAAATATGGAAATAAAACTATTATTCTTCCTATATAAAACACTTCACACAAAATATTTTCCGAATATCTGATAAATTCTGATTAAAACTCAAAATGTTAGCTGTGAGGAAGAAAAACGCACAGCTTAACTGTTCGCGTAAGTTCAAGTAAGTTATTTAAGTAAGGTCTGTGCACATAGACGATTATGTTTTGAATTCCAATTCCATACCGTGTTAGGTTAGATGCAATTTTTTCAGGAAGAATTGCTGAGAATCCTGCGGGATTATTTCGTAACGCTTACAAATACCATGGCAATTCCTTTCATTTTGACAGTTCAGCAACATTCACTGCGTTATTCACCTTGTCCAGCAGACGAATTTTTCAAACATATGAAGCAATGGATTAGTAATTTCCTTTAAAATCTTTCAGATTATGATTGAAAGTGTTACGCATTTAAGGTTACACGCTGGAAAAGTTTATCTAAGAAAGATAAAACGACTGTTTGATAACTGGATTTCTTCAGTCATTTCAGTACTAAATCCATAAGGTTGGCTCAAAAACATTAGCCTGTCGTCGATACAATTAAAGCGTCGCTAACTGACTGAAGTATCGCCACTCGTGGTAGCTAAGTTAAAGCTTTTAAGGACACTAAACCACCATAGACGGAGAGGACCACAGACGTCATAACAATAAAACTTCTATTGTTTCTCGTTCAGTCTCCTTGAAAGCGTTATTTTGGATGCACTGAGGTTATTGATACCGGTGAACCTTTCTTTCATCCGTAAATCCTCGTATAGAGATACCCTCCTTTTGGGAAATGCGAAGGGATTATATCGGACTCCTATCAACTATAATAACGCGATTGTCCCTTTGCACATAAAGAGGAGCCCCCTCGGCTCCGAGATCTCGTGCGGAAAATAACAGTGACCTATTCGGTTCTACGGATTAGGGTAAATACCTACAAAGTTGCATAAAGAAGCAGGCTCCTGCTTACAAATAGACGATATTTGTCTGTGCTGAAAATAAACCAGTGTAAGTTCTTAAAAAAAATATCTATCACAGCTTCATTAAGCAAGTACCAGACAAACAAATTCGATGGGCATGAGATGATGCCACTAATTCTGATTATCTAACGCATTTGAATAGCATTATTACAATTCGAACCACAACAACCGCTGATCTGTTCGTCAGAAACCCTGATCCAAACCTAAAACTCATTCTCCGCTACCGATTTCACACATGACAACACATCGCGCGCGTTCCAGCCGACGAATAAATGTACGCTCATACGGGCAACTTAAGTTGCTCTGTTCTGGGCAATATGATCACATATGACGTCACAACCATATCAAACTGTTTTCTAGGATGCCAACAATAACAATTATTTTTTAGAGGTACAGTCACGCTATATTGAGCGATAGGGAGCAAGTTATCAAGTTTACTATTCGTGAATCAGTCAAAAAATTAGGCAACATCAGTACCTAAGCAATACAGAATATATGGAGCAAATAGAACAAGAGTGAACATCTTGGTACTTGGCCGTTCCGCTCCATAGGAAACTATTGTATGGACGGCAGCACATCAAGCTACTACAATCTGTCAAATTTCTTTAATAGATTTTCAACTTTATTGCTAAAGCATTAGGTTCAAGGTTAATTGGGAAAATTTAACAGTTTCGGGTAGCTTGACCTGCTGGCGTCTGTCTGTACTAAGCTTTGAAATGGGCTTCATCTTTCTGACTGTGTTTGTAAATAGGTAATTTAATTGAAATAAACTCTTAGAGTTTGAGAGATATCAGAGGAGCAGTTCCCGTAATTTTAAGAACGTTCACAGTAAGAGGGGCAATTTTCGTAATTTTAAGAACATTCACAGTCAGATCTCAGTCTCAATATGTCAAAAATACCTATAATTTCCCTACATATTTGACATTAATTGTCGCTGAGATGAGATCGTGACTAGATTTTGAACGTTATTAGCTACGAGAATTGGGATTCAGGTAACTGTTGCTGGGCAACAATTGGTGAATAAATTGCCCGTGTAACGCAACTGAACGCAAACCCCACAGCATCGCGAGCCATTACGCGTGTAACGCGTGCGGTTCGTTGCAAATTGCCTGCAGATCGCAGCGGGAGTTCGGCTTCAATGTAATAAGATTGTTTGGGGAAATGCGTTGACTGTTGTGTTGTTGTACTGTGTGCAATAATATGAAGCTATGTGGGCGTAGTTATGCGGCGTCTATTTATGTACGAATTGAATACATAATACACAACAGCGTACCTAAGTTAATTAGTCGCAACTGTTAGTATTTTTTTTTTGTTCCTGTATGGAATCTTACTTGCATTAACCAACTCGTAATTTCTATTTTTCTAAGATTTTGTGAACTATAACTTTGACACTGACACAATTTTCTCATTCAAAGGACTGCCTTAAATATGTAGAATATCATCACAGATGTAAAATAAACCGTGCTCTCAACCGTTTTACCATACAGCAATGAGATCAAAAATTGCCCTCAAATTATTCAAAATGCAATCTCACTTTACGATCGCACATCATCGTGCGTTCATTGTGGACTTCACCATGTGCAAGCACCTCGCTGAGCTTATTTCTAACTTGAAGATAAAATTTAATGCGTTTCGTCTGATTTTTCACATTGAACCATTGTTTAATGAAAAAAATCTGATAAAACACATTAAAAACAATCATTATTTTTTTTAATGTAAATCCAGTTGAATAAAAAAAACTTTCCATCCCTATTTTCAATGATACCATTAGCGTCCTTAATCTTTTTTTGATAGGTCCATTGAAAACCCTTTTAAATTAAATTATTCACAAGCACATTGACCCCGGAAACAAAGCCCCATTCAACCCTAACCTCACCGGAATCAGATCAAAAATTGTGCCGAAATTATTCAAAATCTAATCTCGGTTTATGATCGCATCATCATTGTGGGTTCACCCGGGACTTCGTCAGGTGCAACCTAATTCATCACGCCAAACTTTATGGAGTATTAGGTGACAAAGATTAATATACACCAATTTATTCGGGCACCGCTGCGGAGCGTGGTCTCTTTAATTCGGTCGGTTATAGCGCGGTTGGCACACACCCCAAGTTGCTATTTATCAAAGCTCCAGCTAGTATTAAATAAATCGAGTTTCGTCTTGTTAGCTCGGGAAAAAGTATTTACGGGGCGTTTATTTCGTTAAAGTTATGAAGTGAATTCGTCAGGTTTTGAAAATTGGGTCGTGGGTGGTCTGCATTATTTATTGGCTGAGGAAAGTTTGTGAAATAAAGATGCTGTAGAGCATCTAAAGTGGTTCTATCTCACGTCGTCATATAACATGCGCCCTTCCCCAAAAGCAAATTGAAAACCTGATAATTAACCTATAAGCAAGCTTCGGGGTAATGGCGTAATATCACACAATGGCTATGTCTTTCATTTTGACAGTTAACAACACAAAAACGCAAGATATGAAGCAATTGAAAAGAAATCTTCAAGCCCTTCGGATTGTGATTGAAAGTGTGTTACGCAATTGGGGTGCTGGTAGCAAGAAATGGTACATAGTTAGGTACTTTTTTACGCTACAAAAGCTTAAGGCGAAAACGCCAGGTAGCCCGGGAAATTCAAATTTTCTTACGTTTTTTGCAATTTGCAAGTTATTATTAGGTTGTATGTTGATCTAAATATGATTCGCGACCGTAAAAAGAATGTATTTACAGAATTCTAATAATTAAAGTTATCAATACAACTCTTTAAGACCAGGAGCTAGACCACCACCTCTTAAAGCAGTATTATTTTAATCTTACTTGAGTGTGGGAAAGAGATGGAGCTAGACGTCCTGTATAGCTTCATCTCTTTCTCACACTGAAATAACATTAAAATAAAACTACTTTAAGAGGTGGTGGTTGGCCCCCAGGTAATTCTATTGAACGACTATTTCATGAAATCTTGACAATTATGATTAGACGAATTTATGGAGTTGTATTACTGATTTTGATGATTATAATTCTATAAATGCATATTTGTTACGGTCGCGAATGATACTTTAATAAACATACAAGTTAATACTGACTTAGATGAAAAAAAGGTACTATGAATAGCACTTTTTCTAATTCACGTTTATACCCACGCCCCTTACGTTAATCAGATGACATGTGTGTTGCGGTAGAGTTGCGAGACTTGGATTTTTGTACACCTTTTGTTTTTGATGGGATATCATTTCTTTTTGTAGGTAGATACCCCGATACTGATACTGAACCTACATAAGTTTAATAAAACGTATGGATTTGTGTGTCTATCTGCGGCAGCGTAGGTAGATCCTAATTATCATTGCTTTTTGTAGGTAGATACCCCGATACTGATACTGAACCTACATAAGTTTAATAAAACGTATGGATGTGTGTGTCTATCTGCGGCAGCGTAGGTAGATCCTAATTATCATTGCTTTTTCATTCAATTTCAATGCAGTTTAATTGACAACGGACGTTGCCAACTGATTTCATTTATTCCACTGGCCATTGGACATGTAATCTTCGAAGAGACTGATTGTACCTGTATTCCATGTTCCATAAGGTAGGTACAGGTACCTAGTCCGCATCTATGTAAATATAAGGTAGTGCACTGTGCAAGTTGTGAATAATTTTACAAACTGTTTGTTTATTATGAAACTAGCTTTTGCCCGCGGCTTCGCCCGCGTGGATGTCGGAAAATACCCCACGGGAACGTACCGGGATTAAAAGTACCCTATGTTCCGTAATACTGTATTGGTTTTCGCGGCGGACGCCAGAAAGTTCCCAGTCGGCATGATTTTTTTGGACATCTTCAACAATCATCATATCAGCCAATTTATATAAAAACTTAATGAATTATACACCTAAACCTTCATCATGAATTACTCCGTCCATTGCTGAAAATTGGATAAAAATCCAATCTGTAGTTTTTGAGTTTATCGCGTTTAGACAGACAGACGCGGCGGGAGGACTTTGCAAAAAGAATTTGCAAAACTATTATGCCGCTCAATAACAAATATGAAATAACTTTTGACCGAGTGAACCGATTTTAACAAAAACTTCTTAAAAATAAAAAAACAACCGACTTCCAAAAAAAAAACCTACAAAGCGAAAAATAACTTTAATTTTGTAAGTCGGTGTCTTTCGTTCAGTATTTTCGTTTTTTGCCACCGATTTCCGAAATAAAAGTAATTTTTCACTTTATAATGTTTGTTTGGAAGTCGGTGGTTTTTTTTATAAATAAGTTTTTATTTTCCACTTTTTTGTTGTGGAACCTACCTCAACCAAATTCGTATACCACTACTTGCTAAATAAATAACAGTGACAGGAAGTTATTATCACATCATCAACATACACTAAATGGAAAAAAAAACGTATTATTGAAGCTAACTCAAAATCACTCAACATAATTTGACCAAATTTATATGCAACCACTTCAGGACTATACCCTTTCAAATAAAAACTTTGCAAAAAGGCAAATATATGTGACGCTAAGTCGTGTCAGAAGTTTGGAAGGCGTAGTTTGATCAGGTTTGGACGCCGTCGCCAACAAATTATTAAATCAACCACACGACGACAGATCGTTGACCAAATATGGCTTCTGACAATCAAGGCCACACATAACATGCGACTCAAGTAGCGCAATTTTAAGCATATTACCATTAAAATAATTTATAGCCAGAGTACATCTCATGACAATTCCAATAAGCCTAAACACGGCTAGGATACATTATTTTATTACGGTGTTTTAAACATACTTCGTCTTAGTCGCTTAACTATCTTAATCGAGATATCGCCACCCGTAAAATACTTATCAATGAGGAGTTCCCGTGGACATAATTACGTGGTCTTCTGCATCAATTCCACTTCATCAAATGACACTTTCTGGATGCAAATGCTTGACTTGTTGATGAAAATACGTAATTAATATTATTTAAGTGCCTATAATATTTGAGGAGTTCCCTCAATTCCTCATGGATCCTATCATCAGAACTGGATTTTGATAAAAATGGGACCAATCTGGACGTATGTCCTTTCAATATAAAAAAGAATTTTCCAAATCGGTTTAAAAAAATACATACAACCGAATTGAGAACCTCCTCCTTTTTTTGAAGTCGGTTAAAAATAAAAACTAAAATGTTACCTTAAGAAGTCAAGATACGAACTATGACTACATTTTCAATTCCTTAAATCTCTTAAAAAGAGGTACACAAAAATTTTAATATTATTTGTGATTTTTAAAATCAACCCCTATTTTACCCCCTTAGGGGTTGATTTTTCAAAAACGCTGAACCACATAATTATTTATTTCCTACCAAAAGCATAAATTTGAATTTTCATATCCTTAACTTAAAAAATGCAGGGTTTCCCATACAAAATGTCATCCCCTATAACACCCCCTGTAGGGTTATTTTTAAGACAAAAAGTACCCTATGTCTTTCCTCAAGATGCCATCTATCTCCTTGCCAAATTTTATCGAAATCCGTTCAGTGATTTAGGCGTGAAAAGGTAACATACAGACAGACAGACAGACAGACAGAGTTACTTTCGAATTTATAATATTATAAAGTATATAAAGTAAATAAAGTAATAAAGTATATAAAGTATAAAGTATATTAAAGTATGGATTTAAATACCTAACTCAATTTAGCCTGCTATAAGATCGTTAAGATCTCAATCTCATCGCTTGCCTTCGACACCGCCGACTTATAAGAAAAGTAGGGTATAGTAGTAAATTTATAAGTATACAAGATGTAACATAAATAACGCACAACCTCTTAAAGGATCATTGTACTCATCATTATGAACAAATTTTTGTTATGGGACCAAACCTGAAATCGCGAAAAAAAAAATCACCTGCTCCTTAAATTTTGACGATTTTTGCAAACATAAGCAGCTGATTTTTTTGCGCGATTTCAGGTTTGGTCCCATAGTAAAAGTTGTTCATAATGAAGAGTACAATGACACTTTAAGAGGTTGTGCGTTATTTATGTTACACCTTGTATATAAGGAGACATCGTCTGCGACTTATTGTACCTACCTGTATCCACTATTTACCTACCTATCTATTTCTTTAGGTAGTGTAAGTGACGAAAAATTGTATGAACTGCAAAAATAACTTTGTTATCGTATGTCTCGCATACCTAATTGTATAGGATTACTAAGTTTTAGTTTCAGTTTTGCCTTGCTTTATAGGCTAAACACTAATTGTGTTCAAAATGTGAAGCTTGTGTGTCTGTTAGAAGTAGGTACCTTAGAATTTTGATTATCAGTGAGTGTGTCAGTGACAAAATTAAGGAACTTTGACTTGCAATAGTTCTTAAACTACAAGTTCAAATTAAATATAATTTGGGAATATACCTAGTTATATTACGCCCTATTAGTTACTGAAAATTCAGGCTTCTAGCTTTGTCCATAACGAAGTTACAGGAGGGTCAAAAATGTCCTGAAAGGTTTCGATATAAGGATGGTACGGCTCTGCCTTTGTTTGTTTGCTTATGCTCGACTTGGCGGGGGCACTGCCGTGCACCCAGACGGCTGTGCCTTTGTTTTTTTGCTTATGCTTGACTTGGCGGGGCCACTACCGTGCCCCCAGATCGTCACAAACAAGAGATTAAATTTGATACACTGCTAATACCTTTACATATTCACTCCAGTTACCAATGCGTTCTGCCAAATGCAGTGCTTATTGCATTATGCTCCTACACTCGATCGTTGAATCAGCTTAAACCATGAGTGCTCTCGAATCAATAACCTGTTTTAGTTAATTTATTTCTACATGTAGAACTCCACTACTTTTTGAGCAAGCCTAAAATAAATAATAATATCATTCACACACTATTATCAATAAAAACAGTGATAAAGTTCTACCACAAACCCCAACATTTACACTATCAGATGTAAGGAAACGTTCACGTTTCTATAAAAAATAAGATTACAAGACCTCTATGCGTCTGCCCCTTGGGTGTTCGAGGGTAGTGTTGTCCTGTGCCCCATATTTCCGGGACGTCGCAGTTTTTCCGAAACGATGGCTGCCCCGCGGGATATTGAATAGGCCGGGATTTTCAAAGCTTTTGTGAGTTTTAGTGACGTTGAAGAGGTTCGGTTTAAATATTATGTTTTGACTTACTTTAGCTTTAGTACCTATAGCTTAATGTTACAGAAAACGTTTATTGCTGTACCCAGATACCAGGTTACGATCTTCTTACAATATTACTGAATAAAGCATTGAGTTCACTGAGTAATTTAAAACGTTACCCAGCGGTTCCATTTCCCGATCTCTTTTCTCTCTCTTTCCCGTTTCCTTATCGCCAAAAAAATGTGTAAATGCATACGCAACATCGAATAGCAATGTGTTGAAAATAATAACAATAAATAAACCTAAAAACCGTCAAGAAAACCGACTCCAACTAGCTTCAACAAAACATAAAAACTACACCGAAAAACACCGTGGCGCCGCTCCCGTATTCCGGCTCCTTTAATTCCGCGTTTCCGTCCCGTTCCCGGGGCTTTATTACTGGCGGCACTAGTTGGTCCCCGCTATTGGTTTTTGCTGAAAAGCGCCCCGTGTAATCCGATTTCGGCCGCTTTCGTGTTTGTTTTCATAGTCTTAGCGAAGTTATACGTTTTGTGTTTGGTTTGTGGTAGTTTAAGTTTTGCGAAAATATTTTGTTTTGTCGGGTGGTAAAAATAAAATTGTGCTGTGAAATCTTTTATTTTTAGTTTTATGAATTCATGAGTTTCTTTAATCTATTATTTTATTTTATGTTTTGCAAAATACTTAGTTTAAAAATATAATTATGTCCACTTTGCAATCTCGGAATAAAATTGCTTACAGTTAAACTGCTAACTTTCATCTCGAACTTTCAAATGAAATTAAACTGATCCACCTTAAAATACCTTCCTCTTCAAAAATGGATTTTTTGTCACAAGAGACATTGATCTCTGAAAACATGAACAAAACGACAGCATAATTTACAGTCTGCCAAAAATGTTTCAAACTTCATAACCAGGAAATTGAAAAATGACAGAAAAAGAATGTTGAAACGTTCCCCAGTATTTATTTTACGTGATGATTATTTATTCACCGGGATGAAATGTTTTTAAAATAAAGCCTGTAGGTATATTATCTCTGCGTATTTACTTTGTATGTGAAAATACGTCCACTTGCACAGTCCACACTCGAAATAATTATAAGGTTGTTAATTTATGAACATAATTGTATCCTATGATTACATTCAACACTATTGTAAAAATTGCATTTAAACGTGTATATCTTGAGAGCAGTGGTGGGCAGTGGTGAGCAGTGGTAACGGCTGCAACTTACAAGTAGGTCATAGATTCGAACCCAAACATGCGCTTTACTTTGTATTAATAATTTCATCACCACTGCTCTCAAAACGGTGAAGGAAAATATCGTGAGGAAACCGGCATGTCCTAGAACCAAACATTGGAAGACATGTGACATCTACCAACCCGCACTGGACCCGCGTGGTGGATTACGACCCACTCCCTTCCTCCCACAAGGAGGAGGCCTGTGTCCCAGCAGTGGGAATATTATGGGCTGATTATGACTTCGAGATTGCTTGAATAGTTTCAGACCAAGGTGTTCCGTAGTGAGTTTTTAAGGAGACAACTGAATCTGCTTTTAGTCAAGACGACACGTTTGTTTGGTTATTTATTTTATTTTATAATGAAAATGCAGAAAATAAGCACGTTATGATGTGCTCCACAAGACATTATTATTACTACAAACAGCAGTTTTACATTTTTAAGCTAACAGTAACAGTTTTTTTTTTTAACTTAACAATGCAAAACTACTGTTAGTAAATAATAATAACAATAGTCTTGTGGAGCACAACGTAACATGCTTATTTACTGCATTTTCACTCTAAAATAAAAGAAATAAGTAAACAAACGATGAGGGCGCCACTGCGCGGCGGTGTCGTCTTAACATTCTCTTTTACTCAATATTAGTGCAGTATTAGTGGGAGATTATCTGACGAGCTCTGAAACTGGTCATATATCTGCACATTGTGTTGCAGTTTCAGCAGAATATTAATATCCTTTAGAAACCCGTTGTTAGATAACAATGCAAGTAACTACGCAACACAATTAATATCAGACATCATTTCAAGCTCTACTATTATATATGTTACATTAGACCAAACAATAGAGCGTTCGATAGTCCCTTACGATTGAACCAGGTAATATATAATTGACAGTAGTCACTATAAAACTCAAAGAAATGTATTGATTATGATTAAATACCCATTCTTTATTTAATTTTTGAAAAAGCTTCACATGCCATACTAAGGCTAAATAGAATATAAGACTAAATAATGTAACATGTGAAACCACAGATTGTACTAACTCTATTTAAATGTGAATAAATGAATTTGAATTTGAATTGATATACCAATCAACCATTCAATTTATGATTGATTATATTTGACATATCAATGCGAACAATTATTATTACTACCAGTACTTATAATTAATAACAACTGTTTGTAATTAAAGCTTTATTAATTAGAAGACAGAGATGCCTATTCCATTGATTTGGAAATTCGTTTAAATATTGACTGATTTCTAATGTCCTAATAATCGTAGTGGGCTACGCTTGGAGTTTCATTGATGAATAAAATCAGGAATGAAGTTATCCGGAAAAGAACCGGAGTAACCGACATAGGCTGCAGAGTTAGCAAACTGAAGTGGCAGTGCGCTGGCCATATTTGTCGAAGGACCGATAGCCGGTGGAGCAGACGAGTCCTGGAGTGGAGACCGCGTATCGGCAAGCGTACTGTGAGATGCCCCCCAGCTAGATGTATTGACGACCTTAAAAAGGTGGCTGGACCGACTGGATGTAGAAGGCAGAGGACAGGATGTTGTGTTGCAGGCTGGGAGAGGCCTATGTCCAGCAGCGGACAATTTTAAAAAGTCTCCGCAGTTTCTTGGTAAGAAACTTGCATCCAGTAAATGGGACTTTACTCAATGATAAAGTTTCATAATTACTTATATAATTGTTTTAATTTGCTTTAGACTTCAACGTGTTGTTTATTTTTAATGTTATTAAAGACCATGAGTAGAAATCGGGTACCTATAAGACACGAAATTCTTTCAATTTCATTAACACAAAAACAAACATTTAGGGTAAATTCGAGCAAACTTTTATACCTTGTATATGTATGTCTAATCGAGTGAACAAGTTTTAATTTTTGACAGATTTTGCAGACAAAAACTGTCACGACGTCAATTTTACTCCGCGGATAAAAGATATCTTTGTTTAAATCAGCCCTTAGAGTTAACTGCGACCAAATAATGTATTACTGTAGTCCCCACGTCTGCCTAGTTGTGGATTTAGTGGGAAATAATAAGCATTCATAACGTTATATGAAACTAGCTACGCCCCGCAGTTTCACCCGCATAAGTCTCGATTCCGTAGGAATATCGGGATAAAAAGTATTTTATGTCCTAACTCAGACCATGGTCTACCCATGTGCCAAATTTTATCCCAATCCGTTTTGCAGTTTTAGCGTGAAACCGTAACAAACAAACAAACTCACTTTCACATTTATAATACTAGCAGCTCCCCGCGGTTTCACCCGCATAAGTCTCGATCCCGTAAGGATATCTAGATAAAAAAGTATCCTATATAATACAGATTATAAACTATCTGTGTGCCAAAATTCATCTAAATTCGTTTAGTAGTTTTTGCGTGAAAGAGTAACAAACATCCATCCACCCTCACAAACTTTCGCGTTTATAATATTATTACTAGCAGCGCCCCGTGGTTTCACCCGCATAAGTCTTTGTTCCGTAGGTATATCGGGATAAAAATTATCATATGTATTAATCCAGGTTATAAACTATTTGTGTGCCAAATTTCATCCAAATCCGTTCAGTAGTTTTTGCGTGAAAGAGTAACAAACATCCATCCATCCATCCATCCTCACAAATTTTCGCATTTATAATATTAGCAGGACAGTAGGATTAGTTAGGACAAAGCGCCCGTGGGACAGCAGATTGACCTTCTGTATGCCCACACTGACTTGTATGTAGTATCTTTTATTTACTATTTACTTATAATATCGAAACATGTATCTAGATAATAAGAGGAGTAGGAAGATGAGTAGGCTCATCGAGACGAGACAAATCAAAAGAAGAATCATTTTATTACATTGAAACACGTGTAGGTGTACCTACTTGGGAACAGAACTAAAATAATGTGTATTTTAAAGCCAGTTCAGTGATATTGCATAATATCACGCCTGTATTCCCCGAAGGGTTAGACAGAGGTGCACCGTGTACACCCACATTTCGCTAGTTATGTTTAAGTCCCATGTAACAGGAGCCGAGCCTATTGTCATCAAACGGGCACAATTCCAGACTCCGCGCCGCTGCTGAGAAATTACAGTTGGAAAAACCCAGTAATACTATGCCCAACCCGGGAATCGAACCCAGAACCTAATGCTCAGCAGTAGCGCTTGCGACCACTAGACCAACAAGGCAGTCGTTAAGATGTCGGTTCAGTGATATTTATAATACCTTCATAAATAAAAGTGACTAAGTATGGAGTTTCTTGTCCAGTTTTCTCAAGAATACACTTCATAATGAGGTACTTTTTTTTTTACTAATGGACAGACTTCAGAATAATTTCTACGGAAATAGTTACAACTAAAATAAAAGCTATAATTAAATAGTTAAAATTAAAATAAAAGCTTTGAATTTGTAAGAGATCATGAATGGATAATGTCCGAGGAAGGCTTTTATTAGGTACTAGTTGTGCCCCGTGACTTCGTTCACGTGGATGTCGTAAGATACACAATATACTAAAATAACAGCCACATTCTAATAAAACTCCCTCGTCCTCGAACTCGTCGCGTTGAATCGCCCGCCCGCGCTATTACTTCGTTTTCGCTTAGTGTTCTTTCTGACTTTTTACTTTTTGCTCGGCTTCTAAGGGTCGTAGCGTGATGTTTAATAGCCTATAACTATCCTCGAGAATTGAGCTACTAAATGCAAAAGGAATTTTTCAAATCCGACTTTATGTCCATAATTTCAAATCAAATCAAATCAATCTTTATTTGTGAACATAAGTACAAAAAGATGTTATTTATACATTTTAGCTGATCTGTATGTTCGGCCAATAATCGGCATACAAATATAATATGGATTTTAATTTTTTTGCGCGGAACTCTAATTATTTTTCAAAAATAAAATTAGCTTAAGTTACCCGCCGTAATATTAGCTATCTGCCAGTGAAAGTCCCGTCAAAATCGGTCCAGCCGTTTCGGAGATTAACCGGAACAAACAAACAGACAGACAACATTTTTTTAAATCGCTTTTTTGTTATAAGTGCCGTATATACTTTTATATGCATTTAGTAAAAAGTTGTTATTTTTACATTACAAACAGACACTTCAATTTTATTTATTTGTATAGATTAATTGAAGTAGTGAATAAAACAGTTCGTCTTTTACTCCCACCACGTTTAAGTCTGATTCTTGAATAGAAAAACTTCCCGTAGTAAATTGTCATAAAGGTTTAATGAGGGATTTATACTCGTTCCGTCATCCCGTCGCCCTTGAAGCCATCGTTCATTCATGACACGCCTTTATGACGATGCCAACAAACTGCGTCAATAACACATCATTTTCCTAACCTTTTCACAACTACGGGGTCAGTTTCCAGTCTAATTGAACGCAGCTGAATACCACTATTTTACATGGAAAGATGGATGGGATTTTAATAAATCATCATCTTTTTCACCTTACAAAAATGCAACAAAATCAAAAGCTCCCACTACAATAGCCTCGATACCTGCCCCTCCCCACACAGTGCACTAATAAATTACGATAGCACGTGCCACAAAGACACGTTCTTATCTCGCACGGGACTCGCACTTTACCAAAATGTTAATTTATAGCATTCAGCACTTTTTTCGCGCACATAATGGGTTGAGGTATCTTCGTGCTTTGTTCGCGCGCACGCCTTATCGTGTCAACTAATGCAAGTAAAATTATGTAGGGGAATTTATGGGGCAGGTTGGATTAAAAACTATTTTCATAAGTTTTTTGGAATGTAGGTATTATTTTTCTTTTGATATGAATAGGACAAAGTATCTGATCTGCCTACTGTTTAAAACTTATTTTAATTGAGCAAGGTTTAATTTATAAATTAAGTTTAGTTAATTTATTAATTGAAATTACAATGATTCATAGACAATATTCAGTACATTACACGTACATCAAACAATACATTAACATTACGATACAATACAAAAACAAAAACCACCGTACTTTCAACACTTAACATCAAAGGCTGACGACAGTATGTGACGTACAAGTCACTGCAGCGTCTAATGTAGGGAAAGTCGAGCCTACCCGCTGTCATCATCAGCACCTTCAGCACGCTGTTGGGGCTGCCGCGCACCCTGTGCATCAGAGACGCGCTCCGCTTACGCATCGTTGCATAAAAGTAGTCGACGCTAGCTTCGTTAAGAGTTCATTTTAAGTAGTACCTACTTCATGACATACTAGAAATAGACGGAGAGATAATCCCTGACTCGACTTTTACTAAAACGTCTTTTGTAGGGAAAACCAGTGTGACCTTAGCCAATAAAATATGAACAACATTATTGTTTTATTTTCAGGAACTGATCCAGATCAAACAAGTAAATCCAAATAAACTGGTAAGTTTTAATTTATGTTTGTATAAAAATAAAATAATTCTGTTATGCTGAACTAGAGAGAGAGTCTAGTTCAGCATAATAGAAATACCTACTCAAATCAAAAATAGGGTACGGGATATTTTTATTGATTCACGAAACACAATGCTCTAACTGCAGTCCATGGAACTGCCCGTTCCTAGTTTTTGAAACTTTTTCATTGACAACCTAAAAGTGAACATCAAACTGAAACGACACGCATAATTGCAACTTGGCACGCCTCTGCCATACTTTCGCAATACACGCTATGTATTGCTGGCAATACACTGGCAATACGCTGGCAATAGTGGCAATATAGTTGCCGGATTTGCACTGGCAATGGCAATAGTGCTTTCAGAGGTTTGGCTCGGTACGAGTTCAAATATGAAGCAATAAATTTATGTTACGCAAACCAACTAGCTTCAATGTTTTCTCTTGAACATTATTACGAACTTATATTCATGGTTTTTGCTTGGGTGAGCAGTTGTTGTTTTGCGTACTGTTCGACCGTAGCCTGGTAGATATAATATACGTAAGTTTGAATGTGTTCTACTGAGTGGTTTAATTCGAAAATCAAGCCATTATCTTTCCACCTTTGGTTCTTTTAAAGGTGATGAAAAAATTATATCGAGCTAATGGGAAGTAGCAATTACCTGTCATCTAACAACAAAATTATACCATCTATCCTCCTGTCTTCTGCACGCTATGGAGCGGGCTATGCTTGGAGTTTCTTTGATGGATAAAATCAGGAATGAAGTTATCCGGAAAAGAACCGGAGTAACCGAGATAGCCTGCAGAGTAAGCAAACTGAAGTGGCAGTGGGCTGGTCATGTTTGTCGAAAGACCGATGGCTGGTGGAGCAGACGAGTCCTAGAGTGGAGACCGCGTATCGGCAAGCGTAGTGTGGGACGCCCTCCAGTTAGATGGACCGACGACCTTAAGAAGGTGTCTGGGACAAACTGGATGCGGAAGGCGGAGGACATGGTGTTGTGGCACAGCTTGGGAGAAGCCTATGTCCAGCAGTGGACTGCGATAGGATGAGTTTATTGATCCTTCTGCCAAGTATGGTGATATTTTTTGGTTTCCACTGCGACAATTCTATTTGGCCTTCATATACCTAACAGAAAGCTCAAGTTCAGCCAGCAGTAGAAGCTTACCGTCCGATAATATCTGCCAGCCTTTTCCCAACTATGTTGGGGTTGGCTTCCAGTCTAACCGGATGCAGCTGAATGCCAGTATTTTACATGGAGCGACTGCCTGTTTGACCTCCACACCCCAGTTACTGGGTAACACGATTGGTAAGACTTGTTAGAGGCAACAAGAAGGAATAAAACCTCTTTTTATAGTTTTATTTTTAATCTTCTTTATTTGAAATATTTTACATCTTCTTTTGTTTTTTTTTTTATACTTCTATGTGTCATGTCATGTATGCACGAAACAAAATAAATATTTTATAATATTTTCATTATTTGTTTGCTTATGTCTAACAGACTAGTTGTTAGACTTTTGGGCTTCTGACTACCCGTAACGACTGTCAAAGTTCTACGAATGACAACTTTCGGTTCGATAATAATAATGATTCGGCATATTTTAGTCTATTCGATAAGCTACTTACACACGAAACAAATCCACAGTTTAATAAGCGCACAAATGCGTCGCAGACGACAATTTTAAAGTCAATTTAGGAAATGATTGCGATGTGCAATATTAACGCGCGGCCGGAGAGGCGCAGTTCGAAGCGTTTGTCTTTGAACAAATGTGGAAGCGGAATTGTGGCGATGCAAATGCGTGACCTATTTGCTGCTGTTGAAAATCTAGATGCGGCTTTAAATCGCAATTGTATGAAATACTTTAGATACAGAGCAAGCTCCAAGATAGAAGGACGATTATATGCATCTTATTAACGTTATCGAAGTCGCATTTTCTGATATCCATGGATGGGTAATTGGCCATACCTTCTGCTTTATGATGCAAGTGTTTGACCACACCTCACTTAATATGGTCAACGATGGTGCACGCTTTGATAAGCGTAGGATCAGCACAAACTCGTCATTTATAAATCATCATCATCTGCTTACTCTTTTCCAACTATGTTGTTTACATGAAGCGATTGCATATCTGATCTCCGCAACACAGTTTTTTGGTACCACGATATCCCTTAGTAGGTAAGCCTGGTTGTCAGATTTTGGTTTTCATCATTCATAATAATTCATCATCTGCCTAGCCTTTTCCCAACTATATTGGGGTTGGCTTCCAGTCAAACCGGATGCAGCTGAGTACCAGTATTTTACATGGAGTGACTACCTATCTGACTTCCACATCCCAGTTACTGGGTAATACGATACCCCTTGGTAAGACTGGTTGTCAGACTTTCGGGCTTCTGACGACCCGTAAGACTGTCAAAAATACACGAATGACAGCCGGGACCAACGGCTTAACGTGCTTTCCGAGGCACGGATATGTAAAGATGGTCACCCATCCACGGACCAACCACAAGCGCCTCATTCATAATAATTACGATATCCTTATTGGAACAATTAAAAATGACAACAACAATCTACCACTCACCTAAAAGACAGCGTCGTCAGCGGCCGGTACGACTTGTGACTATTAACATCAGCCATCGGCATCCCCCAATAATCATCAAGAAAGAGTTGCTTCAGCGGATTGGTTCCAATGACGTCACCATTCGTCACTATAGCGGGTATATCATCATGCACAAAGTCGCCGTTCAAACTGTTCATATAGCTGAGGACAGCGGTGGTGGTGACCATGACGTATATGGTGACGTCACTGCATATGGTTTTTGGTGGTGATTCCTCGCGGACTGTGGTCAGCGATCGCCGCTTCATTTTTGGTGATGATCGCGGTTTTATTGTTACATTTCTACATCTGCACATTTGTTGGGTTCTGTAACAAAGAAATAGGTATTGTTAGAACTGTTGTTGAGGTCTGCTGGTGAGAATTGACCTGGGTCAAATAAAATTGTTTTCTTTCTTTCTGATTATTTATTTTGGAAGACTTCGTGTCGATGTAAGGGATACTATTATCTAGTGACCAAAACTATAATCGCCCGTAAGCATCACAGGCTTACCTACAAAGAATAAGTCCTATATAATCTTAAAAATAAATATTACTTAGGTTTAAATTCGGCATTACAGTCGTGCTAAACAACAAAATAGCAATAAATTAAATATTAAAAATTATTCATTTAGGCTAGCCTATTTGAAATTCGCTTTGAACGATACTCGTTTTTCTCCGTTCCCTTTTCATAAAGTAAAAGCACAACATTACATGCCACTCTATGCCCGGTCAAGATTCAATAAATGCCACTAAAACTGACCGCTGCCAAATATTCCAATAACAATATTTCGGCTATATTCGACCTCGTTCTGGGAATTTTTACGCTACATACTCGTATCAAGGCCAAATTAAAAAAAAAATGCTAGTTCTGCTTGAAGTTTTTTTGGGTTAACAATAGACGGAGTCTCCGTTAGTGACATAGACTAGAAATTTTAGGCTTGAAATACACATGTTCATGTGTTTCTCAGCTAAGAAAAGGACACGTCACTTCTTTTAAGAATATTTTCCTCTGAGGGCAGATTGAAATGCTATGTTAAAGGCATGCACTTGTATTTCAGTTTAAAAATTGAATTGTATTTAAATTCTGAAAAACAAAGCTTATTTAAAAACTTTCTACAGGGGTAGGGACGTAATAATAAAACCTAGAGCCCACGTACCAGGGTAGAGGAAAACAGTTATAAAATTAAAACTTCAATAATAATACGATGGAATAATAAAGTTCCTCCAACAAAAATGTTAGGAATTAATAAAAGCTTTTTCAGCGGATTTGATGAATCAAATTTTTCACACGGGCTGAGCCAATTATGGTCCAGTCCGTGATACCGTATAGGGTAATTTGCTTTCAGAAATAATTTTAAGCCAGATCATTGACAATATAAGCCTGAAGTGGATTATAATTAGGCTTTGTCTCGTTTAAAGCATATCAGTTATAGAGCTGACAAACGTTAGAATATTCCGTTAAATTAATAAAGGTACCTTACTATATTAATTTAATGGAAAATTGTTAGTTAAAATTTATTTATTTCATATTAAAATACTCCATCTGATTCTCACTCTAATCAGAAAAATAGTTTCAATAGATACCTAAGTACTACATTATTTTATAGTAGGTATCCCTTAATATTATTTTAACATTATAAATAAATAAACAATTAGTAATTCTCAATGTCGATTAGTTTCCGGAAGAAAAAGAGAAGTCTTTGTCAATCTAACTTGGATCCTAACACACAACTCCATGATCTAGAAATAGAAGACGAAATGACGTGCGAAATTCTGATAATTTAATTTCGAATACGCATTCCGAATTCACGCAGCCCTTTTATTAAAACTACCGCCGATATATAAAATCTCATCACGAATAAAACCGACGAATACCAGCCGTCTGTTCGCATGATTCCTACAGTAATCTAAATAACTATTTTTCAATATAGCCCCCGCAATATGGCTGACTTATGAATTTTCGTCTGGCCTACTCCGACCGCGGTACGTGCCCAAAATATAAGATATTAAAGGGAAAAAATCCGTCCACAAAATTCGGATAGCACTAAATATAAATATTTCGAGTTCCAAGGGATATGGCGTTTGTGGCTTTTTGATTGTATTATAAATGTTTTTCTATTTTATATTACGCGCAAAGTGACAGCCCTATCAAGCCGATTTTTTATATTCAAAATGATTTTGCCAGTTTTGATATTTTTTTAAATAGCCTTCTCTAATAGCATTGTGCTAATTTTTCAATATTTTTTAGCGCTCACCGTTTACCAACCTTAAACCAACTAAAAAACCGATAACTTTATACTTGATTGCGGTAGGTATGAACAATGCAGCAATTCTTTATTACACTACGGGCCACACATATCACCCACACCGTTCACATTACGCTTTAATAATTACACACAGCTAATTCACAGGTAGGTTGTACTAAATTTATGGCCTTTAGTGTACTTTAGCATGTTTATTAGGCTCATAAAATTAATGAACACCACCTCACAACTCGCTTGATGAAGCGAGCTCATAATTTCTTTTATCCAATATGCCGAGAAAAATGTCGCAAATTGACGACGTTTTTAGCGAAATACTCTGCAATTTTGTAAATATCAAGTGATATATATTTTTGGTAGGAAGTGTAAATCATATTTTTAGAGTTTTATTAGGTGTTTTTGCTTCGGAATCATATTTTATGATTAAATTAAATAATATTACCATAATCTAGCATCTAAAATGTACAAAAATGTTACAAAGCAAGCAAAGACATTACAGTACCTTTTTCCTCAACACCTCAAGGATTTCACCACAGCCCAGAGAGATATTAAAGAACATTAAAGGTTAGAGATGAAAGGGATTTAGAAAATAATATCAGAATGTCGCGGTGGAAAGCAATATTAGATCGGGGGCGTGCCTAGTCTATGTATATTATAAGTCTGTAATGTCATAACTTTAATATAAAGCTTAGCCACAAAGGTCAAATTCCGAACCCATTCGTAGTCTACAAACAGATTTTTAAAAAAATCTCTCTCCCTCTCACAGAGAGGAGACTTGACTCACAGCAGTGGGAACATTATAGGCTGATTATGTTTTTCTGATTCTCTACCCTTGGATTCGGAAGCATAAAGCGTTCTTGGCTTAACGTAGCTAATAAATGAATGATTTATTTGCCGGAATATACATACGACAAGGTTTACTGACTGTACAGTCGAATATTTAAGTTACATGCGTAATACAACTGAATACAGTCACATTACATTATTTACAATATAGAATTACTTTACTTAGATTTACATCCGTCACCTCGCACTTCAGGTCCAGTTGAAAACCAGCGTCAGGCACTAGTTGACTCGCATTTTTGCTGAACTGCCTTTTTGGCGCAGCCATGAGGCACACTTTCCTGCTAATTTCTTACATCGTACTTTACACTTTTTATTTGTTTTTTTTTTTTTGCTGTATATTATATTGTGTACCTTTTAGACTGTGCTAAATAAATGTATTTTCTCTCTTTCTTTCTCTTCTTTTAAATACTACTTTTTGTTTTAGCTGTAAGTCTTCCATACTGCTTAAATAAATAAATAAATAAATAAATAAATAAATACGTAAACATTATTATTATTAATTTATATAATAACTCAAGAATTATTACAGAAGATACAACAATTTTCGGCGAAAAGGCAGAGAACCATCAATTACATAATGGAAATTAATATAAAAATAAAAAATGATTTTCCCGTGAGACCCTCAAATTAGAAGATGGTGGCTTAAAGCTATTCATAAAGATTTTTTATTAATTAAACAGATTAGAAACATTTCAAAGAAAGTGACTATGAGGAAAGATTTATGGTTTTAAATTCTAACACTTTCCATGTAATGTACTTGATTTAAAATATTCAAATCACCGAAAATAACGAAAAGGAGATAGGCAATCCTGAGCCCAGCAGTTAACTATTTGGCCAGGGCTGCGCCGAAATGCATCGTCGGCGCGGCGCCCTAGGCCGCCAGCGCGACTGCGCCGATCCGGTCACCGTTGTCAACAGTGACAAACAACGTCAAATAGACTCAGTGATTTTTAAGCATTTAATTTCTTACTGTATTTTTATTACATATAAGTTTATTTAAGTAAATGCTCAGTGGCAGCAGCGATGTGGTGGATGTTAGTGGTAGTGCTTATTGTCAACCTTCAACATCGCTGAGCATCCTGGAGAGATGTCCGCTGTGTACCCAAGCACGGTTTTTTAAAGGTAAGAGGGGACTGAATGTGCACATTGGTAAGGTACACAGACCACAAAATGCACTCACCTCAGACCCTGTCTCAACATCTCTACCTACAACACCAGCTACATCCACTTTTGACCCGTTTTGGAAAACTCTTTCAAAATTCAAAAACTCTGTTCCTGTTTTAAAGCGAGTTCCTCGCGGTGCTAGACCCCTAGTGGCACAACACTTAGCAGATTGCGTTCGTCTTGCTGCCCGGGAGAACTCGCAAAGTGCTTGGGAACAGCTGCTCACCTTCCCTTACAGAATTCTACATGTACAAAAGAATTTGGCAACCAAAAAAACATTAACTGCACAAATTAAAGAAAACTGTAATATTTCGGCTCATATTTTAGATTCCAAATTACAAACACAGAGATATACCTCTTCAAGAGGTATATCCCATCTGGTAGAATCTAAGTTAGGGGAAGGTGACATTAGCGGAGCAGCCAGGATTCTTTTCAGTAGTGATGTGGTGGCACCATGTACTCCAGAAACGCTCGCAGCTCTGGAGAGCAAACACCCTGCCCCAGCGGATGGCCTTTCTTTTCCCGAACCCCCTGATCCGGCTAATCACTCCCTCACCATTACAGGTCGAGAGTTGGTCACTGCCGTTTGCTCCTTCCGGAGCGGCTCCGCTGGCGGCCTCGACGGCCTGAGTCCTCAACACCTTAAGGACCTTATCAGTCCAGGCGCCGGGGCAGCTGGTGAGTTACTCTTGAAGGAGCTTACGGCTCTGATCAACCTTATGCTCTCCGGCAAGGTGAACGAGGCCGTCATCGACGTTCTGTACGGGGCGAACCTATGCGCCCTGTGTAAGAAGGATGGCGGCATTCGTCCCATTGCCGTGGGAACTACTTACCGACGTATGGCAGCCAAGATTTGTTGTAAATTTTATGGTGAGGTGGTTTCGGAAAAATTTCAGCCCCTGCAGCTAGGTTACGGCTCCAAAGGGGGCTGTGAGGCTGCCGTGCACGCCCTGTCGACCTACCTAAATTCTGGCAAAGGAGAGGTCATCTTGAAGGTTGACATACGGAATGCCTTCAATTCTGTTAATAGGGACACCTTGCTGGCAGAAACTAAAAAAGAAATACCCCAAATTTATAGTTTCCTTTGGCAATGTTACAGGCACCCTTCAAAATTACTATATCGGGACAACCTTCTGAAATCTGCTGTTGGCTGTCAACAAGGTGATCCCCTCGGGCCAGTGATTTTTAGTTTAGCCATTCACCCAATTATTCGACAGCTAAATTCCAAATTTAACGTTTGGTATCTTGATGATGGAACCTTGGGTGGCGATGTAGAAACTGTTTTAAATGACCTTCAATTCTTAAAAAATGAATTTCATTCCATTGGCCTTGATCTCAACCTTTCGAAATGTGAACTATTCTTAGCAGACAGTACTGACAGACATTTGACACTTCCCAAATTTAACGCAATAGCCCCAGATATCAAAATTATTGATAAAAGCTCTCTCCGCCTCCTTGGTTCCCCAATCTTTGAAAATTCCTTTCCCGTTTTTATTGAGGAAAAAATACAAAATTTTAATGACGTTTCGGAAAGATTGTTCCAAATTAACATGCATTCGGCCATAACCTTAATTCGTTACTGCTGTTTCGGCCCTAAATTAACATATTTCCTTCGCGCTTCCCATTTATGGAAACACACTCATCTTTTAGACAAAATGGACCAAATTATCCGGCATACATTAACTTCGATCTTAAATGTGGCCATGGATGACCGAGCCTGGGCACAAGCTACTCTTCCCATACGTATGGGAGGCCTCGGCGTCCGCAAAATTTCTAGTATCAGTTTACCGGCTTTTATATCCTCGATCCACGGCACTGAGAATTTAATCAGGAAAATCCTAGCCTCGAAACTGATTAATTTTGATGTGCCGTGCTTCACCGAGGCTATGGATGCCTGGAGACTCGCTTGCCCGAATTCAGATCCACCCAACAATCCATCTTCCCAGAGACGGTGGGATGAGCCGCTTTGTAGAGTAGTACAGAAAAATTTACTTGACACGTCTGCTACTACTGCGGAGCGTGCGCGCCTGCTGGCTGTGGGTAAGTGGGAGTCGGGTCTGTGGCTTCATGCACTACCGTCGTCGAGCATAGGCACTTTGTTTGACGACACTACTTTCCGCCTCGCTGCTTCCCTGCGACTAGGAGCCCCTTGTTGCTCTCCTCATCGCTGTCACTGTGGCGAAGTTGTCAACAGCCTCGGACACCACGGCCTGTCTTGCAGCCGAAGTGCGGGTCGCATAGCGCGGCACGCGAACATTAATGACATCATCCGACGGGCTCTTGTCACCGTCGGCGTCCCAGCTGTATTAGAACCCAATGGCTTGGCACGCGACGATGGCAAGAGACCGGACGGCATGTCTTTATTTCCATGGAAGGTGGGTAGGCCTTTAGTGTGGGACGCAACTTGTGTCGACACTCTTGCGCCATCCCATCTTCCCGGCTCGGCGTGCTGTGCTGGCGCTGCTGCTGCGGCTGCGGAAAACCTCAAGCGGCGAAAGTATAATAACCTTATCGGTAATTATATTTTCGAGCCGTTTGGGGTTGAAACCCTCGGGCCGTGGGGTCCGAGCGCTCATGGTTTGTTTAACGAAATCTCCAAACGGCTAGTTGACACTTCCCGTGACCCAAGGGCCGGCTTTTACCTTGGCCAGAGGCTAAGCATTGCCATACAACGTGGCAATGCCGCCAGTCTCTTGGGTACATTACCAGTCGACAGCGATGCGGAGGAATTTTTCGACGCCATATTTTAGTTTGTGAATAGTTTTAGTTAAGTTAGGATATAATTTTGTTATTTTATTAATTAATTAGTTATAAGTTAAAATATTAATGTATTGAAAAAATAAATAAATTTAATACTACATATTGATTTAATTAAAATTATTACAGTCAAGGGAAGTAAATAAAAGTTGCTTGCAGAATACTCTCTTGTTATTATACTATAGCCATATTTAAAAACGACAGGCTCCTACCTCAAAGTTTAAGTATCGACGTGCCAGTAATTTATGTCTATAAACTTCAGTTAAGTACCTTTCTGCCTTCGCAAAGCCCAGGGTCAAAAAATACATTACATTTACATATTTGAATCTTCTGAGAGCATACTAAATTAGCCAAAGAAATTAGGTACGATACTCACTAGTTTCAGTTTAAGTTTGATAAAAGTATAAAGATTTGGAGGTATTTTTGATTGGCCTACAGTGTATTTCAGAGACCGGTCTTACCCAAAATTAACGAATCTACCTTTTGGAAGGGGCAACTAGAATCAATTATATTTCCTTGTTAATCTTTGACGTTCAAAAGTGCCTTTTATGTACCTATTTGAAATAAACGATTTGACTTTGAATTACTGCATCATCCCAGACTTTTTCTCCTCAAATGTAGGTAGGTACTAAAAAGTATGTCGCACTATGAATAGTCGGCCTATTTACCATGTAGCTTGACTAATTTAGCACCTTCTTAAATAACTAACTCATTCTGACGTGTGACAACTAGAGAGAGAAGATACCTGTTAAGAGTTTTTAACTTGTTGAAGTGCCTGAATAACTATCATTAAAAATGATACTTAAGCAAGTCTACATTGTAGCTATAACGCAAAATACTCTTCGTGCGCTCTCTCTCGCACACTGTTCGACGTCGCGCTGTACAACAGAGAGCGCGCGAAGTAGTTTGCGTTATCGCGACAATGTAGCCGTAGCATCACACCAAACTCTAGATTTTATATCTGCAGTGAATAATAAAATACGTAAATCCCTAGAGCAGGGGCTTAAGTTTTTTTCTAATATTACCTACATCAAAAATACGCGGTTAAAGCCTGCCTAAGTCCCTAATAAATTTATTGCAGTCTAGATACTAAGAGACGGTAAAGATAAAATATAATTATGAAAGAAATTTATATTTTTTTTTAAATCTACTGCGGTCAGTGGGTCGCCTTAGGGGCGGGCTTCGATATTAAACTAATGTATTGATTGGAGATACCTTCATTGTCATTCGATGTGATGTTATTCATAAATCTTTGACAGTCGTTACGGGTTAGTAGTTAGAAACCCAAAAGTCTTAGGACGACTTGCAGCAAAATAATAGAAATCTCGATTTTGCCCTAAACTCGACTTAACTTAAATCTTAATAAGCATGTCTTGCACAGTCACATTTCACATTCGATTTAACTGAACTGAGATAAAGTCAATAATTCATTCGCTGTTCATTCTTTGCATTCTGTTTTCAAATAAAAAGTGATGGCAACTCAGTTCTGTGTATAGAGAAAAAGCAATTAGATGTGACAATTACGTCATGTCAAAATGCCTCTAAAATCTATATTTATCAACTCTAAACCGACCTATAAGCCGGTTTAACTTTGACGTTTATTTAAATCAAGATTTATGCGACGTCTATGACATGCATGTCATAAAGTTTAAGCCTAAGTCGAGTTTTAATCGAGATTTAACTTAAAGCTGCAAGTCGCCCTTATAACCAGTCTTACCAAGGGGTATCGTGTTACCCAGTAACTGGGTTGTGTAGGTCGGGTGGGCAGTCATAATCATAGGCAGTCGATGGGCAGTCGCTCCATGTAAAATACTGGTATTCAGCTGCATCCGGTTAGCCTGAAACCCAACCCCAATATAGTCGGGAAAAGGCTAGGCAGACTCATTGATTATTGATTGAAGATGAAGTTACCTAATTTAATTTTCAGACCATCCTAAAAGTTGGCATGTATATTATTGTACCCGTTACAGGATGAGTGGTGGTGTGCTGCCCTACAGACTAATACCTAATAGTTATAAATAACAAACTTCTATCATAGCAATGTGTCCAGCTGTTGATCTTAACGAAACTCAACAAAACCTTAAAAAACCGCCCAAGTGCGAGTCGGACTCGCACAAGAAGGGTTCCGTACCACCAAATTTTAACACTACATATTAAAAAAAAAAATAGACGGCCATAGGGACTGCCGGCAGAAGTGAAACTTAAAACATTAACATGTACACAGGCCGCTGCGCGTCGCCAGTTTGGCGCAACCCGTCACATTAGCTTGTGGCGTGAGCATGTCGCATGTCGCGAACTCGTAAGATTTTCTCTTACCAAAAAGGGCTCAACGCGTCTAAATAAGTTTTCACTTCAAAAAATATTTCAGTTTAAAAAAAAAACACGTTTCATGTGCGGCGCCTTTATGTTTAACTTAATTTTATTGTTATTATTTTTTGTTATAGCGGCAATAGAAATACATAAACTGTGAAAAGTTCAACTGTCTACCTATTACGGTTCATGAGATACAGCCCGCTGACAGACAGACGGACGGACGGATGGACAGCGGAGGCTTAGTAATAAGGTTCCGTTTGGCAACCCTCGGGTACAGAACCCTAAAAAACCATTTCATTAAGTATTCATAAGTAACCCGAGTAGGAATCCCCACAATTACGAAAAAATGAAAAAAAAAAATTAATTTCCCATTTCCCCTAATTGTTCATTTCAAGGGTTCCGTCTCCGAAACCCTATGACCTCTCTTTGTTCCGTAATGAAGTAAACTGAACCGATTTTTAATAAATTCCTACACTAGATATAAATAAACTAACTTTGCCTCGCGAATTCGTTTGGTAGTGTGAAACGGGGCTTTTATTTTCATCGAAGTTTTCCATAAAAGTATATAGCATACTTGTTTTAACCTATTTTAAACCGCGACGGAAACAGAGAGATGTTACAAGTTTAACGTCTGTATCTGTCTGTGGCATCGTAGCTTCCAAACGACTGAACAGATTTTGATTTTTTTGTTTTGTTTAAAAGATGACATGATCAAGATAATCTACTCAGCCGTTTGAAGATTATCAGCTCTTTTCTAGTTGATGAATGGATGTGAGCATCTTCCACAGGTCTGATTGAGTCCAAATTTGGTATTCTGTTACTTCAATGATATTTGAATAACATAGTAACCTTGAACTGATACTGTAGCATTACCTGTATTTGCAGGATACCCATTTCCCTCGCTAACTTACAGCAGAGGTATCGTGTTTGGGCTCATTGGAATGGCCAATGGTTGGTGTTTGGCCTCAATGAATAAGTAGATGTGTGTCGGTGTTTTTCAAATTTTTAATTTATATTATTTTATTTTGATGTTTGGGCAAGGTACGTTTAAAAATGATATATTCAAACAGGCAAAGTGACAGAAAATAAACAACATACAGAAATACCTATAACCTAGACTTACGTTTACCGCACGTGTTTACTCAAATTAAGTAAGTAGATGTCATGACGTGGTCAAATGAAATACCGCAACCCAATTTGCATATGCAATTCCCTCAGCCAATGTAACACAAAACGGCCAATGAACATTGTTTCACCTCCCATACGCCCCTTCTTCATCCACGCCATCCCATCAATCTACAAAGCAATATAGCCACGAAACTCCCGAAAAAAATTCCATTCAAAATTCCCGTCAAAAATTAATACAAAAGTGCAATTAGTGAGAATGTTTTCACACCAACCCTAATTCTCTCAAGGCTGGTATCGAGTGCCACCGCTCATAACCCCGTATATGCTTATGAATTTAATTTGGGAGCCATCTTTATAGAGCTCACGTCGCTCGCATAAATGCTAAAGGCTCGGCCAGCTGTGCTCTTATGACGTCATGAATGTTAGGTTATGTAAAAATTTTTGGAAGCCTGTACTGGGGTACTGATGGAGATTTTGCTGTTGGAAATGCAAAAGGGTACTTACCTACTTAAAATTAAAATGAAAAGGTTTCTTAGTTTACAATATGACTGGCTTCATCGATTACTGATTTAACAACGTGTACAAACCAAAAGCCTTTGGACACAAGAAGGAAGGTACATTCACTAAAAGATCACCTAGTTCCGCATGTTGCACTATCAAAGAACATTTTCTGTGTCAAAGTCAAATCATTTATTTCAAATAGCCACATAAAAGCACTTTTGAACGTCAAAATTTACAAAAAAAAATTGAATTGATTCTAGTCGCCCCTTCCAAAAGGTAGTTTCGTATGCAGAAGAAAGGGCAAGAAACTCTACCATTTTGTATACATCAATTCTATAATTACATGTGAAGACGATGCACCTAGAATACTATACCACAATAGGTGAAAAGAATTTAAAATGAAGCAATGGCAGTTAATAACGTGATAGATACATGGTGCTCACATTACAAACACTGTAAAAGTATACGATTTTCGTGGACTGTGTGATTTACAGTAATCATAGAATGTTAAATCAATAGCATAAAAAGAATAAATTATACAGTTAAATTAGCAACCAGTATGATTTTGTTTAGACTCTTGATTGTCCTATGGCGCAGGACCAGCATGTAACCAAGCATTCTTATCTTGAATATAAGTCTCTAATTTGTAACATGCTTATTTACAATGTGTACTGTTTAACTTTTCTTTCATTTAATTGCAATATACAGCATGTCCCGGAATTAACGCACAACCGCTTAAGGGGTCATTGTACTCATAATTATAAACAACTTATACTATGGGACAAAACCTGAAATTGCGAAAAAAAAGTCAGCTGGTCCCTACATCTATGTTTGCATAACTCGTCAAAATGTACCGCTGATTAAATAAATAATATAATCTTTTTAAATAGTTCCTTAGATAACATAGTTGGTTTAAATTGAATAGTTAGTTTAGATAACATAAGCATAGCATCACGCCTGTATTCCCCGAACAGTTAGGCAGAGCTGTACCTATTGATCTACGTTTTTATCATCATCATTATTCTCTTGCTCTTATACCAATATATGATTGCGGTCGGCGCAGCTTTTCTTTTCTGTCCATACTGTCTATTAGTCGTCACCACGGTTGTCAGCACAAGGCACCTTTTCTAGTCATATCGTCTTTAAACAATCCATTCATCATTTCTTTGGTCTTCCCCTACCCTAATAGGCAACATTCATACTCAAAACATTCCTCACAACATTTCAGTCACGGTGCCAGTTTCAGACTTACTCTTTAATACTCATTTCTTATTCTATCCATTCGCGTAACATCACACATCCCTCTTACCATTCTCATCTCAGGTGCATGCGATTGCCTTTCATTCATCCCGTTTGTGTTCCAACTTTCTGATCCAGCCAAGACAACAGCTCTAACCATGATCATCGTCTTCCAGTCTAACCGGATGCAGCTGAATACCAGTATTTTACATGCCTGCCTAACCTCCACAACCCAGTTACTTAATCAATCAATTAACTCAGCCTATCACAGTCCACTGCTGGACATAGGTCTCTCCGAGGCTGCGCCACAACACCCTGTCCTCCGCCTTCTACATCCAGTCGGTCCCAGCCACCTTTTTAAGGTCGTCAATCCATCTAGCTGGGGGGCATCTCACACTACGCTTGCCGATACGCGGTCTCCACTCCAGGACTCGTCTGCTTCACCGGCTATCGGTCCGTCGACAAACATGGCCAGCCCACTGCCACTTCAGCTTGCTTATTCTGCAGGCTATGTTACCCAGTTACTGGGTAATACGATACCCCTTGGTATGCTTACAACAGGTCTACCCATTGTTTTATAAATCTTCCCCTAAGTTTGAGAGAAACGTGGGAGTCGCAGTTTGTTCCTGTGACCAGCCGCCATTTCATAAATCCAGTATTATTTCTGTGCTTAACAATCGATATACCTTACCTGATCTATCTTTAGATCCTAATAATATTTAACCCGTATTCGTGAGTACAAAAAGTCGATTACAAAGTAGGTATCGCATAATAAATACCTACCTTAAATAATTTGATAGAGCTTCATGATGTATGTAGCTAGAAGTAAACCAGGTTAATAAAAAACTTATTCCCATCGCCAATTGTCTATTATAATATTAATCAATAGGTGTTTTCAAATAAATTCCTAACATATATTCGACCCTGAACTTTACGGTAGAGGTATACAAATGAACATAGAAATAATCCTCGCGTCAAATGTCAACTAAATGTGCATTTATTAAAACGCATATTACCAACACCATTAATGGAAATATTAAAAACAAAGAGTATATGCTGCTGAGATACATACGGCTACATACAAGGTGGAACAGGACGATTGATATTCCTTTAAACTACGTAAAGAGAATCATGTTCTTTACCCGTATACAAAAAATCAAACAAATCTAATGAATACTTTAGACACAGGAAATTATTTTTCATTTTCTTATTTTCAACATGATGTAGATCTGAGTTAATAATAATAGGTAAACATTGTAAGGTCAAGAACCTGTGCAAAACATATGATTTTATTCTCTACGTTTGTATTGTTCTCCGACTAAAGTGCCTGCGCCCACCTACCTGCGCCCCGCACCGCCGCCGCTACGTCCCGAACCGCACCGTTGGTTGTTGTTGGACTTTTCGTAGATAAAGCGTGTTTACTCTTTATGCAGTTGATTATGCTATTTATTTTGTTTGAAAACTGCAATTTTTAAATTTTCTATTAACTACAATCTTCGTGTTTTAAAATGTTTCGATGGATTAGTACTGTGCTCGTTTTCATTTAATGTCGTACATCCCGATCCACGTTGTATAAAGCTATACATTTCTAGATTAAACTGGTATCGCATTGTATAGGTTTTCCGTATAATGCGGACCTGCTCATACTTGAAATGTGTAGCTTCACATGTAGTCGAGTGTACACATAGGCAGATATATACACCAAGAGGTATGTCAGTAATATCAGAACATTGTCCCAAATTGGATATGTGGAATTTGCATGCGGTTCTCATCCGATTGTTTAGGAAGTCAAATGAATGTATTTGTTCTGTGTTTGTTTTGGACATAAAAACAATACGTGGTCACAACGTTTAATTTAGATCGTGTTTGATACATATGGTTTTGTGGCTGACCAATTTGGAAGGCTTAAAATTATGGGTGTTGATTTTTCGGTCGGATTTGTCCAAAGTCCATTTTCATGATCCCTTACGGCCGAACCCAATAACCTATCTATCACTAGTTTTGGCATTCTGGAGATAGAAAACCTATCTAGATATGGTTTTAACGTCCCAATAATCTATAAGAGATTATGGAATCTTACCGACCTGATATAAGGATAGATAGAATTATACTGTCCACCATCAATAGCGATCTGTCTTTTACTGAAAATAGGTTATTGGGTTCGGCCGTTAGAAAACTTATCTAGAAGAACAGATCAAAAAATAACTCACTCTCCGTGGATTTTGAAAACTATGTCTATTCAGTAGTCTGGAATTATTATAACAAAAAACGGTTTATAGAAAATTATCAGTTATATTCGAGTAAAAGCCACTATCTTTCGAAATAATTCCTTCAACTAGATTGCAAAATCTCCTAATTTTAAACACCTTCAAAATCCATATCCTAAAAAAATTGTTGGAAACTTGGTGGGACGTTCATTATTAACCGAATAGGTCGTAAATGGCCGCGTCTCTCACCCCGCTATGACCAGGCTTCGTTTTACGACGCCGCCGGTCGCTCGATGTGATTAAATGAATGTATTCAGCGATAAAGAGTGATTTTATACGTTTCTGTGGTAAGGGGGTGTGTACTGTGTACTGTATTGCATTCGGATTTAGGGGTTTTGTGGGTAAGTAACAAGTGGGGATGTTGATTAAATGGTTAATAACAGAATCTTTTTAAATAAGTGAAGTCTGTTGACAATGTTAACTTATTCTAATATGTTCCTGGGTTATAGTGTATTTCTATGCGAGCAGGATTTTACTTCATTTCTGTTGTGAACTAGATTCTGCCTTCATAAATTTTATTCTCTGTACCGCTCAAAGGTTTACTGTCAGAAACTAAGAAAATTCAATTTAGAGTAAAGCTTTTCTACCTTTGTTCGTGTTTTACAGTTTATTTTATTGTGAAGTAAAAGAACAAAGAAAAAATATATAATAACACAAAATGACTACGTGGTTTTGTGAAAGGCATTTGAATTAGATTTTTTTCATACTCCTGTACTCCCCGAAAGGTTAGGCAGAGGTGTACCTATAATGCACCCACATTTCACCAGATATGTTTAAGTCCCATGTAATAGGAGTCGAACCTATTGCCATCAACTGGGCACAACTCCAGACTCCGGGCTGCTACTGAGAAATTCCAGATGAAAAACCCAATAACACTGCCCGACCCGGGATTCGAACCCAGGACCTCATGCTCAGCAGTTGCACTTGAGACCACTAGACCAATGAGGCAGTCTTACTATTTTATTCATATCATCACGTGGGTAGACAAGATCACAGACAACAGAAGAGTGCAGTTGTTGATGGATACAGCCTGAAATTATGATGATACAGAGTGTTCAATAATTTATGGTAGGCTACACTTTAGTGGTAACAAAACCAGTATAAGCTGGCCTCTAATTCTATTGAAACTGCGTACTACGCTTGGCCTGCTGAAGGTCAAAGTGCAACCACTAACAAGCGCCCTACTGTACTCAAGTATAACTGTTTGAGATCAGTTCGATGGCAGCAAAGTATTTAGATACGGACATCTACATTTTTTGCGAAAGTGTTTTTTTCTCAAAATTAGCTTTAGATAAACATTATCTACAAGTCTGTATTAAAATTATTCCGAATTTCATAATAATACCTACGTAATATTTAGCACGTAAATGAAAACATCTAAAAAAAAGACATCTGCATTACTTCAGTAAAAAAAACTATAAACAGATATAACCTGTTATATAATCAATAAAGAATATTATTTTAATTCATCTTTTAAAGTTTCATGTTAATCGCTCAATAACTCTCAAAATGACCGCTATTTTTTACTTAATGTGCTCTCCTGTATAATTGCGTTTTCGTAGATGTCTTTCTTTACTTTGCTGCCATCGAGTTTTTTGACACTTTTATTATTAATATGTATCAACGGTAATCAGTATGCCAACGAACCAAAATAAAAATATCATTCAAATAAATAAAATGTTCAGACAATTCTACACTGCGGACAGCTCACGTGCGTCGTCTGTGCTGAACGAAACAATGATAAAAACAAAATGTATGCATAATAAAGATATAACGCAAATAAAACAGTCGTCTATTGAGTTTCCTCTCTAATCAAATTACTCATTATGGCTTCAATTTGTCTCGCTGCCGTACTAAATACTACTACTATGGGTCTGTATTGTATTATGTATTTTTAGATTAAATAAGAAAATATATTTTAATATCTATAATATACTAATATTATAAAGCTGAAGAGTTTGTTTCTTTGGTTGAACGCGCTAATCTCAGGAACTACTGGTTCGAATTGAAAAATGATTTAGCGTTGGATAGACCATTTATCGAGGAAGGCTGAAGGGAAAACATTACGCTACAACCAATAGAAGCGGAGCAGCAATTAAAGGGGAAAATTTATTCCTTTTGAGAGATTCCGTTGCGTGCGCTGCGTAAACGGTTAAAGTTACGCAAAAATCATGTATAACGGAATTGTTCTTCTTAAAAAGATCTAAAAAAAGTCCGCAATAGCATATGTCTATCTTTTAAGGTTGGCTCACTATAACTTTTTTAATAGTAATCAAATTTGTTATAAAATAATGCATAATTTGCGAAGGTTTTTTCATAAATATGATATTAATACTTATCTAAATAAATAGTTTCATACTCAAGGTTGATTAAGTACGTGTAAATTCCTTTTTAAATTATTCGAATCGGACCTTTCGTTTAGAAATTACGACGGGTATAAAAATGCTTAAAGTAAGAAAAATGCGCTTAGTCTATTAGTTACTACATTTAATTTTTTATTGACTGTTTGAACACGCTAATCTCTCTCACTAATTCTTGAGGAAGGCTCAATTCTTGGTTATGTAACATTACGCTAGGACCCGTAGAAGCCGAGCAAAAAGAAAAAATAAGTAAGAACGAGCGCTAAGCGAAAACAAAGAAAGAGCAAGGGCAGGCGATGCGAAGCGCACGCGACGGGATGGGTCGGGGAAACAAGAAATTTCACGCGGACGAAGTCGCGGGCGGTAGCTAGTTATTTTATAAAGGTAATATCAATACCAGCCTGTTACTGTCCCACTGCAGGGCAAAGGTTTCTTCTTAAACAGAGAAGGTACGAGCATTATTCATCACGCATGCTTAACAGCCGAACCCAATAACCTATTCTCAGTAAAAGACCGATCGCTATTGACGGTAGACAGAATAATTCTATCTGTCCTTATGTCAAGCCGTTAAAATTCAATAATCTCTTACAGACTATCGCGACGTTAAAACCATAAATATAGATAGGTTTTTCTATCTCCAGTATGCCAAAACTGGTGATAGATATGTTATTGGGTCCGGCCGTAAGACGGGTTGGCGATTTCAGACTTAAATTAACTCACCAATATCAGTAGATAATCTCAAAAAGTAGTTGCCCGGATTTGACAAGCAAATAAATACTTATCTTATCTTGAACCCACAATCTCGTACATGAGAGACGAGGCCTTAACTACGGGGCGATCACGACATGATCATCATTTTTGAATTAAAAAATAGCAAACCCATCATATTGGGAACATAATCAAGTATAATATTTTTGGATAGGCATAAAAGCATAAACACAATCAGCCTATATTGTTCCCACTGCTGGGACACAGGTCTCCTCTCTTCTAGTCGGAGTGGGATGTAATTTACCACCCGGGCCCAGTGCGGGTTGGCAGATGTCACATGTCTTCTAATTTTTGGTTCTAGGACATGCCGGTTTCCTCACGATGTTTTCTTTCATCGTTTTGAGAGCAGGGGTGATGAAATTATTTACACAAAGTAAAGCGCCTGGTGCCTGGGTACACACGACTTAAAACTCGTAAGCCGGGGCCGTTACCACTGAGACACAACTGCTCCTGGTTACCTCCCAAAAAGAGCAGTTTTTGTTATGAAAGTATTTTCTGGTCAGAGAAATTACCTAGACAATTATTAACCTAAAAGCAGTACACTAATCAATTTGAGTTCTCTCAGACTAGGAGGTCGTTACCACAAGAGTTTACTTTAAAATATTGTATCGATACGTTACCTGTATAGCTACAGAGCTAATTTCACTGTTACCAAGTATACATACTACATAGTTACAGAAAAAAAAAAAACATAAAAAAAACACTGCAAAGTGTAAAATAACTTTAATTTCAGAAATCGGTGTCTTTGGATATGTATTTTACTTTTTTGACACCGACTTCCAAAATTAAAGTTATTTTCCACTTTGTAGTGTTTTTTTTTTTTTTTGGAAGACGGTTGTTTTTTTTTTTTCGTAGAAAAGTTTTTTCTTTTTCACTTTTTAGTGGGTCACCTTTTATAAAATATTGCTTTTCCCGATGCGGGGACGTAAATTGTTGAGTTCTCCTGGTACTTCACCACCAGCTCCACTTCACCATATGCATTGTGACGACCATAAGTTGCTTAGCTACTATATTAATGTAATCAAATCGCAACCCGTAAAATATGTACTTATTATTGAATAGTTCCGGTGGTCATCTGTGGTCTTCGGCATCAGTTCCACATCACCAAATGGTGTTTTCCGAGAGCAAATACACGAGTTATTATAAAAAAATACCTATAGGTGTGCCTGTAATATTAATTGAAGAGTTCCCTGGATTTTTCCAGGATCCCATCATAAGACCTGACCTGATAACAATGGGATCACCTGGGAAGTATCCCCTGGGAAGTTTCAAACAAAAAATAATTTTCCAAATCGGTCCAGCCACCGTAGAGTAGAGTAATCGGGAAACAATAAAAAAAAAGATTCCGACGAACTGAGATCATGCTCCTTTTTTTTAAGTCGGTTAAAAAGTGAATCATATACTGATATGAATTGCTAAGTCAACAATGCTTTTAATAGTTCAGTGAACCCAAAACCTATAGTTAAACAGCCATAACAGAAAAACTAACGACAAAAAACTTAAATGAAGGTGTCTATATCTTATTAATTTCTGAATGGGCCTGCTCTTGACCTCAATCACGCCTGATGGAAAGCGATGGATGAGGTCTACGATGGAACGAGCGTGGCCAGAAGATGACTGTTCACTCCTACTTTGAAGGCAGACGGGTTATATGTGGAAGACACAGACGCTGGTAGAGACTTTGGCTGTGCGCATAATAAATGTAGAAGAGAAGCGCTGAGTACGACTGGTCACGATATCAAGTGCGGATGGTGCCCAGCAGTACGTCTGGTTGTCCGGTAGTAAAAGAGCGATGGTGGGATCAGGAGCTAGACCACCACCTCTTAAAGCAGTATTATTGTAATCTTACTTCACTGTGGGAATGAGATGGAGCTAGACGTCCTGTATAGCTCCATCTCTATCTCACACTGAAGTTACATTAAAATAATACAGCTTTAAGAGGTGGTGGTTGGCCCCCTGATCGTAGAGCATCAAGCATTCGAACGTGGTTAAGTAACTTAAGCACGTTCCCTTTAAATAAATTTTATTTTATTAGAAGGCCGAACAGCATATTTTTTACAGTAACTACAAACATACCGCCAAAAAACGTCCCTGTTCTGTAAAAACTCATTCATAATTCACTCAAACGATATAAATCAAGTCCGTATAACACGAGGACTCACAGTAGCATCTCCGCGTCGCAGCATCCAGTGAATAAATTAGATTCAGCAGATGTTATGCGCGATGACAATTACATTTTCGTCTGATTACTTCCTGCGAAGCTTTAGAATATTAATGAGTCTTTTTTATGTTGTCATCGGTTTTTATTGGTTTATGCAGATAAGCAGATAAATAATTGGGTGGATGTGTGTGTTTTGTTAATTTTTAGCACATGTGTGAGCACTATGTACCTACCTACTATAAAGCTACCATTAACTGGGTACGTCTGTCATTGAGTTGAATTTGCCCTGGCGAATGAGAGTATGTCATGCTCACTCAAATGTCTCGCTGGTGGTGGCTTGTGTGTTGGATCATTAATTTCCCTTCAAAATGGTTGAGCTGAATGGTGCTGATCCATGCGTCATGTTCGTAAACGGGCGCCGTCAGTAGGGACTGGTCATCTCTTAGCTGCCACGGCTTATTTTAATTTTTGAATCGTTTTTGGTTTTTACCTTTTTGTTTCGAACGCTTTTAACGTGCACGTCTTTCCAAATTGTTCTCACATACTTAAATTCAACATGAATGATGTAACCAATTTTTGTAACAATATTTTGATTTAAAAGAGTGTCCGTGGAGTTTCTTGCCCGTTCTTCTCCATAGAGATCTACACTTTGGAATGGGCAACTAGCTTCAACTTTCTGACTAACTGACCGACTCTTTGACAATTCAAAAGTGCCTGTAATTGGTTTATTTGAAATAATTGCTTTGAGTTTGAGTTTGACATACACATACATAAACTCACGCCTTCTTCCCATGGGGGTAAACAGAAACTACAGAACGCCACCTACTACGATCCTTACATACTCCTTTTGCCTCCTTTTGCTTTTAGTTTGAGTTTTCTATTTTTGCAGCAAATATTTAATTATAAATATATTATAAAAAAATATAAAATTTAATGGTTTTGTGTAGATTTAATCTATGTATATTTACTTCGCAGCTTGAATATTGTTAAAAAAAAAAAAACACTCGTGCATGCAAAATTAATTCTAACAAATTTTTCAATTACATTTCAGTGTTCCACCGACTGAATAACACCTATATTTATGATTTTATTTGCGTGAACCATGAAGATCAAATGATCGCACAACTTTGAAATTCGGTAAACAAAAATCCTTGGAAAAATAAGTCTTGACGCACCTTCAAAAAGAAACACGGTGCGTAAAACCCACAAGTTCAACAAAAGGAAATGCTACATCCACCCGCACTCCACACACCGGGCTAGGCTGGCGCCAGTAATCTCCCATCGACGTTTAGTCGCAAATTACAGCGAGCCGCGAACGGCTTTAAAAGCCCCTAATATACGTGTGTTCCTCCCTAATGGCGGTTAGATTTTCTAAAGTACTGCGTGTTATGTGTCAGAAACTCAGGGGATGACAAGACCTTTTAAGAAGGGGAAGATTTCATTGATGCAGTGTTCGATGTATCTACAATCTCGTATTGTGGTGTGAATTTTAAAGTTAAGAACTGTTATAAAAGAGACAACAGAAAGTGATAACGAAGATATTTAGGAAGACAATCTATATTTCTTGAAATTCTTACAAAACTCGACATTAGAAGACAGCGTTCGTAACATAGACGATTAAGAATCTTCACTTCTATCCCTTGATAAATAAGAATATTCTCTCGCCTTGCATTAGGTACTTAATCTGCTCCTCTATGAGACCAAAATCCTTTTCTTTTCAAAGTAATATAATTCAATACATGGTAAGGCCGTTTGTCTACCGCCACGTCAACGTACGTCAACGAGAACATGATGAAGGCGCCGCAGTAGCGATACATACTGTAAAGAACTATGGACTTGTGTCCACCGCATGCCGTCACCGTGGCGTCACGTTCGGTTCGAATAATCTCATTTCTCGTTGACGTCCCGTTGACGTTGTGCGGTGGACAAACAGTTATAAAGTGATTTCAATGACAAGGTAAAACGAGATTAATAATTAAAACTTCAGTTTTTAATAAGGTCATGATTTTCCTTGTGAGTGAGTAAAACACTTAACACTTGAGAGCAGCGTTTCCGTATTATCGCGTGCGTGTGGCTTACGTATGGTGACGTCAGAGTTTTGCACTGTAATCGTATTTAAGTGGCGTTTTGGGGTCAAATGGTGAGACACATCAAGTGAAATGTACATACAAGTAGGGACATAAATTGTAGGTAAATGTTTTGTTGACAAATCGAAAGGAACCTTTTCGCTTTCCGTGTTAGTAGTTGAATAACAAAGCTCAATATCAGAAACTTTCAACCAATAAGGTGGTAGCCCCTTACAAGACATACGAAAACATAATAATGTTCAAACGTGAGCAACTTAAAACTGTTATCTCATAAATAGAGAGATTTGTGACTGCTACAAAACTGGGCGTTACCCTGAACTAATTAGGTGTAAGTCTTAAATCGTTGCACGTGGGAACCTAAACCACAATCCAGTCACTGCACTAACCTTCCTCAAACGTCAAAAAATTTCAAAAAAAGAATACAAAAAACGAACATGGCCGATTTAACCGCGGTCCCCTCAGGAAGTGAAGCGCTTCATCCATCCGTAAGGGCGAGTTAACGTCGCCACTCGCGTTTATCGACACGCGTAAACCGATGATAGTTGGACCCTTCCGTGGACCGTTACCGTGGATTTTATAGCTGGGATCGGATTAAATAATGTGAGCCTGGGAAGGGCTTTTAGGGTTAGTTGAGTCAACATACGAGTATTGTGTCTGGCAACAATGAGGTCTTTTTGTTTACGTTATTTTTCATTGTAATCCCTCTACTATAAAGCTATGTCTTAATGTTTTACCAAAATGGTTTTATTTTGCATACCACTAAGGAGTGGAACTAAAATAAAATAGCGTTGTAAGTATCAGCTAAATAAACTAGCAAACTAGAGCTGCGTTAGTCCCCTTTAAGTTTACTTCCTCTAAATTTTAAAATATTAAAACTCAATCGGAACAAAGCTTGCCACATTTCAAGCTTACGACAGTTTCAGGAAGTTTTCTCAAAATTATGAACTGAACGTTCCGTTCAAGTGTGACCGAATGAACGCCACATTCAGGCAGTCCCATAAAGTATAGTTCATTTGTTCTGAACGAGAATGGCGACCGAATGGCTTCAAACAGTTCTTAAATCTGACCGCAGACTATTTTCACTTGATTATTTCACTTTTAGTTTAGAAAGTAATTGTCTTTCTGTTCCTAATTTGATAATGTTAAAATACGAATGTAATTATACGCAATCTTTAACAGAACTGTTTCATTGGTCTAGTGGTCGCAAGTGCTACTGCTGAGCATGAGGGCCTGGATTCGATTCTCGGCTCGGGCAAACTGATAATGGGTTTTCTCATCTGGAATTTCTCAATAGCAGTCCGAATCTGGATTTGTTTCCGGTTGATGGCAATAGGCTCGCCCCCTGTTACATGGGATTTAAATATATGTAACTGACAAAATGTGGGTGTACTATAGTTGCACCTCTGCCTGACCTGATTAAGCCTACAACGTTCTCACATTCTCGAAATATAGTAGAATCTCTTTAAAAAACAAGACTTAATGTAAATAATGAAAAGTTTATAAATATCATGGAAGTATGTAAAAAAAATTAAAATTAAAGTAATAATTTGGGAGCAGTTAATAGACCTTTACATAAAAAGTTATGCTGTTAATGAGGTACCATGGAAGCCACATGTGCAGAAGGAATTAGCACCATACTTCCATGTCTTCAACGTAGTCTTGACCACGAGACCAGTAGCAGTATAAAAATTGTCAAATAGTTTTAGAAAATCTAGTTTCTCATAGAATCAAACTACAAGATAACTTATCACCCCTAAAGAAACTCCACCACATAGATCAGTATCTATGTACTACATATAGATAGCAATATCCTGTCCGTGCCCGGGTAGGGTCGACAAAAACATTGTCGCCGCAAATGCGTTTGTTCGATGATTTATTGGGGGCACTGGATATCTTAATATCACTCCGCACATATATTACCTTATCTATCTTTTCGTTTTACATGTGATTTTTTAAGTTTATTATTGAATGAATTAGTTTTTGAGATCTTAACTCAAGCTGTGAACACAGACACCATTAACTATGAATTGTTACGATACCCCCGGTAGACCAAAGCGCATCAATAAGTACTACGTGTTAGCATAAATCGTGCAAGCATTACACCTTATTGTTTTAAACGCTCAACAAGATGACCAAACTTTTATCATGTTTCCATTTTTCACTTCTCTATTTTTCAACTTTAAATGTTTTACATCAGAGTCTGTTTCAGAATTTTTTCTCAGAGATCAGTCAGCTAGAAAATGTCGGCACCATCCTGTTTATAAAAATTTACCAAAAAGTTTACGTGTAAAAGTATCTTAAAAGGTTCTTATTACAGAAATAAACATTATTTCATTTCACATCAAATGTAACAACGCTGTTGCTTAAACATAATAATTATGAAAAGAAAACTTTAGGCAATGTCTTCTGCAAACCGTATAACATGACGCTCGATCGGAGTAGGGTCGACAAAACAGTTGGCGGCTACAATTGCATTTTGTCCAAGCATGATTTATCGTCCGACTGGATATCTTAATAAAACTTCTGCATGTGCGGCATGTGTGTTGCCAGCTTTTTATTCTATTATAACTTTGGGTACGTACATACAGTAAGATAAAGAGAAGCTATAAGTGTTTATTGGGCTTGCTTATTTGTTTTAACTGAGCGCGCCATAAGCATGCAACTTTCGCGGGTTTAAATGACTAATAGTTTATGAAGACAAGCTTTGATTAAAAATACAATAGAAAATACAATTAGGTTGAGGGTCGGCCTACGACGGGCACTGACAGGCGGTTATGTTAATGTGATAAAAATATGAATTAGATTCGAAAGAAGTTTACTAAAAAGTGTTACGGTGTATTATTTCTTACACACAAATCTCCGTTACTGCAACGGCTCGTCCAGCGCACCGGGCGGGTCGTCACAATAGTTTAAGTTCATACAGCCTAATTTTGCTAACAAAATTCATTTAGCCTCTACAGTACTAATACTGTAGAGGCTTTAATCGGGCCTACCTTCAGCATGAAACCTTCGCGAACTGTTTGATTGGCTGATAAGACAAACACTGGTTTCATTTAAATAGAATCATTTGAAAATGACAGGTATGAAAAATGGTTTTGTATTGAGTCGGTGCTAGTATTACGTTGATATTGTATCGAGCTTTCTATAAGCCATTTAAATAGTTATAGTGCACCCAAGTGTCTCTCTTTGTAGTGTCGGCACCCTCCCCCACATGTCTTACACTACATGACAGATACGAACACACGTAGTGATCTGCTCGGTCCCCTGCTACCCCGGCAAACTCTTACAGTACCTACTAGTCGAGTAATAATGTGATATGAATCTGGAAAAAAGGAATGAAAATGGAGGTGTAAAAGAATTGATAGGCAATAATAGCATAATCAGCCTATAACGTTCCCGATGCTGGGACACAGGCCTCATCTCTTCGAGAGGCAGTGGGCCATACTGCACCACGCGGGCCCAGTGCGGGTTGGCAGATGTCACATGTCTTCAAATTTTTGGTTCTAGGACATGCTGGTTTCCTCACGATGTTTACCTTCACCGTTTTGAGAGCAATGGTGGTGAAATAATTTATACAAAGTAAAGCGCCTGCCTGGGTTCAAACCTACGACCTGCAATTCGTAAGTCGCGGCCGTTACCACTGGGTCATCACTGCTCTGTAATAATAATTTCTTTATTTTGAAAGTATCGTTTATAGAAGTACATACTCACAGTCACAATTATGTATTAGTTTTCTCGCCAATTATCTGACTAAATAGGTACAACTGCCGTATTTTTAAGAACGCCCGCATTCTTATCTCAATCTCAATATTTCCATCTTTCAATATTTTTCTTTTACCTACGTTATTGTCAATTTTTTGACATTGATTGTCGCTGAGATGAGATGGTGACTAATGAACGCTTTAGTTACCGGAACTGGCCTTCTGATTAAAATAAAATATTCAAGTCTTCGCTGCTGACCTTACCCGACAGGGTCGACAAAAACATCGTCACCGTTCAGAAATGCGTTTCGTCTATAATGTTTAGCGCGCCGGATACCTTAATAATTCCCGGGGGCACATAAATCATGGAGTAAAATTCTTGTTTCACCTTTGATTTTTATTGTCTGTTAAAGGTTTTCAAATAATGTTAAATTAATTTGTGTATTCTTTTACACATTGTTTACGATTTTCCTTTCTATAGTCATAAATTACAAGTATATACTCGTAATAATTGTATTCCAGTCATTACATAATTCAATGTTCCAAGAAAAATACTGAAATATGTACATACTCGTATATCCTAGAATATTTTTTTGTATTGCACGTAATACCACAAATAAACGTATTTTCTTTCTTTTGTTTTTAATATTTTTCATCTATGGTTTCCTTTTGTTTTAAACGATGGCATGGAGTCCAAATACCTCCGCTCAAATTCACTCTTTATCTCGCTCCCACACTACTGCTTGCGGATGAGTGAGAGTGAGGAGTGTCGACTAAACACCGACAGACAGTACGCCGACAGACTGAACTCCGACAAGACTACTTCGACGGGCCTCTTCGCCGACAGGACACTTCGCCGACAGGGCATAATATAATATACATACATAATCTAGGTACAGTAATACCCCATGTCTGATAGCAGGTCGACGGAGCCCCGCTGCGCGGGCCTCCTATTTCTGTGTGCAGGGTTTAAAGGAACCTAACCAAACCAAACCTCGGGGTGCCTGTCGGCGAAGTGTCCTGTCCGCGAAGAGTCCCGAACATCGAATTGAGAACATTTTCGAAAAATAGTGTTACAGCTAAATTCGACCGATTTTAAAATTTCTATAGAAACACAGATTTCCAATTATCTTTTTTTAAATAAGACATTTCGAAAATGTTCTATACTAACTTTTTAGACTTATGTATCCTGCTTATGCGTACGAAGTTTCATTAAAATCGATTCATTTATTTCGAAAAATAAAGACTTGAAAGTTTGTATGAAATGCGTCGTAAACGCTCTTAAAACCACAATAATTTCAAAAGTTTTAGCCCTGTGTCTGAAAACACTATATTATCATCAATACTAATAACCGAGTTGAAACTAGGCATAAATAGAATATACGCTTACCGTATATTTACCGGTAGTTACAGACTGACACAATATATGAAATTACACGTTTTCATTAATCACTAGTTGGTTCCCGTAAAGTATTATATTATATTTCCAATTAACAAAATTGAATAAGGTATCGATGTCCCAATATTAGTGAGTGATTTTCTGACATGTGTAATGTGTATAATAATATCGAAAGGTATACATGTGAGATTATTGACTATACACTAAGGCACCTGTCCCACTGCCGCCAGAGATTAACGAGAAGAGATTACAGCTAGCAACTAAAAAACTGGCCAAGTACGTATTGGACCACGCACATTGAAGGGTTCCGTAGTTGGGATGAATTTATCCCAAGAACAAAGTTATTATTGTAGTTGAAAAACATGTTCTCTCATACATTCCAACTGCAAATGTAAGTTGATCGACTATTACTCGTTAACTTGTAAAGCCTACTTAGCTGTGATAGTTTTGCTTTTAACTTCGTATATTTTTGAAACACTAGCTTTCTAGTACTAAGTCTCTGAACTAAGCTGCGGACGGATGGATGGATGGACAGAAGGACGGACATGGCGAAACTATAAGGGTTCCTTGTTGAATACGGAACCCTAAAACCGTGTTGGCGAGCAACGAACAGCGAGTGTGCGACGGCGACGAGCAATTACTCGCTGGTATGCGTATGTACCAGGCGTGAGTCTCTCAGCGAGTGTTATGCCCGCCAAACGAGCGTTGCTGAGCGAGTACTCTCTTTGACAGCTCTTGTCACTGTGACAAACGAGTACTCATTATCTATTAATCAACTATTTATCTCTTTTACTAACACGGTATCTGCAAACTTTTGTACGTTTCTTGAGCGTGAAAATAGTTGGTAGCTAGGCGCTTCCTCGTCGGCGGTGAGACAGGTGCCTAAGGTAAGTGTCAATCGTTTCTGCGTGGAAGGTGTGAAAGTAATCGTTTTAAGTGCAAAATATCTTGTTACGTTCAGTTCTAGTTCTATAACGGATTGCTATGTCACGTTGTTATTGCTCGACCGATCTGAGAGAGCTTTTTTAAACACTGAAAACTGTTTTGTCCATAAAATATCATCGACACATATTGTAGATTAAACTCGCTTTTCGTGTCAGTCTGAGTGACCGCCTTGTGCTTATAAACTTGATGCTGTTTTTATCATCATTGGGATTATGACTTTTATTGATTTTTCAATACATTAATATTTTACATAACAACTTATACCTAATTAATTAATAAAAAAACAAAATTATATCCTAACTTAACTAAAACTATTCACAAACTAAAATATGGCGTCGAAAAATTCCTCCGCATCGCTGTCGATTGATAATGTACCCAAGAGACTGGCGGCATTGCCACGTTGTATAGCAATGCTTAGCCTCTGGCCGAGGTAAAAGCCGGCCCTTGGGTCACGGGAAGTGTCAACTAGCCGTTTGGAGATTTCGTTAAACAAACCATGAGCGCTCGGACCCCACGGCCCGAGGGTTTCAACCCCAAACGGCTCGAAAATATAATTACCGATAAGGTTATTATACTTTCGCCGCTTGAGGTTTTCCGCAGCCGCAGCAGCAGTGCCAGCACAGCACGCCGAGCCGGGAAGATGGGATGGCGCAAGAGTGTCGACACAAGTTGCGTCCCACACTAAAAGCCTACCCACCTTCCATGGAAATAAAGACATGCCGTCCGGTCTCTTGCCATCGTCGCGTGCCAAGCCATTGGGTTCTAATACAGCTGGGACGCCGACGGTGACAAGAGCTCGTCGGATGATATCATTAATGCTCGCGTGCCGCACTATGCGACCCGCACTTCGGCTGCAAGACAGGCCGTGGTGTCCTAGGCTGTTGACAACTTCGCCACAGTGACAGCGATGAGGAGAACAACAAGGGGCTCCTAGTCGCAGGAGAGCAGCGAGGCGGAAAATAGTGTCGTCAAACAAAGTGCCTATGTTCGACGACGGTAGTGCATGAAGCCACAGACCCGACTCCCACTTACCCACAGCCAGCAGGCGCGCACGCTCCGCAGTAGTAGCAGACGTGTTTAGTAAATTATTCTGTACTACTCTACAAAGCGGCTCATCCCACCGTCTCTCTCAGAAGATGGATTGTCGGGTGAATCTGAATTCGGGCAAGCAAGTTTCCAGGCATCCATAGCCTCGGTGAAGCACGGCACATCAAAATTAATCAGTGTCGAGGCTAGGATTTTCCTGATTAAATTCTCAGTGCCGTGGATCGAGGATATAAAAGCCGGTAAACTGATACTAGACATTTTGCGGACGCCGAGGCCTCCCATACGTATGTGAAGAGTAGCTTGTTCCCAAGCTCGGTCATCCATGGCCACATTTAAGATCGAAGTTAATGGGATAATTTGGTCCAGTTTGTCTAAAAGATGAGTGTGCTTCCATAAATGGGAAGCGCGAAGGAAATATGTTAATTTAGGGCCGAAACAACAGTAACGAATTAAGGTTATGGCCGAATGCATGTTAATTTGGAACAATCTTTCCGAAACGTCATTAAAATTTTGTATTTTTTCCTCAATAAAAACGGGAAAGGAATTTTCAAAGATTGGGGAACCAAGGAGGCGGAGAGAGCTTTTTTCAATAATTTTGATATCTGGGGCTATTGCGTTAAATTTGGGAAGTGTCAAATGTCTGTCAGTACTGTCCGCTAAGAATAGTTCACATTTCGAAAGGTTGAGATCAAGGCCAATGGAATGAAATTCATTTTTTAAGAATTGAAGGTCATTTAAAACAATTTCTACATCGCCTCCCAAGGTTTCATCATCAAGATACCAAACGTTGCGGGTTGCGGGATGTTCGAAAGAGTTACCGTGGCCCTGGCACAGGCAACAGAAGGAACACGGGTGGGTTTTAGTCAGTAAAAGTCTGACACGTCCTTCCGCTCCGCCCAGAGCGGGAGCAGTCATTTGATGATTTCCCATCCACAAAATAGCTGTCGAATAATTGGGTGAATGGCTAAACTAAAAATCACTGGCCCGAGGGGATCACCTTGTTGACAGCCAACAGCAGATTTCAGAAGGTTGTCCCGATATAGCAATTTTGAAGGGTGCCTGTAACATTGTCAAAGGAAACTATAAATTAGGGGTATTTCTTTTTTAGTTTTTGGCAGCTCGGTGTCCCTATTAACAGAATTGAAGGCATTCCGTATGTCAACCTTCAGGATGACCTCTCCTTTGCCAGAATTTAGGTAGGTCGACAGGGCGTGCACGGCAGCCTCACAGCCCCCTTTGGAGCCGTAACCTAGCTGCAGGGGCTGAAATGTTTCCGAAACCACCTCACCATAAAATTTTCAGCAAATCTTGGCTGCCATACGTCGGTAAGTAGTTCCCACGGCAATGGGATCATCATTTACATAATTTATTCCGGATTACATATTTTAAAGAAATCTCGATGGTTTGTCAAGTCGTAATAACTGTGCGCACCAGCGGCGGGTCGCTAGTTCATAGATAAATTAAAGCCTATTACGTGCTTGTCGATGGAATCACTAAATATGGGTTAGTATCTTAACTTGCACTTTTAAAATGTAAATAGCTACTTATGCAATAAAATTGTTTTCTTTAAAAAAATCTCATTAACAAAGTCCCGACCAAGTAATTACGGACTTATCAATAATCTTCGGCATTTACCGTCTGGAATAAATAATTTTTGTTTAATTAATATTAATTAGAAAAGTTTTTATTGGCTGTAAAACAAAGTATAATTTATCGCGACAAGTAATTATTACAAATTATATTGCGTGAACTTTGAAATTACGTAGATTTGGCTTGAGAATTACCTACCATGTCTATAGATAATTACGAATTTTCCTCAGACAACATTTGTTAATAAATTATAATTCTGAGAATATTGTTATCAAGTAGCAATTTTGTGTGCCAAAGTTGTTCCCAGGCCCGTTATCAAACTGGCTTAGTGCTAACTATTTTGGTTATTTCTGATATATAAAGCTAGCTTACCATTTGATAGATTTGACGTTTGATTAACCTCGTCTATACAGCTGGGAAAGGTTTAAATATTATATAATAGTGTTTTGTAGTATTTTGTTAGTAGTATGTGGGTGTACTATAGGTACATCTCTGCCCATTTCTCAGTAGCAGCCCGGAATCAGGATTTCTGCCCGGTTGATGACAATAGGCTCGCCCCCTATTACATGGGACTTAAACCTAACTGGCGAAATGTGAGTGTACACCTCTGCTTAACCTTTCGGGGAATACAGGCGTGATGTTATGTTTTTTTTGTCTATAATAGTATTTTTAACCGATCAAAAGGCGTTAAAATTCGCTTAATTTTTTAGTCATAAGCTAAAGCCGCACGGGTGTGACATGACCTTATGACCCGGCATGACCCCGCTCACAAAAAATGGTCTTTAAAACGATATTAGGTATTAGGTGGTAGGGATAAAACACCAAAATGGATTCAAAGGTTTGTGGCCTCCGAGTTTATCAGTCTCGTTTAAAGTCTTGACATTAACTTGGTCAGATCATAATTATGAGGATCATGCAGATTAGTATCAGATAATTATGGTATTTTTAGGAAAGAGCCACACAGACTAGAGTGGACCTGTCCAGCCGGTGCTCGTAATAGAAGTTCCTGTAAGTACATATTATTAGTTCTACGTGTTGTAGCGAAAAAAAAAGGAAAGGAGGAAGACACTTTTGTACCACATCTTTTAATTTTGTTCTTTTTTAAAAAAAATAGGAAAACATTGCAATTTAATATAAAAAGTAAAAAAAAAAAATAATATTTAAAGTAGAAAAAAGTTGCGGGTTGATTTATGTAAAATAAAAAGATAAATAGCAGAGAAAACTTTGGTCCGAAAGGGTAAAGTACGCGAATATCGAAAGAAAAAAGACGTCTTAACAAGTCGATTGCAATCGCTATTAGGTAACGCTCCCAAGATAAACGGTAAAGGGAAAAGAGATCAGAGAACCAAGGTATCTCGCATTTTACAGGCTTGAAAATTTAAAATAAAATTGTGAAGGAATTAAAGATTTGCAGAGAGTTAAACTAACTACGTTACTTAGCTAGTATATAAAAAATATCGTAAAAATCATTTTCCAACGTAATTACATCTGGCGAGGTGTCGCAGACAGCAGGAGGCGCTGGCAGAGTGGTCCACGTGGTTGTGTGGCCTTCGCGGCTGGATGCAGCCAATTACTCCGCGTTGACCAACGATGTCAAGCGTTTATTTGGACCAGAACCTGGAGGCCGAAAGACGGCCTGTTCTAAACTGATTAATCTTAAGACAAAATGAATTAGGGTTAGACCAGAGTGATCAGACTGAACTTACAATTGAGGAAAATGATTAAAAGATACGTACCAGGGGTCTATTCTGTAAAGATTCCACCGTGAAAATTTAGGTGAAGTGAGCGTGATGTGAACTGTCATCTCACCTTACTCTACTAGGGATTGAGCTCACTTCAAACTCACTTCACCTAAGTGCTCACGGTGTGATGTTTACAGAATCGATCAGCTGGTTAATTAAGACGAACTTCTCGACTCAAACCATGGAAGTATGGGATTCGAACTTGAAAGAAACGTTCATATGACAATAAATAGCGGATATTCAAAATCAAACTCAAAGCATTTATTTCAATTAAACCAATTACAGGCACTTTTGAATTGTTAAAGAGTCAGTCAGTTAGTCAGAAAATTGAAGCTAGTCGCCCATTCCAAAACGTAGATCTCTATGGAGAAGAATGGGCAAGAAACTCCATGGACACTCTTTTAAATCAAAATTATTACAAAATCCTGGATACATTGTTCTTGTTGCTTCTATATGTAAGAACAATGTAAAAAAATTAAAAACAATTCAAAATATAAGATTAAAAATAAGCCCTGGCAGTTAAGAGATGACCAGTCTCCACTGACGGCGCCCGTTCATGAACATGACGCGTGGATCAGCACCATCCAGCTCAACCATTTTGTAGGGAACCGAATGATCCAACACACGCGCCACCATCAGCGAGACATATAAGTGAGCATGACATACTCTCAACTGCCATACTCTTTCAAGTTAACATACCCACATCATAACATAAAAACCGCTCCATGGTACTCACATTTACAAAATTGAAAAAATGCTTCTATTTTATACAAAACTATAGTTTGCAATGATTGTATTTAAAAGATTAGTTAACAATAAGGTCATAATGTCAGAAAAAAAGGTACGCATTTCTTCCAAAAAAAAAAATAACAAAGCCCATGTCTACATAGTGTGCGTTTAATGCATGTTTTAATTTATTTTATATTAGCACATAAGGTAAAATAAAACATAATCCTACTACGGCAACAACATAACAGGAATACATACCAAAAGTAGAAGAAAGGGCGACGTCGAGAGCAACTTTGCTTTTATTATATAACCAAGAAAATCGTATTAAATACGATTTCACAAATTACACGTAAATTTTCAACTAACTGGGTCAGTATCAACAGGTCAACTTTTTGCAACTGACGCACCATACTGAAAAAAAATGAGGATCCATCTGTCAGAAAAAAATAATTCGAATCACGAAATAAAAAGGTAAAAAAAATAAACCAGAATCAATGATGAAACGGAAAAAAGGTTGACATTAAAGACCCAAAAAGTTTTGACATGCACAGTTATGCTGCAGTCTGTATACCGTTGCCGTAGCCAGTCAACCTACAAAAAGCGTTTTTTTTTTGCAACTCTTGCTTTTTCTGATGTTTACGTTACCGTTAGCCAAAAGAATCTACACCATTTATAGTGATTCCTAGTCCAAAGGTAAACTACCCGATTCCCCATTTAGCTCTTTATATTAGCTTATCAAATACTTACCTACCTGCATGCTACTCCATGAAAGTGGAGGAAAAATAATGACTTCCTATGTTATTCTTATTGCTTAGTTATTTTATTGCGTGTCGTAAATCTTATTTATTACTTTAGGTACCTATTTGTTTTAGTATTCAGCGTAACTTATTTTATGAATGAAGTAAGAATCTTTTAACATCCATAGTACAATTTTTATACACTGGATCCCAGTGTGTCGTAATTATAACCCGATATTTTGAGCAACAAAAAAAAAAAAATTACACAACCGAAGTTTAATAAAACGTGGCAAAATCCGTGAACCTTCTGGGAAAATAAAAACAAAGTCAAACGTAAAAAAATTGGCAGACAAAAATGGTATAGATTTTAATTTATTAAACGAAGTGTTTCATTTCAAACAATCAAGTTGGATGGTTTCTCTGAATTTGTATCGGATAACACAACAAAGTTTTACGGCGGTCGAACTCTTCGTGGAACTGTTTATTATTCTCACATTTACCGGATTTATAGATTACTCAAGCTTTTTATTTTTCTGAGAATACATACACACCAACATATATAAACTCACGCCTTCTTCCCATGGGGGTAGGCAGAAACTACAAAACGCCACCTGCTACGATCCTTAACTACTCCTTTTGTCTCGTTTACGTTCATACATCTGGTCATACACGCACGCCGGTTGCAAATACTACGCACCTGACCTTTCTGAAGAACATCACCTATAAGATCACTATACGTCTTCCTAGGGCGTCCCCTCCCGGCGTTTCTACTGACATCTGCCGTGTTACCTTTTGTTATTCGATTTTCATTCATCCTCTCCCCTCCCTCCTCCCCTCCCTCCTCCCCTCCCTCTTCCTCCTCCTTTCTCTCTTCTTCTTTATTTTCTGAGAATACTTGGTATTAAATAGAAGACAAGTCAAAAGTCACTTTGAGTAGGCGTGTCAATTAAAGTCGGTGATAATTAAAGGACAAAGAATGAAGGTTGCATAAAAAGTTTTACTCTACAACATAACACCCGCTTATTACTAAAGTTATGCACCAGCATGTTATGGAAGCACCACCCCACCTACCTCCAGGCAATTACTCTGTATTTTGTACCTTTAGCATTGTTACACAAAAACGCAAGCAATCAATCGGTCCCACCAATCAACACGACACATTTATCTCCACTGCTAAGCTAGTAAAAAGTCCGACCGAAATTGCCGGTTATCCCTAACAGCAGGCCTAATGTTCACTTGTACACCCCCTTACACACGCTTACACCCCCTTACACCCCACTAATTTACGAGCACATACCATCCGCAATCTCCAAGCAACCATTATCCGGAGACTTCCAATTAGCTGTGATACTCGTTTATTAACATTTCTGAGACTAAGGACGTAAAAACTTCAAATATTATGTGGTGGAATAATCTTAATAAAACTGTCTGGTGGAGTTTGATGGTCGCTTTTATAGCTTAGTAAACGAGGGTGTTAATTGCTTTGCACTCGTTGGTGTGTGGTGTATTTTGTGTGGAATGTGTGGGAATAATATCAGCTTCCTGTCCTTGTTCCATGTTACTCGGGGTCGGCGCAAAACATTTTCTTCTTTCATTCTCCCCTGTAAAGCGTCACACAATTATTCACTGCCTTTTTTTCATATCATTCCTCAAACAATCCATCCATCTTTTCTTTGGACTTCCTCTCTCTGTTCATTCATCAACATTTACGGTCAACATAAAGTCAAAAAGAGAGCCTCTCTGTATACGTACGATACATACGTAATTGTATCTAAAAATTGATGTATGGTACATATATGAAAGGAAAAACAAAAATTGAAAAAAAAAATTAATTGCCACTCTTCATTTATATAAAAGCCGATCCTTTTCTGTCACTTCTTTGTTAGAAACTATACTGAAACTAATTCCTGGAAGCTTTATGCGGGGTAGGATGTAGTAGGAGGACTTCGGATTTCTTAATCAGGTATGGTCAGGGAAATTTTTTGTTCATCAAATTACACTACACAACACACTCAAACACTACGCAAATCTTCCGTGTTATAGCCATGTCATACAACTGTAAAGTCAAAAGAAGAAGATAATGACAGTTGCGATTTGAACTTACGCACTATTTAAGTGGGGAGTCAACTGAATAAACAATTAATTTCCCTGGTTGTGCCGAATCTATTCAGTTGTATTAAATTAATCTTTAATTTTCTTAAAATTTAATACATCCATTCTTATTCTAATGCCATCGGGAACTCTAACGAAACATGACGGTAAGCTGATCAGATGAATCGAGTTTCGCAATCAAGCAGCGACCTTCAGAAAGTCAATTTGTTTTGGCCCTCACAGTTTGACAGTTAATAACGGCACCCGATAGAGAGTCATCTGAATTGCTAATGTTATTTTTCTTGAAATTACTTCGTTGTGAATTAAGTGGCGATTATATTCAGAGATTGTTTGCCGTATCGGGCCCTTATTGCTCCGTGATGCCTTTTGCAGAGCTTACGAAATTACTTAGCGCACCCGGTACAGTTTAGATTTTAATTAATAAAGATTTGGGAAAAATTGTTTTGAGCTTAGAGTGTTGATTATGAAGAATTTTAAAAGGGTATTTCGTTTTACTTTCAGCTTCTAACATCCGTCAAACAAACAGCAAAGCTTGTGATTGAATTCTCACTCATATTCCATATTGAGTTGACATTTGGCAAACACGTGTTGTTGTGATATCAGTACAATATGAAGTGATGCTGTGATATATATTGATTTAATATGAACATAAAATCGTTATAGTTCCAAGTCCTTCTTGTTTAATCTGTAGCTCAGAGAATGAATAAATCAACTACATTTGGGTAATGGATCTGAAGTCATAGAAAACAATTAATAAAAGATTTCGAAGAAAGTGCTTATTTACTTTTTTATAAATGAGCCCATGTAACAAATAAACAAACACCATTTCTGCTATAACTACTATCACTACTATCACTACTATCACTACTATCACTACTATCACTACTATCACTACTATCACTACTATCACTACTATCACTACTATCACTACTATCACTACTATCACTACTATCACTACCATAACTACTATCACTACTATCACTACTATCACTACTATCACTACTATCACTACTATCACTACTATCACTACTATCACTACTATCACTACTATCACTACTATCACTACTATCACTACTATCACTACTATCACTACTATCACTACTATCACTACTATCACTACTATCACTACCATAACTACTATCACTACTATCACTACTATCACTACTATCACTACTATCACTACTATCACTACTATCACTGCTATTACTACTATAACTACTATCACTACTATCACTACTATCACTACTATCACTACTATCACTACTATCACTACTATCACTACTATCACTACTATCACTACTATGCTTCTCGTCATAACCTTTTGTCTACCACGAATTTTGACATCAATCTATCAAATTCTAACGAAATTCGTCGGTAAAAGTACTTCCATTAGAGGTATGAGAGGATATATTGAATGTGTGTTGGCGGAGGGCGGGGTTGTTAATCGACTGACAAACATTTGTCAATCGGCGATAGATCGCAACGAGCATGTGTTTGCCTAGCGTTAGGGTAATGCTCACTTTGTTTGGGTTTTAAATTGTTCAAAATTGTAGACGTAATAAATATCACGTATTAAAATGTGATACTATTTATTTTAAATTAATTGGGTTTTTAATGATAACCAAATACATACTTTTTTTAAATTATGAAGCATAAATAACAAATCAAAAGTCATTTATTGAAACTAGGCTGAGAATCAACACTTTTCGAACGTCAAAATTATATAAGACAGTCCCCAAAAACGCCCGCCCTTCACCACTTCCTTGTGCTTTAGCTGGGAAGAAGAAGTGGCGCAACTAACTCCCCAGCAGCACAACTGTCTATATAATAGCTATTTACTTTAATGATTTTACATTATGCTACTATTTATATTGTATTAAATAGTTGTGTCCATGTGAGCTTGTAATTATTATTAAGATCTTGAAAAACACATGCACAGTTAAAACAATTCTATATGAATGGTGATTAAGGTTTTTAAATTTTACTGTGAATAGGATGAATGTTATGGCATCCGATGCTGTCGTTAGGCAAAAAAAGGACAGGCATCCGTTACTGCTTTGTTTTCCTCAATTTCCATCACACCCATGAATATAAGCCTTCCAATGACCACCAATGTCAAAAGCGACGGTGTAGGTAACAAGCTTGGTGAATGGTTTTGCAATCGCAGTTTGCAATCAAAACATCTATTTGACGTGTTTGGATGACTTTCACGATACCCATTAATGAAGTATGTTAAGTGTATGCAGTTGTTAATGAAGTGTGTATGTCCTTCATTAGTGGTCAAAATTGAAAACTTGCACTCAGAAGTAAAACAACGGACACTGAATTATAAACTACCTTCCATCTTAGTTTCATCGTACAAATCCCCGACATCAATAATGAAACAATAATGGTCTCTAAATTGATTAGATCATCAACCCTTTTCATAATCTTATTAGTGGGGCTCAGATCACAAAACCTGTAATCTGAAACTTTCGTTAATAGTGACGCGCAACATGATACAAACTGTACCTACACACGTTTCAACTGTACTCTGATATTGTTTAAAATGACGAACAATTATTAATCTTACAAAAAGCGTAAAATGTTCAGCCATTGACATTATTTTAAAATATACTCCAGAATTCTGATTTGATGCTTCTCTGAACCATACGCGCCTCGCTACTTATGTATATTGCAAAATTGGTTCAATAAACTACTTTCTTATATTACTTGGTAGGAGGAGAAGCAACATATCAATACCCCACTAACACATACCACTTAAGACCTATTCAACAGAAAGATTTCTCAGCTTCCTACGAATCTACGAATCTACAAATCGTGTAACAGTATCCCAACATCTCCGCAAGTCGCCGGTAACTTTAAGTCACGTCCATGAAAATTCGTACAAGTTCTGTTCATTCGTAAACAATAGAGTGGCCCTTAATTGAGTAATCCCGGGCACGGAATGCGGCGCGGCTCAGACATGACCAAATGTACGGTAAACACGCTATGTGTCCGCTATGGAAGTATTAACGGGTCGGATTATGGAACGAGCAATTATTTCTTGCGGACTAAACCGATTTCTTGAATGTGTTCTATTTGAGGAATTTTGGGTCGTTTCTTGTTTATTTATATCTCCTTTTTGTAAGGGTCTTATATTATATTTTATGTGAGTTCATTAACCGGTTATTTTACATGTAATTTTTAACCGACTTAAAAAAATGAGGTTATCAAGTGGACACGTACATATGTATATAATATTATTAGAACTGGAATATAATCACACATTATTAGGGCATCATTATTAGGGCTTCCAAACAAATATACAATTTTTTATAGAAAGAAAGAAAAATAGGTTTATTTGTCACAGAAACACGTGCATACAAAACGATAAGAATAATCAGAAATATAAAACAAAATAGAACCACATTATAATCACGAGCTCAAAACAGAAATAGTCGGAAGCTGCCATGTCATGACTGTGACAAGAAGGCTTCCACTCAGCATGATGCTGTGCTATAAGGGACCCACAGCACAGCGCTGATTTTCAGTGGTTACCCGAAAAAGACGTACGGAAATCAGGTCAGGTTCAGTGATCAGTACATAAATAGTTACATAACAAAACAAAAGAACCAGTAACTACTTAAAATATGCTGCAACTATACAACCAAATATAGGTATGAATAAATATTATAGGTGCTTTATGTATGTTTGTCCACGCATTGCTCCGAAACTATTAATCAGATTGTGACCATTTTTATTGGCTTACATTTACTTCAACTTAGAGAACAGTGCAAGTTTCATCAAAATCGGTTCAGTAGTTTTCAAGATATGGACTAATACATGTAAGTGCGTGACCTGGCTTATGTTATGAACTACGGGTGTAGTGTCAAAGGGAAAACATCTCAAAACCTTGGTCAAATTCTAGTGCAATATTTACAACAATAATAAAACTACTTATAACATAACATCACGCCTTGTTTCCCCGAACATAACATCACGCCTTGTTTCCCCGAAGGGTTAGGCACCTCTACCTAAAACTATTTATTACAAACAAATATTCCAGTTTTTACATAAAAATAAAAATTAAGAAATAAAAAAGTAATTTAAAAAAATAAATTGACTTCAAAAAGAAATTACCTAATTTATGTTTTACATCCAGCGTCACATCGTGTAATCAGACATGTTGTCCAGTGGTGCTATTCTGTAAAGAACCCACCGTGAAAATTTAGGTGAAGTGAGCGTGATGTGAACTGTCATTCCACCTTACTCTACTAGGGATGGAGCTCACTTCAAACTCACTTTACCTAAGTGCTCACGGTGTGTTGTTTACAGAATAGATCGGCAGAAAATTGTACTCAAACATTATTATTCTCATTTTTGTTCCAGCTTAAAATGAGCAAAGTGATGAATGTGATTGGAATGAGGGGAAATCTTATCAGCGTACTTCTGTACGCTGATAAGATACGCTACTACTTAGTTATGGCGTGATCACCTTTTTTTTGGGTGGGAAATCATCAAATGACTTCTCCCACTCGGGTGGAGCAGGAGGGCGTGTCAGACTTTCACTGACTAAACCCAAGCCGTGTTCCTACAGATGCCTGTCCCAGGGCCACGGTAACTCTTTCGAACATCCCGCGGCCCTGGCTGAACATCCCGCGGCCCGGGATGATAGCGTGATCACCTGATACTGTGTTCTAGAAAGTCAATCGATAAAATACAAGCGGGATTTTTTTTTTAAGTTTTCTATTCTAAGCAATCCACCATCTATTTAATGACTTCTTTACCGAATACCCCATAATTTAGTCATCAAATATTTAAGTCAAAAATGTATTCCGTTCAACAATCCTAAATATGTCCCAATAACATTTCTGCTTCGGAAATATTTCTACTTTGAGTTATTTCATACGTCGCAGCTGTCAAATGAGGGGAAAGTTGAGCGCATGCCTCTCGGATAACAGGGTAACCACCTCTGGGTAAATTAACCTCAAATTCGATGAAGTTTAGGGTAATTTAATTAAAATAGTTTCGCGAAGTTTGTTAGGTGGTACCAACCTTGAGGTAAACAAACGGTTTTAAACAAAAACTGTGTATTTAATAAGCTCTCTCGCTTTTCCGGGTTGAGTAGGATGACAGTAGTATGTTTACGTGTAAAAGTGTATCTTAAGATAGTTTACACGTCAAAAAACAGTTTTTAAAACTATATGATGTCGGTGTTTCCTATCCGACAGTTTTCAATCCGTGTTCAATCCGTACGCATAGAAAAACAATCACATCATTGATACAGTGTGGTAAGAATATTACAATATACTGGCTACGGTGTTGCTACGCCGTAGCCGCGCCTACGGTTTCGTAGCAAATTGCTACGCACAACGTGGCTGAAGAATGTGTCGTTGGTGTTATACAAATTATCATTGTTTTTGAAAGCGATAAAAATGCCTAAAGATGTAGATAAATACTGTAATTTGACATGTGGTGTAATAAAATGGAACGTGGGCTTTGAGCGTGGTGTTAACTGTCACAAGGGGCGGAAGTTATGGCGAAAAAACAAAGGGTTTTTGTATCTGATCGAAAATCTAACATTCAAAATAAGTTATCTTTTCCTGAATTGCTTTATTAAAGGCTGCTATTTTTTGACATAGTTTATGATAATTGTATGAAAGTGTAGGAATTTTCACTAAAGATCTCCCTAAAAGTCAAAGCCTACAAAGAAGTAAATTCAATTAAAAACATTCCCACATTTCTACTTGTTTAACAACAAAAACAAAAAAGGTAATCGCTGTTAATTGCATACAATTACCACGACTTCAATAAGGAACAAAACAATAATTATTGTTATTATCATCTAACATAAACCTTTATTATAACATCAGGCATAATCTTATTATAAGCCAATCGTACTCAAACATGACTCGGCAGTCCGCACGCGATCATTTGCTACAATTACGGAGCACGTCCGAGCTTTATGTCCCACCCGCACGTGTGCAGCCAGCCTTACCGCGAATCGCTTATTTATTCATACAAAAGCGATATCTACACGCAATCGTGAATCAGTCCTTATAATGGCTTTAAAGTGGTTTTTAATATTGATTGGAGTTATTGACTGACCAATAAGAGCTCAATTTTATTTGTAGGTTGGCAACCCTGTGATTAAGGCTGTCGGAAAATTGTCGTTGGAAAGCAATTCTATTTTAAATTTGCACGTGCTCTATTTTTTGCTGGTTGTAATCGTTTTTTAAATAATTTTCTTTATTTTTAATTGAAAAGGCTTCGTTATTCGCAGTTTTGTAAAAGATGGTTCACGAAACTTCAAAAGCTTATTGCCCTAAAAACTTTAGCAGAATTAAGTTTTAAATATTATGTTTTATACAACACACATTTTTTTACATAACACAATTGTATGAATGAACTTAATCTGATTACTTTGACTTTCAGACATCTTATGATTTTGAGCCGTAAATTAAATAAGTTAAAACAGTAACAATGTCTACTACAAATAAATAATCAACCTTTATTTACCAACCCTTTGACTTTAAGACAACTCGCTTCTTCTAACCAAACTCAAGAATATAATCATCTATTAAAACAACTTGTAATCATTTATTTAATAGAGAGCACAATTAATAATTTTACAAACAACTCGAAATAATGAAAGCTTTCTTAAACAATTGCTCAAACACTTTAATCACGTTTCGTCAGAAATTCCCATTCACACAATATCAATTCCACAAAACTATTCAAGACGACCGACTTTGAAGAAAACTGTGGTAGTTATTAGTTATTTTCACCAAAATTATGATCGTCTCTTTTGATATTTTGACGTTTTAGAGTTTGTAATATTGTTCGCTATTTGCTGGTAGCAAAATTAAATAGAATTCATGAAGCAACTAAATGGGTTATGAGCTAGATTCGTCAATAGTTTGTAAATCTTTGAAATAGAGGTAGGTACACCCGCGAACGTTCTCGGTCGCCCACTTTTCGCCCTTATTCCCTTAGTAATAAGGTTGAAAAGTGGTCGACCGGGAACGTTGGCCTACGTACCTGCGTATTTCATAGCTTCAGTGAGCTCATTGTTTATTTTTCATTATAATAATTTCGTCTTAAATAGTTGTATTGGTCTCAGTGTAAGTATAGTAAGAATGGCTAGATCAATTTTAATATCTAGGTTGTCTAGGTAGGTTGTATATCTAGGTTGTCTTTAAAACATCGCTCTTAGCGATAAGGCCGCCCATTGTGTCACCCTTTGTAAAATTTCTACTTTATATCTGTAATATTGATGGTGTGCATAATAAATAGTATTATATATATTCTATCTATAAAACAAACCCCAACTTTTCAAAGAAAAACTCATAAGTTAAGAGAATTCAAGATTAGATAAATCTTTAAAACTAAAGTAAAAAAATAAGTTTGCAAGTACTTTTTTTTAATAATGATTTATTTACAATGGTTTTAATACGTAGAACCTAACAAACCAAGTTTAAAAAAAACCAAAAGAGATGGGTCAGATTGCAAATTAGGCTGTGTTTTCTGCTAAGTAAGTCTCAGAAACAGTTCCCAAATTTCAGTATTCCCAGTAAATTCCAATTAGCTTGACTCAACTAACCCAATACGGGGAACTTGAATCAATGTCGACAGATGTCTGCTCACCTACAGAGAGTATCAAGCTTGTATTCCCCGGAGGGTTGGGCAGAGGTGTTCAATAGACCCACATTTGCCCAATTATGTTTAAATCCCATGTAATAAGGGGCGAGCCTATTGCCATCAACCGGGCACAAAACCGGACTGTTATTAAACATTCCAAATGGAAAAACCCTTTGCCTGACTCGGGAATCGAACCAAGGACATCATGCTCAGCAGTAGCGCTTGCGACAACTAGAACAACGAGGCTGTCTACGTAGCCAACGTAGATATCACTTAAGTAGATATTACGAAAACTCGGCCGCGCTCCATTTCAAAGTAAAGAAATTAAACGAAATCATTGATAGGTATATCACAAATTGGTAGGTGTGTCAACAAGAGTATTACATTACCAGTAATGGCGACTGATACCTAGTATTTTATACCTGGCATTTATTTCGAAATACATACTTGCTGGTACCGCTCAATAGGTCACTGCAAGGCGCTCGTAATTATCAATATGTGACATTGGTATGTTAGAGGTGTTAAGTGTTAAGTGTTGACTGCCTCATTGGTCTAGTGGTCGCAAGCGCTACTGCTGAGCATGAGGTCCTGGGTTCGATTCCCGGGGGGGGGCAGTATTATTGGGCTTTTCCGTCTGGAGTTTCTCAGTAGCAGTCCAGAGTCAGGATTTGTGCCCGGTTGATGACAATAGGCTCGCCCCCTATTACATAGGATTAAACATAACTGGCGAAATGTGGGTGTACTATAGGTACACCTCTGCTTAACCTCTTGGGAAATACAAGGGTGATGTTATGTGTTATATGTTAAGCGGTGACAGACTCTTTTTTGTGAAGACACACATGTCAATCAATCAACTCAGCCTATCACAGTCCACTGCTGGACATAGGTCTCTCCGAGGCTGCGCCACAACACCCTGTCCTCCGCCTTCTACATCCAGTCGGTCCAGCCACCTTTTTAAGGTCGTCAATACATCTAGCTGGGGGGCATCTCACAGTACGCTTGCCGATACGCGGTCTCCACTCCAGGACTCGTCTGCTCCACCGGCCATCGGTTCTTCGACAAACATGGCCAGCCCACTGCCACTTCAGCTTACTTACTCTGTAGGCTATGTCGGTAACTCCGGTTCTTTTCCGGATAACTTCATTCCTGATCTTATCCTTCAATGAAACTCTGAGCATTACCCGCTCCATAGCGCGCTGAGCGATCTTAAATTTGTTGACCAGCCCGACTGTCAGTGTCCACGTTTCGGCACCGTATGTCATAACGGGCAGGACGCTCTGGTTGAAGTTTTCAAACATTGCGGGATAGGTGACGAAAAGACTTGACGAAATTTTTCAAAAGCTGCCCAACCCAACTGGATCCTTCTGTCGGCTTCTTTCTCAAAGTTGTGTCTACCGAGCTGGATGACTTGCCCTAGGTAGACGTATTCCTTCACAACTTCGAGAAGTGACCCTTCGATGTGGGACACACATGTACCCATACTTTATTTACCTCTTGCTTAGTATAATTAATGATTATGGTATTAAAATAAAACTCACAACGATCAGATGTGTAGATGATGTACGTACCTGGAAAAAATTTGAACACAATGTTTTAAAATTCATCATAATTATATATTAGTCAAGATTTGAAACCGCAACAGAAGCGGACCAACAGACATTCAGGCCGATACAACCACTCTAGCATACTTCTAAGCTATATTCTAGGACTTAATTGAATCGCCTTTCCTACGGTGAAGGAAAAATTCCAGAGAAATTGAAGTTTCAAGCATATACATAAGTACTGTAATTCTTACGTGTACTGCCCTAGCTAGAGTGTGGTGGAGTGGAGTGAGCTAGAGTGTGGTGGAGTGGAGTGAGCTAGAGTGTGGTATCTATTCTTTGTCTGTTAATAACACTCTTTACCGGTGTTCGTATAAAATCGCCATCACTTTCTATCTGCTCCACAACTGCCCCAGATATTATTATTTCCACCATAAATGAATATTATATGTACGAACTACATTGGTTCTAACACTAAATACTGCCGGTCTGACACTGCATAAAAACGTAATGAATGTCCGATAATGACCAGCATTCCATTATGAGACAGCCAACATGCAAGCGAGCATGTTCTAACTCGTTAGTCTGACACGTTAGAATGTCAGACACGTCAGGAATGTCAGATAAATGATACGTTGAGTATGTCATTGTCGCGGTGGGTATAATCAGCATAATTATGAGGTACAGAGACGCAATGGCGATGTGTGGCCCAGCATGACCGTATTATGAAATAGCAATCAGGCTGCCAGCGGGCTACTTCATGGTTATTGGTAACCACCGTGGTGTCTGCAACAATAAGGCATTTGCCAAAGCGTTGCCAATTTCAGACACAACGTTGAAATTATATGGATTTTTTCGTCGTACGTATACTATTAAATACTGTTTAGCAGTATAAAAATTAAGTCATAGTCAGCACTCCCGGTCGATAACTTTTCAAAAAAAAATCACCAATGGAGATGAATATTTTAAACTTTTGAAGTGACAGGAGGTTGTTTCTGCCCTTAGATTATATATTATAAGGGCAGAAACAGAGTGTTACTGAATTGATGAACATTATGAAAGTAGTTTGTTCAGAATCGTTTACTGAAACGGTTCCTGTCATTTTTAATATTGGTAATATTTTATCCCAAAAATAATTAAAACTACGTTAATTACAGTCACACTTCTGCTGTACAGTCAAAACAAAATGGACGAAGTACCTCCTACGCTAGACCCTTATACGTGTGCGACTGTGCGCGTGCGTAGATTTGTAATGTGACCACAATTTCCTCCCACAATCAGTATAACTAATTTAATAAATAAAAAATGTTTTATACAAAATAGTAAAAATTCAGAATATAATTTAATATTCTAATTGGGATGTTAGATGTTGTGCGATAATTCCGGGACACTTGACCCATAGGTGGTTTATCCTCTGTGTAATGAACATACAAACTATACGTAAACGAAATGACAAGATAAAGTATCGAATTGTTTTATATATATTGAAATATAACTACTTACTACTGCACATTGAGTTTCACAAAGCTCTTTTTAAATGTAATTACCAAACAATATAAATAAAAATATTAAGAACATGTGTCTTCAAAGAGAACAAAACGTCTCATGATATCAAACGACGTATATTTACTTACAAACTATATGGAAACTCGTTAGTTAGGTACACATAGGGTGTAACTTTATTAGGTGAGAATATTATAGAAGTCGGTTTTTTTTTTAGTTTTTATATGGGATAAGGATATGGTTGCACTATAATGCAAAGATCTTCGTTTATTTTTTCCATTCCTCTTTAACTTAAACCAGCGCTGATCATTTTAAACCACATACGGACACTTAACAAATTAGACGATATTAATTACCCTGCCTTTGTAGTAGTAATTACCGATAATAGTACTCAATGATGACTATCATTATTAAGAATTCAATCAGTTTAGGTACGAGGGCTGTTTCATAGGACGTCACTATTCCTTATTAAACGTAGGTTAATATCCTATTGCAAAGCAATGAGTTCTCTATAAAGCGGGCAGGTGAATCGATCTCCTCGCAAAAGCCTCATGTTTTTAAGTATCCTAAAAATATCGTAGCGTAACACTCTATGTTTTCATACATAAACGATCATAATAAACGTTATAAGAAATGCTCATTAATTCAAAGCGAAACATCAAAGGGAAACATTTACATCATAGTACAAAGTTGATTGAGCTATTTGACGAACCTTTTCACTTTGTCGGCGATTTTTCTTGTAACTAAACGTCATGGATCTGATTCACATGAACGGGGAAATAAATTACCTTACATTTAAACGGCTTTTTAACGCTCAATGGGAACCACTGAAAGATTGAAGAGCATATTATTAAAGCCTTAGTAGGTTGCTTTTAATGTCGATAGGTAATTTTTACAGCCTGCATTTGTGGTTTGTACGTTACACAGAAATCTCTGAAACTGATAAATTCAGGAACATTCTATTATTTGTAACTCCTAACCTGCAATGACGCTACGAAGCGTCTACGCTATAAGCGTAGCTCGTAGCACCGCTACGAAAGCGCTACGAGCCACATCAAATTCAAATGTATTACAACTTTGTTTACACATCGAAAGTAATTTCTGATACTCAACGCTGTAACAAATTAAAAGTTTAATTGTTTTAGCCTTTAAAATAAAACAACATATAAAAAATCAATTAATCTCCCCTCTTAATTATAAACCACGGACCCGCTTGATAGCCGGTGGCTAGCCAATGAGTCTGCGAATTTATATCCAACTTTTAATAAACCTTCTAAATAATTAATTACGAAGTTCTTCAGTATAAAGAGCGGTGACTACATTAACCCCAAATTATTTAGTGCTATTACACAAAAATACCCTTTTCATTACGAGGCATCTAATTTAAGTCTCCTGAACAAAAACATGACAAATGATCGCGACCCTTTGTTTCGCAAAGTTTTACAACTCTCGGTCCTCTTAGGCGGGCTACAGACTATCAAACTCGCTTGACAAAACTTGTTGAGAAAAACAAGCCTTCATTTAATTAGAGTTAAGGATTCTACGATGTACATAAGAAATGGGTCCAGACTTTGAAATTACTCACCGAACTTGGCGCAGTTCTTGTAACAACACGGTTTCCAAATTACTGTAAGTAATGCCCTTGTTAGGACGTGTTCTGGGTGATGCTTTATAAATTATTACTGAGATCTTGTTAATGTAATAAGTTAGGTGCTGATATCAGTTGTATAAGTTTCTTCGCGTTTGACCTTGCTTTCGAGTCTGGATATTGTAAGTTATTAATAACTTGCCCACAGCGTAGACAGTACCTACTGTGTGCCGCATTTCTATCATAAATTTTTACCAAAAACATTGAAATTATTATTCATTTTGTGTGCTTTTTTATTCACAACCAGCTAATGTCCGGCATGCGCTGCAATGCCTTTTTAATTTATTTTTTTTAGGAACCATTTACGGCGCGCACACAAGTTTCACAATCGATCGAGCCATTTTCGAGTTTTTGCGAGAAAAACGCACGGCAATTGATTTTTATATATTTTAATTATGTTCTAGATAGACTATTCTATTCTAGATAACTGTTAAAAAACTGTTAAAAACTGTTTAAAAATAAAATCATCTCATTTCTTCAATAACTTTTTACAATTCTAGTTCTCCACTAATAAACTGGTCAAGTGCGTGTTGGACTACGCACAGTGAATGGTTCCGTAGTTGGAATGATGAAAGAAGAGACAGAATTATCCCAAGAACCAAACTTCACATTGTAGTTGAAAAACATGTTCTCCCATACATTCCAACTGCAAATGTAAGTTTGTACGCACAATATTGAGAGATTAACCGTTTTATTTTAAGACCATAGACTTCTTATAGGTTTCCTGAAATTTATAAGTATCGAACTATTTTCTATATTTTTTTCAAAATTTTAGGCGCCTCGGAGATAAGGGCGTATGGTCAATTTTCGTCTATTTTCTTAAATAAGTTAAAAACTGTTTATTTTAAAATTATTTAAAAGATATATTCGAGACCCCCACAGTTAAACCCTTTTATTTGATATGTCACGCTAGCTATAGTATGCAAAACTTTTTTTTATTATTATTTGCGTCCCAAAAGTGACCCCATATTCTTAATTCCTTTATTTACGTTACACGTTCGGTGTTTGGGTCACAGAAATTCATATGTTTACCAAATTTTAACTTAATTGGTCTATTAGATTTGGAGCAAACTGGCTGTGACAGACGGACAGATAGACAGACAGACACACAAGTGATCCTATAAGGGTTCCGTTTTTTTCCTTTTGAGGTACTTATTCAGCCTATAATGTTCCCACTGCTGGGATACAGGCCTCCTCTCTGTGAGAAGGAGTAGTCCATAATCCCCCACGCGGGCCTAGTGCGGATTGGTGGATATCACATGTCTTCGAATTTTTGATTCTGGGATCTTTTGAGGTACGGAACCCTAAAAACCTACAAATGTATAAATGAAAGCTAAATATATATTTCTGGGTTCGATTCCCAGGTCGGGCAAAGTGTTATTGGATTTTTCTATCTGGAATTTCTCAGTAGCAGCCTGGAGTCTGGATTTGCGCCCGGTTGGTGGCAATAGGCTCGCCCCCTTACGTACACCTCTGCCTAACCCTTTGGGGAAACAAGGCGTGATGTTATGTTACGAAAGTTATATTTACATTCAAATTAAGTGAAACACAAAAATACAAACACAAGCATATAATATTATGTTAAGCTAACACGATCGCTTCGATATGAATTACAGTCAGCAACTCGATGTAAAACACATTTTTTCGCCGCGTCAACTACATTTGTGCCACTCTTATGAGATTCGCATTAGGGGACTCGCTGAATTGAAAAATACATGTTGTTATGTTAGTTTGACAAGTTTTGAATGATCGTCTGTAAGCTGCTTTTGCTAAATAATGAATAGGTCTTTAGTCATGATTCATTTTGAAGAAAAATGGTGGAAGTAATGGCGTTGACCTTGAAGTGTTGAGATTTGATAGAAATTAATGTTGTTTTATTCGAATTTCACTGTAAAAAGACTCTTGGGTTATAGGATGTGTCTATAATCATGGTTTTAACACTTTGCTGGCCCGCAAAGCGTTAGGACCATAAATAATAGAATTTTGATTGATATTACTGCTATAGCTGTCCAGTGTCCTTGAAAGTGTTAAGCATTTCGCCGTGTATCTACTATAGTTAGCAAAGAAAAATACCTACTTATCGATTTCACGTCCAATTCAAGGCACTATTTATATTAAGATCTTTATGTACCATAGACTCAGAAATAAATAAATCTTATCTTATCTTATGACATGTGTTTTCCAACTCCCGAACACGACTTAAAAACGTTAAAACAAGGTAAAATATTACCGTACATCGTATGTCATATCATGTTACAGGCGGCGGCGTACATTCTTGAAATAGCACTACCTCAGCGGCATGGCACTCGATTAACTACCTCTTACTTTGCACAACTAAATATTTAAGTTAATACTGATATTTAGTCTAGGGGCTCGTGGCTACATAATAACGCGCACCGCACTGGTCAATCCAAGGTTAAGCTGCGCTTGCCGAGGCAGGCCCGCGGATGGGTGACATCCATTACATACCGAGACCCCTCCGTGCCTCGGAAAGCACGTTAAACCATTGGTCCCGGCAGTTATTTGTAGATCTTTGACAGACGATACGGGTCGTCCGAAGCCCGAAAGTCTGACAACCAGTCTTACCAAGAGGTATCGTATTACCCAGTAACTGGGTTGTGGAGGTCAGATAGGCAGTCGCTCCGTGTAAAATACTGGTATTCAGCTGCATGCGATTAGACTAGAAGCCGACCCCATCACAGATAAGAAAAGGCTAGGCAGTTGTTGATCGATATTTAGTCTGTCTGGATAAATAAGCCGATTCAAATAATTACATCAGCCAGTGTTTTATCATAATGCATGGCTTCTGTCCACAGAAAACCCACGCTTACGCACTGCGTTTTGATGATTTCTGAAAGTTAATTCTTGTTTTTCAATTTGTATTAATTCAGAAAGACAAATCGAGATTGAAAGTTGTAGTAAGCTTAATACGTAGGATCATCGAGTGTACGACTAAACGCCGACAGACACTACGCCGACAGACTGAATACTGACAAGACTTTACTTCGACGGGACTCTTCGCCGACAGGACACTTCGCCGACAGGGCATAATGTAATATACACGCATAATCTAGGTACTTTAATACCTTATGTCTGATAGCAGATCGACGGAGCTCCTATTTCTGTGTGCAGGGTTTAAAGGAACCTAACCAAACCGAACCTCGGGGTGCCCTCGGTGTGCCTGTCGGCGAAGAGTCCCGTCGAAGTAAAGTCTTGTCGGTGTTCAGCCTGTCGGCGTAGCGTCTATCGGCGCTTAGTCGTACACTGAGGAACATCACTAGTGGGTAGTTGGTGATGGATGGACAACACTAGTGTAAACGGAAATAGCGTCTAGTAGCAACCTCTGTGGTTAACTTAATGAAAGGCACATGTGCATTATTGTTACATAGTTTTTTTTTAATTTATTTAATAATATACTTCAAGCACAGAAATGTACAGAAGTGGACTTAATGCCATAGTTTTATTGTAATGTACTTGATAGAAAAGTCATTATTTAAGTTAGATTTGAACTGACGTAAGTAATACATAGTTCACCAATGACGGTATCAAATTACATAGCAATTTATTAGGAACCAATTAAAACACATTTGAAAAGAACTCTTATTAAATACGTATTTCCTAAGCAATTCAAAGCGGTTCTAAACATTAATATATTCAACATACTCGTATTTATACCGTTCACTAGCAAATACGTTCCACGAAATGTACCTTTAAATGATATATTTACTTCACAGTTTATGGAAAGCACCGCGCTTGACAAATGATGGTTGCTCCCATTTATCATATGTTGCAGAAACAGTACGAAAATGCAGTATTTTTCAAGCTTTTTAGTTATTTTTTTAACGTTAGTATTTAATAGCATTATGACAGTTATTAGATAGATGATTCAGCGGTTTTAAGCGATCAATCATTTTGATAAAAACGGACGTGGCTGAACTCGTCACATTAAAGATTTCTATTTCAAATTACATTCTAGGGTTGCGTGACTTGTGATTGTGACTTATCTTTTACCAAGTTATCTTTCGGTTTAAAAATGTTTCATCTGTGTAAAATAGACTTGTTATTCTTGTCTTTTTTACATGCTTCCATGATATAATCTTTTCATTATTTTACATTATATAGTCTTGTATTTTATATGCATTATTTTATATTTTGAGAATGTGAGAACATTGTAGGCTTAATAGTTTTTAATAGATTTGTAGACCATTTTCTATTTTGTTAAGTACTTGGTACTTGTTGACAAGCCTACACCGTCCTCCCATACTTAATAACACTGTAGAAAACATTGTAAAAGACAATAATTTTTAAAAGAGTAACCATGGAGTTTCTTGCGGGTTCTTCTCCATAGGAAACGACCAAATGGAACCGTGCACCTAGCTTCTGACGTTACATAAGTGCCCATGTAGGTTTATGTGAAATAAAATGTTTAGAATTTGAATTTGTGTCATTGGTAATGTTTTGCTCGCCTAGTTTATTTCTTATTTTCTTTGCGACGTTTTTTTGGAAATAAAAATTATTTTGAGTTATTCCTAGAACTTAAATATTTCTGAATCTTGTCTAGCCAGTGTTATTCTGAGATAACCTTATTTAAAAGGATCACAGCTTGGAAATGGGTCAAGTTATTGAGTGGAACAAGGTGAGGAACTCTTGAACTCTCTTGGCTTTCTATAAAATCAAACTCGGAGGGATTAATTATACTGTCATTTACAGTGTGCACTCAAATTCAAATATTTTTATTTCACATAAGCCTACATGGTCACTTATGAAACGTCAGAAGCTAGGTGCACGGTTCCAATTCGTTGTTTCCTATGGAGAAGAATCGGCAAGAAACTCCACGGTTACTCTTTTAAAATAATTGGCTTTTACAATGTTTCACTCTTGAAAGTAATGCTTTCAATAATATATACACACTATTAAAATATACAGGTGTGCTACTAAGGACCCTATGTCCCCGAAATAATGGATATCAAGAGAAAAATGGAGGAGTAAAATATGAAAATTAATGAATATAAAATTCCGAACGATACACGTCTCCACAAACAAACAGCCTTAATAGAATTAACCAGAATTATCAAGAATACTTCCTTGTACCACAGATAACGTATTTTATACGTTCTATAGAAATTAGGTCACACAACAATAGACTCTATTAATGCGGTAAAAGGTCTATTTTCCACTTCCTACCCATTAATGTCGGGTCAAAAGAACACCGTTTATGGCTAACGATGACTTATTAGCGATAACAATGTTGTTATTCGCGCTTTCTTTCCCTTTTCGTACCTAATAGGCGATGTTTGATGAACGACTTTGATCTTTGTGCCGAGGAGTTATGGTCGTGTTTGTGTTGGTGGGTTTTGATGAATTAACAATGTGTACTTTGAAAGTCGTTGTTCATGTGATACGTCGTTGATTCTGAATAAATAGTGTTCGTGTTACTGTTAGGGCTCCCTGAGAAAACTGCGATGCGATGCGAATTCACAGTTTTGTGTGGGAGCCCTTAGTGATGTAAGGAAATGGAAAATATTTCATTTTACGCAGAAGTAACTTTTCAAATGGAAGTTTAAGCTAAAAATGCACGAGTTTTGGAGGCTTTATGATTAAAATGATCCTTAACTCAATTTTTTAAATACTCTATTTTATTTATCATATTGAAAAATATATTTTTCAGTTTTGAGACGTACACATGCTTTTTTTTTTTTTTTTTTTTTTTTTTTGTGGATGGGAAATCATCAAATGACTTCTCCCGCTCTGGGCGGAGCGGGAGGGCGTGTCAGACTTTTACTGACTAAAACCCACCCGTGTTCCTTCTGTTGCCTGTGCCGGGGCCACGGTAACTCTTTCGAACATCCCGCAACCCTAGCTGGCATCGGCCCTAGCGGACCCCGTCAATAGTGCTGACATCTCTTTGAGGCGCGCGTGGAACACGACGCGCCGTCGACTCGGGCCTGGTCCTTACCGGACGGCGAGCTACCCATTGCTCGCCGTCCGCAAGCCCGCGCCTACGGTGGCCGGGAATCGGCTGCCGATTCCCGACGCCCAGGGCGTCTCCTGCGGCGACTAGGGGCGTGAGGGTGCAAAGCTTGCCTCTCCCTCACGCGTCCCGCCTCCTCCTTCACGAGCATTACTGCTTCGCAGAAGGAGGTAGAGACGTACACATGCTTGGATACCAGTTGGACTATTGGTAAATAGAGATGCAACTATGTATGTAACAAAAATTGCAAAACTGATAAATACAGAAAAAATTATGAAATGTGGGAATCAATCATTCAGTGGCCGCTAGGGCGTGGGAAAGGACCACCCGGTAACAACTAAGCCTTATTTTTATATAAAATTCATGTTTGAAGCAGCCCTCATACTGCGTTAGACGAGGCGAAAAGCTCATGACATCAAACAATCCAAAAAAAACTTGTCTTTGGGCTAATATATACGTACTAGTCACTATCAGTGATGCATGATTGGCCAATCAAACGAATCTGTTCACGAGATTCGTATCACAACGTGTTTTGATTGGATATTGCGTCAGAAGACGTCACGACACGACGCATCACAGTAATGTGAATTCTGCTTAAGATTACCACACCACCATCCCCCGCCTGACGAGGCAGGTGATGGTGGTGTGGTAGTTGGGGAAAGACTCTTTTCCCAACTATTTTAGGGTCGGCTTCCAGTCTAATTTACATGGAGTTACTGCCTATAAGTTTGGAAATTCTTCGGGTTATGTCGGTTACCTTGGTTCTCCTACGGATCTCTTCATTTCTGATTCAATTAGGTAGGGAAACTCCAAGCATAGGCCTCTTCATTGCCCTTTGGGTGGCTTTCAGCCTTCTAATGAGCAGGGCAGGGCACATTGCTCGCAGAACAGATGGCCGATGGGGCCGAAAGGTTCTGGAGTAGCGACCGCGTACTGGAAGACGTAGCGTTGGAAGGCCTCCCACAAGGTGAACGATGACATGGCGATCAAAGACCCACGAATGACCGCCTGAACTAATGGCTCTTAGTACGTATGTAAAGGATAGTCACCCACCCACGGACCGACCTCGGCAAGCCTTGCTTAACCTTGAAGATCGACCCGTGTGGCTGTTAGTATTAAGCTATGAGCCCCATTTTCACATCATGATTCCAAAATACTTCACACTTAAAATCATTTTCATATCTTCGTAATCTACCGTCATTTTAAGTCTTCAATCTAGTGGAAATCTAAAAGCCTTCTACTAGACAGGAATGGTGGTGATACTACGACACACAGTGATATCGAAATGATATCACACGACCGCAGTGGCAATGCGTGGCCATAAGTTAATGGGATTTATATTATTAAGGAAGCCACGGCTTGAATGTGTTTGTATAAGTGTCGAATGGCACCTTGAAATATTATAGAAGGTATTGTGAATAATGTTGGACCTGAACGTGTTAATAATGGAAAATATTACCTAACTACTTCAAAATTGTATAGAATCAAAATTCTTCTAACTAAACAGACAGCTGGGCTGCTGGGGAGTTTGTTGCGCCACTTCTTCTTCCCAGCTGAAGCACTAGGAAGTGGTGAAGGGCGGGCGTTTTTTGGTGACTGTCTTATGTAATTTTGACGTTCGAAAAGTGCTGATTCTCAGCCTAATTTGAATAAATGACTTTGATTTTGAAAAGAATAAAGTGATTAGAATAAAATGTGAAAATTGAGAAAAAATAGTAATAATAATTAACATGTCAAGATGGAACATTATTACAATTGTTTAGTATAATAAAAATTATTTCACATTTCTTGAATATTGGAGGGAAGGAACATAGTTACATACTCAGTTATTTTATAAAACATGTAATTTAAAATTTGACAATTTCAGACAAGATCCTTAAATCAAGGTTCATGCTTAATAAATCGTTAGAACGTGTTAGTAGCGAGTTACAAGATTTATACAGTCCTCAGCAATCTAGCAATCGCACGCACACATCTGTGTATTTCCACAAACACACACAAATCGTTGTATGAATCAATCATTCATAAGTGAGGAGGCAGGGAGGGTGGCGACTCGATAAAATCTAGGCCCGGCTGGTGCTAACAAACTGAATACCAAATTGTGTCTTTTCATGCACCCTTACGAAGTATTGTTACTTTATAGAAGGGTCACTTCTTTTTTTTTTGATGGGAAATCATCAAATGTCTTCTCCCGCTCTGGGCGGAGTGGGAGAGCGTGTCAGACTTTTACCGACTAAAACCCACCCGTGTTCCTTCTGTTGCCTGTGCCGGGGCCACGGCAACTCTTTCAAACATCCCGCAACCCCGGCTGGGAGGGTCACTTGATATCATGACAGCTGATACTGCAATATGATTTATTTTTTCCACTTTTTCTTTTTTTTTTTAAAAAAAAAGATTGGGCTTAAAATAAACACAGTTTTCAATGACCAAGTAGGTAATACTGGTCACAGAAAACAACTAAACCAGCAGCAAGGTATGATGGTGCCCCATAGATTACAAACCATGAAACACTTATCGTTTCGATAAATTATAGGTCCAGCGGCTCGTCATTATTGTGGCCAGTACAATAATGTAGTATGGTAAATGTTTCCTCAGCATTTAGCTTCATACGAACATGCAATCGTCACAAGCTGTCATACAGTGCCGCCATTGTAACTAAAAATTATTATAAAACAACAAAACTTTATCTCAGACCACAACATAAAGTTGGTGTATCCTTGAATCTAATTCGTTCAGTTGTGGCGATGAAGAGAATTAAATTACTCACTTACATAACTTATGAAATTCATAACCCTTCTTTTAGCTTTTTGTAAATAGTCCATACATCATCTGCTGTCGTAAATCAAAATGTTATTAAAAATATCTAGTTATAGATTAAATTTAGATTATTTTCAGCTCAATCTGTCTAGAGGTCAAATATTTATAATTTACAATTCAAAAACTAAATTATTTATACAAATTGTTGTGTAATTATTTTGATTAAATTGTAATTTAGTAATTAGATACTACTAGAGATTTGTTTCAATAATAAGATTGCAATTAATAGTAAATTATGAATCTAATATTTGTTTAAAAAATACGCGCTCTGTGACATCATTTTTTGACATCATAAGATCACAATTACTTTAATAATTTCAAGGGGACTTGACCTCTTTATGAATACAAAATGAGCTCTCGTCGAAATATTTTCCAGCTACAAGGCCGAGTTTCTGTTGATGGCACACTACAAGATATGTTGAGATATGCTATCAAATCTGCGAGAGATGAGAGTCGTATCATTATTTTTACTATGTATTCTGCTGTAACATTATGTAACATGATATTTATTGGAGTAAGTGTAACGTTACATTGGTAACACTAACAAATTTTGTTGAAAAATGTTTTGTTATAACTATTTAATTAGAAACAAGACAGTAGACAAAGAATAAAATCAGCACGCATCTTTTTTGCAAAATAGTATATCAAAAATCCTATGGACGTGTAAAAGTATAACCGAAAAAAAATTGGCAGTCATGGGGACTGCCAACTTTTTTTTTCTTTTAAATAATTATAGTTTTTTGAATTTTAATTTTTGAATTTTTAAAATAATTATAGTATAACTACTTAATTAAAATTTCATAATTTGTGAATTGAAATTATTATAAGTCTGGTTTTCACATATAGTGGCACTTCGAGCAATAATGGTATACATTTTCATAAAGTTTATTTATTACAAAATATAAACACAATTCAAATAGTAATTAGTATACACTTTTATTATTTATACCTTGTATTTATATATGTAGATGTTAATGAACATTAATTGTTAGCACAATTATCATCGCTAAGTTCAACAATACTTAGATTATTATTTTGTACTTTCAATAATTTCATTATATTCTAAAAAAGATACAATAGGCTTATGGTTACTGAAATAAAAAACAAAAATGTTTGATTACAATTTGTGTAAGTATCGTGTTAAAACTGCATCGGTCGTCGTTTTATAGTTTATACTACTGAATTTTCGATCATTTGACATCCGCACACTGTCGATAGCGTCTGACGTTTTAAAGAGACCGTGGCCTTAAAACTACCTTATGTCAGACGGCCAGTCCGGGTCAGTGTGGTGGTTGGTGGTTCCAGAGATTAGCGCGTTCAAACAATCAATAAAAAATAAAATGTGTGAGTACAAGTGCATGGAGTATTGCAGCCATCTTTGGGATGGCTCAGCTAAATAGCAACTTGCCGCGCTTGATTCGGTGGAACGCAGAGCTAAGAGGCTCATTGGCGACGTAAGACTGGTGGATGCCAAGCTTCACAGCTTAGCTCATCACCGCAAGGTTGCCTGCTTGACGGTCTTCTACAGATTATACTTCGGGGAGTGTGTTCAAGAACTCCACGACCTCATTCCGCCGGCCCCCTTCTACCATCGGACATCTAGACGCACTGCAGGTTACCATCCCTACCTAGTTGCTATTCCACCAATTCGCACTAAGCGTTTCTAAATGTCTTTTGTGATGCGCACAGCAAAGGAGTGGAACTCTCTGCCTGCGTCTGTGTTTTCGAACGCATACAACCCCGATCTCTTCAAAGTGAGAGTGAACAGGCTTCTTCTGGGTAAGCTCACTCCATCTTCGACTTTGCCTCTGTCATCTCTGACCTAGACTAGAGTCAAGAGCAAACCTATCTCAAATAAAAAATATAAAAAAGTAACTAATGGAATAAGCGTAGGACCATTCGCTCACACCGCGGTATTTTTAGCATTGTTATACCCGTCGTAACTTCTAAACAAAAGGTCCAATTCCAATAATTTAAAGAGTAATAAGTTTTACATGTACTACACAATCAACCTTGATTATGAAACTATTTATTTGGATAAGGATTAAAATATCTTGATACGAATGTCTTCATCTTTCGATTCTACCTGTGTTTTGATTGACTAATTTGAACAGGAAACGGTTATTGTGACCTAACTATAAAAGACATATAGCCTCGCGGTCTTTTTGTAAGTAATGATGAGTACTATAAACATGTAGCACACTGTTTTATATATCACCAATAGTTTTTGCAGCGCGCGCCAAATAATGACTTTCATAGGCAATTTTTTATACCTTGGGTTAAATTATTGCAATTTTCGTAGGGAATTCTAATTTTTATGACAATAAAATACAGCCTATGTTACTCGCTGATAATGTAGCTTTTTATGTGAAAGAAATTTTTAATCGGTTTAAGTATTTTTGAGTTTATCCATTACAAACAAACAAAAACTCGTTGGATCATGTCGCATGTCGCGAAATCCAAAGTTTTTCCCCTACCAAGAAGTTTTTAACGCGCCTAAAGATGTTTTCACTTTAAAACATAGGCAGTCATGGAGACTGCGGACAGAAGTGAAAACTTAAAACATTTCACACGTAACAGGCCGCTGCGCATCGCCAGTGTGGCGCAACCCGTCACATTAGCAGGTCGGCGACGCAAGCATGTCGCATGTCGCGAACCCGTAAGATTTTCTCCTACCAAAAAGCGCTCAACGCGAAGTTTTCACTTCAAAAACAAGTAATAAATAAGAAGAACTAAAAACAAGTTTCAAGCAAACATCTAAAACCAATCAAACAAACTAATTATATTAACTTATCTCTTATCATTATGCAAAGCCATAGCTTACCCTCTAACCTCACCCTAAGGTCGCCGAGGTAAGATCAAGCCATAGCTTACCCTCTAACCTCACCCTAAGGTCGCCGAGGTAAGATCAAGCCATAGCTTACCCTCTAACCTCACCCTAAGGTCGCCGAGGTAAGATCAAGCCATAGCTTACCCTCTAACCTCACCCTAAGGTCGCCGAGGTAAGATCAAGCCATAGCTTACCCTCTAACCTCACCCTAAGGTCGCCGAGGTAAGATCAAGCCATAGCTTACCCTCTAACCTCACCCTAAGGTCGCCGAGGTAAGATCAAGCCATAGCTTACCCTCTAACCTCACCCTAAGGTCGCCGAGGTAAGATCAAGCCATAGCTTACCCTCTAACCTCACCCTAAGGTCGCCGAGGTAAGATCAAGCCATAGCTTACCCTCTAACCTCGCCCTAAGGTCGCCGAGGTAAGATCAAGCCATAGCTTACCCTCTAACCTCGCCCTAAGGTCGCCGAGGTAAGATCAAGCCATAGCTTACCCTCTAACCTCACCCTAAGGTCGCCGAGGTAAGATCAAGCCATAGCTTACCCTCTAACCTCACCCTAAGGTCGCCGAGGTAAGATCAAGCCATAAATTAGCCGTTACCCACAACACAGCCCCATGAATAAATGTGGAAACGTCTCCGTAAAGAGATAATTATGCGTTTTGAGGGTCCAGTGAAGACGACCTAAGGGTGCGGGTACGAAACCAGCAGTGCCCGAATGGAGACCCGAGCGGTGGCGACGGCACAAAATTGTTCCACCGCCACCGCCCTGTTCAAGGCCTCGAGCGATGCGACTTGCGTCAAGTGACTTGCGTCAAGCGACTCGCGCGCGCGTGTCACTTGTTTCCATCCGTCGCGTCGCGGTGACTCGTGGCTTGCTCTAAGCAACTTCTTTCATTTGTTTCCTCCGCAGTCGCTGTCACAAGACGCGTGTCGCTTGAGCGTGTGGCTTGTGGCCACGGAGTGAAGGGTTTCTTTAAAAATATGCGCCAACAACGTTTATTTATTTAAAGCAGTGGGGATGGCATTGTGTTGGGAGAAGAATCATTTAATTATGTTAAGTTGGTAAGCTGTTTATAAAGATGGCGGTAAATAAGTTAATGTTTAGATTTGTTAAGGTACAGTAGCGGTCATAAGTGGAGTAGCAATCTCACAAAGCAATACATTGACATTTCGGTTTAACTTACGATCTTCTTATAATAAGTAATTTCTATACTATCGACACATACACTCACGTTCTTTTGCAACAGACTGTATTTCATAAATTCAACTATTAGCGTATATGGCATGGTAGCTTAGTGGTCATCGTGTTTGGGTAAACGCGTTCATGAGTAGCGAGTCGTGGGTTTGAATCTCACGCGCGGTGATATTCTTGTTAATGTTTTAATGATTACTCGAATAATCAGGCTATTGACTATAATTACTTGTTATGTTCATCTTGTTCATTTCACTCGTAAAACTTTATGATTATACCCACAGAAACCTAATTAAATAAATTAGAAGGTAGACAGATGCATATGAACTTACAACTCATTCACCGCGAATAAATAGAGCGTTGTTGATTGGTTGTTATTGTGGGTTTGTGGCGTGTTTTTAATCTATTAGCGGTGTTATAGATCATTTTGAAATGCAAGCAAATTTAAATATTGATATGAAAGCGAATAATATTGCGCTGCGTAAAAGTGGACTTAATATATCAAAAATATTTGATGAAACCGGACTGAGGGTTTGTTAGAGTATCCAAATACAGTAGTAATTAAAGCACATTATTATTCTATTATTATGATACAATATTTTAAGCCTGACTGTCGTAGTTCACTGATTATCTACTTTACTTCAATAAATTCTTTATGAGAAAATAAACTGTTTTAACTAGAAGTTTTGAAATCACTTATTGAACATTTTTATTCTCCGTATTTAATTTCCTTAACAATATAATAATAAAAATATTATTATTATTCTCGTTTATTAATTTATCGAATAATAAAAGAACAGAATGAAGATTATTGTAGAAAAGAAAAATAAAAGACTCAAAATCTCGAGGTTGGAACCCAGACCTATGTATATCATAATATTCATAATCCAATACGTTACGCTACCAGCTATCAAAACTTGATACAAAGACATGAATTTTAGCAATCGTATGAACCGATCAAGGTCATACGTAATTACGTACTCTGCGTGTGAGAAAAAGTGACGGCATGTTTTTTGTTTCGTTCGACGCCAGTGTGTGAATTCTAAGTTGTGCGTTCTGTGTTGATACATCACTTAACCTTTTGAACGCCATTGTCACATATACGTGACAAGCAAGCGCGTGCCCTGTACGCCAACGACACAAATATGTGACAAAAAATGCGGTGCACTTTATCACGAAATAAACAATTAAATCATTACATTTGTGTGTTTTTATTTGTATACCTTAAATATTTAAGCTTTTGTCCATATTTAATGGCTTGAAACGAATTAAATTATACCATGGATATAGAGAAATTTGATGACAAAAAAAGAGAAATTATACGTTTAAAAAGTGTGGCTTGGCGTGGAGGGCACGCGCGTGCGTTTATGCTCTGGCGTTCAAAAGGTTAAACACACAGACGTAGGTACGGCCTGCACCGCGTGTTCACAGCAATACAATCCTTAGCATGCTACTGCACTTATGACCGCTTACTGTACCTACGTTGTAAATGTTTTTTCTTGTTTTGTGTTTTTTGGCATTAACAGTAAGTGACTGTTTTGGCCGGAGTGTTTGGTGGCAGTATACATACTTATACAATATGCACTATTATTTACTTACATACTTCAAACAAAATCAGGTATGTACAGCCCGCACTACATAACAACTAGGTTATAACGGTGAAAGTTAAACGTGTATATACACACATCAAAAGTGTGTACGGGTCAAGTACATTTTTAACTATAAAAAAATTTTCTTATTTGCCTCCCAAAAGTGAAGTGTATTAAAAATTAATTTATGTACGTTACACGTCCGTGTTTGGGTCATAGAGGGGGGGGGGGGGGAGGGCACAGTAGGTATATGAATATATGTGTGCCAAATTTCAACTTAATCGGTCCAGTAGATTCGGAGCAATCAGGCTATGACAGACGAACAGACACACACATGGATGGTCCTATAAGGGTTCCGTTTTACATTTGGCTGTACGGAACCCTAAAAAATACACATAAATACATACATAAACTCATGCCTTCTTCCAATGGGGGTAGGCAGAAACTACAGAACGCCACCTGCTATGATCCTTACATACTCCTTTTGCCTTGTTTACGTTCATACGTCTGGTCATACACGCACGCCGGTTGCGAGTACGACGCACCTGACCTTTCTGAAAAACATCACCAATAAGGTCATTATATGTCTTCCTAGGGCGTCCCCGCCCGGCATTTCCACTCACATCTGCCGTGTAAATACCTTTTGTTAGTCGGCTTTTATTCAGCCTTTCAACATGACCAAACCATCTAAGCATACTCTTTTCAATTTTTGTCACTATATCTTCTTTTAAACCGCACCGTTGCCTTATCACATCATTCCTCAGCCTATCATTCATAGTCACACCACACAGGCTTCGCAAGGAACGTATTTCCAGAGCATTTATTCTACTTTCATGCTTCTTTTGCCACGCCCAACATTCACTTCCATACATAAGCGTAGGCACCAGCACACCATTGTGAACAGCCAGTCGGGCCTTTTTGGACATTAACTGGTTGTTCACAACCGCATGTATAGCACCATTCACTTTATTTCCCGCATTTACTCTCCGTTCAACATCTTCATCAATCTTTCCATCCCTTGTAAACAGACTCCCCAAATATACAAACTCACTTACTTGCTCCACACTCTTATCATTTATTTTGACATCACACACCACCACGTCACGTCATCTTCTTTTTCAAACACCATGACCTTCGTCTTATTCAAATTTATATTATTATTTTAAAAAATATCAACAGTAAAGTTAATTTTTTTCCCATTTAATCCTATAATGCGTGTTTGTAAGCAGCTAATGGAAAACATATAGATTATTCAGTCCACAATAAGATGCATTAGACTTACAATGGTTTGTTCTACAACAAAATAAAATAACAATATGCTTTATGTTATGGGTTGGATTACGATACTGTGCTACTTTCAGTATTTTGTTAAGAATGAAAGAAAATGTTGTATGAGTGGTAAGTCTCTATTACCCATTTTAGCCTCTTTAGGTAGATTATACATACCATTTTGCCGTTGAATCGGATAGTTCGAATCATACTCTTCAAGTGGATTTTATGGAAGACTATAATTAGATATCTCGAATACTTACTTATACTAATAACTACGATCCCTCTACCAGGAGTGACGATTATTGCAGTAATTGGAAGCTTATCATGATGAACATTTTCAACAGTGGCCCTTATGGCTGCGTGCACACCAAGCGTATAATCGGCTGCCGACTGTGAAAATATATGAAAAAGAAAAACAGTGAGTCGGTATCTTAAGTTGTTTTTTGATACATTTTGTACTGGACGCTCAACGTCGACCGCCGACTGTACGCTTTAGTTGACGGTGCCCTAACTACTAACTTTCTAACCAATAATGTTCAGTCGATCTATTCCGTAAAAGCTCATCGTGAATACTAAATAAGACGTGATACGTGAAGTGAGCTTGAAGTGTCACTCCACCAGATGCTAGGGATTGACACTATTGACAGTTCACTTGACACTCACTTCATCCTAAGTTTTCACTGTGACATTTTAGCACAATAGATCGGCAGCACTAGCCTTACTTTAATGGGGAAGGTCGGGCAAAGCTAATTGTAGATGGCGTGATCATAGCTAGGTCCCCACGGCCTACAATAAGTTTGACATTTCGTTTATTCATGAGTTTACTTTTATTTCGCTATTTCGTTATTTACGGTGATTTCAATATTTTAAATCAAGTAAATTATATGGAAAGTGTCAAAATTTAAAACCATAAATATATTCTCAGTCACTTTCTTCAAAATGTTTTTACTCTGTTTAATTTATAAAACATCTCTACGAATAGATTTAAACCACCATTTTTTAATTTTAGGGTCTCTCGGGAAATGGTGGACTCCAATTTCGGAGTATTTAGTAATACAACAACACACCATTTTCGCAAAAATAAAATAAAACCACCGCACGCCTTGTATTATTGGCTGTTGTTGGGAACTAGCTATGACAGCGCCATTTTGACAGTTGCCTTCCCCATTCAAAGTTTACATACCCATAAAGTTCTAACCTAAACTGTGCCTACCCTCTAAATCCCAAGTATGAATATCCGCACACAACACGCAAGGAAGCCGCAAGCTTGTCAAAGCACACGCTTACATCGTTTTATCTTGTTTACCCAGAGCGAGCGCCATATTTGATTACAATTGAAATTCGTTGCGGCTTGCTTTGATAAACGCCGGAGGTGTGACGTCATTCTAGTGATGTGGTGCGCTGTTTGTTTTGAAGCCCTTTTAAATTTAGGTTTGTGAGTTTGTGGATAATTGATTTGTGGTTTTAAGGTGTTAGTTATATATTATTAACTATCGCAGGAGCTGGTAGATATGTATGCGTTTTCCTTCTGATCGTTGTGGGTTCTATTCTAATAAGTACGTGTATCGATAGCGTTTGTATGTAAGACATAGTTTTGTAGACAATCGGTCAGTGGGTCATCTTAGGGGCGGATTTGTTGGAGTTGGAATATACGCTTAGGAGCGCTATGAGAAGAAAAGAAATGTTTAAAAAAGTTTCGTATTTTGTTTTTCGGAAATCTACCAATTTTATTGCAGTATTGGGTTAACCTTGACCATAGAAACCATTTAAGTTCTGAGAAGCATGGCCCTACGACGCACGGTGACGGAAACGGTGCGTCGTAAGGCCATGCTTCTCAGAACCTAAATGGTTTCCATGGGGTTAACCTGATACTGCAATAAAATCGCTAGATTTCCAAAAAAAAAAAAACATTTTTCGTCAAAACTTTTCTAAATCCTCGCTCCATAGCGCCCCTAAGGCTACACTCCAACCTACAACTCTAATTTCTCCAGACTGCTTCTCGAAAACTGGTTGTGTTAAACAACTTGTAATTCTTGCTTTATATGTATTACATATTATAGGGAAGTTTATCCATGTAGTGAATATTTTATAGCAGTTGGAGGGACCTTGATACTATTATATCCATCGAAGGATTTTTGGTGTCAGTATAATGGATTGATTCAGTACATTGACCTGATGTAATTATAGTACTTACCTGAACACATAATAATGTCGTGTATTGTGTGCTCATTACTAGGTAATCGATATTCGATAAGTATTAGGGATTTAGTTCGATCGAATTGTCTAGTTTGGTTTCGGGGTTTTATCGAGGCTTGTTTCAGGTTTCCTTTATTCTAATTAGTTAAACTGATTTGTCATGTGTAATAATTGTTTTAGTAATTAGTACTAGCTACCTGCTCGTACCTCGTTTGTCTGCATCGTAATTATTAATATGTGACACTGATATTTTAGAGGTGTTAAGTGTTAAGCATTGACTACATCGTTGGTCTAGTGGTCGCAAGCGCTACTGCTAAGCATGAGGTCCTGGGTTTGATTGCCACGTCGGTCAGTGTTATTAGGTTTTTCCATCTGGAATTTCTCAGTAGCAGCCTGGAGTCTGGATTTGTGCCCGGTTGATGGCAATAGGCTCGCTCCCTATTACATGGGACTTAAACATAACTGGCGAAATGTGGGTGTACTAAAGGTACGCCTCTGCCTAATCCTTCGGGGATTACAGGCGTGAAGTAATGTTATATGTATGTCACAAGCTAATAATTGGTTGATAAGGCAGCAAAGGTTCAGACAATATGAAAGTATTTGACGAATAATTTCGTGTCAACGAATTTGTCTTTGATGAAGACATCAAAAAAAGTAAATACCTACATTTTAGAGGCTATGGTTAGGTCATGTGTGAGACTTTTAAGCTTCCAATTACCTGTAAAAACTGGCATAAAAATACTTTGACAACCCGGCTAGCCGGTTTAACTTTATTTCCAGTGCTCAGTGTGTCTTCGATTAGTAAAGGCTTGTCACGAATTTACATGCTGACTATGGCAATTGAAGCTTAGGTGACCTATGTATATGATCTAAAGACGTACAAGACTACAATATAACAACAAGTAATAGTTTGTCTACAGCCGACTACACACATTCCGACATTCATACTGAAAAAAATCGCACGAAACCGCATAAAAAACGCTGCAACATAGGTATGTTGCAGCTTTTTTTATCGTTCGTATCGTTTTACACACATTCGTTGCGTGGCGGAAAATATTCAGGGTGAACGAAGATGAAATGTGTTCAACGAAAACATTGTTGTCGGCCATTCCTGTTGTTTTTTATACGGTTCATATTATGAGTTATATTTGGTAAGGGCTAGTTATTATTTATCCGCATTTGGGAGAAGGAGAGCCAGCTGCATTAAATGTTGACCGAATCTTATTTTTCTTTTAGCTATTAATCCTGTCTAATTACGTAAGAGAATAAATGAAAATATGACATATCATGAAACACGAACAGACATCCAATACCTTTACAATAAGCAATATGGTTTGTGCTTTTTTAGTCTTTGCTAAATAAATATAATATATTGTCTTTCTTTCTTTTCTTTTTTTCTATTGTTTTATATAATATGATAGAATATTTAGGCCTGAATATCTTCAAAAAAATGTGAATGTTTCTGTCTACAATAAACCCACGTAGAATTTAAATGCGATGTGTATGTATTTTTTTTCCATTTCGCGCCATCTATTTATCTATTCGAACAACAAAAACTCGTTCAGCAACGAAGCAATGTGAACTGCCCTTAACAACAACTGTAACAAATGAGTGCGCTGTAAAACATACACGTTTGTTATTCGTCCACCGTTTACGCGCAAATAACATTACGATTCATTATGATTCGCTTTTATAACGTTCCTTTGGGGGTAAATGGGACAAGAGGCTAAAATATGAACAATAAAAATGTGTAGAATAGGTTTTTGTTATTTTTTATGGATTGATTCTTTCGATGAGGTTTCATCTCTGCAGTTTGGATATTAGGACTAGTATGTACTCATATAAAACAATAATGCTTAATTAATTTACTCTACGGGTAACTTCACAATCAAAGTGCAACGCGTAGGTTTCGAACTCAAGTTCGCAGATCAACCCTTATCGGTGAGAATATTGCTACTTTTCGACCATCAAAGTTCGCCATATCCCGGAACCTTCTTTTTTCTTGGCGTTTAGAAAAAGGAGACCATGAGTTTGGAGTTTTATTACATTTAAGACAAAAATAATTTATGTACTTTACTCGACCGGCGCTAGGCAAATTAATTGGTGGGCGTATCAGCGCCTTAAAATGACAACGTATGCCTAACCTCCTGACACTATCCGTTAGCATTCTTTTACGACACCCACGGACATACGGACAGACTATTCTCCGCCGGAACAAACAGATGCTAAAGGAAAAAATACAAAAGAATGACGCATTTTATTGATTTTTTTTTTAGGTATAGGGAAAGTTCTTTTTTCGTATAACAAGTATTGTAAGATTGACGCCTTTATTTTAATGTAGGTATAGGGAAAGTTCTTTTTTCGTATAACAAGTATTGTAAGATTGACGCCTTTTAAATCTCACATCTCAAATTGTTTATTGCAATCCATAATGTACACATACAGGTGGTAAAATAAATAAATAGAAACAATTATGGACCCTGTCGGGCACAGCAAAACTTTAAAATAGTTAGGAGAGAGGAAGATCGCTTTAAATAACTTTTTTTGTAAAATAAATATTTTTTATTTCCTGTTCAACTTGTACCTATTATTAAATATTTTAAACATAGTATTATTATTACCTACTTGTTCAATGTAGGTATAGGGAAAGTTCTATTTTCGTATAACAAGTTAAGTATTGTAAGAGTGACGCCTCTAACAGTAGGTAGAGAGAAAGTTCTATTTTCGTATAACAAGTTAAGTATTGTAAGAGTGACGCCTCTAACAGTAGGTAGAGAGAAAGTTCTATTTTCGTATAACAAGTTAAGTATTGTAAGAGTGACGCCTCTAACAGTAGGTAGAGAGAAAGTTCTATTTTCGTATAACAAGTTAAGTATTGTAAGAGTGACGCCTCTAACAGTAGGTAGAGAGAAAGTTCTATTTTCGTATAACAAGTTAAGTATTGTAAGGACAAATAAATGATAACGCATTAAAATCTTAAAAGGATATTTTGTAATTGATTGCAGCACTGAAAATACTAGCTACTTGTGTAAAACAGAAGAGTTTTCTTAAAATACTTTTCTGTTTTTCATTCTAAGGTTTCAAGGAACCTCAACTTGAGTCTTCATATGCCACTCCACCTACATAAATAATGTAACATCAATTTAGCTCGTCTAGACATTTTTTCGGCAGTAAATGCTAGACACACTTGTTCAGTTTCAATTAATCGGCACAGCCTGGCGGTAAAATCGGAAATTTATGTAGTAATTATTAATTGCTTTGTCGGCTTTTGGTCGGCTTTATTTCTGAATTGAAATAATGTTGAATCGAATGTACCGAGAACAAGCATGTAGCACGTCTTACAGAATAATATGTACCAAACTTCAAATATTTTAGACACGAGCTCTTTTTAGGGTTCCGTATGTCTGAATGAAAAAAGGAACCCATAAAGGATCACTCGTGTGTGCGTCTGTCTGTTAGTCTATCTGTCACAGCCAATTTGCTCCGAATCTAATGGACCGATTAAGTTGAAATTTGGTACACATATCAATTTCTGCGAACCAAACACGGTCGTGTTACGTAAATAAATCAGTCTGCCTAGCCTTTTCCTAACTATGTTGGGGTCGGCTTCCAGTCTAACCAGATGCAGCTGAATACCAGTATTTTACATGGAGCGACTACCTATCTGACCTCCACAACCCAGCAACTGGGTAATACGACACCCCTTGGTAAAACTGGTTGTCAGACTTTCGGACTGTTGACGATTCTTAACGACTGTCAAAGATCTACGAATGACAGCCGGGACCAACGGCTTAACGTGCTTTCCGAGGTATGGAGGAGTCCCGATATGTATAGATGGTCATCCATCCACGGACAACCCAGGCAAGCGTAGCTTAACCTGATGGATCGACTCTTGCGGCTGTTATTACTTAGCCACGAGCTCCACCGTGTTACGTAAATAAATGTATTTTGAATATGGCGGTCACTTTTGGGAGACAAATAAGAAAACTTTAAAAAGAAATGCACACTGTATCGTGTGACATATTAAATGAAAGGTCTTACTGTGGGTTATTTAAGAAAATATATGTAACTTCACCATTCTCCGAAACTACTGAGCCAAAATATACAGAAAAAAGTTCTATACTTATAGATTACAGGCAAACCTATAAAAGAAGAATATGGTCTTAAAATAACATGGTAAATCTCCCAATAGTGTGCGTACAAACTTACATTTGCAGTTGGAATGTATGGGAGAACATGTTTTTCAACTGCAGTGTATATTTATTTATTATTTATTTATTTAATACTTCATGTACAGAAAAGTACAGAGGCGGACTTAATGCCATAGGCATTTTCTAGTAGTCAACATTTGGGTGATGCAAAGACAAACAGTGGTAGGTGCAATTATGAGAAATTGTGGAACACATATAACACACACAGTGTTAAGTTTGTTCTTGGGATAAATTCATCCCAACTACGGAACCATTCATTATGCGTGGTCCGACATGCACTTGGCCGGTTTTTTAAAGATTAGTTGCCTATGAGATTATAAATGGATTATTAATGGTAAGATACTTGCTTACTAAATCCTAAACGGGCGTTAAACCTACTTCTACTCGCAACTAAACCCATATAGTCCTTTAAACTTGAAACTCTATTACGACATCGGCACCCTTTTAACAGCTCTCGTTAGAGCAAATAGTTAATCAAATAGAACGTGGCTCTACATCCGCGTACGGGATTAAGTAGAGCTCCTTACTCTAATCGGTATTCTTACGTTAACAGCTTTTAAAGATTCTTTTAAATAAGAGGCTTTTGGACCTACTTTCCTTTGATTGGTGATTTGAAGGTTTACTTTGGTTTTGAAGTTAATTTATTCTCTTGGGTGTTTTTTATTGCGAGGTGGATTATTTGACAGAATTAACGGTGGTGATATTTAGCCATACCTCTTAATATAACAGTGATAAGTGCTATTTTAAGTTTCATGTTTTGAGATTTTAACTATCCCTCCTATGTATACAAAAGAAACTATCATGAGGAACAAAAAAAAACTCTGAACTTTCTCGAATGCTTAAACTCCTCCTTTTTTGAAGTCGCTTATACTTAATGGGTTGAGACCTATCCGAAAAATCTATTTAATTTTGTCTGTTCCGTTGCCGCGGGTCTTGATATGGTACACTTACTCTAAAAATATACATAGTTATCTACAGCCGAATGTAACCACCTCCTCAGTTCTTGAAAGGCGGTGAAAATATCTCGAAGAAAAAGCCATTTTAATGGAAAATACCTAAGTGTAGGTACAGTTAAGAATTATCTAGATATACTCCGACACTCTAATGACAAGAGGACCGTGCCCTTGATACCAACTAACAGAAACATATAATATCATCATCTGCCGAGCCTTCTCCGACCCCAATATAGTTGATATTGGGGTCGGCTTCCAAACTAACCGGATGCAGCTGAATACCAGTATTTTACGTCGAACGACTGCCTATCTGACCTCCACAACCCAGTTACTGGGTAATACGATACCCCTTGGTAAGACTGGTTGTCAGACTTTTGGGCTTCTGACGACCCGTAACGACTGTAAAGATACACGAATGACAGCCGGGACCAACGGCTTAACGTGCTTTCCGAGGCACGAAGGGGTCTTGATATGTAAAGATGGACACCCATCCACGGACCAACCGCGGCAAGCATAGCTTAACCTGATCGATCGACCCGTGCGGCTGTTATTTCTTAGCCACAAGCCCCCCCCAAGAGACATATAATATAGTAGGTAATTAATTTGAGCACTTTAAAAGCGTATCATTAAAGACATTTTCTGACAAAGAGGCCTAGTGCATATACAAATTGGGAAATAATATTAAGCCTTGAATAAACATGATGACAGTGTAATTAATTTAATTACAGCACGATAATTTACCTATTCCGAGTTTAATAAATCATGTTATGATGGACAAGTGGACAGTTTAGGGTCTTCTCACACCAAAAGTATCATTGACAATCTTACATTAAGCCCACACGGCACGGTTTCTTTACAGTATGGCGTATAAACCGCGCCGTAGAAAAAAACGTGTCTCTCATAGTGATCCATACAACGCATAATCAGCCTATAATGTTCCCCTTTCACGGCAAAAATTGGTTATATCAGTCACCTGAGGGTACACCAGCGATGTCATTAATAGGCAGATCCAAGTCGCTGTGGCCGAAATCGGGCAGGATCATGTATATATAATCAGCCTATAATGTTCCCACTGCTAGGACACAAGTCTGTCTTAGAGGGGGTGTGGGCTGTATCTACCACGCGGGCTCAGTGGTAGATGTCGCATGTCTTTGAATGATTGGTTCTAGGACATGCCGGTTTCCTCACGATGTTTTCCTTCACCGTTTTGCGAGCAGTGGTGGTGAAATTATTTACACAAAGTAAAGTGACTGCTTGGATTTGAACCCACGACCTACAACTCATAACCTGGGCCGTTACCACTGGGCCACCACTGCTCCAACACTGACGACCATGCGACTATCCCATAGTTTTTTACGGCGAAAAACGTATGTGTACAAAGGTCTTAATGGCTACTATATGTACAGTCAGGGAAATTTATTGTTTATCAAATTAACAAACTACATCAATTTACCGCGTGATGGCCATTTCATACAACTGTCAATTAATGACTGTTGTGATTTGAATTTACGGACAATTTATGTTTGTAATCATTTAGCTAAATATGTAATTAATTTCTCTGACTGCACAAAGACTAGCCATTTGGTATTGTTCGAGTCATTGAGGTCCTTAAGTTACCAGTTGAGCTGACAGATTTGAGTGGATATATCAAACATGTGTGGGCTTTCCTCAAAAGTCCATCTCAGACTCTAATCTGCATGGTCATCTGACACGACCTAGATTATGCCTGGACTGTAAAAGAAAATGGGACCTCTAAGTTTGTTTCGGCCTTTCTTCTCAGAGTAGTCGGATAGGAAACACCGATCGCAGCTAGTTTTAAGTCACAATGATTTTTTTACGTGAACCTATTTACAGAAATAAATAATTTATCATTTTTCAATTCATTTCCCTGACTGTGTTAAGGCGGAACCACAGTAGCAGTGTTTGACCACACTAACTTGTAGTGGTAGCGCCACACCAGGCGGACAAAGCTAAAGCTACTACTGTAAAGCACCATAAGGTTTATACCAATGTAATAAAAAGAAACTTTCATCCACGTATCAGTTAAATACGTTAATGTAGGTTTTACATTGGTCATTTATTTAAGCCTTGAGACAACCATCACCAGTTTTGGCATACTGGAGATAGACTATCTATCTATGGTTTTAACGTCCCAATAATCTATAAGAGATTATGGTATCTTACCGGCCTTTTTCTTTTTTTGGGTGGGAAATCATCAAATGACTTCTCCCGCTCTGGACGTAGCGGACGGGCCTGTCAGACTTTTACTGAAAAAAAACAGTTTTACAATCACCCAAAAGTCCGCAAATGAAACAATTGTCTGAGAAAACCTTGTGTCATAGACATTAACAATAAATCGTTGTGAGCTAAATGCCTAGACCTTCCCGACTAAAAGCTAGGCATGGATAAAGACGAGCAATTAGAAATAATGTTACTGCTCCACCACAAAACGCGCCTAAAAGTCTTTGGTCATTTTGTTTGCAAAAATATCTGACGTTTGATGTAAAATTCTATGAATTATAAAATATTTGCAGTACGAAAAGACCTCTTTCGGTTTTAATGGTCCTTTGGTACAAATAGTGGTACTCGTGTCGGAAAATAATAAAATACCTTTATATATGTGTAGGTATATTTAATATTTTAGTTTATGACGTCACAATCCTATTCTTCTCGTCTTGTTCTCACACACTCAATCAATCTGCCTAGCCTTTTCCCAACTATGTTGGGGTCAGCTTCCACTCTAACCGGATGCAGCTGAATATCAGTATTTTACATGGAGCGACTGCCTATCTGACCTTCACAACCCAGTAACTGAGTGATACGATACCCCTTGGTAAGACTGGTTGTCAGACTTTCGGGCTTCTGACGACCCGTAACGACTGACAAAGATCTACGAATGACAGCCGGGACCAACGGCTTAACGTGCTTTCCGAGGTACGGAGGAGTCTCGATATGTAAAGATGGTCACCCATCCACAGACAACCCCGGCAAGCGTAGCTTAACCTGATGGATCGACCTGTGCGGCTGTTATTACTTAGCCACGAGCAGGTCTGCTGGAAGAAATTTCTAAAGAAGTAAGCAGTACCTTTGTACTCAATACTTATAATGTCTTATCTGTATATGTTTTATTGTGTGTACTGTAGAGGCTTTAATCGGGCCTGCCTTTAGCATGAAACCTTCGCGAGTTGTTTGATTGGTTTACAAGATAAACATCGATTTTGATAGATAGAATAATTTGAAATTTGACAGGATAGAAAAATTGTTTTATATTGAGTGAGTGGTAATATAACGCTTGACATGTAAACGTGTTCTTCAATAAAGTATTAAATAATAATATAGCGCTCCGGTGTATCTGATTTATCGTAGCTAAGTTTACCAAGCACACAACACAGTATTACATAAACATACAATACACTTAGTGATCTGCTCGGTCCCATAGTATCCCTGGCAGATTGCTACAGTACGTAAATAATAAAATAAATAAATACCTAGCAACCTTTAACTATACCACATTGTTGAAAGTTTTCAAAAAGCTTCAACGACAACACATGCTCATTGCTTGTTGGCTATTGCAGAACTTTTAAGTCCAAATTGATGATGTTTAAGTTCACCATAATTTTAATGTGGAAAGTTTTGGAATAAAAAATTGCAAATTGTGTGAAAGTGTCATATTGACACTATTCCTAGTTCGTTCATCGTCTATCACGTAAAATAATAATTTAGAGTTAAATTGCTTATTAATCTCTTAGGGTGTATTAACGTAGAAAGCTGGTCACCAGTGCCGATATGTCAGCGTTTGTCGGCGCTGACAAGCGCTGGTTGTCAGCGCTAGTCGGCACAGATAGTTTTTATACTCTTTACCAAATCAGCGCGAGCCATCGCCGACAGCGAAAACAAGTTCCTATCTGAATTCGTTTTTTTTTTTCTTTCTACGTGAATACAACCTTAGGCTAGATTGTAATCAATTATTAAGAACTTTTGTTTTATTAATTCAAGAAAAAAAAACATAATTTAAGAGTTTTTGTTCACTTTGAAAGTATGTCCCTACATTGCTTATAATTATGCACACATACATAGGTGATTATTGGTCACATTGGCGGATACAAAACCAGCTTTCTTACTCGGTTTTGAATTCACCTATTTAAGTAATAGGTAAGTAAAAATTGTTTCCATTAACCTCTGGATAATTAGGACTGAAAACTATGGTAGTTTAAGTCCGAACTAACCTTGAAGTAACATAGAGTCTATTTTCCATTACTTGGTACAACTAGTAAATCGATTTTGATGTGATGTGTCATTAGATTTGGTAGATGATAATATCAGTCTTCAAATGATTGATGTGAAAGTCCTTGACTTCTATAACTCGTTATTAACGATTTTATCTTATCTTTAGGAATAATAGGTTCATCGAACATGAGATATTATAAATGGAAAGACTGGATTTTTAATGGTATTAAAGATTTGCTTCCATGGAAGTTTTCGTCTAGCAGTTATCATTCGATAGAGCTTATTGCCATCAACCGTGCACAAATCCAGAATCCGAGCTGCTGCTGAGAGATTCCTAATGGAAAATCCCACCACACTGGCTGACCTGGGGATCGAACACAAGTCCCATACGCAGCAGTCGCGCCTACAACCATCAGAGGCAATCATGAGGAAACTTCAGCATTAAATCAAACTATTGTTATGTTATCAAGACTACACATGAGTTAAATTATGCATTATTATAGGCAGACTCTATACCATTGCTTACATATACATATATAGTTTACATTGACAAAACCCACTAAATCTTGTAAATAACTGACATAGTCTGCGGGCATTTGTCTCGAACAGCTGTGTGATGAAATTCCTCCGCGCTAACATTGCGGCAGCACATTTGTTGGACCTAAACCTTATTCGTACACGACATACTTGTGTCGCTTTAGGGCAACTAATTTTGGGACCTAGGAATGAGATTATTTCTTAGGACTTCGTATAGAAAAAAATGGTTTTTAATTAATTTTCCCTTTTTGTGGAATATTCCCGGGCTTTATGAAAAAATATTTCTTTAGGAACTGGTTTTTTACGCACATTCATCTACCGCGTAATGAAGGTTTGTTTTACACCAACTTAACCGATCTGTCCACATCTTAAACTACCCAACACTTGTCTAACCATGAATTTCTACGACCTAACGTTTTGTTAAAAAACATGCACGTCTATTAGATACTCCAATAAACCACATACAAGGTGTAACATAATTAACGCACTACCTCTTAAAGGATTATTGTACTCATAATTATGAACAACTTTTACTATGGGACCAAACCTGAAATCGCAAAAAAAATCAACTGTTCCCTACATGTACGTATGTTCGGATAACTCGTCAAAATGTATGGAATAGCTGATTTTTTTCGCGATTTCAGGTTTGGTCCCATAGTAAAAGTTGTTCATAATTATGAGTACAATGATCCCTTAAGAGGTGGTGCGTTATTTATGTTACATCTTGTATAGTCGAACAAGGTATTTGGTAATTATACAGACTAATATTCTATCTTTCCACTATTGTCTGTCTTGTTGGTCTAGTGGTCGCAAGCGCTACTGCTGAGCATGAGGTCCTGGGCTCGATTCCCGGGTCGGGCAAAGTGTTATTGGGTTTTTCCATTTGGAATTTCTCAGTGGCAGCCCGGAGTCTGGATTTGTGCCCGGTTGATGACAATAAGCTCACCCCCTATTACATGGAACTTAAACATAACTGGCGAAATGTGGGTGTACTATAGGTACACCTCTGCCTAACCCTTCGGGGAATACTGGCTTGACGTTATTTTATGATCTTTTCATTATTATACACAGCCAATATTAATTTTTATTATGTGAGTAATAACTTTTTTTAAGCATAAGACATACTTAATAGAAAAATAATTGAATACTTAGCACGCTCACAAAATTGTTTAAAAGTGGTTTCAAATTAGCTGCCTGTGGGTATGTACTTTCCTTGATCCGGGATCTAACCCGTTAGGTACCACATGCACGACAGGCGTGAAAGCAATCTCTAAACCAGTGCAGCAGCTGCAGGTTACAAAATACATTTTCAGTGAATGTTTGCCGCTCAACAAAAAAGGTTTCACTATTTCAAAAACAAAGATTCGTTTGTAAATTTTTTGTAAAAATTAAAAATAAAAATATGCAGCGAACTTCAAAAGCAAATGCAAAAACAAAAAAGCGATTCTTAAATAAAGCTTCGCTGATACAAAAATTACTGTCAGGTACACTGCATTTGAAGTTTAAAATAATACTGGGTAACTACGATATTTAAAGAATCACAAATTAATTTTTCTTATTTTTTAACAAAGCCCCGACTATTTTCACGAAATAATTTCTGTTTTACGCTCAACTCTATAAAGATTCAAGTACAAATACATTAATTTTAAAAGAGCTCCGAGAGGCATAAATAATAATAATAATAATGTTGTTATTTCGCAATCTTTTTCACGCCCCATTCTTTTAGCTTTCTTCCTTAATTTTACCTACTTATCTTTGATAAGTAAGTGCGGAATATTTAATGTGGTAACCAAGGGCATGTTATTTTTACACTGAAATATATTTTTTCGCTGAAATTCTTTTTGCTTCAGTGAAATTCCCGTACCTAAATTTTCTTGACCCGTGAAATATTCTAAACTAGATATTTACTATCAAAGATTCAGTCATATATATTATATACCTACTCCTAAAATAAACACAACTAATTTTACTACTTAAACATGAAACTAACTAAAGTTATCAAAGTTAGCGCGTGTGTAGGTGTAGGCATCAGATGTAGACCTGAGACCCAGAGCTACTTAAGATCGTTAGGTAGATAGCACAGATTGGTTTCGGTCGGGTCTTGCGTAAATCATCTTTAACCCTATACATGCGCTAATGGTAAGATATTCAGATAGGCGGGCCTGATATCCCCGAGCTCTAAAGACCAAAAACTAATATCTTACGTGTTACGCAAGTTTTTGAAACTTCTAACTGGTCCTTTGAAAATAATCTGAACGCAATTGTACTTGTAAACTTTAATAATTAAATAAATCCGAATGATAGAGGCTAGCTAAAACGAAATTTCTAATTCCTGAATTTTTTTCTTTTTTTGCCGAAAATACTAAAGGTTTCTAATTCTAACACTTTGGCTTCCTAAGAAAGTGGTGAACGGTCATACAATAACGGCGTTTTTTGACACCTTACTGTAAAAATATGATGAAAATGAGAGATTTTCATGACGGCCGTTATATGACGGAACCGCTTTCCTATATGGGAACCAGAGCTTAAGACAGAATATTAAAAGGTGAAAAGCATTTTCTACTATAGCTATAGTTTCGGCAAATAAAGGTTTGTAACACAGGAATTGATAAAAAGGTTAAAACTAGAAAAACACACACACATAACATCGCGCCTGTATTCCCCGTTAGGTTAGACAGACGTGTACCTATAGTAGACCCATATTTCACCAGTTATGTTTAGGTCCCAAGTATGATAGGCGTTGCCATCAACCGGGCTCAAATCCAGACTGACTGCTGAGAGGCTGCTACTGAAGAATTCCAGATAGAAAAACCCAATAACACTTTGCCCGACCTGGGAATCGAACCCAGGACCCAGGACTTCATGCTCAGCAGTAGCGCTTGCGACCACTAGACTAACGAGGTAGTCACTTTTATTGCGACCAAGCAAATTAAATAACGTTAGCATAAAACACTACCTTCAAAAAAAATGTTTTCGTAAAAGAACGTTAAGCAGAATGACAGTTTCTTTTCATAAAAAATATGAAAATTATATTTTTATTATTTTTCTATAACCGACTTAAATACGCTATTTTAATTATCAAGTTAACCATAAAATTATAACCTGGAACCATTGAGCATCGACAGTCGTCAAATAAACTTAAAGTCACGTTTAGCAATAAACGAAGGCTTAACTTCAAAAACTTACTTTAACTTGACTCTTACTTAAGTCGTAACAAGCAGCTGACACATTATGCACACGCTACATTTTTAACTTGAACACAAGAAAACTATTAAAACTTAAAAATTTTTGAACGTAAGTTTTGTGAAACTTAAATTTTAAAAGTAATTGAAAATTTTTTTTAACAACCGACTTAATGCACATTTCATAAAAAATGTAGAAGAAGTAAAGAATAGGTACATTTCATGATTTCAGTTTTCATATAATTACTTACGCAAAAAAAAAATTCAAAATATTTCTTCAGTAGGTATTACTTTCCTCTAAATAACAAGTAACCGGTCCGGGGGTTTGAACTTAATGTCAAATTTCCATCTTTCCACATCATCAGAAACTCAAAATGTCTTATGCCTCAAAACGCCTGAAATTCGTATCGGCGAAATTGTATTGTGCGATTCTGTTCCAGTGTCATGTAGTATCCTTATAGGTAAAGTACTTCTTGTTATCTTTGTACGACTAATGTCCATATATCATTCTGACCATTTGAAAAAAAAAAAGAAGGAATAATACTTGACAATGATTTGATACTTCAAAACAGTTGTTATTCATGTAAACATGGAAATGTACAAAGAAGTTTTGTAACATACGATTTGTGTGTCCGTATTAATGTCCAATTTAGCATGGAATTAGACATTAATAATTACGTAATTGTAAAAAATTTACTAGAAATCTTATCTCATAGACAATTTTCCTACGGTACTAATACAGTTACCATTCAAGTAGAAAATAAACAAAATTTTTGCTAATTGCTATAACAATCCCAAAAAAAAACTACATAATCATAGTATATTTATATTTACGAACAAGACATTTGCATACTACTATTATTGAAACTCTTGAGATAAATTTTGACATCCAAAAGCGCGGCCTACTTGAAATAAATTATTAGACATTGATTTAAAGAAAATCAGCTGACAGAATCTATGTAAGTACTTATTGTCTATAAACCTTTATTAGAATTTATTCATAGTTGCACGACTCTAAACAAAATAAAAAGATCGTTCTAAAACAAAACATAACCAATCTGTTTCAAACATAAGCCTTTTCAATTCAATTCACATAAAAAAACTCAATTCATATTTTCCAATCGCAGTTCCCGAAATACAAAAGTTGTTGAGTATTTTCCTTGTTTTGTCAATAGTATCAATTAAACTGAATGTCAAAAACTGTGTGTGTGTGCTCGAGGTATTGTTTTCATTGCAGCATGGTTTCAGAATTTCAACCGTTCACATTGAATATTCCATTCGTTTGAAACATGAATATCCTTCTTTTCAACAAGAAGTTCATCAACCATAAAATCCGAATTTTCAATCTGTTTACAATAAACATTGAAAAGATAAATCGAAATCTTTTAATCGAAGCTAAATCACAGCAAAGATAACAAAACAACCAAAGTCCAAAAGATAACAAAACAACCACGTTCCAAAAGAAAATTTTCCGCTTATAAAGAACGAAATCTGAAAAGGCCCTTTAACTAATTATACAAAATTTTCCTCATTCACACAGCTTTTCTTTCATCTCGACTTTCTTATTATAATCTCACTCACCTATTCAAATCCTTTAATTGCTAAACATGGCACGTTAAAACACATTTATTTTAATTTAATAATTTACACTAAAAGTAAAATTTACGAACACTCTAAAAATTAAACACGATACGATACGTAAGACGTATTTTTCGGGAAGGTCGCGTGCAGCCGTTCCCTCCGGCAGCCAGCTATCGACTGTCACAACTGGTCAACACAACGTGGAATACCGAGCTGCAGTGAGGACTGCGCATGCGTGGTGCAACTAACTCTTCTCTCAGAGCATCTTACTGTTCGCATAATACTCATACATGAAATTCAGGGAGTTATAAGCTTTATTTATTCGTGTTAGAGGTGTTTGGTGATGCGTGAGTAAAGTATGCAGGTATGCAAACGGCGTGAACCGTTTAAAGAAAGTTTAGAACCACATGTCGGTCCAAACGAACTCGCTCGGAGTGAAGTTGTTGTTCGTTTTAATGAATGAAATCTGTGCGAGGAGAATTATGTCTTACGGGCCGTGTTTGAGTTTGTATTTTGCGAGAAAAGTTTTGGACGGACGAAGAGTTGCGTTTGAGAGTTGATTTCGAAATGTTAAAGCTAATACAGAGACTTGTAAAGTGGATTCAGTGAGATATTTTTTCAAGTTATGACGGGATTTGCTTTTGACATTTGATACAATGTTTTTCCCGCTTTACTGACGGAATATGATTTAAAGCTTTTGGCATTAAGAAGTTGAAATTACTCTAAACTACTCATATTTTCTACATACCTATTTTGATGTTTGATTAGATTTTTAACCCCCGACGGAAACAGAGGGGTGTTATAAAATTAACGTGTGTATCTGTGTATTTGTGTACGTATCTGTGTCTGTCTGTGCCATCATAGCTCCTAAACCACAGAACCGATTTAGATTTTTTTGTTTTTTTAAAAAGGTGACTGGAAGCACTGCACTTTATAACGCACCGATATTTTATAGTAGCTATATTTTTTTCTGGTAGAATATACCCTCTTTAGTGTATTTTTAAAATCCCCAAAACCAGCAAAACCATAGGTGCCGAGAAAAAAAAACTTCACGTAGCATGACCGACGTCTCGAAGTAAGGCGTGGTTGACGAAGCCCCGCTTAGCGGGTCTCCTATTTCTGGATAGTTTTAAGAAAATAACTTCGATGGGGATGGTAGCGTCTAAAAGACCCCGCCATCCATTCTAACCTAACCAGTCCGAGTCGGGGTGCCCCAAGACCCGAACTTGCTTCGCTCGCTCTTACATCCTAAGTTCTCATTGCCTTTTCACTAAGTCGAGACGTGTTATTTTTGTACATTATGTTGGTATGGTGTGTAGAGTAATAGGTTAACATAAAAAAGAATACAAAAGTAATTAATGACTCGTAGCCTCAATCCGTGGTGCAGCGCGCACAAGCGGCTCACTAGAGTCTAACACTTACACGACACTTAACACTTCGGGATCGGGAGATGACGCAACGGAATACGAGGACGGGTACTTCGGGGATGCCATGGTGTCAATCGCCTCTTGACTGTGAGTACATACGATGAGTGACAACTGTCAAACGTTGCGTCACTTACATTCCACTGGCCTCCACCAAGGCAAAGTACACATTTTTAAGTTGAGGCAAACTTAATTCTTCCCTCAGTGTTCCAATCGCATAGCATGCCGAGCTAATAGACTTAGTTATAGACAATGTCTCAACCTTCCAATTCAACAATACATCAATGTGCACACCTAAGAACTTGACACTATCAACTATCTCGACCTTGTAACATCAGCTATCTGCCAGTGAAACTCCGGTCAAAATTGATTCAGCCGATTCGGAGATTAGCCGGAACAAACAGACCGACAGACAAAAATTTAAAAATATGCTTTTTGTTACAAGTATCGTATATACAAGTATCGTTTCTTATGCATTAAGTAAAAAGTTGTTATTTTGACGGCATCCTCCAGTTTTGCCGAAAAGATTTTGCCAAAATTTCACTACCCAAACAAATTTTAGCAACCTTTTTTATACCAATGTAATATTTGGAATGATTTTAGTACGCACATTTTCATTTGGTCAAATTTTTACTTGGCAGAATATCACCAAGGACAATGTCATTAAGGCATTTGGTCTTTAATCAAATGATTTATTGCAGCAAACCATCTTTAGACAATAAACGTTTGGTCAAATGATTTGTTATGACAAAAAATACAAAGGCAAAAATAAGATTTTTTGGGAATTATATAATTAAAAAATTAAGGTTAATTATTTAAAAAAATGGTTAGGTTAGGTTAAAACTGTGACATCCTACGCACGAGCCGAACGAGTGAAACGAGCGGTGCCGCGGTTGCGGCCGGCGAGTGCCAGGAACGACTAGATTATATAGAAAAAAAAAACCTAAAAAAGGCTACCCGAAACTGAACTAGTTAAACTAGATTACTTATTAAAAAATGCTACTGACTAAAAAAAATATTTAATTGAAAACTGAATACTGAATAGGAATTATTAAATTGAAAACTGACGATACTAAGTATTTGGCTTATTTTATTTTGCGTTAAATGTGTTATTCCAACTGACATATTTGACTACATAAAAATTGGTAAAAGTACTAGTTGGTAAACAAGTTACTGTTTAAACGTTCACTTGCCAAACATTAGGTTTGCGTTACAATTATTTGTGAAGCCATTTTTTGCTAAGTAATTATTTGGCAAATGAAATTACGTGGAAAATTGTTTGGGAAGTGATAATTTGTCAATTTATTTTCGATGAAACAAGGGTAACCCTATTTTGACATTACAAACAGACATTTCAATTTTATTTATTTGTATTTGTATAGATTATATAGAAGGAAATGCGATATACTTTTCAATCAAACCAGAGCAGCTTTTCTCAGTTTAGTAGATCATTTGACCTCCACAGTGGCAGTCAAATCAAATTCACCACACCACGGGCATGAATAATAAATTCACGATAGGTCTTTCAAATATTTAATTACATTACGCATTCTACGAACACCCCACACAGAAGACGATAATACACTTAACTGCTTTTATAAACACGCTGCCCTGGTACACTCCGTCAAATTTAACGCTTTAGGGGGATTCAAAAAGAACCCCTATATTCAAAATCGCGGAATGTCACAGGGGTTAAGTACAATAGATTTCGCACCCCTATATCACACCCCTAATGCAAGTCATGATCTATGGGGTTGCATTGCGAACCTCCCCTACTGCTCGGCACCTCATTAGCTGAACGTGAAGGGTGGCAGGTATGAATTTTTTGTGTATTGAATTAAATATGAATTGTTTTTTGTTTGAATTATGAATACATTTAAGTATAAAAGTAGGAAAGGCTGGTTAAAGAATGAGGTGTTTATTTTCCTTGTTTTTTTTTTTTACTAATGTCCTTACTAATAAACGTTATATAGAGTCTGAAAAGTTATACAACGCTTTGTCTTTTTCTTCCGAAAGTCAAATTACTGATGACTGAAAGAGAGAAATTAGTGTGTCACTTTACCTGATATAATACATTTATTACTAAGGAGGTTAGAGTACCTATTGCTAAATTAGGAAGGCTCACACGTAAAAGAAAAACGTTAAAAGAACAATGTTAGTAAAAAAAGACTAAATTAAATTCTTCATTAACGAATACCTACAATAGAACAACATATTTTTTTTTCTGTACCAGAAATGCTCAAATGTTATACAAAAGTAATACATATCTATTGTCTGCACGAGACAGGTACAATCCTCCAATAATTTGCCATTTCGAAGTCACTTTTTCCTCTATTTACAGAATAGGTCATTATTTGTTTCAGTAAGTCTTTGGGGAAATAACGCAAGAATGAGGGTAGATGAGAAAAAAAAAGTGGAAAACAATACCTACGAATGTTTTGTCTGCGGGTCTGTACGTTTGGTTTTGTATAGTCGAGAGGGAAATAGACGCTGTTGTGGAGAAGATAGCGAATGGAAATCCAGCGAAAGAAATTGTGGATTGATTTGCATAATTTTTCTACTTACTCTGTTTTTCACACTCTTTTGGTTTTTATTCAACTGCGTTATACCTTATACTGTTTTGTTAAACGAATTATTTTTCTATACCTATGTATAAGAATATAATTAAATCATGCTATTCGAAAAACCGGCCAAATGCGTGTCGGACCACTCACAATGAAGGGAACCATAGTTGGGATGAATTTATCGCAAGAACAAACTTAACATTGTAGTTGAAAACCATGTTCTCCCATACATTCGAACTGCAAATAGAAGTTTGTACGCGTACTGTTGAGAGATTTACCAATTTACATATATTCTTAAATAACTTCTGCAGATTTTAAAATTATAAAAATAAATTTGAGATTACAGAGAGAGGGTACCTACAGTTTGTAAAACTTTTTTTTTTTAATTTTCTTATTTGCCTCCCAAAAGTGACCTCCATATTCGAAATTCATTTATCTGTATCATACGTTACACGTCCATGTGTGGGTTACAGAAATTCATATACATATGTGCCAAATTTCAACTTAATCGGTCCATTAGATTGGCAGCAAATTGGCCGTGACAGACGGACAGACAGACGTACGAGTGATCCTATAAGGGTTCCGTTGTCTCATTCGGACGTACGGAACCCTACAAAAGCTTGGTAATCAACAAAGTAAGAGGTGCTTTTTTGATAAACTTTTCTTAGCTTCTTTGACCCTGATAATTGAATCAAGATGTGCTTACTCATCTTATTCTTTTTTACATATTGGCACTCCATAATCTTACTTCTCTGTGGCAGTCGTTTTGGAACGGAAGCCCGATCACATCCTGTGCTATTAATTTTTCTTTATTGACACAATTTCCGTTTTTTATATAGAACTATAATTTAGTAGAAACCGCTTTGTGGTTAGAGACACTGGCGGTGGTGTGGAAGAAGATAGCATACATACAGATTATAGATTATTTTATTTACTTAATTTTGCATTTATTTGAAAGTAGGTATTTGCATTTTATGCGGAAGGTAATGTGGAGGAAGGAAGGCAGGTAATGGTAACAGGAGAATAAATTGCTGATTGTTAAATACTGATCCGAAGATTCTTTCTTCTTTTAGAATCCCTGTGAAATAAATAAGCATAATTTAAGAAATTGTCAATGAACTGCAAGAGGAAGGCGCCTGTGTCTGTAACACAGGTTATACTAGCACAGACACAGACGTGCACTCTGTCTCAAATTGTCAATGAACTGCAAGAGGAAGGCGCCTGTGTCTGTAACACAGGTTATACTAGCACAGACACAGACGTGCACTCTGTCTCAAATTGTCAATGAACTGCAAGAGGAAGGCGCCTGTGTCTGTAACACAGATTATACTAGCACAGACACAGACGTGCACTCTGTCTCAAATAATGCATAGCGTTGTAATTCTTATAATGGCGTTATGTTTTAGTTGAGATGGTTAGAGTAAATTATATCTATTTATAATAGACTAAAAAGGATTGTTTTAACCTCTAACCAAGTCAAATTGCTTTATAATTGTATCTTACGTAATGTTAGGAGAGAGAATATATTGGAGGAGCTCGTGGCTAAGTAATAACAGCCGCACGGGTCGATCCATCAGGTTAAGCTACGCTTGCCGGGGTTGTCTGTGGATGGGTGACCATCTTTACATACCGAGACTCCTCCGTGCCTCGGAAAGCACGTTAAGCCGTTGGTCCCGGCTGTCATTCGTAGATCTTTGTCAGTCGTTACGGGTCGTCAGAAGCCCGAAAGTCTGACAACCAGTCTTACCAAGGGATATCGTATCACCCAGTTACTGGGTTGTGGAGGTCAGATAGGCAGTCGCTCCATGTAAAATACTGGTATTCAGCTGCATCCGGTTAGACTGGAAGCTGACCCCAACATAGTTGGGAAAAGGCTAGGCAGATTGATTGATTTTTTGTAACTTACGTAATGTCGCTGATAAATTGTATCATATGTAATTATAAACGACATTTCATAAATCGATATGAAATTCTTTAAAAACTTAAACATTCTCCAACTACGTTCTAGCTGCAGAAAGTTCAACCGAATCGCGCAAAGTTTAATTCGGATTACTTTTAGAAGATTTCTCCGCTGCAACTAGGATTCGGTCTAGCCCATAGAACTAAGTCTATCGTTGGAGATATCGAATTCAATGACAATTTTATTGCTGCTTGTATGTTTAATTGTATAATAACTGCTCTGTGCACTTTGAAAAGGGTACAAAGCTATGAAGACTAGGAACACTTCGAAAATGGCAAATACACGAAAATAAGACATCTATGTAGAATTAGGTGACTGTCAAAAAACTGGGTTTTACTGATGGATGATATAATGAGTTAGTGTTAGGGATAACAATAAAACAAAGTCCGTTCTCTTGTGTTTGCTTTTTGATAATAAAGATTATGATTTACAAAACTTGCTTACTAACCGACCAAACACGTCATAAGCCAAGCCACACATAATGAATCTCCTCCTGTTACATAATGCAAGTTAAGAGAATTTATCATGACACTACGTATGAAACGTAAAATAAAATATGAAGAGAGGACGCTATATCTTAACATTAGGCGGAAGGAACGCGCCCCGCGGGGCCCGGGCCCCGACTGTTTATATGCGTTTTGTTTTAAATAATACATTCTGTATGAATTGGATGGTATGGCAATTTGTAAGTTGGGTACCATTCGTATTACCGTCAAAGCGGGTTACTTTGGTCCAAATCGAGACAGATCTTTAGTGTCATTAAATCCACACATCAGTTCCGCAAGTACGCATCTATATCGCCATGTATTAGTTACCGAAGGAATACGACGTTCGGTTGTGTGGTCGCGACACGGCGGGCAGTTCAAACATCAAGTCTAGATTTGGGCCAAAGTTATACCCTAGAGCAGCCTTTCCCAAAGTGGGCGATGACGCCCCCTTGTGGGCGCTGCAGGCCTAAAGGGGGGCAATAAGAGACCCAGAAAAAAATGGAGGCATTGTGTAGAGGCTTAGGGGGCGATTTGTAATTTTATCTAGGTAGTGGTTTTTAAGTAGGTGAAAAAATGGGGGGGCTAAAAATAATTTATCCTCAAAGTGGGCAGTAGACAAAATAAGTTAAACCCGCCTTGACGGTCCCTAAATTTTTAGGGATTTATATATTTAACACGAGCGTCAAATTTTACCCATTACGTTACCGAAACACGTAAATAGTTTAACCTATAAGTAGGTACTGATTTAAAAAAAAAAATTACTCCGGCTTTTGAAAATGTACTAAAACTAACTCATCAAATCTCATGTCAAGTGATTTTACTCTGGACAACCTATCACAGCGAATATGATGAGCATCAACACAAGATTTTACTCAGCATTTCAGAAAGTGTATGATAAAAAATGCGAACATGAAAGAGACATTTTAGTTTAACCTAAAAATCTTGATAGCACAGACAGTACATCTTAACCCCCAAATCATCGCCGGGCACTAAATTAAAGCGTCGCCATGCATCGTCGAAAACGCGCCATCAAAATGTAAAAGTCGTCGCGCCTGTACAAATAAACTGTCTTCGACCCACGAAGCTGAGTCGGGCCCTAGGACGAGATGAGCGAGAAATGAGCGAAGCTAACTGAGCTGGAGAGTAAATGTAGGTAACTGTTCTAGACGAGTTGCAACTATGAGGAGATCAAGGAGCTGGCCCTGAATATAATCGGGAAAGAGCAAGAATGATAACAGTGAACTAAGGAGCTGTTAATTGTAGTATAAAAGTATATTCTAGCTTAGAAAATATATGGCAACTAAAGATAAATTCAGCTTGCACTGAATTTTGACGAGCTTAAACTTGGGTTTTTGTCATTCAGAGAGTGATTTAACATATCTTAGTTGTTTTATAGTTACGTTTAGATTTGTATAGTCGTTGCCAACAGAATCAGGCGGTCTACTCCGAGGCGACAAATCCGAAGTATCGGCCGAATGTTCGGAGTTTTCCTACTATACTACATTCTATTTCATTTGGCCGGTTCGGATCCAACCGAACGAAGTAGAAAAAAGTGTAGTAAGAAACATCCGAACATTCGGCCGACACTTCGGATTTATCGCTTCGGAGTAGACCCCCAGAGCTAGATCAGATAAATTTGTTAATCTTTGTTTAACCGACTCAGCTCATTCACCACTAACACCCGACCTTACCAACCGACATCTAATTCTTTAATTATAAAATGCAAATTGAACAAAATCTGAGGCGGCAATCAATGTGTCCCACTGGGCGTTTATGGGGTGGAAACCCGATAGACGGTAAAAAGCATTGTACCAACTGTTCCCGGAATTAGTTCAGGGAGAGAGGACGTGCCTATGACTGAACTTGAGCTCAATTTATGTGCTCGTGGAGCAAAATCTTTTAAAGTAAGGTCATAGTGGTTTTTAGGGTTTTTATTTTGTGGTTTAAGTATAGTTTTGAACGGAGAATTAGTTGCTACTGAAGAGTATAAGACTTGGCTACACACTACTGTGTACTAATTATATAGGATTGGTTTTAAAGTAAATAAGCAATATTGCGACTTTATTATAGGACTAGCACATGGGTAGCTCGCCGTCCGGTAAGGACCAAGCCCGAGTCGACGGCGCGTTGTGTTCCACGCGCGCCTCAAAGAGATGTCAGCACTATTGACGGGGTCCGCTAGGGCCGATGCCAGCTAGGGGTTGCGGGATGTTCGAAAGAGTTACCGTGGCCCCGGCACAGGCAACTGAAGGAACACGGGTGGGTTTTAGTCAGTAAAAGTCTGACACGCCCTCCCGCTCCGCCCAGAGCGGGAGAAGTCATTTGATGATTTTCCATCCGCAAAAAAAAAAAAAGCATCTGCCCGCGACTTCGTCCGCGTGAACTTCTTGTTCCCTCGACCCACCCCGTCACATCGCATCGCCTGCCCGCGCTATTACTTCGTTTTTGCTAAGCGTTCTTTCTGACTTTTTTTCTTTTTGCTCGGCTCCAAAGAGTCCTAGCGTGATGTTAAATATTCTATAAATTGCAATTGCAATTGAAAATTCCTCAAAAATTGGGCTATCAAATACAAACATATTTTTTTCAGATTTTATTTTTTAATTAATGAATCTGACACAAAATCGTAAATTCATGAACAAAAGTATTAACAACAGTTGATAGAATGTATGAAAATTACTATTTGTATTCTTGTGTTTTCATAAATTCTTCAAGATCCAGGAAGATAAATACTAAGAAAAAGGCAAAGTTCTTACAGCACAAAGTGACTTTTCGTAGGTCTATTTGCTATAAAAACCCGACAATCTCGAGACAGCAACATTGTAAACAGTTGAATGCAGACGATAAAATCGGTACGTATTAATTCCGCGTCGGTTTAGCGCCGGGAAACAGATGTCGCCTTAATAAAACCGAATCATTGTTCGCTCAACGCTGTGACCGGGAGCCACGAAGTGAGTTGTCGTTTCGTTGTGATATTTAACAAGGACTTTTATAACTTGTTTAATACTTGACTGTTTCGTTGGTCCAGTCGTCGCAAGCGCTACTGCTGAGCATGAGTTTCGATTCCCAAGTCGGACAAAGTTTTATTGGGTTTTTCCATCAAGAATTTCTCAGTAGCAACTCGGAGGCTTGGTTTGTGTCCGGTTGATGACAATAGGCTCGCCCCATCACACGGGACTGTAACGGAAATGTGGGTGTTACTATAGGTACACCTCTGCCTAACCCTTCAGGGATTACAGGCGTGATATTATGTTATGATATATTACTCGTTTAATACAAAGATTATAATCGAAAATCGTGAAACATTTCAGGTGGAAGAAACAGTTAAAAACTTTTGGCGGATAGTGGCTTCTGTGGTACGTAACAAATCATTTTTGAATGTTTTCTATGTATAGAACAATTAGGTTTGTTGTATGGCAGTTCTAAGTGAAGTTACTTTTGTTTTTTTGATTGGACAAAAGTAGTCTGCAATTTCTCTACAAACCTCCAAAGAGCTCCTAGCTTTAACAAGAGCAGTATCAGTAAAATAACAGAAAAGAAAAAAAAGCGGCTAAATGCGAGTCGGACTCGCACATGAAGGGTTCCGTACCACTGTACAATTATTAAGATTGAGCAAAAAAACGCCGGAAAAACACGTTTCTTGTATGGTATCTATATATCCTATCCATATATCTATATACGGAACGGGTGTTCTTCAGCATTTGTTGATATAGCGACCATAATACAGACGCCAGCACATCAAGCTACTACAATCTGTCAAATTTCTTTAATAGATTTTCGACTTTAATGCTAAAGCATTAGGTTCAAGGTTGATTGAGAAATTTGACAGTTTCGGGTAACTTGATGTCCTGGCGTCCATACTACACAATATGAAAATTTCAACTGTCTACCTATTACGGTTCAAAAGTTACAGTTACTGTGACTGACGGACAGACGGACCTTTAGTAAAAGGGTCCCGTTGGCACCCTTTGGGTACGGAACCCTTAAAACGAACTATAATCTCATGATTTTTATACAAACAAAAGTTTAACTGTCATTTCTTTGTAAATAGATTCTATTTCATCATCCAAAATTCGTAGCTCGATGTGAACTCAAATCTATCATGCGAAGATTTCATCAATTCGCGCAAATCGTCCAGTGATCAATATCGAGAATTATGTTCCTTAACTATCACTTAGGCATCAATCAGACGTTACAGGGAAATTGATTCGGTCATTTTAACGAAATTGGTTTGAAATTTAGTACCTTTAGGTTTTTAGGCGAAAAGCTTATACAGTTTTAGAAGTAAATTCTTCATTGAATGATTCTTACCTACATAATATGTCTATAAATGAAGTGTTTCTTATGAACTAAACAACAACTTAATGACTAAAAATCAAATGCCGTGGTGAAGAAACACAATCAAAGAAAACTATTTCATCATGTCTTTGCTATGTTGTAAAGACATTATCTCCGTAAAATCATACCGATATTATGAATCTAAAAGTATATTTTCAATTGATTCTTCAACTACTGAATCGATTTCAACAAAATTCGCTAAAGAACCCTAAAAGACTTCGACCACTTCTCAACCGGGTACAAGAATGGGAGTGGCGCGAGGAGGCAGGAGCCGGGGCGTAACTCCGTTGCCGCGAGAAATCGCGGCACGGCGTACAGAGCTCCGGCAGGATCTCATGGCGGCATGGAGAGTGCAATTGTCGCAACCCAGCGCTGGGCACGCCACAATTGCGGCGATAAGTCCCCTCTTTGAGGAGTGGCTGGAGAGGCGCCACGGCGTCCTCACCTTCCACCTGACGCAGGCCCTCACCGGACACGGGTGCTTCGGGAGGTACCTGTTCCGGATAAGGCGGGAGGAAACGCCCGGGTGTCACCACTGTGTGGATCGCCCGGAGGACACGGTGGAGCATACGGTGGAGGTCTGCCCGGCTTGGGCGGAGCACCGCCGTGTCCTCGCGGAAGCGATCGGCGGCGGCGATCTCTCGCGTCCGGCCCTGGTCCAGGCCATGGTACGGAGCGAGAGTGCATGGGAAGCCATTACCTCCTTCTGCGAAGCAGTAACGCTCGTGAAGGAGGAGGCGGGACGCGTGAGGGAGAGGCAAGCTTTGCGCCCTCACGCCCCTAGTCGCCGCAGGAGACGCCCTGGGCGTCGGGAATTGGCAGCCGATTCCCGGCCACCGTAGGCGCGGGCTTGCGGACGGCGAGCAATGGGTAGCTCGCCATCCAGTAAGGACCAAGCCCGAGTCGACGGCGCGTCGTGTTCCACGCGCGCCTCAAAGAGATGTCAGCACTATTGACGGGGTCCGCTAGGGCCGATGCCAGCTAGGGTTGCGGGATGTTCGAAAGAGTTACCGTGGCCCCGGCACAGGCAACAGAAGGAACACGGGTGGGTTTTAGTCAGTAAAAGTCTGACACGCCCTCCCGCTCCGCCCAGAGCGGGAGAAGTCATTTGATGATTTCCCATCCACAAAAAAAAAAAACCGGGTACAAGAAGGAGTTCTCCTAGGACGCAAGCGTCAGCTAGTAAGTCATAAAACATGCCAGCCAGCATTCCAGTACGCCCACATATTTACACACACTAACAACTAATTACACACAGCACAGTAACCACACAGAAATTCATTAGCACAGCCAGCGACCGAAGTTTAGTGGTCTGTTTATTAAAATCGATGCGACCAAACCGCGACCACCGAATACTCTGCAAAGAGAGCGCACTCGTATTGTTTTGTTCACTTGCAACCAGGCTATTTAAATTGCGACTTTTTTATATTTATATATAATTATATATTATCTATACATATATACTTACTTGTCCTGACTAATTCATCAACGCTGAGCCTAAACCGCTGCGGCCACAAACTTCGAAGTTCGGCAGTTTGTGCCTTTTATGTTGTAAGCATCCACTAAGGAAGGATTTTTGGAAATTCGACTTTTAAGGGAGTGAAAAGGGGGGATTTTGTTTGTATGAAAAATATTATTCCTTGAGTTAATAAACTTGAAACTTGGCACAAATACTTATCATAGTAAATTATAAAGTCTTTTATTTTCCCCTAAAGGGATATTGGAGGTGTAAAATTCTTATACTTAAGATGAAAAATAAAGAATAATGTTTATCAGGGTTTTTCGAAAAACTACCCCTTACGGGGTTAAAAAGGGTAATCAATTTTATTGGAGAAGATTCTTTTTTGGTTTAAATAACTTGAAAATTGGTATATTAGTCAAATATTGGGATCGTCACACTTTCATGACATTTTATTTCAAATGCCTTTTGGAGTGCAAAGAGGGGATACAGTTTAGAATATGAAAAAGCTTATTCCTTTGATTTAAAAACTTGAAACTTGGCCCGAATGCCTATCTAAATTAAATAATAAAGATCGTAAATATTATTTTGCAAAAACTACCTTTTAAAGGAGAAGCGAAGAGAAGGTGGAGCGGTGTTTAAAAATAAATTGGACAAAGTATGAAATCCACGGGAACAAAGTGCTAGTTAATCTATAATGCATCATTATAAATAGAAGTCAGTTAGTCTGCGAGATCGCGTTGTTCTTGTAAGCTACACAACGAACTTTGGTGAGGCGTCCACCATAATTTTGTGGGTTTATATAAATAATTCATTCATAATTATTATCATCATCATCTGCCTAGCCTTTTCCCAACTATGATGGGGTCCGCTTCAGTATGAGCACTCCAATTGCGTAATACTCTTTCTATTACAGTCCGAAGGATTTTAAAGGACATTAATAGACCATTGCATAAAATTACATCTCTGAAAAAATCGTCTGCTTGACAACGTAAATAACGCAATGAATATTGTTGAATTGTCAAAAGGATTTGCATTGGGATTGTGTTACACAATTACACCGTAGGACATCCTAGATCCCTTCTCCAAGAACCCGGTCCCTGCACCGCTAAAACTACTCCCGACCTCCCGACCTCCCGACCTCCCGACCTACGAGTACCATAACCAACTATACTTTCAACGTATCACACACACATTAAGTTCCACAACGACCAACACAGCGTCATCCGCTTCAGAAAACCTTATTTGAGAGTTGAGTGACGTGGCGTGACAGCCGATATTTTCGTATCACCCCCATGATATATGGCCGCGGTGACAAATAACAACGATGCCACGCTTCTGAGCTAGACACTATGTGAATATATTCGATGCTTATTTTTATAAACGGCGATAACGTTCAGGTGACGATTTAAAAAAGTCATAATGTGAAACTTTTGCAATATTTATTAGCGGCGAAGAATTATTTCACTCTGGCTGCTAAGGTCATCGGTCTTCAGCTGTATCCGGTCAGACTGGAAGCCGACCCCAACATAGTTGGGAAAATGCTAGGCAGATTTATGGCTAAGGTCGTTTGTTATGGAAAAAGACTAAGAAACTATACCTACTAACGGCAGAACCCAATAACCTATTTTCAGTAAAAGACAGATCGCTGTTGATGGTAGACAGTATAATTCTATCTGTGCTTATGTCAAGCTGGTAAGATTCCATAATTTATTTATTTAATTACAACGGTTGTGTTATCCCAATAATCTCTTATACATAGATTATTGGGACATTAAAACAATAGATAGATAGGTTTTTCTATCTCCAGTATGCCAAAATTGTTTATAGATAGGTTATTGGGTTCGGCCGTATGAGGATATGCAGCACTCTCTTGTTTAATAATTATCATAAACTGCGATTACCAAACTGTCAGTATGTCAAGAGTGTGGACACAACTCCGGTCAGTCAGATTTCACTTTTGAGTGTTCTAAGTCGCTGACAAAGAGGGTAGTTCTGTTCGCAAATAGTGAGAGCTTAGCAGTTCCCTGGAACTATTGATGACATGGTCAAGCTTTGCCTCACCTGCTTAAAAGACAAGTAGCAGTATGCACATGCAGTGTATAATTTACTCTTTAAATTTGTGTACCAAATATGGTAATTATATCACAGTATGTACATAGCGGTGCGCACCAACAAACATGACCTGTGCTCCGCTAGGCACACAAATATTTACATGACAGAACTTCTCTCGGGAAACTGTCCAGTGGTTCTCAGATTTTAGTCACAGATGCGACGAAATAGTGAATTTATACACGTACATTATATACATAACTTCACGCCTTGTTTCCCCGAAGGGTTGGGCGGAGGTGTACCTTTGCGATATTATCCCACGCAAATCTTAAAATCGAATTAAAGATTTGTGTTTGTTGTATAAATTGACTGAAATTTGTTAATATGTTAACTTTCTTTAACTTTACCAAATCTTATAAACGAATCTGAAGTTTTGCAACGCCATCACTCTATAAGCAAATGTAAACGTTAGAATAGAATCATCCATACCCGGTCTGATATTTTCCCACTGCAACGCAAAAACCTCTTCAAATACAGACAAGAATCGAGCATTAATCACTAAGCTTGCTCAACGCTGATTGTCAATTTTAGATGATTTTCATAATGCTCTGAAATTGTGGCTTCTTTACAGTGATTTTACTTATAACTTTAAAATAAATTACATTTAACTATCTTAGTAAGAGCTACACAATGTCCCCTCATAATCATAATATATGCATTAGACACACTGAGCAAGCGGTTTTGTCCACCAGCTCTCAAATTAAAGCCCCCACCAGCCAATGTGATCGTTTAGCACATTACAAGTGCTATTAAACAAAATTATTATCGTCTGTGCCGTGCAGATAATCCAAGGACCCTTGATTACTGATTTTGTTTGTATATACGAGTAATATTTAGCAAATTTAGGCAGTTTTAGATATCATATTTCCTTTCAAGGCTGTAAGGTGAGTTAGCGATAATAGGGTTAGCAATTATATAGGGTTTTGCATTAGTGTTTGGACTAGGATTCAATATTCGGGTGAAGAATCGCATCTTTTTTTTATAAGTATCTATCAATTTTACACATTTTTCATGTGGGTCATCAAAAATTGCCTCGTTGGTCTAATAGTCTGGCAAAGGGTTATTGGGTTTTTCACCTGGAATTTCTCAGTAGCAGCCCAAAGTCTGGATTTGTGCCCGGTGCAATAGGCTTGCCCCCTAATGGCGAAATGTGGGTGTACTGTAGGGTCACCTCTGCCTAACACTTCGGGGAATACAGGCGCGATGTTATGATATGTAATATCATCAAAAAGATGGGTGGACTTGAATTGAAAATTCAGGTTTAAATAATATTTTTAATCTGGGTAGAGTCATTGTCATTATCAAATGTGGGAACAGTCAATATTACGGTCGAATTTCAACTGAAAATTGAAAATCATGTGATCAAACCGTATATTTTCAGAATGCCATATTTTCCCGAATTATTTATTTATTTATTTAACAGTTTATGTACACACATATAAACAAACAAGAAGAAAGGAACAGAAAAATACGTACAAAGGTGATGCTTATTTCTAAAGAAATCTCTTCCAGCATACCTGCGATAGGAAAGTAGATAAAGAGATGTAGACAACGTGTGTAAGAGTAAAAGAGAAAACAAAATACATAAAATCACAAACACAACAATTATTATTATAGTGTATTTCACAATCGTCTTATCTTAATATTAAACGACGTATCTAATATGCTGTTGCGCTCAAAATTAATTTATCTATAAAATTGCAAAGACAAGGTGGTATTTATTCGGCGGCGGTGATCTCTCGCGTCCGGCCCTGGTCCAGGCCATGGTACGGAGCGAGAGTACATGGGACGCCATCACCTCCTTCTGCGAAACAGTAATGCTCGCGAAGGAAGAGGTGGGACGCGTGAGGGAGAGGCAAGCTTTGCGCCCTCACACCCCTAGTCGCCGCAGGAGACGCCCTGGGCGTCGGGAATTGGCAGCCGATTCCCGGCCACCGTAGGCGCGAGCTTACGGACGGCGAGCAATGGGTAGCTCGCCATCCGGTAAGGACCAGGCCCTAGTCGACGGCGCGTTGTGTTCCACGCGCGCCTTAAAGAGATGTCAGCACCATTGAAGGGGTCCGCTAGGGCTGATGCCAGCCGGGGTTGCGGGATGTTCGAAAGAGTTACCGTGGCCCCGGCACAGGCAACAGAAGGAACGCGGGTGGGTTTTAGTCGTAAAGTCTGACACGCCCTCCCACTCCGCCCAGAACGGGAGAAGTCATTTGATGATTTCCCATCCGCAAAAAAAAAGGTGGTATTTATAAAGTAGGTATTTCTTTCTTTTTCGTGTGGTTAGTGACTAACCTGGTGTCATAGTTTTTAATGCCGCCCATGGGCCTCTGACTTGACTTCACATGCCCTCGAGAAATGTCTCTCCAGCATGCCGCCGGTTTCCTCACGATGTTTTCCTTCACCGTTTTTTAAGCAAGTGATAATCTTACAATACGCACAAGAATCCGAAAAGTCAGAGGTACGTGCCTTGGGTTCGGAGTCGAGACCTATGACTTAGCAGTCCGACGGTAGGTATACATATAGGATAGAAGAATTACGAGGGATTGGCAGATTTAAACACCTTTTGAAATATTTTATATCAGCTTTTTATTTTTATCGACTTTTCATCTTTCTACCGCCTTTCGTTTTTTTTTTCTCTAACCCCTTACCCCTAGCCCCTTCGTCTATGCCTGTACGTTTCGTTCGGAACTTCAACAGATTAACATAGTATATTATAAAATAGCCCACATACATGCACTTACAAGTACAGTCGACGCTACGTTAGCGGTAGCCAGCGTAGTACGGAGTTTCAATACAATAAGAGGCCAGCTTATACTGATTTTGTTTTCACTAACATGCGGCTTAGTATACAACTGTAGAAAGCTTTGTTAATAATTATATTGCAGTCATCATCTAGAAACGACAAATACACTTAGTAACTGTGCACAGCATCACTCAGATGTCATCTACCAGATTAATATTAAAAGTGTAAAAAGCCCACGTTGATAATTTGAATACTTTTATGCGTATGCCCACGCATGCATAAATGCAATGTTTTAATCACGCAAGTGCTTACACGCGCCGGCAAATACTCACACACTTTGTTTAAATATTAAATGTGGTTAACATTTGATATATAAATATTTAATTTATTTTGATGTGTGAATGTAAGTGGTGTCAGTTTTATCATAACTTTAATTCTACATACGATAAATAATCTAAAATATTTTCCTTTATTTCATTGCATAATCTTCATTATTTATCTATGGTTAAATAATTACTTATCCTGACTGATTCATGAAGGCAGAGCCTAAACGCGGGCGTTAAAAAATTGCTATTTTAGCAGTTGGTGCCTTTTATATTATAAGCATCCACTAAGGAAGGATTTTTGGAAATTCAACCTTCAAGGGGTAAAAAGGGGGGATTTCGTTTGTATGAAAAATCTTATTTCTTGAGAAACTTGAAACTTGGCACGAATATATCTAAGTAAATTATGAAGTTTCTCATTTTTTGTTTCTCTAAACTACCCCCTAAATGCGGATTGGGGGGTGTCAAATTTTGTATGGAAGAATTTTAACGCGCGTTTCGATTAACTCGAAACTCAGTGTCTGTTTATAATTAAGACCGAAAATAAAGAATAACGTGGAACAGGGTTTTTACAAAATATACCTCTGAGGGGGTTAAAAGGGTAGTAAATTTTAACATTTTGGGGAAAGTATGAAATCCACGCAGACGAAGTCGCGGGGCAAGTGTTAGTACGGAATATTTAACCTAGAAACTAGCCAAATTCTCTCCAGGTTTAGAAAGTATCTGTCAAATTCAACGCATTTATTTCAATATCTTAGGCTATATTTATACGGATCTTTTAAAAATGTAAAGAAGTCGACCAGTTATTCAGAAAGTTTGTTCAGAAAAAAATTTACATCTAGTTAACCTTTTGCTGTTGTTCATAGAAATAAATAATTCAAAATAAGAACTTTACTTACTGCCATTTTCAATATGGCTGGTAAAATCTATCCTAAGAGAAAAAACAACATCATTTTTCATAACAGTACCCTTCTAACCCTTTCCGCCATAGCCGTACAAAAAAATGTACCAAGTACCTACAAACAAACACTTAAAACAATTGAAAGCACGCAAACTGTCCCAGCCGTACTTTAACATTAAAAGTATTCGCTAACCCGTCAGTGTACACGGACAAATTAACCGGAGTACGTGTCTTATCAGTGAGCCGAGTACAGCCGTACAACCGAACCGGTTGTGTTCGCAACAATCGTTAACCGGGAGCGTACAATTCATACGAATTGGCCCTCGGATCCCAGACGCAGCTCAGTCGGCAAGGGCTTTTATATGTTACGGGGTGCAGGATTTAAGTGGAGTGGGCAGGATTACCGCCGCGATACCAGCGTATTGCGATCAAATGTTAATCAAAGTACAATATTGTACCAGAAAGATCATACATACAACTTTAGAGTAAGAGGCAATAAAATAAATATGTACATAATTAAGGCTCCTGGAAACAGACGCGACAAGCGACACGAATCGCGCGCGACACAAAGGCACCACTCATCGCGCGACACGAGGTGCCTTTGTGTCGCGCCGCGTGTCGCGCCTGTTTGCAGGAGCCTTTATGTAGGTACTTATATGAATAAATGGATGTATGTAATGTGGAACATGGAAGGAATCAATAAAAAACTGTTGCTGCATGCATTCCTTTTGAGTACCTTGCGTACCTATAGGTAAGTAGACACAACACATGTGTCTACGTACCTGTCCTTATGACATTTAGTGTCATTTGTCATAGTATAAAGAGAGGAAGTAGGCTATCTCCGGCACAATCCGCGATGTAATTGCCTACTGTCTCAGGGTTGTCACTTTTAGTTAAATTTTAATTCAGTGCCAATAAATTGGCAAGGGTCGGGAAGTTGTATTTTTACTTGTATTGTCTGGGTACCTAAACGATGATGAAACCTTTCACGATGAAAGAAAGAGCGACGGGCCAGCAGACGGGCGGCGCGAGGCGGTGATGAGCACGAGTAAACGGTAGGTGATTCGAACTTTGCTCTATTTATCTGATTCACAATTAGTCAATTACTTATTTTTAAGTACGATTTTATAACTGTAAGTAGGTACTTAGTTACTATACCTACAATAGGTACTGAGAAATCGGCATGACTAAACATAAACAAAGCAATAGCGGCAAATCAATTGACAGATCAAAAGTACCTAGTACATTCTAGTGGGAAAGTAGGCCTCTACTTCCTCTGTCTGATAGAAAACTAATACAACAAAAAATAAGTAAGTAGGTATCTCATCATCAAGTAAAAATGATATGCTAGAAAAAATGACTTTCTTACCTTTCCTGTTCAATAGGTAATTTGAACAGAGACAATTCTGGAATCGATGAATTATTAAGACACCCAAACATACAGCAATACGTTCTCCTGCGATTATCACACATTTTTCATTCATTTAGCGGTGCCGAAAAGCCGTGACGCGCGAACCTCGTGCGATGTTAGCCCCGACTGGCGCGCTGCGAAACGGGCCGAGATTTGTTTAAGTGTGCGTGCGGCGACGCATAGATACTTTGGCGCACACATACAAGCCGCGCGCGGTGCGTTTGTATGAAGATAACGTACTTCCTCTCTTTATACTATGCATTTGTTCCTAGATTATAATAGTCTACCTCATAAACGAATTTACTAAGAAAACCAGTGCCATGTCATGATGTCACCCAAACGATTGAAATTGTAGCATCTCATCGTTCTTTGTAAGTAACTGAAGCAACCAACAATTATCGTGTAACAAGACATTTCTCAACAAAACTCCAAGTAGAAAAATATGACTATGATTATAAAATAAATGTACAATCGTGAGGTGTAAAGAGGCCTCGTCCGTCCCACGGGTACCACCTACTATTAATATTTCAAAGTTCATTTTATTTTATGGGTTGAAATGAAAAAAGGTCAAGTGCGAACCAGAAGTACAATTCAAGCTTATTTTAACATTTAAACAGCTGTAATAAACACATTTAATGCGAACATATTTTTAAGTAATAATGCTAAATTGTAACTGTGAAATTTCATTAGCTGTACCTAATTTTTTTTACAGTTTTTTGTCATTGATGTTTGTAATAAACACAGTTTCGGGATAAGCAGGTAGGTAGGTTTCTAATTTTTTGATGGAAAAATCTTAATCAAAGGTCTATAATATGTATTTATTATTACTTATTTACTTACACTATTTTGACATGTGTCTCAATAATCTTGTTAAAAAGGATGTTAACGTGACATACTCGTACTAGCGAAAATAGGTTTCACAGTTAATTTACCTCTGACAGCAACCCATCGGTAACCTTACAGCAACAACAAATAAAGATCAGAGACAAAATAACAGTTTTGGGGTGGTTAGAATCTACCTCCTGCTGGTCCACCCCGGGCAACGGCACCACGGTTTGCCTGTGGTACGGCTGAACGATCCCACTTAGCGGTGGTAGGCTCCGCAAGGGGCCGCCTAGCTCGCGACCACCATCCCACCGGAATCTGGCGCCAAGCAGCTTGCTGTGTTCCGTCGGTGTGTGGGAGTGCCAGTGCCTTTGGGGGAGAAGAAGATTGTCAGTTGCGCTGTTTAGAAACGGTCTTGGTCTCTGGGCATGACTTTGGAGTTCATGCTAGATCTAACCCAGATGGTGAATGTGGCAACACGGGTACCGGACGTTGACGGCCATACGCCCAATTGCTTGGACTTTCTGCTGACATCTGATCCGGACAGTCATTCAGTATCGGTCTCAGCCTCACTGGGAACGTCTGATCACTGTCTGGTGGAATCCATATCGACCTGCTCTCCTCCAGATGAGAATCCTAGAGGCACGAGGCGAAACTTGCCGCGCTTGACTCGGTGGAACGTAGAGCTAAGAGGTTAATTGGCGACGTGAAACTGGTGTATGCCAAGCTTCACAGCTTGGCTCATCGCCGCGAGGTTGCCTGCTTGTCGGTCTTCTATAGATTGTACTTCGGTGATTGTACTCAAGAACTCCACGACCTCATTCCACCGGCCCCCTTCTAACATCAGACATCTAGACGCACTATAAGTTACCATCCCTGCCTAGTTGCTATTCCACCAATTAGCATTAAGCGTTTCCAAATGTCTTTTTTTGTGATGCGCACAGCAAAGGAGTGGAACTCTCTACCTGCGTCCGTGTTTCCGAATGCATACAATCCCAATCTCTTCAAAGTAAGAGTGAACAGGCTTCTTCTGGGTAAGCTCGCTCCATCGTCGACTTCGTCTCTGTCACCTCTGACCTACACTAGAGTCGAGAGCAAACCCATCTCAAATAAAAAAATAAATTTAAAAAACTGTGAAAGAGACCTACGCATAATAACGTGAATACACATTTTTCTTCACACAACTAAAACAACACGTGCAACTCTTAGGCCGGCCACATACAGTCGGAATTCCGTGTCGAAAGCAGCAAATCCATTCATAATCTAGTTCTCCGTTCAAAATTTTCTCCGATTCAAAATTCCGCATCTCATGAATTTCGCATTCATTCTGGTCTGTGCGTGATTTTGTATGGATTTGCTGCCTTCGAAATTCGAATCGATATTTCGAAACGGTATACTTTCGACAGATTGGCAAACGCACGGACCGTCAGATCTGTTTTTTACGGAACTCGATAAAAAACCATAACGCTCGCGGGCGTTATTAAAATTTCAAAGCATGATTTCATTGAAAGGCCTTTCATTAGACTTAGAGCAATTAAATGGCCGTTCGAACCTTTAAAATGTTAATAGTTTTTTGTAACTGTCTATAATGCTACTGATATATGTAACATCAATTATAATAAAGTTCGGTTTATTGGAATAATCATGGACATGCCTCGTTGGTCTACTGGTCGCAAGCGCTACTGCTGAGCAAGAGGTCTTGGGTTCGATTCCCAGGTCGGGTACAGTGTAATTGGATTTTTCTATCTGGAATTTCTCAGTAGCAGCCTGGAGTCTGGATTTCTGCCCGGTTGATGGCAATAGGCTCGCCCCCTATTACATGGGAAATGTGGGTGTACTATTGGTACACCTCTGCCTAACCCTTCGGGAAACAAGGCGTGATGTTACGTTATGTTAATCAAAACACTAACTATTTTCTTTTCTGTAGGAATTGGCTAGAGCCCTAAAGTTAAACAATTATAGTCTGACTTTCATTATACATTGTCAACCAACACGCAAATAAACAATCGTGGTTATCAATGTTTTATTAGCGGCTTGACCACCTTAGACGGCTTGCGGGCTGGCTTATATTTTTACCACGCATGAGACGCCTATAATCCCGGAAGGGTTAGGCAGACGTGTACCTATAGTACCACGTCAAAATTATGCTCTTATAATACGTATATCGTAATGTGTTCCGATGCGAGAAGACGCCTTTGGCCTACAGTGGAACAACGATGGCTTGGTATCTACAACATGTCCCGGAATTAACGCACAACCTCTTAAGGGGCCCCATTACAAACCGACCTACTAAAAAGTGAAAAATAAAAAACTGCAAAAGAAAAAAACAACCGACTTCCAAAAAAACACTACAAACGGAAAAATAACTTTAATTTCGCAAGTATGTGCAAAAACCTAAAATACAGATCCAAAGACACCGATTCCCGAAATTAAAGTTATTTTTGACTTTGTAGTGTTTTTTTGGAAGTTGGACTTTTTTTTTGCAAAAATTTATTTTTCCTGTACTTACTAATAATAAAACTGAAGAGTTTGTTTTTTTTGTTTGTTTGTGTGTTTGAACGCGCTAATCTTTAGAACTGCTAGTCGGATTTGAAAAATTATTTTTGCATTTGATAGCCCAATTCTTGGGGAAGGCTATAGGTTATTTAACATCACGCTAGGACCCTTAGGAGCTGAGCAAAAAGAAAAACACTCAGAAAGAACGCTAAGCAAAAACGAAGTAATAGCGCGGGCAAACGATGCGATACGACGGGGTGGGTCGGGGGGACAAGAAATTTCACGCGAACGAAGTCGCTGCCAGCTAGTTCATAAGAATTATTAAGAAGAAAATGCATCTACAAAACATAGTCTTTAAGCCTGCTAACGCCACGTAGCAATTTATGCAAAAATCTAAAGTGAATTCACAGTTGCACGTAAAGGCGGCACTCTGTCTCGCTAAAAGTTGCCTCTGATATTTGATTATCTGTTTTAAAACTTTGCTGCTTGGGGCGCGGCCACAGCTGAGAGGTATCGTGCTTTAATATACGTAAGTTTTCAAGAAAGTATTTGTCTTTTGGGCATTTACGTTAGGTAAAGTCAGGATAATTAATTGTTTATCAAACTGACTACCAATACATTGTCCATAATATTCAAATTACAACTGTCATTCTTTGACAGCTATATAAAATGGCTATAGTAACACGGCAAATTGATGCAGTGTGTCAATTTGATAAACAATTAATTTTCCTGACTCTACCTACAGTTACTGCTGCAGTTGTATGTACATACCGTTTATTTAAGTTAAGCAATTTTAAGTCGATTGTCTCAGAAGTACTTATTTACAGGTAAAATTGCGTGCAGAATCTTTTCAAAAGACACGCTGGGCACACTTTGAAAAAGTTATTAGGTAGGAGAAACAGTTTTAGCCTGAAACGGGTATTAACTTTTATTGTAACCTGAGATCAATATAAATCCCAATCTACTTAACAGATCGTGATGACAAAGTAAGTAAATAAACTGAATGTTTATCGTATTTAGCTTCTCAATCTAGTTAAGCTTTATAGACACTCAACCTACAAAAGAGTTCAGGATAGCTATAAGAAAACTGGATACCTCATAAGAATGGAACTAGTGTCGTAAACTAAAGTTGTATGTTCACTGGGTGACGGCAATTTCTCTGAATTGAGGTATTTACCTCACTCATGAAACGTACCAGAACGTACATAAACAATAATAGTGCTACCGGAGAACAAACACTGATTTTACGCTTGCTTACAGCATTTGCCGATTTTCTAACTTCCAGAAAGTGCCGAGCGCTTTGTGCTCAAAGATTGACCTTTCAGGCCACCACGACATCTCAACAAACCTTTCAACTTTGTTTCAGGACAACAAATAATGGACTTATCCCAAAGTATTTCAAGTACTACTGTACTCATCAGGTACATCAATTAATAACTTCTTTGCTGTTCTCTATTCTTCAAATACTGTGATGGTTTGGTGAAAAACCAGTGAGTTTGGTTACGAATTGTGTGTTTCCAAGTAAACGTCACAGAATACGACTGTCACTCAGTGAGTACGTAGCTTATAAACAGAAGCGAAATGTACTCTTTTATTTGTATTCATGACTCGCGGTCCTCCCAGGAGAATTAGCGGGAAGCAAACCTAATCATGAAAACGCTGGCGCACTCCTGCTGACCTGTTATTGGGTTTAACGTTAATATGTAAAGCAATTGGCTAGGATTTGTATGTGATGGGTAGGTTTAATAAGAAATAATTAATGGTGATTGAGGATATGAAGGACATTGTGAGGTTGTTGCAAATTCTGCTACCGCTGCGCTGTTGCCACGAGCGATTTCAAGGAACATATTAGGTTTCTCTTGGTTTCAGGTGCTTCTTACAAAATATTCACAATCAGAGATTCTTTAGATATGCAAAAAGCCGTTACACCTATTGTGGTGAATTTATAGTGCTATACAATATATTTTTTTTAAATCAAGCGGTGGTTTCTTTCTACTACGTTTCAACCTGTACAAATGACATGAAATAAAATAGTTTATTCTGTAAATAGGATATCGGAATCACTTTTACACGTCATATTAAAAAAAAAATTAAAGCTAGATGGAGTCGACATTTCCTATCTGACTACCCCTGAGAAGAAATGGCGAAACAAACTCAGGTGTCAAAGTCTCTTTTAAAGTCCAGACATAATATTGGTCAAATCATGTGAGGACCATGTAGATCCGTGTCTGAAATGGTCTTTTGAGGAAAGAACCACGCAAATTTGAGTGGACCTGTCCAGTCAAGTTCTAATTTCAAATTGTCCCATCCAGTTAGCCGAAAAACTCAATACGCACTGGAAACTCAAAAAACACTTCAATAAACTCATTCGGGAATGTTTGCGAGTCGTCAATCAATCAATCGACCCAGCCTATCACAGTTGCACGCTGCACATATTCTCCACAGTTTATGCGAAAACTCGCTTCTATGAGTGACGAGTTTACAAAATTGTTGAATTGTAATTGATTTTTTATTGTTGTAGGGAGTTCTACAGAACCTGCTTAGGAAAAGACGCGTAGGCTTCGTGAAGTAGGTAATTTCACCTCTCCTTTACTATCTTTGAGACGCACAGCATTCGGTACACCGAGATGATACTTGAGTCCCGATATTATGTACTCAACGTACAGCGTGGAATTAATAACATTAATCCATCAATCTTCAAAGCAAGAGGTGGGCCTTTTGATTGCACTAAAAAACTTTCTATGAGTGTAACAATTAGCCGGATTTTCCCAGCGGCCAAAATTACGAACTTCATTAAAACCATACAATCTTTCAAACTCTTTTAGGGGATGAGTTTTCATTTCTTCTTTAGTGCTCACTTTCGTTATAAAAAGTACTCTTGTGCTAAATTTCATGTTTGTCAGTGAACTTAATACTTTTATTAAGTAAGGGTACCATAGTATCCATATATTATATTAAAAATTTTGTGTACCTCGTTTTTTTATTTTTTTTTGTATCTCTTTTTTTCATTTCTAAGAAAACACTACAAAGTGAAAAATAACTTTAATTTCGGAAGTCTGTGGCAAAAAAACGAAAATACTAAACCAAAGACACCATAGGAACATTGGGTACTTTTAATCCCAGTAGTACGTTCCGGTGGGATATTTTCCGACAACCACGCGGGCGAAGCCGCGGGCAAAAGCTAGTTTATACATATATTCCTGATTAACTTTTTTTTAAAACTAGTCAAAAAATCTGGTATTACATTCGTTTCCTTTATAAATAATCAGGATGCCAGAATAATTTGTCAATCACACCTAATTGCCCTACTTTCGGTCAAAGACTTCTTCAACTACAGAAAACGGACGAGTGTTCTGCTTTTTTCCTTCCTCTTGAACAGATCCTTATGGCAGTGCCCTAACTCCGGCCGCCCCGGGGCCGCTGAGAGGCTAAATAGGTTAGTTTGAACTTAAAATTAGTCTGAAAGGTACCTCGTCGTGCCGACTTGATAATGAGACGTCATGTTTACTGCGAGGTGCTGGGGGAACTAACTGATACTTATTGAAGTGAGGTGTTAGGAAAGTGTTGTAATTATGAAATTGTTGACTTGCAGACCAAAATGACTTGAAAAAATGCGTTTTTGTATAAACGTTTTATTATTTTAAATTAACTTTGCGAAATAATAGAACTATCTTAAAAAAACGTGTTAAGAAAATATGTATAAAAACAAGAATACACCTAGTAAAAAAGCTTTCTATAAACTCCACGTCGTTTCGTAAGTTTAAAAGTCCAAGGTCTACGCTTTATTTTCTGAATACAAAAGTCTCCTCGCACTACATCAATAGGGTACTTATTAAAATAACATTTTAGACCGACACCACGAAAACTAAACTAAGCAACGTAATTCCGCTAATCTCCGCTACACAATATTATCGAGACATCAAATAACATTGAAAACAAATTCCAGTTAATAATTTAATTCAGTATAATAATTACGGCAAAAGTGATTGATTAGTACATTCAAATTACATGATTGAAGCTTCAGATATTACGAGAATTTCAGTAGTAAATAATTTAGTTAGTTAATTTGTTCAAGGCTTATTGTTGGAAATCAATTACAATATATTGCATTAATGGAGGAGCTTGTTATGGCAAATTATGTAATTAGTGTGGGATGTATTATTTGTGGGATGTATTATGGGGGTGGTTTGTTATTTAGAAATGCTTATCCGATTACGGCGCAGCTAAAAGGAAATATTATGCGTGTTTATTTATATTAATTTTCTACCCAAATAAATAAAATTGAAGTGACTGTTTGTAATGTCAAAATAACAGGTTTTTACTAAATGCATATGAAAGTATATACGGTACCTATAACAAAAAAAAAACATTTTTTTAAAAGTTTGTCTGTCTGTTTGTTCCGGCTAATCTCCGAAACGTCTGGACCGATTTTGATGGGACTTTCACTGGCAGATAGTTGATGTTACAAAGAGTAAATTAGTTTACTTTTATTTTAGACAAAAATAGGGTTCAGTGCAAAAAAATTAAAACCAATGAAATTGTGAACAAAAAGTCTGATTTGAAAAATTCTTTCTGCATTTGGTCGCCTAGTTGTCAAGCAAATACAACCCTTAGGAGCCAGGCGAAAAGAAAAAGTAAGAACGCTAAGCGAAATAGCGCGGGCGGACCAAACAACGCGGCGGGTCGGGGTGCGAGGGAGTTTTATAATGTGGCTGTTATTTTAGTATTGTATTACAGTTTGAGTTGGGATGTACTCTATTAGGTACAACGATTTACTCGGCAAATAAAAGGATCACAGAAAGAATGTAGACCTTCATATATTTTTCCCCATATTTTTTCCAGTGACAGTTTTTATAATAGTAAAAACATTTTCTTTTTAATAAGTACCAAAGACAATTTCTCAACATCCTCCGGCCCCGCGATAAAGCGGAAGAAATCCACATAAACTGATCGGGAATAATAAAATAAATTAAAATTTATAAATACTTATACGGGCAAGTTAGTTGCAGTTCAAAACTGGTATAGGTGTAAACAGCACGTACAATAAAATTGCACGTACAATAAAATTGCACGTGCTCGCATTCAACTCTACAAGTACGAACAAATGAATCAAGTTAAAAAAAAATCTTGAAAACTCATTCAATAAAAAAAAAAAAATGCTAAAAGCTGCCTTGTGATGTGTGTACGCATTTTCAACAAAATTCCGAAAGAACTCAAATGTATAAATAATTGTAACTCATTTAAAAATAAGCTGTATAATTGGCTCATTGGACATAATTTCTATGACATTAAAGATTTCTTTGACATTTTATAATAATATATCCATCTAATAATTTGAATGATTTAATTAATATTTACTGTTGTTTTGACATGATAATTATTTTGCATGCAATTGATATTCTGTATAGCTAAACATGTGGACATTGTATAAGACTGTAACACCATTATACCATGTTTAAAGCAAATAAAGACTTATCTTATCTTATCTTATCTTATAAAATTTTAATGACATATGTGGCAGCGCAAATACGGGCAATACTTGAATCTTCAAACTTGTACAAGGACTTGCACAAGGACTGTTTGACTGTTGCCACATATGTCATTAAAATTTTATTGAACGACTTCTCAAGATTTTTTTAACTTGATTCATTTGTTCGCACTTGTAGAGTTGAATGCGATTTTATTGCACGTGCTATTTTATTGTACGTGCTGTTTACACCTATACCAGTTTTGAACGGCAATTAACTAGCGCGTGTCGTGCAACAATATTGTACGTGTTGTTTAGACGGTGCCAGTTAATTGCCCTTCCATTTTATGATATGCCACAGGCAATAAAGTACAATCTTCTTGGAGTAAATAAATTAAATTGTATTTTGTTGTTAATAATTTTATTGCAATTTTGTCCCAATTCTATCTAATTTTATCTAATGTTATCTAATCATTAATGTTATTTAATGTTCACTGACTTTTCTAATCTTATCTAATTTGATCTTATTTTGTTTACTTTATTTATTTATTTAATGAAACATGGAAGACTTACAGCTTGAAAAAACTTAATAAAAAGGAAACCATAGTCTACTGGAAACCAATTACAAGTCATCACGTGTAGAATTAGACTGGGAATGTTATGTGCGCGTACTACAACAACACGTGATACGTTGCGTTGTTATAAGGTTACATATTTATCTAAAACTAATTGGTTTACATTATAAGAAGAACAAATTATAAAATTAAGAAGATAATTATTGATTTAATTCATTTTCATTTAATGTCATCTTTTGTCTATTAGTTTTATGTAATTTAACCTAATTTTGTGATTGTATGTGTACTAGTGTGGACCGATAACTTGTATGTGTGTGTGTGGTGCAAACTGTAAATATAAGTTGATTATTAATAAATAAATAAACTCGCACCGTGTAAATGGAGCCCAAGCAAAGACATCACAAACATTATTCTTATCTCAACTAAACGCTCGTACACATCTCTTCGCCACATGCTGCCACTCATTTGGGTCTCAAAGCGCGTCGAATTAAACGAAAACGTCATTACTTGTACAAATGTACATGAGAATTAGCATTTTGAACGAATGAACACACGTGCCGTTTGTGGCTTCCACTTCCTAACGAGAAAGAGTTAAGTCTTTCTTTGAAGGACTAATTAAGCAATAGATATTAGCATTACTCTGTCTTAGAACGGTTGAAAACATCTTGTTTTTTGAGTGGAGAAACAATTTTGGGTGTAATGTTGGTTATATTAATTAAGTAAAACGTCTAACTGTTTTCTCTCATGTTATCTCGGTAAAAAGATGATCCAGTCGGCAAAGATGGCGAGGCTGACAGCTCAAAGAGCTCCGGTCGCATTTAAGAAACATTACTATGATGACTCCTTACAAATCAATCTGCCTAGCCTTTTCCCCACATGTTGGGGCGGCTTCCAGTCTAAACGGATGTAGCTGAATACCAGTATTTTACATGGAGCGACTGCATATCTGACCTCCACAACCCAGTTACTGGGTAATACGATACCCATGAGACTGGTTGTCATACTTTTGGGCTTCTAATTACCCGTAACGACTGTCAAAGATCTACGAATGACAGCGGGGACCAACGGCTTGACGTGCTTTCCGAGGCACGAAGGGGTCTCGATTTGTAATGGATGGTTACCCATCCACAAACCGACCGCGGCAAGCGTAGCTTCCTTCGATCGATCCGTACGGCTGTTTTCATTTAGCCACGGGCCCCTATGATGACCTCTTTATGTAACCCAAGTATAGGTATACATTCGTACTAACGAATGTTCCCTTGTAAAACTCGAAGGACTCGAGTTTTACAAGGTCCGAGCCGTTTGTCAAGACTATGCTCTTTCATCTCAGAGGTATGTATGATTTTTTATGTTGAGATATTGTGGTTATATACACTGTTTTTAACGACAAAGTAACTAGCAAATCTAAGTACCTAATCATCATCATTTTCACATATAAGAATGTTGAGAGATTAATCAAGGGGGTTCGGCATCTACTCTATAGAAACACATACACAAATAGCGATGATGACTGGGTAAAAAGAAAATAAAAAATTCTATTTACTATTTAGTCCGTCGGTCAGATAATAAAGAAATATTAGACACGTATTTTTTGCTTTATCATATTAATAAAAAATGACTTAGATAAAACGCATTAAAGTTGGGGAGTGGGGGCTCGCTACTTCACAACTCAGTATAAACTCAATGTGTCGCCGTAATCTTTTAATTACGTAAAAAATAAAAAATACGTGTTCAATATTTTTTTTAAATCTACTTGAGGGATAAAAAATAATTGTCATCATTCCTATTGTAACCATTTAACAAGATTCCACTTTCCATAAGCGTTAGAATAATTTTAAGTTCGCAAACGAATTTCTTGCGGTCCTCAGCTGCGAGCTATATCCACTACATCACTACAGCTGCACGTATGAGCAATAAAATGACGAACTTGAGTACATTGTAATTAAGTAGAGTGCAAGCAGGCAATGCAGTGTACCAGTAGTGAACGATATCGCTCGCCCATGAAACTAAACACTAGAGATTCAATTTCATCAACCAGCCAATGCCTGATTTACTTTTAAGCCAATCAATTTTAATATTACGGTTTTTTATTTCAGTTTTCCTGTTCAGCCAGTTTTGTTTTTTTTTTTTTTTCATAAACAATAAAAAAACTCGATCCTACAACAATCTCCTGTTAAGAAAGAGCGTTTATAAAATCTTAGGAACATACATAAGCAGTCATACTAAGTATGGGTGCTTACATAAAGATACAGGTTTCCGGTTCAGGCGAGTCTGTGCGGGTCGGTACTATAGTGACCAGCCACGATACACAGGCAGGTCACTATGTAGTTTGTCTGTGGGGTCTCGACTTCGAGGTGTGTTCGGGGGTTTTTATACAAATGGGAACACGGTTGCGCTGATGAACTGGTTTATTTGCTTATGTGAAAGCAACAATACATTATATCACTGGGGCTAATATTACACTCCTGACTCCATATAAAACAATATGACTGTACGTCATAATCTATACCCATTCTAAGTTTCAAATAGAAAACCAGAGATTGTCTTATCAGCCAATGTTATAATCCAAAGAGGATTCATGCGGAAGGCAGGCACAACTAAGGCCTCTACAGCACCGACAAGTTTAAACCTGTTTCTTTATAAGTGAGCACATAAGATAACATGGGAATATTATACCTGCACCGATCGGTACCGACCCGCACAGACTCGCCTGTACCGGAACCCTGTTTCTTTATGTAAGCATCCTATGACTAAGGGCGACTTGCAGATTTTACGTAATCTCGATTTAAACTGGACTTAGGCTTAAACTTAATTTAACGACTTGCACGTCATTGACTTGGCTCAAACCTTGATTTAAATAAACGTCAAAGTTAAACGGCATGTAGGTCGGTTTAGAGACATTTTGACATGACATAATTGACAAATCAAATTCTTTTTTCTCTAACAAAATTGAGATGTCATCATTTTTTATTATAAAACGGAACGCAAAGAATGAACGGCGAATAAGTTATTGACTTTATCTCAGTTCAGTTAAATCGAATGTGAAATGTGACTGTGCAAGACATGCTTATTAAGATTTAAGTTAAAGGGGAAGCGCTAAGGTAGCCGCGAAATTCAAATTTTCTTACGATTTTTACAATTTGCAGCTCAGTGTCTGGGTGTATGTTGATTAAAGTATGATTCGTGACCGTAACAAATGTGTATTTACAGAATTATAATATTAGAATCAGTAATAAAATTCCTTAAGTTAGTATAATCCTGAAATGTTAAGATTTCATGAAATTGTCATTCAATAGAATTACTTGGTCTTAGAGAGTTGTATTGATGACTTTAATGATTATAATTCTATAAATACGTATTTGTTACGGACGCAAATCATATTTGAATCAACATACAACTTAATATTGACCTGCAAATTGCAAAAAACGTAAGAAAATATGAATTTCGCGGGCTACCCTGGCGCTTTCACCTTAAGTAGAGTTTAGGGCAAAATCGAGATTTAATTAAATCGAGATTTGTTTCATTTTGCTGTAAGTCGCCTAAAATGTAAGTAAGTCTTACTTTCAGTGCCTGTGTGAAGGCAATAAAAATTATAACCAACTAATATATTCGAAAATATTCCGATCTTTTTGGGAGTTATATATTCGAGCCGTTTGGGGTTGAAACACCATGCCATGGCCACCGGGCCATGGGGTCCGAGTGCCCACTTGGTTTTCCGAGACATCTCCAAGCGGTTGGTCGACTCTTCACGTGACCAAAGGGCTGGCCTATTCTTTGGCCAAAGAATCAGCATCGCCATACAACGTGGCAATGCTGCCAGCCTTTTGGGCACTTTTCCTGTTGACAGCGATGCGGACGAATTTTTTGATGCCCTATAATTATATATATATATATATATATTTTACATTTGTACATATTATAATTATTATTTTAAGTCTGTTAGCTTATATATTATGTAAATATTATGTATTGGTTTAATTGAAATTGAAATAAATGATTTGACTTTTTACTACCAACTAATAAATTTAATAAATTAATCAAACCCATACATTCTCCGACTGTTATGACATGTGACTATTATGCACTTCTTGTCTCGTATTGGCTCAAACCACACGAGAGTAAGTCGTGCCGTGATGTTAGTGAAAAGTGAAAAATGTGTTACAAAGGTTGTTGCGAGACTAATATGGCGATTTCTGGAACAAAATTAGCTGACAATTTGTCAATCGCATCTCAACTGCTGTAATTGGTTGACAGAATTATTAACAGCCACTCACTTCATCATCTGCCTGCCTTTTCCAACTATGTCGGGGTCTGCTTCCAGTCTAACCGGATGCAGCTGAATACCAGTATTTTACATGGAGCGACTGCCTATCTGACCTCCACAACCCAGTTACTGGGTAATACGATACCCCTTGGTATGACTGGCTGTCACTTGACATGAGTTTAATTTTGACACGTCGTTTATTTTCCTTCTAAGGCCTGTCGTACTGTATGGATCGGAATGCTGGGCCGTGAAGAAGACGGATGAAAAAAGATTGCATGCAGCGGAGATGAGAATGTTGAGATGGATGTGTGGAGTGACGAAATTGGATAAAGTAAAAAATGAGTATATAAGGGGAAGTTTGAAAGTGGCGCCAGTGACAGAAAAGTTGAAAGGAAATCGTTTGGCTTGGTATGGACATGTGAAGAGGAGGGAAGAAACGCATGTGACTAAAAGAGTGATGAATATAAATGTTGATGGATGGAGAGGGAGAGGAAGGCCAAAGAAAAGATGGATGGATTGTGTGAGGAATGATATGAAAGAGAAGGGAGTGAATGATAGCGTGACTTTTGACAGGGGAAAATGGAAAGAGAAAACGTGTTGCGCCGACCCCAAGTAACATGGGACAAGGGCAGGAAGATGATGTTTATTTTCCTTCTAAACAGGTGTGACTGTCGCAAACCTAAATAAGTTTAGTATCTACATACCTTATATCACATAAACACAACAACTACACAAACCAACCTCCCAGCAGTAATATCATCAAGATTCAAATAAAGTCCAAGACGAACGAACATCTCGAATAAACAATTTTACTGCGTTTTCAACGGCGGCCGGTGACAGACGTTTTCTTTAATGCCTTTAGTCAGAATACTCTTACAAACACGTTACTAATGGATCGCGCAACTTAACCCCCTAGGGGGTGAGTAGTCAACAGGATCGCGACAGGTTTGAACATACGATTGATTGGGGGAAGGATTGTTTCGATGTGTTTTTGTGGTTGGTAGTAAAAGTGTTAGCTTGATGTTGAAATATTATATGTGTTGATAATTTTGGTGTTACTTTACGAACATATGAATCCGTGATTAAGTGATTGAAGTACGACACACAGTCTTAACTCATATTAGGATAAGAACAAGGAATTTGTGGAATAATTATGTTCTTAAGGTGAAAGCGCCAGGGTTGCCCGCGAAATTCAAATTTTCTTACGTTTTTTGCAATTTGCAGATCAGTATTAGGTTGTATGTTGATTGAAATATGATTCGCGACCGTAACAAATATGAGTTTACAGAATTATAATCATTAAAGTCATCAATACAACTGTCTAAGACCAAGTAAGTCTATTGAATGACTTTTTTTTATGAAATCTTAACATTTCAGGATTATACTAACTTAAGGAATTATATTGTATTACTAATTCTAATATTATAATTCTATAAATACATATTTGTTACGGTCGCGTATCATACTTTGATCAACATACACCCAGACACTGAGCTGCAAATCGCAGAAATCGTAAGAAAATTTGAATTTCGCGGGCTACCTTAGCGCTTCCCGCTTAAACAAAGAAATTATGTATGTCGGAAATACGTTAGTTATTCGTTTAACTAATCGGGACACCAGCGCCACAAAGCGGCACTCGACAGAGTCTACAACATAACGCTCGACCGGAGTTAAGTAGAGTTTGTCGGTGGCTGTTGAGCAGAAACTGTCGCATAACGTATAGTTGTGTCGTGTACCTACAGTGTGTGAATTGCTCGTGTGATTAATTTGATTGAATTTTATTTGAACTGCAAACGGTTTCTCTATTGCGCAGTAACCAACACCTCCCGTAGTACGCGCAGAGTTGTTAAAATACGGCCGATGATAAAGCGAGAGACGCACCATCTCCGTCATGTATATTTCAAAACTTCATCCTTTAGTAAATCAAACGGGTTGAATTTTAGATACGTATTTTATGCAATACAAATATTATGGTTTTCAGCTAAGCAACTAGACTCCCCATAAATTAACCAAATTTACATGCAGATATTCATTTACGTAGCAATTGCGTAGCCGATTACAGCTCGTAGCTCACGCGCTACGAACCGTAGCCCCATAGCATTTACCGTAGCGAACAAAATCTCAAATTTAACATCGGCAAAGTTCCTAATTGCAACAGGAATTATCCCGTATTTCAGTGCAAGGATCGCAATAGTTTTTGAAGTTAGCTCCATTCCATATATCAGTTAGTTGGCAGGATACACTGTTGGCAGTTATCCTAATCACTTTCGAGGCTTCAATGTTCGAGTGCAGGGACTGTAGTAAGGCGCGAACTCGTTTCGGTTTTTCTAAATATTTATACGGCGCTGTACCTACACGAATATGTGCAACTTGTCCGGGGTTGGAAACTATTGAATTGTGAAAATTTAAGCATTTAAAGAAGATTAATGTTGCGTTTTGTGGGAGTTGAAATGTAATACGACAGTTGTTGTTCGTGTTTCGTTGCGTTGAGTAATAGAATTTGTCGTTTATTTTTCATATAGAGATGTGTATTGTGCCACGAGAATACAATTTCAGTTGCAAGAATCACTATCAGCAAAACTATTTTAAGTTTGTGATTTCGATAAATTCAACAGTTTATTATAATAAACTGTTGAATAAGTTTTTAATAATTATTAATATTTCGATCAAGATACATACATGGATCTCCCCGTTAAATAGAAAGTAATTCGCTGTTAGGAACAAGAAAAAATAGGTAATTATCACTGTAAAAAACTTATCACAACGAAAATACTGCAGCCTACCAATATAGCAATCCTGTCAGCACACTAGAAAATAAACCGTCAACAAAAACTTGTCTTGGTGTGAGTACAGTCGGTATCAAAAATCAGTGATTCGGCAAAAGAGGTGCACCGTCGGCCTATAGCACGTGACTGTACTGCCAAGCACAACTATCTCCCCTTTGAGTTATCCACGATACAAATTGGTAATTATCTTTCTATTCTGTTATTATCAGAGAGAATAGTTTAGCAGACATAAATATTGTATTTGGCCAAAAACATAATATAAAGTGAAATATTTTTTTGATAAAAGATAAATCATCTTTATTCAGAAAATTAGAGATACATTTTTTTACAATATTTTGTTTAGTTCGAAGCGAAATATTTTTTGTGAAACTAGATAAAAATGTAGCTTTATTTATTTCTCAACTATTTGCAAATTGAGCACCTTTGTGCGTTACATAACATAACATAACATCACGCCTTGTTTCCCCGAAGGGTTAGGCAGAGACACCCACGCCCTTTGTGCGTTAGTTTGTATAATTACACAATTAGCTTTAGAAAGTGTTTCCTCTTGTTGTTTGGATGTGGGACATTCATTATGACCATGACGGCTTCCACAAAGGGCGACACAGACGTGACTGGTCGCGACATGTCCAGGCAATGTCATGTGTAGGTTTGAGGAGCCTGAATGTTCGGCTAATGTATTAGATGATCGCAGCTTCTTGTCGACACTGTTGAGTAATAACTTAATCAGTTTTGAAGACGTCTGTGCGGGGGTGACATTGAATAATTTGTCCGTTCTACAGAGTGTAACAAGACACTTGACCATTACGCATTCTGTACATCAAACTAAGTATAACTTTATGTACGTTTCGTTTTATAGAAATATCTATCTATACACGAAGATAAGCAAGCCCCTGGCAGATTTAGTCTTCTTTTTTTTCTCTTTTTTTTTTCTTTTTTTTTATTTTTTTCTCTTTTTTCTTTCTTTCTTTTTTTTTCTTCTTTTCTTCTTTTTTTTCTTTCTTTTTCTTCTTTTTTCTTCTTTCTTTTTCTTTCTTCTTCTTTTCTTTTCTTTTTTTTTCTTCTTTTTTTTCTTCTTTTTTTTTCTTCTTCTTTCTTTTTTTTCTTCTACTTCTCTTTTTCTTTTTTCTTTTTTTTCTTTTTAATTGTTTATTTTCATTTTAATATTGATGTTAATTGTTGAGTTTTATGAATACAGTTTAAAAAAAAATGATGTAATGTACCCTATGGGCCATGATGCCTGACAATAAAGATATTTATTTATTTATTTAGTATAGGTGCCTGAACTGAGTCATGCAGGGGCCATGCTATTGTCATGCACAACTTTACCCAAATACACAAGGTTGCAAGAATTTTGGAATCTGGTATCCAGCTGCATCCGGTTAGACTGGAAGCCGACCCCAATATAGTTGGTAAAAGGCTAGGCAGATGATGATGTTGGTTGCAAGAACTTCGATAATTCAACAATTGATAAAATACTTACCTTACAAGTTTAACCATGGTTAAGTACATAACTACATGCGTTATGATCATGACACCTATCTCATTTTAACTTTACCAGTTAATTCTCATTTACAGTAAGCCAAGTACAGTCTCCTCGGTGAGTAAATTCCTCAGTTTGGAACATTGCCCATTGCTTCCGTTACATATAATTCTTGCTTCAGCTCCACCTTTTAATATTATTGTTTGCTGCTCACGAGATTTATAGATATGACTTCATTTGATCGTGTTATAGGATGTTTGGTAACTAGGTTTACTGAATAGGCTCTGACGTAAGTGTCTATACCTATAAAATTTACCAAAGCTTAGCAACATAATTTAGGTTAACATTGGAAGGTGGAAAATTACGAAAAATGTACCGGCACACTCATTGGTCACATCGTGCAAGTGAAACAAACAATCTATAAATAAAGAATGAAAATGATTTTTTTTTATAATTTTTTGCAAAGATGACTAAGGAATGAATTCCGAAAGGATTTCGCAGAGGCCTTTGCCCAACAGAGGGTCAATGTAAGCTAATAAAAAGAAATAGGCTTACCCTTGATCACTATCTACATAAGTAACCATATTTTAGAAACTGTCAAGAAATGCAAGCTCTAAAGCAGTTAAGAACTATATAACTCATTACAGAGAGGTGGAGAATGCTGCATTAACAATAATATTAGAGATTTGGTTAATAACAAACCACATTATGAACATTACAAAAAATTTTAATTACAGTAATAGCACCGCCAGGAGTTAGTCATGATTGTGATCGCAAACGTATCTTGCGCATTAAGAAACCATTTGTAATAAGAGGCGAACAATTTGTCTTATCTTAATGTCTCAACTTGCGACGTTCCTTATGTGTGCTAGGTGGAAAACGAGCCCAGTGCAAGCGATGCGATATGTTATGAGAGTTTCCAGACTTATCCTAAAGTGTTAGGCAAAAAAGGAGCAATATCGGATCACCGGTATCTACATATAATACCAGAAAGAAAATAGATTTAAATATCGCCGAATTAAATCAAACAAACAAACATAAACAATCAATAACCCGTAAGTATTTGCAAGTAGTAGATAGGGTGTACAGTGTACATACCATTATCCACGTAAAAGCAATATCATAATGCAATTCGTTGACTGATCATGCGCTTACCGAATTAGACATGCTACACTAGTAAGAAAGGTCCCATAAAATTAATTAATTAATTAGTTTATTGATCTAAATACAGCTGTTAGGGAGGGTGGGGGAATTGCGGACGCTGAAAGAAAATAATGAACAACTTCTATACTATTAGCAATAATCAGTCTGACTTTATTAATTATTAAACTCCGGTTATACACCTACAAAATCAACATTAATTATTATACGAGATCAATCAACAAATATAAGTTTTAAATCAAAAACAAAATCTCGCCTGTCCGTAATTACCCGTAGCTCTTGGGGTAAACGCGGACGGAATCTGGGTTAATTACGGACAGCATGGGGTATTTACGGACTAGGTCCCGCATCATATACAAAAGTCACAAGTAAAGCCTTTGGAAGAAGTTCCAGCAGTGCAGTTCTCATGAGCCCACTTCTTACACTTTGAACACATAATCCAGTCTTCGCTTGGTGGGTGTCTGTACTTTTCCTGACAATATATGCAAAAATATTCGTCATTTTCTTGTTTAGTTTCAAAATTATTTAGATTTCTTACTCCTTTTAGGCGTTTTTCTGTAGTCTTTTTTGGTTTCTTTTGCTTATTATTAACAGTTTTTTTCCTCTTCTTTATTCTGCGTCTTTCTTTACCTGTCTATTTTCTTTTTTTCCTTTTCTTCTAGATTAGCTTTTTCCTCCGTGCTGGTGAAAATGACAGAATGTTTTTTCTTTACTGACCGTTTGCTGTGATGGGGTTGCAGAGTTGGTACCTTTACTATGTCCGTAAGAGGTACTGACGAAGATTAGACAATCTTCGTCAGTACCTCTACTAAACTAAACAGCTCAGTAAACTAGTCAGTTTGAATTGTCCTACTTTGGCTTAAATCAGCATCGTTTATAGCATTATCCTCACCTACTAATTCCTTACCAGGTAGATTTGGATCATCCAAAATAGCAATATTGCTAGAGGGTTGAGAATGTTGAGATGCTTCTTGAGATCCTGTTTCACTAGGAATGCTATCATTGGTTGCATCACCGATGAGTTGAGATTCATTAAGGGACTCTCTTTGGCTCAAATTATCAAAATTCGCGTTGCTGGTATCAGGTGGAATTTCTGGTGTAATAATGTCACCAAAACTTTCGAACGTGCCCTTGAATTTATCCTCATCTACTGGAAAAATTTCAGCACTCTTGAAGCCATTTATAGCTTTATCGATGGACGTTGTTCGGTTAAAAGCTTTTGTGTAAAGACTTACAACATCATATCCTGTAATTTTGGCTCCCGGATTGTTGACCATAAAGGCTTCACATTCTCTGTTCTATGCTCTTTTTAGTGGTCCATGGAAGGTTAAGTCCAAGGGTTGCATTCTATGCGATGTATGTGGAGGCAATGTCAAAACGTGGCTTTCATGATTCTCCAGCAGACTTTAAAATGAATTCAACTAGTTCGTTTTCCTGAATTTCATTAAAAACTGACTTTTTACCTCTCTTTGGTATAGTAGAAACACCGCCCTTTTTCACTTGGTCAAAAAGTGTAGCTGTGGGAATACCATACTTCTCTTCCGCCTGACGAAAAGTTGCCTTCTGATTCCTTATTTCTTGCACGGCTTTTTGTAAGGTTTCTATGGTGTACGCTTGTTCTTTTTTTCTTATATAATTTCGAGGTATCTGAAAATGTGCAGTAATTGGTTAATTTTTTGACAGTTAATCGAGCCAGAACAGGTAATTGCGGACGTCTGTATTTACCCCGGAGGGCTTGTCTGCAATTACCCCAACTAGTTTTAAAAGAATCAACAAGATTTTTTTTAGGTTATCAAAACATGTAATTGAAACAAACATTTGCAATTCATACTCCATTAGCGAGGAAATCCATAGGAAACATCACTATTTACCATCACTTACTATATAGACCTGTCACTCAAATTAGTAAACACCCAAAATTAGTTGAAAATTCACGAAAAAATTTGGTTTCACTTACCTTAAAAACCGTGCGCAGCCATCCGTCGTGAATATTTGTGCGATACTAAAGATGGCGGAATGTAACACGTGATAGCATCGAGCGGGCGCGGGGGGAAGGGATTGAGTAGATATTGGTTTGTCTGTATTTACCCCGCGTCCGCAATTCCCCCATCGTCCACTACACACTTATTTGAAGCACTGGCTCCTGAGCTAGGTAGCAACCTGCATTACAAGAGCCAGTGTCTTCGCCCATTTGTGGTATGATACATTTAATAACATGACATACGAGTTTACACAGTGCAATAAAAAACAAAAGAAAAATATAAAAATAAAACAAAATGTAATATATACGCTTGCTCATTTGGTATGCAATACGTTTGTGCGTGAGTGTACGTGTATGCGCGTGTGTGTGTGTGGGGGGGGTGTATGGGTGTGTGTAAATTATTGCAGAGTATTGATATTGTAATAGATCTTCCGTCTGGTGTAAAATAGAACCATAGAATGAATCCTTCAGCTTATCCAAACACATTACTAATTTACCAACTGACATTGCTTTGACTCTGTGCAAACGCTGTGAACCTTTATAAGCATTTTTCATGCTGACATTTACACAAATATTGTGCCATCCTATTCTTCCCAAATATTCATGCCTACCCTCGCATTCAAGTCTCGTTACCTTAAACAAAGCTTAAATATCTTATAGCCTAACCTTTTCAGTATGTTCCCGACCTAAACCCGGAACAGTTCCATTAATGCATAACGATGTTGTTTTTCTTCTGAACCTACTTTAATTTACATTTCTTACGTTTCATCTCTTTTGAACAAGTTTAATTTTAAAATTATTCTTCGGAACTTGATACCTGTTCGTAGCAAAAGTTTCAAATCATTTTTCCTTCAGCTGGCTTATAGTTTTAATAACGGGAATAATTATCTTTGAACTTCCGAGAAAATGGAATGGGAATATAATGCATTTTTGCTAGTTGTTTAATAAGCCTAGAAAAACAATTGTTTAGATAAAAGCTTGTTTTGTATTTAGTTAAAGATAGATTTTAATGTTCTTTTGTTCCTCTAGGTTTTGAAATTGATGGTAGCAACAATATTTAAGCTGAAGTACCCAACAGCAGTATAACTTTGTCAGCATTTGCCTACAAAAACAGTCTAAAAAAAAAAACAATCAGACTCTTTTTACGCAAAACAAGCATGCTAGTATTTGAAAGAAGCAAAATAATCATAAGAATTATGGATCGTATTTATGATCAAGTATACTCCATTTTAAAAACAGTGGTGATATTATGAGTGCATGTTTTAATACTCTCCAATCATCGCTCCTAGTTTTCTCCACGTAGACTTGGGGAAAAACTCATGCGGCATGCATCTTGTATGAAATGCAACCTAACATGTTACAACTCAGTAATCCGCAGAACATGACATGTAACAATGATATATCGCAGCCTTCTATGGTTTATTTCTTGTTTCACACCAACCAACCGTGATTATTCCGCGTCTGTGCCAAACCCCACGTTTCCGCATTCGCCTGCAGTTTAAAACATTCTTGTAGTTCTTTCAGGAACACAGGCTTTTTTTTTAATCAATAACAAAACTACACACAGCTCCCAAAGGATGCAACTTGCTTCTCTAAGAGAAAAAGTCAACAAAGTTTTAGTTCTTTACCAAATACTGATTGATGCTTGTTTAGTCGAGCTTATAATTGATATATCACTTTGGACAACAATTTCCAGTAAATTGAAATTTCACTAAGGTTAAAATATCTAACCGTCACAAAGACAAATAGAGACCGTAGACTGAGACGCAAGACAGAGACCGGAGACTGAGACGGAAGACAGAGACCGGAGACTGAGACGGAAGACAGAGACAGGAGATCGAGACCGTTACTGGTCAGTAGGTTTCATATGGGCGCTCGTTCGCGAGCGGAACTGAGACAGGAGACGAAGACGCGAGACAGAAGACGGCGAGAAGGTCTCCGCCCCGAACCAGTAGTATCGCGCGTCTCGCTCAAAAAGCCGAAAATATGTCCTGGAACATAATATAAATGGAAGTCGAGGAATTTTACAGGCACTTATACTCAAAGCGGACGGCGAAACCAGCGGGACATAGTGCAGATGACCATCGAGCCCAATTAACGCGCCACTACACGGAGGACAACCCGGATGTCGACCAGTGCGAGATTAGAGCGGCTCTCGAGCAGCTCAAGAACAACATGGTACCTGATAATGACGGAATAACGACAGAGCTCCTTAAACCGGGCGGGGCTCCAGTCCTGAGAGAGCTAGCGAGTCTCTTCAACTCCGTCATCTAAGAGGGTACTCCGCCCGAGGCGTGGAGCAGAGGTGCGGTGGTTCTGTTCTTCAAAAAAGGTGACAAAACCCTACTGAAGAACTACAAGCCAATCTCACTTCTGAACCTCATATACAAGCTGTTCTCGAGGGTCGTCACGAACCGTCTCGCTAGGCGACTTTACGAGTTCCAGCCACCAGAACAAGCTGGTTTTCGAAAAGGTTTCAGTACCGTAGACCACATCCATACTAGTCGGCAAATTGTACAGAAGACCGAGGAGTACAAGCAGCCGCTGTGTATGGTATTTGTGGACTGCGAGAAAGCCTTCGACTCCATCGAAATATGGGCAGTTCTGGCCTCTCTCTGCAACGATGTCAAATTGACTTGCGCTACATTAAAGTGTTGAGATGTCTATATGACGCTGCCACGATGACTGTCCAGATCCAGGATCAGAAAACCAGCCCGATCCAACTGCTCAGAGGGGTGAGACAGGGGATGTGATATCCCCGAAACTGTTTACCAATGTGTTGGAGGACGCCTTCAAGACGCTGGATTGGACTGGGCGGGGTATCAACGTGAACGGCGAGTACATCTCATACCTTCGCTTTGCCGATGACATCGTCATAATGACAGAGATGCTGGATCAGTTAGACCAGATGCTGCACAGCCTGAGCCTCTCGTTGGGTTGGCCGCGGCATGAATTTGGACAAGACGAAAGTCATGTAAAATTCACACGTCTTGCCGAGACCAATCCGCATCGAAGGGTCGCTTCTTGAAGTTGTGAAGGAATATGTCTATCTAGGGCAAGTCATCCAGCTCGGTAGACACAAGTTTGAGAAAGAAGCCGACATAAGGATCCAGTTGGGTTGGGCAGCGTTTGCAAAACTTTGTCAAGTCTTCTCGTCACCTATCCCGCAATATTTGAAGACTAAAGTCTTCAACCAGTGCGTCCTGCCCTGCCCGTTATGACATACGGTGCTGAAACGTGGACACTGACAGTTGGGCTGGTCCACAAATTAAAAGTCGCTCAGTGCGCTATGGAGTGGGCTATTCTTGGAGATTTTTTGATGAATAAAATCAGAAATGAACTTATGGAGAAAAGAACCTGAGTAACCAACATAACCTGCAGAATAAGCAAACTGAAGTGGCAGTGGGCTGGCCATGTTTGTTGAAGGACCGATGGCCGGTGGAGCAGACGAGTCCTGGAGTGGAGACCGCGTATCGGCAAGCGTGGTCTGGGACGTCAACTATACCGACTACCACTAAGTGCCAATTTCACCAATGAAACTAAACGCGATCAGCACACCTAACTGCGTTCAAGACCTGTCAGTGTCAATATCCCACTACAATAATGACAGTGACAGCTCAAGAACGTGGTTTAGATGCGCTGAATGCGTTCAGTTACATTGGTGAAATCCGCCTTAAGATGAAATAAAACAACAGTACCTAACTACACCAGTCTGTTTTACCGAAAAATGCGTCTCCTTCTACTAAATTCGGCCTGAGATTTGGTTTGCAGCCAGGAATTAAATGAGTATTTTTATAAATGTTTGAAACGTTATCGAGATGGGCTTCGATTCCGGTTATTTGATTTTGATATGGTTGTTCAACGTGATTTGAGGGCATTGTGTAAGTTTTGAAAGATATCAATGGATTTAAAATCTATGTGCAAACTGTTCTAAAGCATAAGCAGCATTGCGAAAAATATAGCTCACACGTAGGCTAATTTAAAAAAAAAACGATGCGTAATATCATTTCTCAATGAAAACTAGAATAAATTAAGCTAACCAACCAACAAACGACCCAACCGGCCCGCCAGATGATGAGCCAGCCAGCTAGCTAACCATTAGGAGTAACCCCTATTATCTATACATATAATAAAATCGTAGCGAAGTCAAAGCTGTACATTGATTTTGTTTTTTAAGTAATATTTTTGTGAGGTCTGGGAACGATTCTAACACCGAATTTTTTTTTTTTTTTAATTTTTGTTTGTTTGTCTAAATGTATGTTTCAGCATCACGCAAAAACTACCGGATAGATTTTGTTCAAATTATGTATAGATATTCTCTGTAGATCTAGTCAGTTTATAGGCTATAAATTATCACGCTAATTACTATAGGGGATGGGGGTCTTCTATAGTTTACCGCAAATTGTAAAAAGACGAGCTAAAAGGTTAGAATATTGCAGATAGTTACAGATTTAACCTATTAAATCATTATCATCACGCTATACCTTTATGGAGCTAAGCAGTCAATCATGACATGATAATATGTTGTCTTTGTATGGCTATTTTAGTGGTTGTTAGTTCGATTCCCAACTGTTGTCACTTTTTGTGACTCTTTTTTTACATTTTGTTATACTATTGTCGCAAGCAATGGGAAATTGCTATTGAAGGCTGCGGGTGTACGGGTGCCGACCTCAGGACGAGCTGCTTCTCACACTGACAAACTACATCGCGTGCTCTCGCGTCACCAGTCCTGAATCTCTGTATATTTTGTCTGCTTAGACCAAAACTACAAACGTAGTATACAGAGAAGTTTTATAAAAATGTGGCTGTTATTGTAGAATATTGTGGTGTCATACGACTTCCACGCGAATGGAATCGCGGGTAGAAGCTATCTGATGAATAAAATAATGAAGAATAATAATTGAGTTTTCATTAATTACAGAAATACCACCACTATATGTAGAGAAAACATACTAATAGATATTATGTGTATTAACCACAACATAAAACCCCTCCCAAAAAGATCCCTTAACCAAAACCACTTCCCCATAAAAGACGAATCACACACAATCGCCACAATCTATCGGTAACTCACAACTAAGGAAATAATTACCGCATCGCTTCTCGCCTCACGCGCCTAATCAACCAACTTTCCACAAGTTAGATGGAGTTGCCGTGCGCCCGTGTAAATTACTTTGATAACGCGACGTGACCCGACTAGGTGTGAACTTGCCCTTACCGTAACGTAACGCGCGGTTTATGAATGACTATTTAGCACGTAGAAGATTAATGTGCTCGGAGTTGATATTTTTTACGTGTTCCAGTATATTTTTATGATCATATTTTGGTGTGAGTGTAATCAACTATAAGTTTTTCTGAGTCGTCGCGGATCAGAGTAATGTGTGTATGAAAGTAATTTATGTTTATGAGAAAGGAATTCATATAATTTTTCAAGAAAATTAACGGGCTTAATTAATAATCTATTTACATCAGATATGGCAAAGGTTATGGAGTCAAATACTTATTAAAAACCGGCCAAGTGCGTGTCGGACCACGCACAATAAAGGGTTCCGTAGTTTTCCGTAGTTTGTTTTCCGTAAACTTAACTTTGTAGTTGAAAAAATGTTCTCCCATACATCGATATACGTCACGGTCAATTCTTCTAGTGCAAATGCAAGTTTGTAATCGTAAAAAAAATATATGTGATAAAACTACAAATTAACTTTTCCTTTACTTGTACTAAGTTACCTAGGTCAACGGGAGGTATCCTATAGGTTTTGATTTATTTGCGAGTATCAAAATGTGTTGCTTAAAGCTTTTTATTACGTTCACTTAGAAGCTTGATTTTTTTAAAGATCTAGGGAACCGTTGATAGACAACTGATAGCTCCACGTGTACCTGAGAAAAAGGGTCTTGACAGACAGACGGACGGACAACGACGTGATCCTATAAGGTTTCCATTTTTTTCTTTTGAGGTACGGAACCGTAGAAATAAAGAAAACCAATACACATTTTTACGTGGATTTTTGCAATATTTCCACATTCATACTGAAACCACAAATAAAATCGACGTATCAAGCAAGAAGATAATAACAACATTATTCCTTAGAATGGATGCTCCTACGACATAAAAATAATAAATTAAGCCTTCTATTCAGCTCACAACCCTCGCTCGGGAGCTAGTTGTCCATTTTTTCCCGGCTGCTATACTTTCATTGTTCACAATTTATAATATTCCCGACAGTGTACCAGGGAGGCAGCGAGCGAAGATGATCGCTTTTTCAATTTAACTTATCTACGCTTACTGTGCTACGTCACTACGGTAGTCGGTAAAGTGGGGGTGCTAACAGTAGGTCAAGTTGGAGCTGCTTGTGACCTTTCTAACCACGAGTTTACACCAAGGTATAAAACATGTGTTCTATCTACTTCTCGTGTCTCCTAAAAAATCGTTTACACCTAGAACATGTTGTAAAGACTAGTTGTATAAAGAACTTGTAGAAAACAACGACATCGATAAGTCTTTTACATGACTTGTGTACAGTAAAAACTGAAATACCTATAGCGAATAAAATGTGACTGTCGACCAATAGAAATTGATTTATATTCCCACCAAAATTATTATAAATTGACGCACTAACTCCGTCACTCCCTTATTGGACCAGTCACGTTTAATCCGGCAAAGTTCGGTTTTTCCGAAAATAAACGATGGAACCTTTGAACGTTGACAAACTTGATACGGGTGTAAAAATAAATATTTTACAAATAATCGAGAATATGTCTAGCCTCTCCTAATATAGGTTCGTACACAATAAATTGCTTGCAGAAAGTAATATAGTCTTTAACTTTTACCCAAGAGCTCTCAGTACTAAACATGTGACCTCTACGGGACTGCTCGTAATGTTGCTGCGCAGTAATCAACACATCAGAGATGATATACAGTCAACCGCATGTCAGTACTCGACGACTACTTGACCTTGTACCGCCCTTGATTGCTACGAAATAAAGATGCGGTCCAAGTCAAACTGTTATAATGGAGTAAAATATTATGTAAAAAAAAAATTGTTTTATTTCCGCAAAACCTAGATCCGGTCTTGGATGCAGAATGCAGCTCCGTCCTCCCAGACCGCACAAATATGCACATGCAAGTGTAATGCAACATGCTAACCAAACCTATTCTTGACACGTGGCTTGCCCCTCCACGGCTTGCCCCTCCACGGCTTGCCCCTCCACGGCTTGCCCCTCCACGGCTTGCCCCTCCACGGCTTGCCCCTCCACGGCTTGCCCCTCCACAGCCATCCTCAGGAGAAGTTGACTCATCGACATAACATTTTACTGCGATAGATTTCGACAACGTAACGCCTGATTTCATAACTTATATTTTGTTACTAGCTGTTGCCCGCGGCTTCGCCCGCGCCGCGTGGATGTCAATACTTCACTATTTGACACGGATTTTGTTCACAATATAAGAAGGAAAAAGAAAAAGAAAATACGTTTATTTGCGGTAAATATGAAGCAAAAAAAAGAACACAAACACAAAAAGAAACAAGCTGGGGGAAAATATGCGTCACATCGACGCAAAACGGCAATCGCTCAGCATAATTCTGCAACCCAATGCGAGACAGAGCCCCAGCGCAATATCATGGGTTTCATTTTTTTTGCGCGGAACCCTAATTACTTTTCAAAAATAAAAGTAGTCTAAGTTACTCCTTATAACATCAGCTATCTGCCAGTGAAAGTCCCATCAAAATCGGTCTAGCCGTTTCAGAGATTACATGGAACAAACAGACAGGCAGACAAAAAAATTTAAAATGGCTTTTTCGTTATAAGTACCTATCGTATATACTTTCATATGCATTTAGTAAAAAGCTGTTATTTTGAGATTACAAACAGACACTTAAATTTTATTTACTTGTATAGAATAGATATATGTAGATGTATAGATATTTGCGGTGAAGTTGACTGCACGTGCATCGATCCAGCCTCAACTGTGGTTATTAAAACACATATGAGAAGACTAATAAATTAACTTACTGTTCTTATCTTCACAGTGGCGCAAGCAATGTCCCTGAGTCGAGTGAAATCACACTGATAAGGTTGTCAGCCCTCAAATAATTATGTATTGCGATGATTTACTTTTATATATATGGACTCTTATGGCTTTTTGAATGACCTGATAGAAGTTCTTATTTCCTACAAATTCTTATTTTTGAATCGATTTAATTAAGTTTATTAAAGCTTATGGCGTAATTTTGTGAGTTTGATAGGCAGATTTAATTGATTGATTGAATATTAATTGGGATACTACAATGAGGACACTGCTCAGGGAAAATGAACCCATCTTTTTATAACTTTTTTATTCAAAGTTAAAAAGTCCATCGGCGATTTAAAATAGGTTAAATTGCCCAGATTTTGAAGAAGCATATTCTTTCTTTAATATTATTTCATCGTTCTTCTCTTTTCATATTAATTCATTAACCTAACAGAAACAGTTGTTTTACCTTTTATAAGCATGTCAACTGTAACAAAAATATCTGACGGTACGCTTTGAACACAATAGAAATATGTCAAAAGAAATAAAATGAACTAAGATATATTCATCGAACGTTCCGCCTGGATGGCTCATGTGTAAGTTGTGCGTACAAGACATGAGCTGTCTGGTATCTTTTTTGTTTAGTTATCTTTTTCTTTTTATCAGATAGGTACATGTTACGTTGTCAATGTCTTAAGTTCGGGTATTTTATTGTTCAGATGACAACTCGTCCTATATTTTGTCATTATGAGTAGCTGCTGAGACACTGTTTTTTTTTTTATATATATAATCTATATTGTTCCAAAAATATGACGTTATTGTGCTTCTTACATATTTCTCAATTATATAGGCAAAATAAACTAAGAGACGAATATCTATACATATATGTATAATTAAAGTCGCTTTTCGTATCTGTGTGTGTGACCGCGTTGTCCTTCTAAACAACGCAACGGATTCTGATGCGGTTTTCACTGTCATTCAGGGATTTTATTTCGGAATTGCTTAAACTTACGTTTCATAAAAAAATCTCGATATTTTATCAGGTCGCAAAAACCGCGTGAAGCAAGGGCGGTCGCTAATTAACAATAAAGCAAATAGCATACTGTATTAACCATGTAAAGTTTTATTACAATATCCAATCACACCCGGAAATCAGCAAACAAAACTGTTTTTAATTGTATTATTTCGAAAAATAACTAACCCCCCTATTACACCCTCCCCCCTTCCCCGGGTTCATGGTTCGCTCGCCCCGTATTACATGGGACTTAAACATAACTGGCGAAATGTGGGTGTACTATTGGTGCACCTCTGCCTAACTCTTCGGGGAAACAAGGCGTGATGTTATGTTAAATAACTAATTTTGCATAGTATTTCGCAACACAAGGATAATTAAAATTACAGCAGTATTTAGGGTTTGAAAATGACCCAACTCAGAAATGTGATTACGATAAAAGAAGGGTGGAGCTTAATTTAGAGTATCAGCATTATAATTCTTAATAACGACTAAACGAATTAATTTTAATTAGTCCTGTCCTTTTACCTGCCTCGTTGTCTTTTGCTTACAACTTGAATTATGTCCTTAAATATAGCTTTGATGTTAATTTGATGTCTCAAATAATAATGTAGGTACTTATTTAGCCCTTTACCGAGACTCCTCCGTGCCTCGGAAAGCGCGTTAGACCGTTGCGGGTCGTCAGAAGCCCGCAAGTTTTAACAACCAGTCTTACCTAGAGGTATCGTATTACCCAGTTACCAGGTTATGGGGGTCAGATAAGCAGTCGCTCCATGTAAAATACTGGTATTTAGCTGCATCCGGTTAGATTGGAAGCCGACCCCAACAAAGCTAGGAAAAGGCTAGGCAGATTGACTTAGTTAGTCCTTTTTCCAAATTCATTCTACGTAGTCAAAAATAATCTTTAAACTGATCATTGTGTCTCCCTAAATAACACGGTGCTTTAAGAAAAACAGCTAAGAAATATGGAAAGGCAGACAAAATCAATTTTCAAAAGAAATAACAAGTAGACTACTCGTTATCCAGAAAAAAACTAAACCTGTTAGTCTAGTTAAAAAATACAGTTTTTTCAACATAGGTATTTAACGTTGTAAGTAACAACGTTTCAAAAAGTAAAATAAAAACTTGATAAAACTTTTCAAACATAAAACGTCCTTCAAATACGTGTTAATTTGTTTTGCAAAATTAGATAAAATTTCAAGTTCAATATAAACTTGTTATTTTGAGTAACTATTGAATAATTTGTATATTTTAGAGCCATCTTTTAAACTAACCCTAGTCTAGAGGTAACATCAGCTAAAACTGTCTAACTGTATCCAAGACAAAACCGTTTTGACATAGAATTTACTAGCTTTTTTATTTCTGTAAATAGTTTGTAAAAACACTTTTAAACGTCATTTTTTTTTAATAAATGGTGTCGGTGTTTCCTACCTGACAATAGGGAAAATAGGCATGGATAATAAAACGAAATTCCACTTGGTCCGTCAGTCGGATAACTAATAATTATTATTATTGTTATATAGGATCATATATTTTATCCCATACGTATTAAAAGAATTTCATAATCCCTATATTAAACCAAAGTTCACAAATTATTCATATGACTCATAGATAAATTATAATAGTGTAATAATCCCCTTAGAACCTCCGTTATATGAGTTTTCTTTCTCTCCATTTTGTATTTTCTTTCACATCCAAACGAACAAACGTTTTGATGAACTGATAAATATAATAACGGTAGAAATGATATCCAACGCGTCTTTACAATATCGATGGTTCATTGCGAGAGAAAATGTTCACGTTCTAAGGAAATTGGATTCTCCAATGAGGTCGTATGCATGAGAACATGCTGGTATTGTATATACGTTTGTGTTTGTAAACATCGGGTGGTGGAAGATTGGAGGAAGGAAAGGAAATATCTTTCGAAACTAATCAAAAACCATTTATTAGTTTAATTTTTAAATTTATCGTTGCGTTTTCAAAGTAAAGTTTTTAAAAGTTTAGAGATGTCACCTTTAAATCCTATATCAATTAGTATTATTGAATATCTACTAGATTTTTGGCGAATTGTAACAAATATAGACACAATGATGATGTAGATGTGTTTGTACTAAGTATCACGTTTTTTGTCACAGGTTCACTGCGCATTCAATTCAATTGCAACAATATAATTAATTTTAGTATTCACACTAGTAGGCTTCATTTCGATCTACCTAAGTATTCTCCCATTAACATTAAATAAAATATGCACCTTGTAATTGGGGTCTAAAATGTATAGTTTCATAGTTCATTCTAAAGACACACACGTTAAAAGAAAGATCGTGATTCTACCGGCGGGCGACACAAACACATAACTCACAACTACCCATTGAGCCGAGACTTAACGAACCCGCCAAAGACCAACTTACACAAACAACAAACAGAGAGTCAACATCAAACTCTTTATTTTATTTTCCGTTCAAGAAAACAGGGGTTGAAAGTTACCTACATCAGGGAGTTCTGGGACAGTCCACTACGAAATCTCCTTCTGAACGTTGCTTAAAACAATTTCCTGCTATCAAAGTTGAACAAGTAGTTTTTATTTGTTCATGTCACGTAGGTCCCAGGAGTTGTTTTGCTGTTAGTGACGCTATAAGCGAATTTACTGGAGTTTCGCTTTGACTAAAATGTTGCTGGGTGTCGCGGAGACGTATGGAGTACCTCCGCGAATTATGCTGGGAAGTATGTACCTACTTTTATGAAACACTAACTGTTCGTGCCCGGCGTCGCCCGGGTGATTTTCATGTCTCTATCTCCAGTGGTTTAGGCTGGGTGTTGTATGTTTTCATACAAAAATACCATCCAAATTTCAGACATTTCCAGGTGCAACCGTTCTGAAGTGATGCGCTTACAAACATACATTCGGTAATTGATTTTTATTTATATAGATTTGTGACGAAAACAATGAACAAGCGATTGATACGATACTAAATTAAAATTTGGTTATGTACCTACAATCTCCATATCAAATTGTTGTGGCAAGTTTCTATTTATATGCAGATGTATCAACTACATAACACATAACATCACGCCTTGTTTCCCCAAAGGGTTGGGCAGAGGTGTACCTATTGTACACCTACATTTCGTCAGTTATGTTTAACACGTTAACTGCCAAGGTATATTTTCTATATTCTCCAAATTTAATTTCTTGAGTATTGATTCCAAATGGTTTAATATGAATAATTATGTATAAAAAGTGTTCCCTTTTGTTTATTTTAATAGATAATTGAAAATAAAAAAAACTGTCAGTCACCGGTGGCTGACGTGGCCTGAACAGATAGTGACTCTGTCAGGCACCGGTGACTGACATGGCAGTTAACGTGTTAAGTCCCAAGTAATAGGGGGCGAGCCTATTGCCATCAACCGGGCACAGATCCAGACTCCGGGCTGCTACTGAGAAATTTCAGATAGAAAAACCCAATAACACTTTGCCCGACCCGGGAATCGAACCCAGACCTCATGCTCAGCAGTAGCGCTTGAGACCACTAGACCAACGAGGCAGCCAAACGACGATGAACGCGATTTATCTTCTAATTTATTTATTAAGCGACTACTTTCCACACTGAACCCTTAAATACATCATGCACAGAAAAACTGTTATAGGGTCCCTGTTTATTCATATTTATAAAAACAAACACTGCGTATAAAGACAAAGACAACTAACATCTCAAAATTCTTCAGCTCAAGCCCATTCGTCTCGTTGCGTCATTTTAGCGGCCTGTCTAGTCGGTACGTGCACGATCCCTTGGGCCTGTAGGCCTCCGCGGATCACGTCGTGGCCCTGGATATACTCTGTTTATTGTTGCCTAATACATAACCTAATATATATTATTTACTCTATACATTGACCTCTGCTGGGATCAAGGCTAAACAGCTGTTATTTTGCTGGATTATAATTACGTTAGTGCTACAAGCACGATCAAAGCTCTGAGCGAACTGTGGCTGTTGAAAATCGGATTCAGTTAGTTTGAAGAAAGGATTTGGTACAGGCATTTGTTGTCAAGGTGGGTAACTGTCTCGGTATTATTGAAGGACATTGTAAGAATGCTGACCTTTTTTACCACATCCTAATAAGTACCTTAAATCAGACCGCAGTAGTACTTGTTGACAGGCCTACACTGTCCTTATACATATTAACAGTGTTGTTTTAAAACATTGTAAAAGACAATTCTAAGCTCACTATTTTAAATAATTATTTATTGGGCTTTACACGTTTAACATACAATAGTTACAAAGAAAATCAGAATTTATCAATAGAAAAACGGTTTCGCGACTGAGAGTCGCGGAGGATCACTGTTGTACGACTGTTCCCGTTGGCGATTGGGGTTCCTTCTCTCGTCGCCCGTGTCGCTTTGCCTGCGCTAGCAGCAAGGTGCGCGGGCGGCGGAGGAGGGGGCGCGGGGTAAGGCACTACGTAGCAACAACATCATACCTACCATAGCCGTAGTAAAACCCGTGCTATACAATTATTTTTAAAAGAGTAACCGTGGAGTTTCTCGCTGGCTCTTCTCCATAGGAAACGACCAATTGGAACCGTGCACCTAGCTTCTGCTTCGGTTTATGTGAAATAAAATATCTTGAATTTGAGACACAATATTTATTTGATAGGTACCAACTAATTTATCTGGAAGATGTGTCGCAGATGGATTGTAGAATCCGCTGTTTACAAAACCGCTATTTGTTTTACATAACAGCGCCGTAGAAAACCACCTACTGCTACCCACGTTTAGACGTAAATATTTTTTTAAACTTTTCACACTCAAAAAAGGTACATATATAGGTGGCAGAGGCCGGCGAGCGCTACGTCCAAATTCGTCGCAGTCACTTGGCTATTTAATATTTTGAGGACTGACTTTCATAAAACTCTGAAAACTTTATATTCAAATTGTCCAATCACTATTTTCGCTCGAGTGGGTCATTTTCACTTATATTACTCGTGTTATTTATTTCTGTTTCGGACGCCATTATTGGTGTCATGACACACAGAGCCACGAGCGTCAAAATTTAGAACTAAAATCTACAATCTGACGTTCTATTTCACGCTGTTTTACATAACCTCTATTCGTTGACCCGCTGCATTGATAAACGCAAAACGTTTAAACAATCATGCGTTTAAAGTTCAGTAATTATGCTAAATGTCGTTCAGTTGTTTTACATAACGGCGCTGTTTTGTAAAACAACTAGCAATTTTGTAAAATAGTGGATTCTACAATCCCTCTGCGAGAGGGTGAGTTGATTATCTGGAAACTATGTACAAAAATTCCATAAAAAACAACATCATATAATCACTCGATAGTGTATTAAATTATAGACAAGAAAGCTGTAGTAGGTACTTTACGGAAACAATATAAGTGCTACCCAGTCGTCAATGATGACCAAGGTACATCTTGGTATAGTGGTCAAGTCAATAGGTACCCGATAAACCTTCTATTACGTTAGCTACGTTTTTAAGTTAAATTTTAGCCCCCTCCCTGGTTGACTCTGAAGTGCCGTGCTTGAACGATGTGGTGAACGCCAGGAAAGTGACTTGCCCGGATACAGATCGGCCCATGAACCCAACTTCCCAGAGGCAGCGGGGTAAGCCGCTCTGCAGGTTGGTACGGAATAAGCTTATTAATATGTCCACCGATACTGCTGAGCGTGCCCGACTGCTGGCTGTGGGGGAGTGGGAGTCGGGCCTCTGGCTTTAGGCGCTACCATCACCCAACATAGGTACTATGCTGGGTGACACCACCTTCCGGCTCGCTACTTATCTGCATCTGGGCGCTCCTTGCGGGGCTCCGCATCGCTGCCAATGGTGAAGTGTCGACTGCCTCGAACACCATGGCCTATCCTGCAGTAACAGCGCAGGCCGGATATGACGGCACGCCAGCATCAATGACATCATCCGTCATGCTCTTGCTGTTTTAAAACCCAATCGCTTAGCACGCGACAATGGGAAGAGATCAGATGGAATGATCGTAATGCCTTAGATAGGTAGGTCTTTGGTGTGGGATGCAACATATGTGGACAGGACACCCTTGCACCATCCCATCTTCCTAGCATGGCGGGCTGCGCTGAGGCGGCTGCTGCAGATGCGATTAACCTCAAACGGCGCAAATACTCCAATCTTATTGGGACTTTATGTGTAAGCAGATTAGGGTTGAAACACTAGAGCCATGGGGTCCGAGTGCCCACTTAGTTTTTCGAGACATTGCCAAGCGGGCGGTCGACTCTTCTCGTAACCAGAGGGCTGGCCTATTTTGTGACCAAAGAATCAACGTTGCCATACGACGTGATAATGCTGCTTGCGACCGCGATGTGGACGAATTTTTTGATGCCGTATGATTATTTCCCCTCCTTTTTTATATACTTGCACAAATTATTATTATTTAAAGTGTTTGACATATCTCACGACCCTGGGGTCCCAGACCTTTGAAAGGCGTATGAGGGACCGAAGCCAACTCTCAGAGGCCCGATAGACGCTTTTAATGAAATGAGGCACCAACCGACGATTATCCCTGTCTGCACTATGCAAGTGCATCCAAGGATAACCCCCGGTTGGTGTAGGACTAATGCAGGATATGAAATCAAAGATATTAGAATATGTGTTTGGATGACTAAAGTGGACTGGTCACCTAGAACTACTTCCATCCTCCGAGCATGTTTGCTCTTGCAAATGGAGATTCGCAAGAGCAAACATGCTCGGAGTGGAGACTCCAGCCGACAAATAAAGGCATGAATGAGGTGAGAGCTCTGTTCTTCGTCAGTGTTTACTCCAGCTGGTCAATAAAGGCAAGCCAGAGATGAGGAACAAGACTTCTATCGAGATAGGATCCGAAGGGTCGCTACTGCCCCACAGCTCGCCACATGCTGCCCTGCGGGTTTCTGTATCTCTCTTGGTCTGGCTCTTCGTCCTAGATCTGTTTCGGCAAAGCAAACTCTAAAAGTAACTCACAGATCTAGAGTTCAGGAGCGCGCAAACCCCACCACGACGTCAACGTAGAGATACGGCGGTGGGGATATTATTATGTATTATTATTTTAAGCCTGTTAGTTTTTAAAATATGTTACATAGAGAAGTCTCTGCATGGGACTTATGCAACCCTTAAAGACCCATAACCCTTATCCTTTTGCAAATATAGGCGTGATGGTAGAACATGTTATGTTTCGACGAGATTTTCACCCACTAGCTCGTTGTTCCAGTAAATTGAATAAACGATTCTCACTCGGTATCGGCTATCTTCAACGGTACACGCAAGAAGATACCAGTTAGTTGTCGTGTGATACGAAATGTGTATATGACGTGTAAAAGTGTCATTTTTTGCCAACTTTACAAAGTAATGATCATTCATTTGTTATTTAGATCCAATAAAAAGCTTTTTTACCATTGCCACCCGAAAAAGGACATTTGATTCATCGATAACACTGAATAAAACTCTCTTTTAGTCACTGAGTGAATAAAAACATTTTTTATTTGGAACAAACACGAATTATACGAATTATGTAAAAAAAAAAAAAACAAATAAAGCGTGCTGAAAGTACCTACTGGCTGGCTAAATGGATCTATTCCATAAAGCTATACGATTAAATTAATATATATATATATATATATATATACCGTGGTTGTTTTATGTCATTGGAAAATCTGTTAATGCAATTTTAATACGTATAAAATGAGTTGACAAAAATGAGACTGACTCCGGAATCAGTTCGTTCCAAAGCAGCAATTATAGTTGATATACTACTATATATTTTCTCGCAGTCAATGGTAATGGTAAAAAGTAAAGTACACCACTCGTGACCAAAAAATATCCATCTCGGTCCTTGTATCCCTCGCTCCGGTCAGGATTCTAATCTAGAATCCTTCGCTGTTCTCAGGATCCAACTTAGTCCCTCGAATTAAATTCCCTTTTTTTCACTTGTTGTATAATCTACTATTTTACCATTGCCACCCGAAAAAGGACATTTGATTCATCGATAACACTGAATAAAACTCTCTTTTAGTCACTGAGTGAATAAAAACATTTTTTATTTGGAACAAGCACGAATTATACGAATTATGTTAAAAAAAACGTGCTGAAAGTACCTACTGACTGGCTAAATGCAGCTATAATAGTTTGCTAATATTGTTATTAGTTATTTAAAAAAATATCCTGCCAATTTTAATTAAAACGTAGGGAACAGCTGATTTTTTCGAGATTTCAGGTTTGGTCCCATAGTAAAAAAATTCATAATAATGAGTACCCCTTAAGAGGTTGTGCATTTAATTCCGGGTATCGTTAAATGTATCAGAAGACCTATTTATTTTCTCACAGTCATTGGTAAAAAGTAGAGTAAGCAACTCGTGGAAAAAAAATATTCATCTCGGTCCTAGTATCCTTCGCTCCGCTCAAGATTCTGATCTAGAATCCTTCGCTGCTCTCGGGATCCAACTTAGTCCCTCGAATGAAATTCCCTTTTTTTCACTTGTTGTATAATCTACTATATTTTATTAGCTTTGAAAGTTGTCGTGAACCTAATTTTGTTGATATGTGTGTGTGTGTTATAATAAAATTATACTCGTATCGTAAACACGAACAAACACACAACCGTGTCGAACAAACATACAAACGTTCAAAGCATAAATAAATATTTGCAGCTAGTAGGTACCAACATTTTTACTATGCCCGTGGATTCATATTGACGTTATTATAAAGCCTGTTACACGTACATTAAATCGAGAAAAGATGGTACGGCTATGCCTTTATTTATTTGTTTTGCTCGACTTGGCAGGGGCACTACCGTGCCCCCAGATAAAATTCCATACAATAATTTAAATTCCATATAACTACAAAACATCAATCAAAAGCCAAAAATTCCATACAAACGTAGATTCAAAATACCAGGGTCACATTAGTACAGGAGCGTAACACACCAGTAACAGAACGCGCGTCAGACGGCGGCCGCGGTAACAAATGTTAGGTGTGAGCGCTGAAATATTGTGCCGAGATCAGCAAAGGATACACAGGAGGTTTGTTGTTGAGAAATTAGAGAAACTCATTCCGGTAACGTCTTCTATCCTTCACGGGAAAGAAATGGGGGAATGTTGTGCTGAGTAGTGAGTTGAAGACATCGCTTTAAGCGCTGGAAGGGGAAGAACAGTGACGTTGCATCCAGTACATCGAGTTTTGTTAAAAGCTTGTCGGCTTTAGATTGTAGTATTTGTCAATTATTGATCTTGCACAGAAATGTATAAACGTTAGGAAATACTCAAGCTTCATGTGTTCGCACTTGTTGGCGTAATGCATTCCGACCTATAGGCATCAAATGTGAGTTTGTGGGGCCTACTTGCTCCATAAATTACCGAGTACGTTTAACGCTAAACACAATTAAAACATTGTTCTGTCTCTGTCATCTTCAAATGATTGGCAGAAACAGAACGATGTTTTCAATTCGTTTAACGCTAAATGTATTTAGTGTTTTGTAGTGTAAGTGAGTCTAAGTGTGTTTTGTAGTGTAAGTGAGTCTAAGTGTGTTTTGTAGTGTAAGTGAGTCTAAGTGTGTGTGTGTGTGTGTGTGTGTGTGTGTGTGTATGTGTGTGTGTTTGTAGTCTAAGTGTGTGTTTATTTAAATGCATGCGTGTTGGTATAGGATATATGCACTGTATTACCTGTGTTTCCTTTAGTTTCCCTCAGTCAGGTGTATTCCCTGCTGTTATTCGGGCCCTCGTGTGATGGATGCAGCAGCAACACTTGCAGCTGATGTAGACTGAACGTCTAGCGTTTGATTACTGACGCCACTGCCGGCTGCTGAGGAGAAAATGTAAATATTACTATTGCACGATGCGTACTACATGTGCATTGAGAGTTGTTTTCAGGAGGTAAGCTAACTTGTTGATAAGTAGTTGAAACCGAGGTGACAAGATAAGATAAAAAGTCGATGAACAAAAGAAATTACAAATAAAAATTCAGCCCCCGGCGCCGGCGTCACGCTCTTCATGTTTTTTTTTCAGTTCTTATTTTTCATTGCACACGCGCAAAGTTTTATTATGTAAGATTTTTTTAAGTAATTCCTATCCTACCAATAAAATCCATTTTTTCTTTTCGATAATCTTATCTTTTAGCAAAGATTTTCGACAGAAATCCGGGTATGTAAACTTCACGTTTCCATCAACGTGGTTGGAAACCACTCAACTAAGCCGATTACCTTTGCCCATGGTATGCACTCGTACCATAAAAGCCATGGCCTTCCCTCGCGCTATTAGCAACACAACAGTTTTGAGGAGTTATGGTGACATTTTACAGTTGTCTCAGAATTGGACAATTAAAGTAAGGATTTATTACAATTGCTAGTGCGAAAATAGTGTAAAGTTGCCAATAAAAATAAAATAAAGTTGCGGGAGACATTTAATGTGTGAATGTATGCATTGTCACGGTTTTCTCTCGTAGAGTTCGTGTTGGCTGCAGCTCGGTGTTCATTGCTACTTTGGTATAACGTTCTTCATATTAGTAGTCAACAGACATCGAGAGTATCTTATTCATATACCGCCCTGTTTATGAAAGATGCTTGACAAGAGATATTGTTCAAAGAAATTGGCCAAAATCAATAAAAAAATAAACCACTAACTATGCTGCCGTCGTGAAAGAATATGACAATAGACAGTTTACCATTATATTTTTGGTGTTAAAATCTTACCATATTATAAACTAGCGACCCGCCCCGGCTTCGCACGGGTGGAGTGTAGAAAAAAAAAATATTTTAAAAAAAAAACAAAAACCGACTTCAAAAACCTAATAAACACTAAAAACTTAAAAATAAAATAAAATTGAATAACTACATATAATCAAGAATTATTAACCTAAATAACCTTACCTAACTTTAATCTACACTATATTTTACATTTTAACAGTTTTTGGAGTCGGTGCCAAGCCAAGTGTATCTATCTAATAGGGCCATAAAATATTTTCCCTTAATTTTTATTATTACAATAGTTTACGAGAGTAAATTAATATCATATTATTAGGTACTTACTGATATTTTTACAAAGCTGTTAAAAGTTTTAGTCAGCGCTCGATAGTTGGCGTTGTACCGTATTCTGAATCGCGATATGGTTTCGTTACCGAGAAACCTATGAAGATCAAATTATGTTACTATCGAGCGATCCAGCATATCCATTTGCTGTCTTCTCCCAGTGACGCCCTAAGCCGAGGTCCGTACCCCACAAGGGGTGCCCTTAGCGTGTAGTCGCTTAGTTTTTAGTTGTATGCCTGGCTGGAGGCCTTAATTTATTGAGGCATCCACAGGAAAGCCCAGTTAAGCAGTCGACAACCTCCTATAGGTTGAACTGCGAGATGCCATTCCCCAAAAACAACTATCGAGTTTCACATTTCGTCTGCAAGAGCGCGCCACTATCCGAACAAAAACAACTCCATCTTCTTCTGTTGATATTCTGTTTTGTGTTGTAATTTTTTTCAGTTTGTTTTGTTGAGTCTGTTAATTTTTTTTGCTGCTATAGTACCTTTTTTTAGGTTAATATTTTGTGAGTGCGGGCTTGGCACCGACTCCAAAAACTGTTAAATTGTAAAATATAGTGTAGATTAAAGTTAGGTAAGGTTATTTAGGTTAATAATTCTTGATTATATGTAGTTATTCAATTTTATTTTTTTTTAAAGTTTTTAGTGTTTATTAGGTTTTTGAAGTCGGTTTTTGTTTTTTTTTTTTTAATAATTTTATTTTCTAGTTTTTAGTTTAAGTTTGTACATAATTCATAGTTTTAAAGTTTCTTTTTCAATTTTTAATAGAAAGAAAATTCATTTTGTTTAATACGGGTAGGCCTACTAAACGCGCTGCTCAAATGAGACAGCGCCGTTTGGAAGAAAGTACCGACAAAAGGGAAGAACGTTTAAAGAAAAGTAGGGAAAGAAATACTAGAAACATTTCAAATGGGAGTGATGAGCAGCGAACGTATAGACTTTCTCAGAAGAGAGCAAACACGAAATTATCAAGGAAAGTCCAGAAAGTCATGCTCAGCGGCTCAGTTTGATTCGTGAACGATTATCAAACGAGGCTCAAGAGCAACGTGGTCATCGTCTCGGTTTAATTCATGAACGATTGTCTCACGAGACCGAGGAGCAACGTTCTCATCCTCTCGGTTTGATTCAGGAGCGCTTATCAAACGAAACCGAGGAGCAAAGTTCCCGCCATCTTCACGTGCAATACGAGCGTCTATCCAATGAATCTGCCGAATCCAGAGCGACTCGATTAGATATTATGCGACAAGCTAGTCGTAATCGTAGGGAGGTATCATCAGTAAATGGTTTTGAACAGGCTATTAACATTTTCGCTGACTTGCCATGTGCTATTTGTTATAAGTAAAGCTTTGTATCCACCACAACGCTGTTATTTACATACTGCTATGTACAGTACGTTAATACCCGAAGAGTTGGTGCGTCTGGGTAAAATCGTAACATGCTCTCGCTGTCAAAATAATATAAGGAAACGAAAAATTCCACCAGCAGCTTTCTGGAATAAAATGACAGTCGCGACTATACCTAAGGAGCTAGCTAATTTGACAAAATTGGAAGAACGATTTTTATGCCGTGTTATGCCGTTTCTTAAAATAATGAAGCTACAAAACCGTTTCTCTCAAGATTGGTGCAAGGGACAAGTTACTTTATTTGCAAAAGACGTTGTCGAAATCGCTGAACAACTGCCACTTATGCCAAACCAAATAGGACTAGTTTTGATTGTGGAAAGTCTCGAGAACCTGCAACGCTCCCAAGAGTTTATAGTGGATATAAACAGATTGTATCAAGCTCTAACCTGGTTAATGTCACACAATGTACTCTATAGAGATATTAGACCCCATTTCGAGAATGTTACTGACTTATCTGAAATTTTACAAATTTGTGAAGAGCCTACAAGTAATGGTGAGTCTATGGAGTTACAATCTACTCCTCAAAACAACTACGGGAATATAAATGAAGACATTTCCATACTACACGGATCGTTTCATCAAGCCGATTTAAGATTTGATTTGCAATCTCGGGGTAAACAATGCACTGCTGTAGCACCTGTAGCATGTGCAGCGTTTTGTACAGACGAGGGAAGTCAATGGTCAAAGAGCGACATTGATTATACAGGGTTACAGGGAAAGTCGTACTGAATATTAAAGGAGGTTATTATTCAGGTCATTTCTGATGATTTTGATTCTGAAATAAAATGTCCGAAACTTAACCGTTATGGAGATATTAAATTTTAAAGATTATTTTTTAAAATCCTTTATTTTTTGGCTTTTAGTCGTTTTCTTTGGGATTAGAGCTCCTAGAGTCGGTTTTTTTGATGTATCTAGTTAGAAGACATGTCCATTAATAAAAATGATTAATAGAATTGAACCTACTACTAACAGCTTAAAAAACTGCTCGACAACGGTTAGCATTATGAATTTTCTAATAGTGTTCTTAACTTTGATGGGCTTTAAAAAAAAAATATGTATGGAACTTATTCTGCGAATAACTTTACAAAGTTCTACGTCTCTTTAGCTATTCAAAAAGGTATATCATCTACTAGGTTTGTTCATAAAATCTTAAAATAATGTCATTAGAATAGGCCCATCTGGTAGTACAACATAACAGAATTTCGATACAAAAGAATCCGGCTTACTACCTGGCCACTTTTAAACAATGAAAAAAGGTTTGGGTAGACATTGTTTGTGCCCGGGAGACGTGCGGTGACAGGTATTTATGTCATTTTAAATGTCTGAATTGTCAAATCGTGGATCGTGGTGTTTGTTTAGTCTGCTCATGCGATTCTTCCATGGTAGATGTGTTATCCGTGCCCTCCGATTTTTTTTTGTAAAAACGCGACTTGGCTTGGATTTTTGGACTGTTTCATCTTCTAACTGTGTGACGTGGCTTGTAACTGGACTTTGATTTGTGTTGTGAACATGGCAACATTTACCAACGAGGAATATGCTGACATCCTAATGTGTTATGGATTTTGCGAAGGAGTGTCGTTGCGTGCACGCAATGAATACATGCTAAGGTATCCTACTCGCCGAGTACCTGATATTGGCGTATTTGACAGAGTTTATCGAAGACTACGAGAAACTGGTTCTGTGCTAGTACGTCGGACTGACATGGGACGACCTCGTGTTCTTGATGACGACGACGAAGATAATGAAATACGACGTCTCTTTGAAGCCGACCCAACCACGTCAACAAACGTTGTCGCTCGACGGCTTGGTATTTCCCAGTGGAAAGTCTGGTTCGTAATGCACAGTTCTGGGCAATACCCTTACCATTACACGCCAGTGCAAGTAATTGAAGAAGGGGATCCATTGAGACGACTACCACCATTATTGAATACCGACCATTATTGGGCTCCCAAAGCGCAAGGTAACCCCAAGAAAAAAAGACCAAAAGGGTCACAAAGGAGATTCAGTCTTAATGTGTGGATGGGTATAATATCAAATAACTTGATAGGGCCATACTTCCTGCCCGATAACTTGAATGGCGAGACATATGAAAACTTTTTGAGGGAGGAGTTACCCTCTTTAATGCAAGACTTGCCTATTGCATTGAGACGAGACATGTTCTTTCAACATGATGGCTGCCCAGCGCACTACAGAAGAAGTGTTCGAGCATGGTTGGACGAGAATTACCCAAACCAATGGATTGGATGAGGCGGACCCATAGCATGGCCGGCGAGGAGCCCCGATTTAACGCCGATGGATTTTTATGTGTGGGGTCATATGAAAAGCCTAGTATACGACCAAATGACACCGATCGCAAATGTCGATATTCTAAGACAAAAAATTATTGATGCGGCTGAGGAAATGAGGCGGAACCTACGAACTTCTGTCGTGAAAAGTAATTTAAGAAAAAGAATGAGACTGTGTAAGAAATAGCGGCGGCCATGTAGAACATGAACTATAAAAATATTGCTAAAATTTTTGTCTTTTTTTTACGTATTTTAGCTACTTTTACCTCAAACTAAAAATGTACCCTGTCCTAACTTAACTGTTATTTGGGCAATGTTTTGCCTATTTAATAGCAAGTGTTATTGTTATACCTTTTTGAATAGCTAAAGAGACGTAGAACTTTATAAAATTATTTGCAGAATAAGTTCCATACAATATTTTTTATTAAAAGCCTGTTAAAGTTAAGAACACTCTATTAGAAAATTCATAATGCTAACCGTTGTTGAGCAGTTTTTTAAGCTGTTAGTAGTAGGTTCAGTTTCTGTTGATCATTTTTATTAATGGGCATGTCCTCTAACTAGATACATCAAAAAAACCGACTCTAGGAGCTCTAATCCCAAAGAAAACGACTAAAAGCCAAAAAATAAAGGATTTTTAAAAATAATCTTTAAAATTTAATATCTCCGTAACGGTTAAGTTTCAGACATTTTATTTCAGAATGAAATTCATCGGAATGACCTGAATAATAACATCCTTTAATATTCAGTACGACTTTCCCTGTAACCCTGTATAGTAATCCTCGGAGACAAACTCTACCGTGAGTCCATTGCTTCCAGACAGGACCCCGCAATAGGAGAAGTTAACCCTGAATATCTTGCCGCGAGTGATCTTGCTCTTCAAATATTATACAACAGAAAGAAAATTAATATCTCAGTTTCTGACACCAATTATAAGGGTCATTTAGACACAGATCAGTCTTGAAGGGTTCCCTAACCTAAAAAATGCTTAAACATTGTTTTTCAGAGAAAATTGTTGCGGAAAATTCTATGACTGTGGCTGTATATCATAACGCTGAAACGGATGCTTATAGATATTGGCTGTTTGATTCACATGCACGTGGGTCTAAGGGAGCTAAAGCTCCAAGACGTGGTGCTGCCTGTTGCATTAAATTTAAAAATGTACATGGCATACTACGACAAAATTTGTTTACACCGACGACTAAAGTGACGGCCCAGGATAATATCTTTCTCAATGTGTACTCATTAACTGCTTTGGTTATAACACCAGAGAATGAGGCCGCAAATAAGCTTTTAAATCGACCCCACGATGAGAGAGCTTTAACAGAAATGGCCCGGTTGCGTAATCTTTCCAACAACTAGGTTGGTTTTAAGAATATTTTATGACTAGCTTTCCGCCCCGCAGTCACCCGCGGAAACTTCGTTTTCCCGTTATTTCCTATCCCGTTGGTATTTCGTTAAATCCTGACTTAGTGTGTTCTATATGGAATGCCCATGCCAAGTCGATTTCACTTTTTTGTTATTATTCATTTTATTTTTCTTAATTTTTAATGTCGTAGATGGACAAGGATTACAATTATATACATACACAACACATCTACAACCGTAAAAAAATGTAGATGTAACAATGATAAATTACACCTTTACTGTATTATTGTTACAATTTAAAAGCGCCCTTAAAAGCGAACTGGCGTAATGTTATGTTATGGTATGGCGTAAACTATGCATACACAAACAATCGCAGCAATCGCGAGACATGTGCTGTCGTTTTTTGAAGATTTCTATCGTCTGTGGTTAGTCCATCACCTCCTGACCTGATGATCACGAGACCAAAATGGCAAACGCCCTTTCAAACATCAAAAAAATAATTTACTAAATCAGTCGATGCCTACTCCTTACTGTTAAGGAGTTGTAGCTTCCATCATCAGCTCAGCTACATGAGATGATTATTACCATACGCAAGTACTTAAATTACTTCATAAGATTTGCGAAAAACGATGTGAGGGCCCATAAAATTTGAGGGTTGCCCTCGATTTCTCCAGGATCCAATCATCAGATCCTGTCTTGGTGACTATGGGACCACTTCAGAAGTATCTCCTTTCGAACAAAAAAAAGATTTTGAAAATCGGTCCACAATTGGCGGAGTAATCGCGTAACAAACACACAAAAAAAAAACACCGTCGAATTGATAACCTCCTCCTTTTTTTGAATTCGGTTAAAAAGAGGTGAACTCACCAATAAATACACACAATTGTCGTATATTAAACATTTAATTTGTAATAAAAGTTATTGAGGTCAATAATCGAGATGAAAACTATCCTATCTTTTAAGTTGGACCAAATTACAAATAGTGACCAAATTTCATCAAGATCGGTTCAGTAGTTTCGAAGTTCATTCAGGACATACATCGTGACACGAGATTTTTAAATACATAAGATTAAAGTCGCTTTTCGTGTACGTCTGTGTGACCGAGTTGTTTTTTTTAAATTACGCAACAGATTTCACCATTTCACCAGGTTTTCACCATTATTTTGATGATTTATTGATTTTCTGGTTTACTTACTGATTATTTTTAACTTGCAGATAATTACAGAAAAAAATCGTAAAAAAAACCGTGCGAAGCAGGGGCGGGTCGCTAGTTCTCCATAATTGACAGAGAACTTTGGTAATCATGCAATGTATCCTAACCTAAAAAAACACTCCACAAAGAATAGAAAAGAAAAGGGATAGCTTATCTTATTCACAAACACGTTCAGACAGTTTTCATATGAATACTTATACGTAACATATATGTATTGGCCACAGATAACTCAGTAACACTACACTTGGCAACGTATTACTGGACGCCGATATTCACCGGCTGATTTACTGCCCCTGGCGACTTGATACATCGCTTTCCGATCCACTCGATATGTGACACATTACCGTAATTGGGACCATCCAACTCCTAGGACATCTAACTCTAATATATTTTCTATAAAAGGAAGATTGATAATATAACCGATAAGAAATTATTTGTGTGGGATGAGAGTCTGAGAGCAAATTGGGAGTCTGCTCAGGCTTTACGATGTTATCATAATCATCATCATAATCATTTATTCATTATTGTTAAATTCTAGTTTCATAGATCTGTGTATTTATAAATTTGCATGCCTTATGGTAGGATATGGTTAATGGACACTATTGTTTGTATAAGACCTTTCTTTTGTATACAAAACACAGATCTATGAAACTAGAATTTAACAATTAAAAGACGTTATTTAAAATATCGTATGGAGTAACATTATATAAGTTTATCCTGTAAATATTCAGTGACAGAGTAATATGCTTTTTTTAGTAACAGTGTTTTTATATTCTTTTTAAATATATTTATATCACTTATCTCCAGAAGTGAATTTGGAAAATGGTTATATATGCGTGGAGCCATACATAATATACTTTTATTTAATAACGCTGTTATTGGGTTGTTATTAATCTTAGGCAAACTGAAGTGACAGTGGGCTGGCCATGTTTGTCGAAGGACCGATGGCCCAGCTAGATGGACCGACAAACTCAAAAAAAAATGGGCAGGACAGACTGGATGCGAAAGGCGGAGGACAGGGTGTTGTGGCGCAGTCAAGGAGAGGCCTATTTCCATCGGTGGAATGCGATAGGCTGAGTTGATTGACTGATTAATCTCAGGTATAATGGGAAGATGGAGGATTTTAGTTTATTTTCGCGTTGGACAAACTGTTAATGAGTTATTATTTGGAAGCATACTGCAACTTTCTATAAATTATAATTACTATTAAACCCACTGAACTTCAGTGAGTTGCAAGTAACACCTTTTTTAATATTAATGGTGGCCAGCTACTGGGCTCAAACAATATAAAAGCAAAGTACCATGACACGAAAGAAAAAGAATAATAATGCTAATTTTAGCCTCTCAGTGTGTGGTTCCGGCTGCATCCGGTTAGACTGGAAGCCGACTCCAACATAGTTGGGAAAAGGCAGATGATGAGGGTGTGAAAGACTTGATGGTAGCATCTTTTTGCGGTTACATCAAAATACTTAACATCTTATCGAACTGTAAAATAACCCCGTAAGCAGGATGTTCAACATTGGTCATGTGCAGGCTGATGTTATAAGAAATTCATCCCGACTTTTTATGACAAGCGAGCCCAATTTATTTTTATTTAAGTACAAATTGAATCATATTTTCAATATCTTCAACTTTATTTCACGTAGTCCCAATCTTATTTAGAACTGTATCGACAGACCATTTCTATCTGACCTTGTTTTAAGGTTTTTTTATAAAAATCTATACGAATGACATCCAATTCTGCGGCGGGCGGTGCGAAACTACGCATTTTACTTTTGTACGTGAATTTTATTCTTTTGATTATGTCTAGTCTTTGATTATATTCCTGTTCTCTAAAAGTTGGTATCGAATTGAATAGCTTTTTCAACAAAATAGGTTTTACCCGACTACGGCAAAGCCAAAAGGAAGGGTAATAAGCTGCTGCTGCTGCTGCTGATTTTAATGAATGAGATGTTAATAAATTCGTAATAATGGCCAGAGTAATATAGGTTACATAAATTGTATCAAAATTTTATGTGACGGAATTTAAACCTAAGATTCTAACCACGAAAAAATTAAACTGAGATAATCATCACGTGTTTGGTATCAAAAGAAAGGTCTCGGCGAGCACATTACAAATATGTATATAATTCATATTGTTTAAGTCAAAACGGAAAAGTATTAAATAAAAAATAAAGTTTAAAAAACTATAACCCGACTACATAAAAAAGGGGTGTAAAAAGAACGAAACAAGAAAATAATTCAAATGGAAATCTAGAAATGCATAGGTACAAAAATGGTCAAGCTAGAGCCGTGGTCGCACTTACTGTATACCTACTAAGATCATGTGGGTGCCAGGAACACCTCCATTAAACAGACATGGTACAGTCTGTGAAACGGACATGTATAGTGTACGGAACCGCACATTATTTTGCATACTCACGCGCCGTGCATTCTGTGCGCTCAGCATTTCGTACCTACCATTTAAGTATTTTGTATAATTATACTTATTCAATAAATCAGTGTTCAGCGGACATTCGCGGTGGTCGGTTTTATTTCATCATCATCCTCATAGAATCGCCCCGGTATCATCACTAAGTGTAGGGATCCCCTCCATTTATTTTGGTCCTTCGAGCCGGTTCGTCATTAGACATCAAAAGGTTGTATGATACCTCAACCGAATGTATTCACGCGATACACAATCTCGGTGTTGATACGAATACATGGGATCCGTTGCTGGTTCACTTACTTTGTAAAAAACTGGACCCAGAAACATATGCTGGATACAAAGAATCGCGCAGGAATCCTCGTGACTTACCAAAGCTAGAGGAGTTAATGTCTTTCCTCGAGAGTAAATTTACTGCTCTTGAGCCCATTAAAAACAATAAGGAACCGTCATCATCAAGCAAACGGAACCCAAGTCAATCGCATAATAAGCAAAACACTATTAAAGGTTTCGCTAACAAAAATTATCAAGCCATCATTACGCAAACTTCGAAATGCATCATATGCAACTCAAATCATGCCCGCAATTTGCTATCGTGCAAAAAATTTATGAAGATGACATCAGATGTTCAACTGAAATTGGTGTCGAGAACAAATATCTGTCGAAATTGCTTATTCAGCCACGATGAAAATCAATGCACCTCGACGAAACGATGCAAAACCTGTCAAGGTGACCATCCATACAATACTCCATGAAGCGTGTGTTTCATCATCATCATCAGCTCCTCAAGCAACTTCATCATCATCTCCAATGACTGCTTCGTCATCAAAATCATCAAACAAACACCCTAACGTTAATCATGTCGCAGGGGATGACGAAGAGTTATTGTTGACCACGCTGTCAATCAATGTCAAGTGTTCTGACGGCAGCTACGTGACCCTTAGGGCACTTCTAGACCAGGGATCACAAATATCATTAATATCGGAAAACGCTGTTCAGCGATTAGGGTTGCAGCGTCAACGATACAACGCATCAGTGTCAGGGATAGGTGTTGGTGCTAGGCAAAGCAAGGGACGGGTAACAATCGACTGTCAATCTATCTACGGTGACTATTCACTACAGAAGCACTGGTTCTGTCCAAAGTCGCTAACTGCTTGCCTGGTGCACCATTCAAAAACAATCATGGCCACATATCCAGCATCTTCAATTAGCAGATCCAGAATACAACGTGTCTAAGCCAATAGACATTCTCTTGGATGTGAGTATCTATTCTCAAATCATCATGGACGGTCTCATCAAAGGACCAGTGCAGGCTCCGATTGCACAACAGACCGCACTCGGATGGATCCTGTCTGGCAATGTTCGCACTTTTAACTGTCATATCGCAACAAATGACTTATCAGATTTATCAAAATATTGGGAGATAGAGGACGTTGAAACATCATCATCACCCCTTACCAGTGAAGAGCAGTACTGTGAAGAGTTTTATCAGGAAACTACTCGTCGTTTGGATACTGGTAGATACGAGGTTGGCATACCCATGAAACCCGAATATGAAAAACAGCTCGGAGCATCTAAATCAAAGGCTATTGTACAATTCAAACCGTTAGGAAGAAAAATGTGCAATAACGAATCATTTGCAGAAAATTATAAATCATTTATCTCTGAATATCAACAACTGGGTCACATGTGTAGTGCTAATAATGTCGACGAATCAAAACGTGCCTTCTTCCTACCACATCATGGCGTAATTAAATTAGATTCAACAACAACAAAACTAAGAGTCGTTTTCAATGCGTCGGCAAAATCAACATCAGGAAATAGCCTAAATGACCTCATGTGCTGCGGACCAAACCTTCAAAAGAAACTCATGACACTCATCTTAACCTGAAGAACATACAATTATGTTATCACGGCAGACATAGAGAAAATGTTCCGCCAAATCTTTATCAGGCAATCCGATCGCCATCTTCAATCAATCATTTGGCGGAAATCATCTCAAGAAGTACTCAAAGAATATCATCTTACTACCATAACGTACGGTACTAAGGGCGCTCCTCACTTAGCGATGCGAACGCTTAAACAGCTGGCAATAGACGATGCTGACAAGTATCCTCTAGCTGCGTCAGCCTTAAGCTAATCATTTTATATGGACGACCTGTTCAGTGGAGCAAATACTATTCATCAAGCCAAGGAGCTACAGCATCAACTCATTGAGATGCTAAAGGGAGCTGGTATGAACCTCCGGAAATGGTCCAGTAACGTGCCAGACATACTGGTAGATCTATCACCAGATCAACTCAACAACCCCTTAGACTTCAAGTGCTCGGAAACAAGGAAAACACTTGGATTAAGATGGAACTCATCAACGGATAGCTTCAGCTTTCGAAATCAACTACAAACTCATGATAAACGCGTCACAAAGAGACAGCTACTTTCGGAAATTTCAAAGCTATTTGACCCCTTAGGCTGGCTGTCACCGTTATCGATCAGAGCAAAACTGCTTTTTCAAAATGCATGGTCATCACATTTATCATGGGACGAAGAAGTTCCGCAACCGATTCAAGATGACTGGATTCAGATTAAGAATGATTTCAACATGATAGATCAATTTACCATACCACGCTATCTCGGCAACACAAACCAATCATATCAAATACATGGATTTTGTGACGCATCCGACAAAGCATACGCATGTGTTGTGTATGTAGTAGCCAAAGACCATAAGGGCGAGAGCACATCAACGCTCGCTGTAGCAAAAACAAAGTTAGCACCTCTGGCAAAAAGGATATCATTACCACGACTCGAGCTATGTGGTGCGCTACTACTATCACAACTTATCAAGAAGGTCATGGAATCATTATCAAACCAAGATGTGGAGATTTATGTCTGGACAGACTCCATGATAGTTTTAGGGTGGATACAAGGCGACGTGAAGAAGTGGAAACAATTCGTAGCTAACAGAATTACCAAAATCATTAGTATCATTCCATCATCAGGTTGGCATCATGTGAGGTCCGAAGAAAATGCAGCAGATTGCGCCACTCGGGGTCTATCGTCACGGCAGTTCTCAAGTCATTCGCTGTGGTGGCAGGGTCCGAAATGGATAAACAATTTCGAACAAAGCACCCTTCCTATCACCGCATATCAATCACCACAGTTGGAAACCAAGAAGCTTAGTGTAAACACGGCTTTATATCAAAATCATATGTCGTTGATACAAGAATTTTTACAGAACTACAGTTCCTTAACTCGCATTGTGAAAATCGTCGCTTGGATATCGCGTTTCATTACGCAATCACGAGGCAAACATACATTAAAAACAGATGTATTAACGTCAGCAGAAATGGACAATGCATTAAATATCATTATCAAAGATGACCAATTAAAACAATTCCATGAAGATATATTGTTTATCAATCAAAAGGGACATGTGCATCCTAGAAGCAAAATATCGTGTCTTAATCCATTCATGGATGAGCACGGTATCCTTAGAGTGGGTGGACGACTGAAAAACGCACGCATAGACGACTCATCAAAGCACCCTATCATATCATCAAGCCATAGTCGTCTCACTGACTTAATCATTGATCAGGCTCATATTGCCACATTACACGGAGGCCCACGACTGACACTCTCATATATCAGAGACAAATATTGGATCATCAGTGGAATTCGTACCGTCAAAAGGAAGCTGAGATCATGTGTTAAGTGTCAGCGCTTTAGTCAAACACAATATCAACAAATCATGGCCGATCTTCCACAGCCACGAGTCACCCCGTCACGACCTTTTTCTCACACCGGTGTCGATTTTACCGGGCACGTCGAGTTGAAGGCCAATAAGGGACGTGGAATCAAAACCGTTAAGGGCTATATTGCTGTGTTTGTTTGTTTGGCTACCAAGGCTGTTCATCTGGAACTAGTTTCTGATCTAAGTACTCCAGCATTTTTAGCAGCCTTTCGCAGGTTCTCGGCCCGACGTGGAACACCAAGTCACGTTTACAGTGATAATGGCACGAATTTCGTAGGTGCCAGCGGTATCATAAAGAAGGAGTACCAAGATATCATAGCCACAATCAACACCGATTTCTTCAATAACATCAATGACATGAACATAAAGTGGCACTTCAACGCTCCTGCATGGCCAAGTGCAGGCGGTCTTTGGGAGGCTGCGGTGAAAAGCCTCAAATATCATCTAAGGCGCATTATCGGAGATTAGAAACTCACTTACGAGGAGTTTACTACACTCCTATATCAAATCGAGGCATGTCTGAACTCAAGGCCTCTCTGTCAGTTGACAGAGAGCCCTGAAGACGACGCTCTTACGCCAGGTCACTTCTTGATTGGCGGCCCGCTTCTATCTAGACCACAGACTGATCCAGATCACATAAACCGGTCAACAAGGTGGCAACTCATTCAATCAATGAACAAACAGCTTTGGAAAAGGTGGTCAAGCGAATATCTACAGCAACTGCAGGCTAGATCAAAATGGCGTAAGCCAAGTAGAAACTTCGAAATCGATGATGTCGTTCTTATCAAAGACGAAAACTTGCCACCCGGCAAGTGGGCACTAGGACGTATTCAAGCAGTTCATCCTGGAAGCGATGGCTATGTAAGGGTAGTCAGCTTAAAAACCAAAAATAATATCATCCAACGTCCTGTCACCAGACTTGTGTTGTTACCAGTAAACGAGGATACAATACAGGATCAAAATGTCAACCATCAAAACAAATCAGACGAGCGAAGCAAGAGAAAGCGACTTCCTCGCAACAACGTTTCATTGAAGAATTTATTCACCAGTTTCTTATTACTATTTTTCATGTTATTATCATCTACATCAGCGCAAAATATACCTAATCATGAATCGTATAACCTGACGTCATTAGAACAAAATCAAGCCATTTATTTCGATAGAATATCTAATCTTCAGTACATCCAGGACGAATGGCGGCTAGTTGTCTACTACAACATGATGACCTACTGGAAAGGTTTAGCCGACATCAAGAGTTACGTCAATCATATCAAATCATTATGCAACATCGAAGCAAGGAAACAATATCAGAGTATCACTCATCAATTAGAGCATGAAATAAGCGAAATTGAACACTATGATATGTTACTTAAATATCAAAGTTCGAAGAGGCTGAAAAGAGGCCTAGTAAACGGCGTGGGTTATATTGCCAACTCGTTGTTCGGTGTACTAGACGAAAGGTTTGCTGAGGAATATAAGGGTGACATCGAGCAGATCAGTCATAATGAAGAACATCTACAGAAACTTATAAAAAATCAAACAAGCATCTTAGAATCTGAGTTTAACATCGTACGCCGTAACGAAGACATCATGAATAAACAATTTGCATTTATCAAACAACGACTTCAAAATATATCAACTGAGGTCAATAAGGTACGTTTTGCAAACGAAGACAGCCTTTATATCACCTCATCAGCACTAGCAGCATCAATAATTCTCTCAAATATTCGATGGATTCAGCAAACGCTAATCGGTACCGTAACAGATATCTCACACGGGCACATTGACAGTCATTTGCTGTCACCGGAGCAATGATCGTATCAGCTGAGCACTATTTCCAGTCAACTGAATGGTAAACTTACGATACCTGTGGACTTAAGGAATGTCAAGGATCTGTACCGTTTACTAAAAGTGTCATCTAGAGTCTTCTCTAACTACTTAATCATTGAAATCAAGGTTCCACTCATAAGCAATGAATTGTTTGAGTTGAACAAAATCATATCTATCTCGCAAAAGAGAGGACTACAATATTATCATATCATTCCATCAGTACCGTTCCTAGCTTACAATCTGCGCAAGGATACAGCATTACTTCTATCAGAAGCAGACCTACAATCATGTACGCATGTTCCCAACGATAGCTTGTTATGTTAATTAAACATGCCCATCTACAACCTAAACATGAAGCAGTCCATCTGCGCAATCAAAATATTCAATGGCAAACAACTATGCCACTCCGTAAAATCGTCATGTGACGAGCAATGGATCAAATTGCACAGGCCAAACAGCTGGTTGTATGCATGTTGCTCGGAATGCCAAACTCGCATTATTTGCGCTGACGGAATCACAATGGTGAACCTCGTCGGCAATGGGATTATTACCCTAGGTCAAGGTTGCACATTGAAAGGAGAGACCTTTAGTATTTATGCTCATAATAATTTCATCAATCACGTAAATATTCATCATCACATCGAAGTCCCAGAGGTGTCCGTACTAAACAAAATCATGAAAACGTCTGCACCAGAGAATTTCAGTGAGGCTGAAGATCATCATCTCATTTGGAATCAATTAAGGGCTCAGATTGACGAGGTTAAGGAACAGTCGTCTACAGATCTGAGCATTCACGACATTCATCACTACACTGTGTTGTACATCAGTGTAGCTTCGGTCATCATCTTGGGTGGCGTCGCCGTGTACCTGATCAGAAGACAACGAAGTACGGGCAGGGCACCAGCGTCGCCGGCCCCCCAGGGCCAGGAGGCTCTCGAGGCGGGGCCTGTGATGGTCGCGCCGGCGGACACGGCGCCCGCGCCGGCGGCATCGCGTTCAGCGGAATCAGTGCAAAAGTGTAGTGAAGTGTTCACAATGAGTGGTGTAGACAGGGCTACCTCGCCCACGTTTCTACGTTCTGTGCACTTACAAGACCGCGATGATTAAAGACGTGTGTATTTTAGAATAGTCGTTTTAGTTAGTCTTATCGCATTTGTATAAGCTATCTATATAATTATCATTTTACTATTCGATATCATTTTACTATGTTACTTGTGTCTTACTTTAATTATCTGCCAATCAATCATGTCAGTTGCCATATTTGGGCGGGCAGGATGTACGGAACCGCACATTATTTTGCATACTCACGCGCCGTGCATTCTGTGCGCTCAGCATTTCGTACCTACCATCTAAGTATTTTGTATAATTATACTTATTCAATAAATCAGTGTTCAGCGGACATTCGCGGTGGTCGGTTTTATTTCATCATCATCCCCATAGAATCGCCCCGGTATCATCACTAAGTGTAAGGATCCCCTCCATATAGTACAGTGGGTTCGACCACGGCTCTGCCTTGACCATTTTTGTACCTATGCATTTCTGAATTTCCATTTGAATTATTTTCTTGTTTCGTCCTTTTTAGACCCTTTTTTTACGTAGTCGGGTTATAGTTTTTTAAACTTTATTTTTTATTGAAGAGAAAACTTCTATAGGCGCGTTGAGCGATTTTTGGTAGGAAAAAATCTTATGGGGGCGCGACACCGACACGCGACATGCCAATGTTAACAGTATATCTGTAGCTATGCATAGTTTTAAGTTTTCACTTCTGTCGGCAGTCACTATGACTGGCCTTTTTTTATTTCTCACCAATTCACAAACAAAACTTAGTTTTGGATTGAGATGCTTGAAAGCGTTTATAGAGGCATGAGGAACAGGGTGTAAAGTTTACTCATCCTCCATAGAAAAGGGAGGATCCTCCGACCAGACGGGTGTTGTGTCTGGTGGGCTACTCCCCGACGGCTGATGTCGGGATGTTGTATATATGCTAGTCGCGCGGTAAACTCTGATTGCGCGATGCAGGATTTTTATGTGACGTCAGTGTGATGCGTTCCATTGTGGCGATGTTGTTATGACGCCACATCACTCCCGAGACTGGAGGTCGATAGTGGGCAGAGTCGTGTATCTTGCGATGCTTGCTAGGGCCAGTTGTGGTTCCAGTGAGTCGGAACCGGGTGCCGCATAGTTCACGGTGAGTCGGAACTGTCTGCAGAGATGCCCCCAGTGAGTCGGGGTGGCGCTGCGTTATGCTCCAGTGCGTCAGATGTGGTACAGGACTGGGTTGAGGCTGACTGCTGGCGTCGACCAGGAGAAGTTTGAAGGACTCTGCTTGTTTGACCGGCCGAGAGAACAGTGTGCTGTGCCAAGGTTACTGATGAGGCTGAGGGTGATAACCAGGTATGCGCGGTCGCTGCATGTTGGTGGTCAGGATACCCGTTGAAGCCGTGGGTGCTGGCTGGCTGTGTGACTAGCCGCTCGAAAGCTCGAGGAAGTGATGCTGATGACGTCACGCTGTAGTAGTTCACGAAGGCTGCGCTGACGTTCATGTTCGGGGTCACCAGTATAGAGGCATGAGGAACAGGGTGTTAAGGTTCACTCACCCTCCATAGAAAAGGGAGGATCTTCCGACCAGACGGGTGTTGTGTCTGGTGGGCTACTGCCCGACGATTGATGTCGGGATGCTGTATATAGGGCCTCCCACGGTTATGCCACATGGAGGGAAAGTACCTTGAATATTGTAGATGGAACATTTTACTGAAAGAAGACATTATTTGAATTTAAAAAAACAATTTAAACTGCATTCATAGATATTTAAATAATTACATGGTTGAACCAGGAATCGAACCCGTTACTTGAGAAAAATAATCACCCTGTAGCTTTATCATACCAATCGAAAGGCAATTTTAAATGCGCGGTAAACTCTGATTGCGCGATGCAGGATTTTTGAGTGACGTCAGTGTGACGCGTTCCATTGTGGCGATGTAGATATGCCGCCACACGTTCGCTAAGGGAAATAATCTATTGCTGTCGTAAAGGAACATTGCTGTTTTCCGGTTTAAAGGGCAGGTGCGGTGAAATTACAGGCATTGTTTCCGGAAACACTAAATGGGGGTTTAGTAGCTGTGGCACTTACTACCGTACATAATTACATAGCAAAGCATATTCAACAAAAGTATGGCCTAAGACTACTGATCATTAGTGAGATTAGACAGTTTCAGTACGTAAACTGCAATCACCAAACCTACCATTAGAGATTCGTTAATCATTATAACTGCTACGATGACAAACTCAAACTCAAAACTCAAAGCATTTATTTCAATTAAACTAATTACAGGCACTTTTGAATTGTGAAAGAGTCGGTTAGTTAGTCAGAAAGTTGAAGCTAGTGGCCCATTCCAAAACGTAGATCTCTATGGAGAGGAACGGGCAAGAAACTCCAAGGACACTCTTTTAAATTAAGATTATTACATAATCCTAGGTATTCTTGTTGCTACTATATGTAAGAACAATGTAAAAAAAAATTAAAAACAATCCAAGATTTATGATTAAAAATAAGATGACCAGTTTCAACTGACGGCGCCCGGTCACGAACATGACGCGTGGATCAGTACCTACCATGCAGCTCAACCATTTTTTAGGGAGCGGAATGGTCCAACAACAGTCATGGAGCTTATATTTATGGTACCACGCTGAAGTGCAAATATATTTTTATTAATATCGTTGCGAAACGCCATATGTTGTTATACAAATAATGAAAGTAGTTAACAAACATAATTATTTCGACACAATACCGCGATGCAAAGTCTGATATAATTTAAATTACCTTCATCAACTGATTTTATAGTAACCGAACAGTGTAAATGCTTTCATACGATTACTCTTTAAATTCGTTCTGTCAACACCAACTGTTGGTTGGTCGGCGATAATAATTACATTAAAAATGTATGTACGAGTGTAAGTAATTATGGGTTCAGAATAAATAATTATTAAGCCCGGAATACAGGTCCTGGGTTCGATTCCCAGGTCGGGCAAAGTGTTATTTGGTTTTTCTATCTGGAATTTCTCAGTAACAGCCCGGAGTTTGGAATTGTGCCTGGTTGATGGCAATAGGCTCGCCCCCGTTACATGTGACTTAAACATAACTGGCGAAATGTGGGTGTACTATAGGTGCACCTTTACCTAACCCTTCGGCGAAACAAGCCGCGATGTTATATTGTGTTATAAATACACATGCCAGTAACTTGCATAACAGTACGCGTATAATGAAGTTCAAAAGTATCTGATGAAAAGTAAACAAATGGATCAAAAAACGTAGGTAACCTGTGAACGGTAATTTGTTTTGCCTCTTACAAATTAGGTGTATTGATTTGATAATTTGAATACTTAAACCGGAAATTCTAATTTTAAATCAACTTAAAGTTGATTTTCATTTGTCCATTGGGATCAATTTCATAACCTCAATAATCTTCGTCGATGATTTTTCAAATCCCATTTAATAATGTTATTCAAACAATAATTGTTGGAAAAAGTGGTCAGATATAATTTTGAAAGAAAAAAAAGACATCTTTTAAATACAGATTAATGAAACTCACTAACGCGTCAAATATCCGCGTAATAGAAGCCGTGTGCATGTGAGCGCTCAACGGTTTTCACGATTATATTTATTGTCGTTTGGAAAGTATTTAGCTTACGAACCTATGAGGTTCTTACAACATTTGAGATATTAAGGCGAAAGCGCCAGGTAGCCCGAGAAATTCAAAGTTTCTTACGTTTTTTGGCAATTTGCAAGTCAGTATTAGGTTGTATGTTGATCAAAATATGATTCGCGACCGTAAAAAATATGTATTTACACAATTATAATAATTAAAGTCATCAATACAACTCTTTGAAACCAGGTAATTCTATTGAATGACCATTTCATGAAATCATGACAATTAGGCTTATACTAACTTATGGAGTTGTATTACTGATTATTTTGATGATTATAATTCTGTAAATTCATATTTATAACAGTTGCGAATGACACTTTAATCAACATACAACTTAATACTGACTTGCAAATTGCAAAAAACATAAGAAAGTTTGAATTTCGCGGGCTACCTGGAGCTTCCCCTTTAAGAGAATTAGTAACACTAATTCCCTTTGCAAACTATTGTGCAAGTTACCGGTTTATTCCTGGCTTTTTAGGTATGAACTAATTGTCCACGAGTGCTACTGTCACTAACTACCATTTTTTGTGGATGGGAAATCATCAAATGACTTCTCCCGCTCTGGGCGGAGTGGGAGGGCGTGTCAGACTTTTACTGACTAAAACCCACCCATGTTCTTTCTGTTGCCTGTGCCGGGGCCACGGTAACTCTTTCGAACATCCCGCGACCCTAGCTACCTACGTTTTGTAATGACTAACTATTTCCAAAGGGTCCCCGAAACGATCAATTCCACTTGTAAATGTTTACGTGATTGATACACATTGATGCGCAAACTGATCGTCTACCAAATGCAATTGAAGCGATTGACAATATTACTACATTAGAAATTGATGGCAATTGATCAATTGCAATTGATCGTTTCGGGGACCCCTTAAGGCTGTTTCTCTATGAGAAATCACAGACTGATTATAATTGGTGCTTCTATGCCGTAATGAGCTAAGATTTATATCCTATCTAGGGCGGTCTGGCAAACCCTAATAAGACCACAAGTATAAGTTGTTAAGACTTGCAAATGCCATTGAATATCTTATTACTTCTCCAGTACATCACTTGCATTTCACTGTAATGCCATGAAAAACATGTTCCTTATTTTATAAGCTGCATGATTACGTACAAACTACTTTTTAAGGTTCCGTACCCGAAGGTTGCCAAATGGAACCCTATTACTAAGCCTCCGCTGTCTGTCCGTCCGTCTATCTGTCAGCGGGCTGTATCTCAGGAACCGTAGGTAATAGGTAGACAGTTGAAATTTTCACAGGTTGTGTATTTCTATTGTCGCTGTAAAAACAAATAATAAAAATTAAATAAAGTTAAAAATTAAAGGTGGTCCTCATACAAAAAACGTGTTTTTAAACTGAAGTATTTTTTTTTATATTTAGATAGTGTTAAATATTGTACGTTGGTACGGAACCCTTCATGTGCGACTCGGACTCGCACTTGGCCGGTTTTATAATCCGAAAGTTTCCTATTTATATTGCATCTGACAAACTACAGCAGTTTTTCAGCAATAAGTTCTGTCAAATTCTGTGATTCGATCTCTAAGAATTCACTATTATATTATTTTTTTTTGTTTAAACATTCATATACCAAATTCCAAGGTCTTTAATAAAAACAGTCACTCTATAATTTGTCTTGTTCACATCAATTACTAACGAATCTTTAATGTATTATTACATCGATTTAATAATAACTAGCGACCCGCCCGGCTTCGCACGGGTGTAATTTGGAAAAAAAAAGAGAGGAAAAATGTGAAGTTGCCTGCCCCCTTCTACCATCGGACATCTAGACGCACTGCAGGTTACCATCCCTACCTAGTTGCTATTCCACCAATTCGCACTAAGCGTTTCCAAATGTTTTTTGTGATGCGCACAGCAAAGGAGTGGAACTCTCTGCCTGCGTCTGTGTTTTCGAACGTATACAACCCCGATCTCTTCAAAGTGAGAGTTAACAGGCTTCTTCTGGGTAAGCTCGTTCCATCGTCGACTTTGTCTCTGTTATCTCTGACCTAGACTAGAGTCAAGAGCAAACCTATCTTAAATAAAAAAAAATAAAAAAGTTGCTGCCTTCGATTAGAGATTTCTTTCTAAACAATGTTTACAGTTGACTTTTCGTTACACAATACGAACAGAATTTTGTTTGAAACTGACGCGCGAAAGGGCCACGTATAAGCTCTCCATGGGAAAAGCACTCAACGCTCGGGTTTAAGCCAGCAACGTTGAATGACTTTGTGATTTGTAAATTGTCATGGAAAATGACATTTATAGGAAACTACAGTCTTATGAATTTTATTGGAATGGAAGACCGGGGAATTTTATTGGAAGAGGAGGCGCGGGGAGAGCGGTAGTGCGTGCCAGCCTGTGGCGGCCGAACGACTCCTGGAGAAAGACCACCACCTCTTAACGCAGTATTATTTTAATCTTACTCGAGTGTAGGAAAGAGATGGAGCTAGACGTCCTGTTTAGCTCGATCTCTTTCTCACACTGAAGTAACCTTAAAATAATATCTACTGCTTTAAGAGTTGGTTGGCCCCCTGTCCGTGTTAATAGTTAAAAGTTATTTTTCACTTTGTAGTGTTTTTTTGGAAGTCAGTTTTTTTTTAAGTTTTTATACCATGTAGTGATTCATCGAGCACTATATCTGATTCTATATTTATGTATATATAAGTAAGTACTAAATATAAATAATCACGTTCTTTATACAACTTCATATCATTATGAATGTCGAATCATTCATGTTGGATTGACGCTGAAAAATTGGTCACATAATTACCTATTTACATTGTCTTGTGATTTATGAGTGCGATTTAATATTTATTAAATGATTAACATAATTTGGCTGTTGTATTAACAACCGATGCTTTTGTCAGTAAATAAATCGACAAAATCAGCAACATTGAATACTCTAACGCTATTAAAATAATATGACTTCAAACAGAAATCTAAGATACCTACTCTGATAAAAATTAATCAAACAAAACCCATTACATTTCGCCAGTAAATTATACCATGAAATTCTATTCAACACACAGTTGAAAAATTTAAGCAATGCAATTACGTGCTGGTCATCAATCGGGTGGCATGTCGGGGGGGTTCGGCGGCGTTCGAGGGCGCTCGGGGGGCATCGGGTAGTTTCGCAATTTGTCATCCGTGCGCGATGACAGACGGACGGACGATTTTCATGATTTATTAAATGCATAGCGCTGACGTATTGCAGTGCGCGGAGCGGGGGCGTATTCTGGGAACTGCAAAGTGAATAGAGTTATTTATTGCTAGTTGAGTAATTGTTTTCATTAGTTAATGCTTTTGTGTTTTTGTTGCAGGTATATCAGAAACACTTACATTTGATGTATGCCTACAGTTCTAGACGGTGGAATAATTGTGTACTAACATTGCAGGAATTAAAGGAATTATTATTTCAAGGATTTTTTTGGGATAATGTTCGATATAATACATGAATAGCTATAGGCCCATATCGCTGGCTACGGTAATTGCGAAGGTGTTGGACGGTGTGCTGGACAAACAGTTAGATAAACACCTGTCGCTTCACGACGCACAGTTTGGCTTCAGAACTGGTCTGTCAACTGAACACGCTGTTCTTTGTCTCAAGCACATCCGATACTATACGGACCCCTGTGTACGCATGTTTTCTGGACTTATCAAAAGCCTTCGATCTGGTGTCTTATGGTGTTTTATGGAAGAAGTTGTATGACGAGACAACGCTTCCATCTGAGTTGATTGAGTTGTTTAAGTTTTGGTACGGCCATCAAACCAATATGGTGAGGTGGGCGGGCTCGCTATCCGATCCGTACAGGCTGGAGTGTGGGGTCAGGCAAGGAGGTCTGACGTCACCGAAACTCTTCTGTCTGTATGTAGACCGGCTGGTTCGTGAGCTCAGTGGCACTATGGTAGGTTGTTCAATTGACGGAACACTTATTAATAACATAAGTTACGCCGACGACATGGTGCTGCTGGCCCCATCGATCAGTGCCCTTAGGACGCTGTTATCCGTTTGTGAGCGATATGCGGAGGCCCTGGGTCTCAGATATAATGCAAGAAAGAGCGAGTGCCTGTTGTTCAAGGCAGGCACTAAGAGCTACGCTATTCCACCTATCAAACTCGTGGGGACCGCTCTAGAGTGGGTTACATCTTTTAAGTATCTGGGGCACTGGGTCACTGATACGCAGACCGATAATAGTGACATGGAGAGGGAACGTAGGGCACTGTCAGTCAGGAGCAACATGTTGATCTGTAGGTTTGCAAAGTATTCGAATGACGTAAAGGCTACTTTGTTTAGGGCATACTGTCAATCCTTTTATACTTGCAGCTTATGGGTCGACTACACGCAGGGGGCTTACAGAGCCTTACGAGTCCAATACAATAACGCATACAGGGCACTGTTGAGGCTGCCGCGACACTGCAGCGCTTCGGGGATGTTCGCTGAGGCACGTATAGATGACTTCTATGCTATCATACGCAAGCGTGTCGCTTCCCTGATGTGGCGGGTGCGGGGCAGCGCCAACAGTCTCGTGATGACCGTGGCGAACAGGGTGATGGTCTCTTGTGGAAACACTGGACGAGGACACAAGTGTTGCCTGCAAACCGTGCCCAGAAGTAGTAGATTGTTATCGTCCTGACATGATTTATAATGTATGTACTAACACTAGTTTGTAAGTTGTTTATTTATTTACTAACTGAAAATAAATAATAATAATACGTCACCAAGAGAAAAATCAATCAGCCAATTAAATGAGCGTAAAAATTCTCGTAGACTATTCGTAGACCTCTCGTAAAATAGTCGTAGGCCGTTTGTGGACCATGTTATAACAACACGACGCTCGCATTTTGTATAGATATATATAATATGCTACCAAAAATCGGTCATCGCACACAGTTAAAAAAAAACATCAGTCGAATTTTCCAAAACAACGACCAACTCAATTTAAAGCCTCGTCGAAGGAATTTTCAAAAAATTTCAATTATCGAACAATGTTGTGTCAGAATAGGCGCGCGGGTGCACATCGTTCATACAAACGTTAGGACACACTCAAGTATAAGCCTTGAAACGGCCATGTTCGGAAGTACAGTACCCGTAATTATGACACATTGAACTGTTGAAAGAGACTGTCAAACAAGTATGTGTGACAGAGATGACGCTCAACAATACTAATTACAAACAAGTATGTGTGACAGAGATGACGCTCAACAATACTAATTACAAACAAGTATGTGTGACAGAGATGACGCTCAACAATACTAATTACAAAAAAGTATGTGCGACAGAGATGACGCTCAACAATACTAATTACAAACAAGTATGTGTGACAGAGATGACGCTCAACAATACTAATTACAAACAAGTATGTGTGACAGAGATGACGCTCAACAATACTAATTACAAACAAGTATGTGCGACAGAGATGACGCTCAACAATACTAATTACAAACAAGTATGTGTGACAGAGATGACGCTCAACAATACTAATTACTTTTCCTAATACTGGATGTACCATATTTACGGCACTGACGCCTACGCCAGTTTATTTAACTGAGTTTATGATTCATCAACCTTGATTTAGGTAGGACGTAAACTTCTGAAATTGAAATTAAGCTGTGTTTGGGGCATCTTAGAGTTAATATTTGAGCCTCATTTGGTTTTAAGTATTCACCCTGTGAAGCCGTCAGCTAGAACTGATGTGTGATTCTGGCATAGATTATTTTAGCAAGCTAAGCACTGAGTGCGATTTACCACATACGTTATAAAATATTATATTTGCAAGATTATTTGTTGATTCCTTCGTAAAACCATAAGGGCCTTGGTACACACACGTTTTTCTTGCCGTGAAAAACCATGGTTTATTCGCCGTGTGGCACGGTTGTCAGTGTTGTATGGATCACTGTGGAAGCTTGTTGACAGTCACGTTTTTTCTACGGCACGGTTTATACGCCGTACTGTAAAGAAACCGTGTCGTGTACAAAGGGCCTAATAGTAGAATGTATCTAACCCTAACTAACTAACTAGATAATTTAATTTAAAGCTAAATGTTTGGGATTTATTTTTTTAAAGAATAGGACTGTCGCGACATTGATCACTGAAATGTGGTCACAATAACCCACAATAATTTAAACGGCTACCAATTTGGATGAATATTGATGTTTTTTGTTGAAACTTTACAATGGTAGCGCTCTGTTGTGTCTTTACAATTGCACGGGGATATACCTAGTAATTATTTTAACCAAAATAAACAATTAGATTTCGTTTATTTCCATGTTTATGTGAAATTATGTTTTTTGTTATGTTCAAAGAGCAAAATTCAGACCGAGTTACTTTGGCTTAGTGTACAAATATGTCATTATTTGGATTAATTAGGAAACACATGAACACGATAATATTGGTTTATAAAACAATAAACTTGATATTATTATAATTATGGCTGGAGTATTGCAAAGTACATCATGTGAAAGTAGGAATCACCAAAATAGTAAATCATCTTAAGATAAGATCACGTTGATCTTAAGATATGCTATAGCTATGGCTATTACATTATAAGAGCCTATGATCTTATAATGTAATTTAAACATATCAAACATAGTTCAGTGACTTTTGCCAACAAGAATGAATGTACCAAAAGACCCATTTCTTAAAACACCATCACATTGCAACTTATAACTCTAATTCTTAGACTTTAGACGCCAGCTATATCTGCAAGCTCCAATAAATTTACCAGGGACATGATACATGGTAATAATGTATGGAGTACCGAATTCCGTTTGGAATGGTTGCTCCTAACCGCGACACAGACTTGGCTGAACGCCATTCGACTGTTCTAAGTAAGGAATGTTTTTAGTTTTTAAGATCTGCTGAATGATTATGCGAGCCTGGTAGTTGGATTGGGTTGGTGATAGTTTATTTTGAGTGAATCGTGTGAATTGTTGTGTTGTTGAGGGAATTGTGGTTGTGTGGCGATGCACGACAGCATTTTCAAAAACTAAATTCATATGCTAAGTAATCGAAAATTTGATTGCACAACACAGCAATTCACTCAAAATAAACTATCAGATGAAAAATTTAACTCTGGTGAACCTACACATGCAACACCTTCCTGATGACTGCATTTTTTTTATTTGATGAACACTAACTGATGAAAGAATTAGTCAGGCATACGAACGAGATAGAGTTTCTAATCGGAGCATATTCCTGAACGATTTTCTTATTCTTGACGTCTCAGAAATGACAAGGCGAAGTAGTTACAAAATCCTCCATCCACATCCGTCTCACACCGATCAATCTGTCATTCATACTTTTTTGAGAAAACTTACAAACTCGGCTGAAAATCGCTCGACGTGCAAAGAGAACAACTATGTTGAGGTCAGCTTCCAGTCTAACCAAAAGTAGCTGAATACCAATAATTTGCATGGAGCGACTACCTATCTCACCTCCACAACCCAGTTACTGGGTAATACGATACCCCTTGATAAGACTGGTTGTCAGACTTTCGGGCTTCTGACGACCCGTAACGACTATCAAAGATCCAAGAATGACAGCCGGGACCAACGGCTTAACGTGCTTTCCGAGGCACGTGCCTCGTGTCGTGTAAACAAGCGTTGCAATGGTCAGTGGTCCGACCCGGCCGACCCGGTGACGTGGTGGTCCTTAGGACATCTGCCAATGGCACTACAATTGCGTTTTACGATCCCAGAGACAAAACTGACAGTGTCTCATGTGCTTGTTATGACAATTACACCCTGTGAACCTGCAGCACCGCTGCTTGGCTGCAGAAATAGGTATAGCGATAGTGCCTCCCCGGACGAGCCCCTTCAACTTGAACCTCTTCTATTAACAAAGCTTCTTCTTTAAACAATACCAACCAACGTGAAACACAAGTACAAATACTTATATTCTATAAGAACTCAACATCATTGTAAAGAATACAAGTCTTTATCCACATACAGCATACTAAAAGAACCATTCCCACCTCTAGGCTATCACTATACGCGATAAACGAACTATCTTATGCAAGCACCATTTATTTTATTCAAAAAGCCATCGGCCACAAACTGGTAAAGCCTTAAAACGAGTGAATTAACCGGGAGGGAACGATTGTGGTCTGAATTATGCACGGCGGCTGGCGAAGGCCAGCGTGGTCGGTAATCGAATGTCAACAGTCGTCTTTGTACTGACGTACCTGGTAGCTGTAGGCATGGGTGGAGAGTTTCTGGAGTCTGTTTGGATCATACGGTGTATGTATGTACATGAGATATTTTATCAATAGTTTATTTTAGCGTATAGTGGTGCGAGAAAGGGAACTGCTTCTTAGCACAGGTTGCGGATCAGCACTTTTTGAACGATAATAAACAAAAGACAGCCTCCAAGTACTTACGTCTTCCTAGTTGTATAATTGGAGGAGCAATAGCGACACACACACTCATTCTTTGATAAGTAAGTACTTTACGCTGGACATAACATTTAAATTCTCGCATTTCAGAAAAAAATTAATATCTTGCAGATATAAATAACAGTAGCTCTCTAAACTAAGCAGACGAAGAAAACGATATGAATATGTCATCGATAGAATTAGACTCAAATAACGTTGAAATAACGTTAGACGCAAACAGGACAGCCCCAATGAGCGTATTGGGATGTACTCAAAATAGATCCTCTAAACCTTATTAGTTGACAAAATGCTCTCACTCAAAAAGGCTTATATGTGACCAACGACCTCCTGAGTACCTTAACTAACTTATTTTATTTGCTAGGTCTGATCAGATAAAATAGAATGTCTGACTGAATAATAAATCCTGTTTTATACCCCTTGAAAAACTCAGTGAAATTGTTAGTAAATGAGCATAAAAGTAAATAAACACAAACAACCCACAAATAACGTCTACGATATCAAAAAATCATTATGAACGAAACTAAAAGACTGGCGGCACCGCAATAACTCTGAGGAACGACCTAAGATGGTGCATTATGTACTGATAGCAATCCGTTGAAAAGCGAACAATAAAAGTATCTTGCCATGCAAATGTTCCGACTACAATAGAAAGATATAACTCACAAAGAAAGTAGAGAGTCATATTCAAAGAGGTCCCATACAACCGATATTTCCGACGTATAAAGATATAAAAAGAAAAATACAGGCACAGCAATTTTGTATCTAAGATACGATTAAAAAAACAGAGCATTCTTGTCTGTGATTCTTGTACAAGGTGCGCTTTTCTTTTACGAAAATGGAATTTATTCATATAGCCAGGAATGTTTGGAAATAGAATGTTCTAGATTCTACATCGGAAAGCTACATGCATTTCGGAGCTACAGGAACAAGGAATTTATTTGGAACTTGGGCTATAAATAGGTATTATTTGATTCAAGCTATTTGTGATTCCTTGCTTTTGGTTCGAATAATTCTAAGAATATGAAAGGTAATTTGGGATTAAAACTCGAGACCTTTTGAGAAATGTTTATCAAGGGCCACTGAATAAATTAGCAGTAGGCTATCTTTAACTGAACTCTAAATTAACTTAAAGAAGTGAGAAATAAACTTACTTCTTTTAGTTAAAAATACACCGACATTTTTATCTTTCATTATTTAAATTAGTGCAGGCGCCAAAGGAAGTTGAGAACCTATGCAAAATGTGAGGACTGCATTCTGTAAATTGTTTTAAGCTCAAAAAAGCTTGCAGATTATGATTCTGGAGGTTGCCGGAAAGTTTATTGGTCCATTTATTGTTTATACCAAGTAAATCGAATGAAACAATGGCAGCCATTTTAAATATTGTTTTAGTGAAAATATCCAATTTTTTCTTAAGATTAAAGATATTTATAGCTAGTCAACTAAAAGAAAAAACTAAAAAAGTCATCAATAATATTTGTTTTTAATTCTTTTTAATTTTTATTTTTCAGTTGATTAGTTAAGCATCTTTAATCATAAGAAAAAAATGGATATTGTCACTAAACAGTCGTTAAAATGGCTCGCAAGCATTTGTTTAATCGATTTAAGTACATGATATCTAAGGGGATGGGGTTTAAAAATAAATGGACCAAAAAACTTTCCGGTAACATCTAGAATCCTAATCTTTTCTGAGCTTAAAACAGTTTACAGAATGCGGTCCTCGTATTTTGCACACTCAACTCCATCTAGCCCCCGGGCTACATGGCCTTGTTTTCACATTTGATTTATAAACAAATATACAAAACGTAACGCTTTGTTTCCCATAGGTACTGGCAGTACAGAACGCTACGAGTTACGATGCTTGCAAACTCCTTTTGCTTCATTCTCGGTCACACATACCAGCATACATATATCATGCAGTCTTAAAGTGTTCTTAATACAAATGAAATTACATACAACCGTAGACCTCTGTCTACGGTTGTATGTAATTTCATTTGTCAGTCAGTGAATAAAATAATAATGAGACAAGGACACACTTATTCGATACAGTAAGAGTTAACGAGATAGAAATATACTTTCTCTGTCTCCTTCGCATTTGCAAACTATTTGTCTGACCTCAGTTGTCACTGGGGCCTAACAAAACGAGTCACGGTACAATTTCTTTGGAAAGCAGAACCCGACTACATAAGTGACAAGTGACTTTCAAACGCTATCACTATATAAGGTATACGCTGATGGTGAATCTATACAAATCTCTATCTACGCATTGAACACATTTGTCCATGGGACAGGCAACGGACAACAACCTGTCACTACCAAACTTGTCTGAACAACTTAACACGAACTTAAACTGTCGGGTTATAAGGCAGGTTTACAAGAAGCCAGCGCTGGCCGCCAGTTAGACTGGCTGGCAGCCAGTGCTGGCATAGTATTGGCCCCGTGTAAACCATTTTTCTTGCCAGGCCAGCACTGGTAGCCAGCGCTGGTATAAATAGAGCGCCCGCAATTTTTTCTAGCCAGTGACCTACGCCTACGTTCCTCTCATCCCCAGCGGCAGCGGTAACACCCGTGTAAACGCATCGGGCTAGTCGCTGGCGCATCTACTTAAGTCGAAAGCGCCAGGGTAGCCCGCGAAATTCAAATTTTCTTACGTTTTTTTGCAATTTTCAGGTCAGTATTAGGTTGTATGTTGATTAAAATATGATTTGCGACCGTAACAAATATGCATTTACAGAATGATAATCATCAATACAACTCTCCGAGACCAAGTAATTCTACATATACTATTTCATGAAATCTTAACATTTCAGGATTATACTAACATAATTATGGAATTGTATTACTGATTCTAATGATTATAATTCTGTAAATACATATTTGTTACGGATGCTAATCATACTTTAATCAACATACACCCAGACACTGAGCTGCAAATTGCAAAAATCGTAAGAAAACTTGACGTACCTTAGCGCTTCCACCTTAAAGTGTACATGTGTTTGGCTTTTGGTTTTTCAACTCCTCACGTAATAACGCAGTTAACATTTCTTTTTTAACAGCCGGATTTGTCTAGAATTAATTTTAAATTGAGACGAACATGCGTACACCACAAGAAAAATGTAGAAATGACTGGCCTTGTATAAGCAACACTGGTAAGGCCAGCGCAGACAAGTCTGTACGACTAGCGCCAGCGCACTGGCTTCATGTAAACCTGCCTATCACGCATAACTGCAGCACGTGGCGCCAGATCTTGTCAATACTGCTTTTAGTTCTGCTCACCCCCTAGAGGATATAGTTTTACGGAGTATACCCATTCTACCCAAATAAGTATCCTACCTTATTCATATTAGGTATGGTAGGATACAATGAGTTAAAAGTTAGAAGGTGTTTAGCGCTAGTCTCATATATCTTTAAGGTGATGAGGGGAAAGGTTCACAATCCAGACGTCTTGCGACAAGTGTGCATGTGTGTTCCGGACAGATACGTGTGGCGGCGGCGGCGGCCGCGGCTGCTCGCGGTGCCGCGCGGCCGCACTCAGCTGGTGAATGAGGCGCCGTTTACGCGCGCACTCCGTATTCTCAATAGTATAGCAGAAGACATAGACCTATTTTGTTGTACTCTGGGTGGGTTCATAGTGAGAGCTCTCTTTGAGATATGTTACGGTCCTGCCGTTACATAATAATTGTATTAGCAATAAGTACCAAGACGGAGAGTTGTTAGTTTTAAATTGTTTAGTTTTAATAAAAATTGTTGACTACATTATCGCATTAGGTGGTAAAACCTGTAAAGATAATTGTATGGTGGAAAATAAATAAATAAAGTTTTGTTTGTTGGATGGCACGTATTTTAACACATAGTTTGTGCACGCATTTGCCGTCTTTCGGACTGTATCTACATTCATTTGCCGTCTTTCGGACTGTATCTACATTCATTTGCCGTCTTTCGGACTGTATCTACATTCATTTGCCGTCTTTCGGACTGTATCTACATTCATTTGCCGTCTTTCGGACTGTATCTACATTCATTTGCCGTCTTTCGGACTGTATCTACATTCATTTGCCGTCTTTCGGACTGTATCTACATTCATTTGCCGTCTTTCGGACTGCATCTACATTCATTTGCCGTCTTTCGGACTGTATCTACATTCATTTGCCGTCTTTCGGACTGTATCTACATTCATTTGCCGTCTTTCGGACTGTATCTACATTCATTTGCCGTCTTTCGGACTGTATCTACATGTCACGGACATATTCGTATGTATACTTTTTGCTAGCGGTAATCAGAATCTGAAACGTTTATCGCCATTAGGAAAAAGGCTGCCAGTTGTGACATTGTTTTCTTAAAGTTTATATTTTTTATTCTACTGACATACAGTCCCTTTGTAAAATTAGTAGGTAGACTCGACTAAAAACGAATGGTTAATAATGCCATATTATAAAAAAACGGGATTATATTTTTAGTTTAAAACAGCTGGAGACAAGCACATCGTATAACATAGTTATAATTTTGTTCATCCAGGGTTGAATAACCTTTTTTATTATACCTTATAATATAGAATATAGACCATCCTGCTATGCATATTGAGTAGGTACCCACATTGTTTTTTTATGCAAATCTGGCAAGAGTAAGGTTCTATGTATAATTTTAAAGTTACCTAAGGAAAATGAATCGCTCCAGCTCCGAGCAATAGGTAATCAATCTTTTATTACCCTCACTATTGCAATATTTGCATTTAATAACCCAACGTTCACTTTTACGACAAGAACTTATAAGAAACCAGAGTATTGAAAAACTTATAATTTTATGAAACGAAATCACGATTCTGTTTTAAAAATCGTTTTGTGTGATTTGTCATTTTTTATTCAATTTTTATTTCACAATTTATTCAGTTTTACATTTTATTAATTTGACGAAGTTCAACAGGACTTATAAAGGACAATGGAAGGCTTTTTAAAAGCCGCAGTATTTTATTAACGCCCAACTAGTATAATATTTTATTAATACGTTAGGGGGTTTATTTACAAACGTTGCTTAAAGTTATGTAATGATTAGCGACTGTTTAACCATACATTTTTGCATGTTTAAACGGCTCTTCACTTTAAGCAACGTTTATAAATAAGGGGGTAAGTTTCTATTGTACTCTCTACTAAAACGCAGCGCCAGTAATCTAATCTAATCCCCTAATTTCCCATAACATTATTTTATATTACAACAAAGTAGCATGCACAATTACAAATCTAAATCCGCTTCAAAGCCGCGCCAATCAATTGATTGCCCAACTTCTCTAATTACACAACCATGCAAGCTTTTTAACCTAGAAACTTTTGATGTTTATCTTTTTCTCGTTCATTTGTGTCGTGAGCAGGTGATTTTATACCGAGAATAACATTGTAAATACGTAATCTTTATCTAAATAAGATGTAACATAAATAACGCACAACCTCTTAAGGGGTCATTGTACTCATCATTATGAACAACTTTTACTATGGGACCAAACCTGAAATCGCGAAAAAAAACAGCTGTTCCCCACATTTTGACTAGTTATGCGAACATACTAAATGTAGGGAGCAGCAGTTTTTTTTCGCGATTTCAGGTTTGGTCCAATAGTAAAAGTTGTTCATAATTATGAGTACAATGACCCCTTAAGAGTTTGTTTGTTTGTTTGAACGCGCTAATCTCTGGAACTACCAGTCTGATTTGAAAAATGTTTTTGCATTTGATAGCCCAATTCTTGAGGAAGGCTTATTGGCTATTAATTTAACATCACGCAAGGACTCTACGAATGCTAAGCGAAATCGAAGTAATAGTGCGGGCTCTGCGGGCTAGCGATGCGATGCAACGGGGTGGGGGGGGGGGGGACAAGAAACTTCACGCGGACGAAATCGCGGGCTGAAGCTACTAAAATAATATAATATTATAGCTAATAATAATATAATAGCTAGTATAATATTAGTATTACATACAAAAAGATGAATAAAGATTGCTTAAAGATGCGCCGATTCTCCTTATGACAACAAAACATTTTTTTTTTAACAAAATCATGTCGCTCTCGGCTATCTTTTCAAGCACTTGTGCATCAAACTGAGAAACCATTCACGAATTTAACTATTAATTGACTAAAATAATAACATTTTGGTCAACTGTCGTGAAAGAAATCAAAAAGAGGTGGAAGGAATATTTTGAAAGATTGATGAATGAGGAAAATAATTGGAGTGGGGTTTTAGAGAATAAACCAGTGAATGTGGGGTTAGTGAGAATGGTTAGTATGGATGAAGTTAGAATAGCTGTAAATGGAATGAAGAATGGTAAAGCCATTGGTCCAGATGGAATACCAGTTGAAATGTGGAAGCTATTGCGAGTGGATGGATGGACGTGGTTAGCTTTGTTCTTCAATAAGTTGTTGCAGGAAGAAGCCATACCTGATGAGTGATGCAATAGCTCTTTGGTGCCCATTTTTAAAAACAAAGGTGATGTGCTGGAGTGCAACAATTATAGAGGGATAAAACTAATGTCACATACGATGAAAGCCTGGGAGAAAGTTATTGAAAGGCGACTGAGAGAAGAGAGTGAAATTTCACAGAACCAATTCGGTTTTATGCCGGGTCGGGGTACAGCGGATGCCATTTTCGCTATACGTCAGCTGTGCGAAAAATATAGAGGTGCGCATAAAAACTTGCACATGGTATTCGTTGACCTCGAAAAAGCATACGACCGGGTACCTCGTGAGGTTCTGTGGTGGGCCCTTAAGAAGAAAGGTATACCTGGGAAGTATGTGCAGTTGATCCGAGCGATGTACAGTCGATGCAGTACCCAAGTCCGGTCTACAGTGGGCACCACTGGCAGCTTCAATGTGGCGGTCGGCTTACATCAAGGGTCGGCTCTCAGCCCTTACCTCTTCCTGATGATAATGGACGCTCTGACGTCGGACATTCAGGAAGAGGCTCCCTGGTGTATGCTGTTTGCCGATGACATTGTTCTGGTTTCTGAAAGTGGCCTAGAGGTCCAGAACAGATTGGAGGTGTGGTGGCACAGACAGGAGAGTGTTGGCCTGAAATTGAGTAGAACCAAAACGGAATACTTGTTCTGCGATTTCGGCGGTCTCTCCAATCCAGTGCCTTTAGCTCTCGCCGGAACGCCCATACCAATCTGTCCCGACTTTCGGTACTTCGGATCGCTCGTTCAAGGGGATGGTGAGGTAGACCGGGGTGTAACACATCGGATCAACGCAGGATGGATGAAATGGCGACAGGTCACGGGAACAACTTGTGACCCACGGATGCCTCTCAAGTTGAAGGGTAAAATCTACAAGTCCGTGATAAGGCCTGTCATACTGTATGGATCAGAATGTTGGGCTGTGAAAAAGACGGATGAAAAAAGATTGCACGTAGCGGAGATGAGAATGTTAAGATGGATGTGTGGTGTGACGAGAATGGATAAAGTGAGAAATGAATATATTAGGGGAAGTTTGAAAGTGGCGCCAGTGACTGAAAAATTGAAAGGGAATCGTTTGTCTTGGTATGGTCATGTGAAGAGGAGGGATGAAACGCATGTTGCTAAAAGAGTTATGAGTTTACATGTGGATGGATGGAGAGGGAGAGGGAGGCCAAAGAAAAGATGGATGGATTGTGTGAGAAGTGATATGGAAGAAAAGGGAGTCAGTGATAGTTTGACGAGTGACAGGACAGAATGGAAGAAAAAAACGTGTTGCGCCGACCCCAAATAATACGGGATAAGGGCAGGAAGATGATGATGGTCAACTGTCGTGAAAGATTATTAAAGCAAGGAATTCCGATAAGTATTTCCAGTGTTTTGAGCATTTTATTTTAGCATAGACAGAGTAAAACGTAAAATCAAATCATCATCTGCCTGCTTTTTCCCATCTAGGCTCGACTTCCAGTCTAAACTAACGCAACTGAAAAATCAAATAACCCTTAAAAATTGTTCTATCACGATTTATTTCCACATCGTCAACACAATTTAGAACCCTTCACTGCCAACAATGTTCCAAAAACTTTCGAAAAACACATTTGGAACTAAGTGCGAACAAATAAGAAAGTATGCTACACGGGAATGCTATCAAATAATCAAAAGTATAGGAAGCGGGTCGTGAATAACGCATGGCCAGGGCTTGTTGATTCGTGCCTGCTCCATTTATATTTCATGCTACCCCGGGGCAGGACGGAAATGTGCGTCGATACAGGTTTTACCTGATTTAGGAAAAAATACCTTTGATGTGGGTAGTTTACAAGTGTTTTAACTTAGTGCGAATTTCACCAATGAAACTGAACGCGACCAGCACATCTAAACCGTGTTCAAGAGCTGTCAGTGTCAATATTCCACAGAAAATAATGACACTGGCAGCCCTTAAACGTGGTTTATGTGCTGATCGCGTTCAGTTTCATTGGTGAAATTCGCCCTTAATCACGGATTATGTTGGACTACTAAGATTCTTTCGTCAACTGGACCCACTCGAAATGGACCTGCGGGATCACTCAACCCAATTTCATGATTAGTACAGTCACGGAGTAAAGCCGAATATTTTAGTTTTATTTTTATGAATACCAATATTATTAAACTAGGTATACACACTTACGCACCACACTTATTCTTATTATTGTTAATTGTTTCCTATAGTTGATTTATGCAAGTACTACGTTGATTTGTATAATTTTATTCATTAATGTTCTTTTATTTGTCTGTGATTTTTATATTTATAGTATTTATTTTTTCTGTGTTATATTTGAGTATTACATCTAGTTAATATTCTTGTTATTAAAAGGTTTGTCTTGATTTTACTTACATGTACCTAATTTAAAAATATTTTGGATTTTGATTGAGAATAAACGCTGAAACCTAATTGAATTGCGTTTTATTATATTTTGACGAACCAATTTTGCGCTCGACTGTATCCTCTGGTAGCTTTAAGCTGTAGATGTTTTTTTTTTTAAGTTTGAATGTGGGTCCAATTAACCAATAAAAATACAAAAATTAAATTAGTAGCGAACGGGTCCAGCTGACCGAAGACTCATAATAAGGCACGTGATTGTTGGGCTTATCTTTAATTTCATATTTTTAATTGTTTTATCTACGTAAGGTCTGTAAATTAATGTATCATGACCCTTAGGAATGAGGTTGAAAAAGTCCTCAATACGTAGCTTTGCCGTACACGCCCTTTCTTCCAATCACCCCGTCCGACACATCATCACAAACGACAGTGCGTTTCGTGACTTACGTGGTACAACTGTTTGGCACGCAGGTAAGCTTGAGCAAAACACTCACTAAGGTTTCGAACAGATCTAGCTACTAGAACGCTGTTTTCCTTTTAAATTGTTATTAGTAAGTAGGTCTAGTATACTTAACCTTAAACACTACAGAGAATTATCGCAAATCATTTTTCCTCAGAAAAACCAAAATGGGGTTTTTTCCACAGATGTAGAAAAATACAGGCTGAAAATAGCCGTAATGTCTATTCAAATAGACGAAAGCTGTCTTTAAAAAAAAAATTACCGGGTACTTTCTTGTATCTAACCGCAGCGTCTCGTCGCGTTTAACAGCTTAATCTACTCAAAGCCTAAAAACGTAACCTATTTAAAAGAACGGGTACGTCTCCCTTCAGACCTGAAGGTAACTTGAGTATAGGGCACGGTACGCGGAGGGTACGCAAGTAAATGGTTATCACGGTAATATCGAGGATCCCTTCGTAGTCTAACGTGTTCCTTGAGCTTAAATTATTTAATTTTATGAAGCGGTTGCGTAGCGAGCCGACTTTGTGTATGTAGCCTTTTTGTTTGATGCCACTTTTCTTCCTATGTTTTGATGATGTAATTTTTATTGATTAGTCAGTGAGATAATGCATGCAGTCATGTCAAATTGTTAATACAGCAATTATTTGACATATTATAAAAAGTAGCCAAACTGTTCATATGTCAAATCTATTTGTTTTTCACAAGGACAGTAAATAAGTTAAGTATGACGAGACTTATTTCTCATACCTAGATGGCTGTTTACCTAGAAACAATGTTTTTAAATATCAAATAATAATTATTATTATGTCTATTTTTGCATACAGAACCCTAATTGCGTAACACACTATCAATCACAATCGGAATGATTTTGAAGCAAATTGCTAATCCATTGCTTTCTATGTTCGATAAATATGTCTGCTCAACAATGAATAAAAAAAAAATTAATGTTGTTGAACTGTCAAAATGAAACCGATTCCTACTGTAAGTGTGACGCAATTAGAGTGTAGGTTATACGGTGTTAGTACATTATATACGTAAAATAGGTTTTATATGAACTTACATATATACATAAACTAACGCCGTCTTCCCACGGGGGTAGGCAGAAACTACAGAACGCTACCTGCTACATACATACTCCCTTTGCCTCGTCTAAGTCCATACATCTTATTGAACTTCGCTGTAATTAAACAAAAACCACCCTTTTCACAATACCCCTGAAAGGCTTAACAATTATCAACTCCGATTATCATTAAAATCAATAAGTCCACAATACAATGACCTAAATTACAGCGAACCATAGAATTAGTTTAAATTGGATAACAAAGCGCTACAGCGGCTGAAAGGCTCGTTACTTAAAAACGCAATTAAAAACTTAGTTTCCGAAGTTTTTGTGGATCCGTCCACAATGTGGGACCCTCCACAATGGGATACAGCGCTGTTCTTGTTATCGTCTCTCTAAGTTTGTTCCAGTTTTGGAGATCCATGTGCAAAATAACCGGTACAATACAACCGTATCGAATAAAAGCTTGTAAAGAATTTTATATCTACTTGCATACACAGGGTATAAGAGACAGCCCTCCGTAGACTGATGGGGTGAATATCATACTAAGATGACCGGTACATGAAATTATTTCAGGAACGTTATGGGAATCCAATAAATCTGTTTTGTTTTATTACCTCACACGCAATGTATCGTTACCGTGGCAAAACGCACTCAGCGAACAGCAGCGTAGCGAGACTTCGGCCGCCGAGTATTTCAACATCCATTGCTGATTTTTTTTTATTTTAGCTATTTTATTTACATAAATGGAGTGCTGCGTACAGAGAATGTAATTTTACATTGAAATAAAGGAATAGTAACGGAAAATACGATTTAAAAAAAATAAAATTTTCCTGAGAATATTTTCGGTGGAATATGATTCAGAATAAGAAGCTTCTTTTTTTTTGATGAGATGTCATCAAATGACTTCTCCCGCTCTGGGCATAGCGGGAGGGCGTGTCAGACGTTTACTGACTAAAACCCACCCGTATTCCTTCTGTTGCCTGTGCCGGGGCCACGGTAATTCTTTCGAACATCCCACAACCCCGGCTGAGAATAAGAAGCTGAAGGCACCCTGTTAGTTTTCGGAGGGCTGTCCCTTACACCCTGTATATTTCTAACGTCGGACTAGAAACATCCAGTTTCTCACGAAAGTAATTTTTAGTAAAGGTGCCTTTAGTACTTCGTCATGAGCGGCAGAAGTACTAAAGAAAACACGTGTCGATCGTCAAAAATCTAGCGAATCTGTAGGCACCGTAACAACCTGATATTTGGATCTGGATCTGGTGAGCAGACATTAGGGTCACCCCTAATCTTATGGGGCCTATAACTTAATTAGCTGAATGTGCTTGTGCTATGCACCTTTGCTTTGGTGTGTTCTATACTCCATTTGAAAGATTATAAATTTCAATAAACCTTTTATAGTCCGTTCAACCGCAAACCGAATCGCAAAAAAAAATCAGCTGCTCCTTACATTTATGTTCGCATAACTCGTCAAAATGTAGGGAACAGCTGATTTTTTTTTTCGCGATTTCAGGTTTGGTCCCATAGTAAAATTTGTTCATAATGATGAGTACAATGATCCCTTAAGAGGTTGTGCGTTATTTATGTTACATCTTGTAGATGTCAATGAAATAATTACTGTTTCAAAACATGTTTATTGCCTCTACTGTTCAACATGTCAGTAACATTTGTACGTCATCTGTCAAAAAAAGACAAGTGACGCTCGCGCTTGTCGACTTTTTTGTTTAGCTAGCTTCCTTTACATTGTAAATTGAGGGGAAGTTAATTGACAATGGGAGAATGTTTTGAAAAGTTTCCCCGTAATGTATTGTTGGACCACCTACTGAGTAATTATCAAGTTTTCAGGCTTCTTTTGTCTGAGTTTACTGAGAAATGTTTTAATGGAATTGTATTTTTAGCGGCTTTTCATTGTTGTGAAGTGAAAATAAAAGAAAATAACGTATTTTGAGATAATCATAAAATACCAAATTAAATAAGTACGTTAAAAGTCAGGTCATTTCCTCACAAGCAACTCTTTTAAACCGCAAAAAAAATATAAAAGATCAAAAACATCACAAGCCATATAAAATTTCCTCTTCAAAATCAAATAAACTCAACGAAAACAAACATTAACTCATTTACAAACATCTTAATGCCTCAAGTACTGAGCGATCTGTATTTGTGACGCTATTTCTTAAGCTGCCTGTCCATTGGAGCCGAGAGAAACGGAGCGGTGCGGAGCTAGGGAAATATTACCCAAAAGATTTCGACAAACATAATAATATCACGCTTCCGTTCTTCTCCGCTTCAGTGAATATGACTACAAGGAAGTTGAGATTAGCTTCATCATTCCAACCCTGAAATGTATGCAGAGCGTGTAATGGAGCAAGGAACAAAAGCGTAGAAGGGAGGGCACTACTTCCGCTGCTCCTCACGGCTACATACCTCTGTATACATTCAGCGATTCAAATGTTTAAAACTGAGATTAGTTTTTCACACCGCTGAAGTCACGGCCACAGAAGAGGACCGAGGTGTAGACGTGAGTTTAGAGGAATTTTGTTAGTCAATAAATTCCTAGCTGACCACCGCGCACCGCTCCGCTCCGTTCCGAAATCTAATGGACAGGCAGCCTTAAAATTAGTCCGCTCGGCCCAAGGCTACAATTAAGAGATGCTTACAGTCCCAGTTTGGTAAACGTCTTGTTTTTACTCGATTGACAACTGTTTTGAAATAACTCGGGTTGGTCGATTTGATTTTGTTGTTAATTTAAGTTCGGAGAATGTCTGATGCAATAATAATTAGTATTTAACAGACATAGAAACACTGAATGAACACGAAGGTAGTGACAAATACCTATGCATTACAGTGAAATATACATAATATCGAATCAAAATATACACAAATACAAATAAATACAAATCCTAGTAACTTTTTTTCAGCTATGCTTAATAGCACATTAATTACTGTTTAAACCTATTTTTGTTTTCTCTATTAGTGAATTTGTAATTATTTTGAGAAATAAATATCTTTAACTGATGAAAGTATATCAACAATATATGTACAAAATAACTCATTGTATGTAATATCTTATTCGCGACACGTGATTATTTTTGTACAGCCTTTCCGCAGGAAGTGACTCTAATCTCGGAGTTACACGTGTGTGACCCATCGAAGGCCCCTTTTAGCTTTTACATAGAACATCCGTCTTAAATATGTTATAGCTAACTCACTTAAGCATCTCAAAGTACACACAACAAAACGCTAATACTACCCGTAGGGTTAGACAGAAGTGTACCTGCCAAGCCCACCCAAACCCAAAGAAGTAACTCAGCAAATGTAGAGCAAGTGCTCGTTATTGTAACATCAGGAGAAACAAACAAAGGCTATCAAAAAATATTGAAGCCCTGAAGGCAGAATATATACTTAATACATGCATACATAAACTCACACCTTCTTCCCATGGGGGTAGGCAGAAACTACAGAACGCAACCTGCTACGACCCTTACATACTCCTTTTGCTTCGTTCACGTTCATACATACGTGCATATCTGGTCATACACATACTTAATACTCGTGTAGATTATCCTTATAACAAATCCACATACCCTAGTACATAATATGTGTACATGATTAGAACCCCAAACCCCGTTCACAAAGTTCTAAAGGATATAACTACGTACTATTCCCTTGACTGACCAATAACACAGTTACAGCATGTCCCTAACTTTTTCAGAATACATCGGTTCGTCTATAGACGTTTAAGCTACTCACATCTTTGCCCAAGGGATGGTAAGCTCGCTCGCTTTGACGTTTACTAACGTCCAAAGCAATTAAAAGTTACTCCTACATCCTCTGGAAGTAGATATGACGTGAGGGACAGTTTTTATTCTGTGTAAATGTTAATAGATGGTTGAAGGAGGTGAATAGAAATTGAGTCATTATCTGCAATTATTATGAGATTCTTGGGACCAGCGACATCACCCCGCGACACAGGGTATCCTAGTGTGGGGTCCAGGGAATTTGTAAAAATCTAGCACGTAAGGCTCCTTTGAATAAAGTTGTATTTTATTTATTTATTTACTAGCAGCGCTCCGCGGTTTCACCCGCATTAGTCTCGATCCCGTGGGGATATCAGGATAAAAAGTATTCTATGTGTTAATGCAGGTTATAAACTATCTGTGTGCCGTATTTATTGCTAAGCAGAGACGATGCTGAGACCATCACATTAGAAAGCATAGTAGGTTATTGCTGCAGCTGCCTCGTCGGGACGCGAACAGTGGGCTGCTGTGCTCAAGTAATGACACTGGTGTGGTGGTATTTGAGCTGGGGACGGTATAATGATGTAACTGCGCCGGCACCGGTTTTAGATGTTTTTTTTTTTAGGAATATGATGAATGTACAAGTATTTTAAATAAATATTTTTGACTTTGAATCGCTATTAAAACCCATACTATTTGTTTTATTTTTTCTATCCCTTACCTACCTAGTCTATTCACGACGAGAACATGAGCATGAGCAATAGTCCCTGTCATAAATAGTATTTTAAGATTACCAAAGGGTTATTATAGTTCAAGATTCTCTCTAGACTCAATGAGCGCTTTATTCAGTCACAATATTGGTAAAGTTTTATTTGTATTGGTGTTACCACACCAATAATATATATCCTTATTACTGTTATCATGGAACAAAATATACCTACTTACCTAATTTTTAGGTTATTTTCGATTTCATAACTCCGAAACCTGGGTTTTCTTTACAATAAGAACTTCTGTAGGAGTTAATATGATAAGTGTAATCTCTAAAAAACAATGTTTGAATTTGATGCAACATGGTACGGGATTTCCATACATCGATGAGCATTGCCCTTTCATCAAAATCCGTTTAGTAGTTTTTGCGTGAAAGAGTAAAAAACATCCATCCATCCATCCTCACAAACTTTCGCGTTTACAATATTAGTAGGATAGGGTAAGTAGGGTAAACGAAATTAAATGAATTACCCTGCCGTACATTGGCGTTTCGATTTGAATTCGTACGAAAATCAGATTCAAACTCCTCATCTTTCGATTTATCATTGATCGCTTTGCTCCAATTAGAACTAAAATTCACGAGTACCTACCAGACCATGGATGCGACGCAATTCCGCCGTTTAATTGAAAGCTAACATCAAGCGGCTATTGGCGCACAAAGCGGACTCCGGCAACAAACGTTCGAATACATACCTAGTCCTACCTTAGAATGATCAACAAGAAAATCTTCTTTCAATGCATGATTTTAGCCAAATGAGACGTCCATTCAATGTCCACTATAATGGATGTTTCACTACATTAGCATTACCACAAACTTTGGTGATCGATGTAAGTATAATTATGTATTATTATGTTGTTATAACATAACTCGTGACTACAACAAAGATTCTATTGGCCACCGAAAAAACAATGCACACTGACAATCCAATCACTGACAAATAAAAATTCAAGCACCATTTCTAAACTTTCGGAAGCAGCTAAATGCCGTGAAACAATTGAAAGCTCCAAATTCCATCTCTTTTTCTTCAATTTTAGGTTGATTTTTATAGGGTGGGTTGCATCAAGTGCTACGTTATATGTAGTTTCCGATAAAGTTAACTTTAACAGTAACATTAACAATGGTGCCGATTCTCTTGTCACAAATGCGTCTAAATTAGACTAAAAATCACCATTTCCCATTTTGAAATTGACTAAAGTGACACGACTTAACTATATTTTAGTTTCACAGCACTAAGATGCCACTAAGTTATTAGTTTAGTGAAGTTTAGATTTTCTAACTACATCAGACTATGTTTAATCGCGATTAAAAAGGTGTGGAATAAAATTAGTTGGCATGAACTAAAATTAACACCAACACCTCGACTTCAGGTGCAAAAACAGTACTGTGTCTTTTTTTTCTTTTCTTTTGCTTATATCTCGAAAACGGTGCGTCCTATCGCAAAAATAATGAAAATTTCGACCCCCTTAAAAAGACCTCTAAACCCTTAAAAGCCAACATGTTGGTAAAAATGTTTCATATTTTCCAATTCCATATAAAACACATCTAGGCTGCCCCCCCCCTCCCCCCTGCGCGCCACCGGCGCAATAGTGATATTTTATTTTTTTGCAGAATAGCTTTAAGATTCTCATAGGCAAAAAAAGTAAGGAATTTTAGTGATAGTTTAGTTAATTTCAGTGTACAAAAGAATCGGCACCAAAGACCATAATTATAATGTAACTACATACTGTAGCACCGTCATGTAAAATGTCAAAGTTAAAGTTTTAAGGGTGATAAGTGACAAGACGTCTTATTTCCCCAAAATGTACGTAAGTATTTTTTTTTTGACAAGGGCAACACTTTAAGCTTGCTGTCATCACGCTTTCAAAGTTCAAAGTTGTTTTTTCGGGATTATTCATTATTGGTATATAGATTACAAATTATTCCGCTACAATTTTTTTTTATGTAAACAAAGTTAAGTGAAAATATAAGAAAGGAGACATGGGCGCCGGCAGGGGGGTGCCAGGGGGTGCACTTGCACCCCTTGGGAATCTCGGGATCAACAGGAATTATTGAAATAAAAAGCCGTCTGTTGGAAATCATTTTTTTATACTCCTGGCTCACCAACTAAGAATTTTTAAATTTCGATCGTCGTGAACAAATAGGTGTGAGCCGTGACGACTGGGTACCTATATAATAAATTCATAATGAATAGTCAGAAATTTGTAAATGTCTCGAACATTCAGACTAAAATTTCATCATTTTATTAACAATCATATACGGCAAAGATTGTAAGAAAACTAAAATCTGCACCACCTGGAAATTATTTCTGCCGGCGCCCATGAAAGGAGATAGTTTTTCGGTGACGATTAATAGACGTTACAATACAGGCACCCCTGAACTGTAACATCTATTAATACCTAAAAAAAGCAACCAATTTATCTTTACTAAATGACTTTATTAAAAAAATCGACCATTTTAAAATGGTCGATTTTTTTAATAAAGTCTAGCCGGAATCTTAAATAAAAATGTACCATTGACGCTGCAGCAGTTCTTCCTGTATTTAATCTCATTTCTAAGTGTGCTTACTCACGCGTAAAGTGGTTTAAAAATCAACGTGAAACGGATTGTAGTTTTGGGTTGCTTGTCACTTTGACTATAGTGACGTTACTCGGTCATAAACGGTCAGGCATTCGACTGTCCCGACTATGTAATTCGAAAACTCAATTCAAGTTTAATCTAAGGTAGATATAGGTACTAGTGGGAGGTTCCCAGCAGCTTCGTACGTTTGAAACGCACACAAAAAAACTTAAAGAAAAGAATCATAGCAAGATCCAAAATACAGCAACCGTTCAATATTGGTACATTGGGGTTTCAGTCAGTGACACTGCTAAGATCGGCTTTGTTCGACTTTGTAAAGAGTGTTTTCTCCTACTCACGTTCCACTGTCAATCTAATAATTAATGTATTATATCGTTATCAACAGAGAGCACTAACCCACAGAACATGTAGGTATGTTCACTCTTATTGTAACTCTGTACATGACAGTATTTTGACGGTTTATGACACGAAATATATCTATTCCATGGTTTATTATTTACCTACGTATTGAATTATAGGCCCTTTATAAGGCAAAGGGAATTTAACCAGTGAGGCAATGTTGGTGATATTTATTTAAACGCAAATACATTGAGTGGCACCTCGAGAGAAAATGGACACGAGCCTATATTTTATATACTCGAGTAACGAGTTAAATAAAATCCTTCCGCATCACTATCTGACAATGTCAGAAAGATAAGTACTTGAAAGATAAGTCACTTGTGACAACAACACTTGTCACTTGATTCATTTTATTTTTTCCGTTTCTTTCGAATTGCTTAAAATTGTTATAAATTCTGTTTTCCTGTGTGTAATTGAAGGAATGGAATCTTCAAGATGGTAGAGCATTTGTATTAATTGTTCAGTAAGATTTCAACGCAATGTGTGAAGAGATTGTCTGTGACTGCTGCAGATGTGCGGTAACTTGTAAACGCAAGGATTTTTCGCTTGTATCAGTCAAAGCTTCTAGATGCAGTTTGAGGAAACTGTTTATTCATAATGGAGATTTGAATACAGGAATATTTTTACATTCCATGTCGATCTGCACAACCAACGCATAGGTTCTGTGCCAGTTGGTGGATTGAGCACACCAAAGAGAACAATAATAATACTAGTTAGAATACGTTTGTTTTATAACGAAAATCTTTTTGTTTTTTTTTTTCAGGTGCATTATTTAGGTATCTAGAACGTAAATTTCTAACACTAGAGCTGCTCTTACTGGATACTGTTGCAACTGTTTGGTGGGCAGACGTTGGTACTGTTGTCTGTTGTGCACATGTAATGTTGAGCGTGCGGTATTTCAGTATTTTTATCTTGGACACGGTATCAAGATGAGCGGTGGAGCGACCTGCATCTTTTTTAGATGAAATACTTAGGTACTATCTACCTACTTCTAAGTCGTCTGACGTTGAAATTAAAATACTTACTTACCTACAGTAATAAAAATGGTTTGTAACATAATTATGTGATTTTAGATTTCATGAACCGTTCAAAATACCCTATCCTATTCCTACTATTTATTACTAAAAAGTGCACTATTTTCATTGTAATATCGATGAGGCTAAGTAGTGGATATAGGCATTATAACATTGAAAAGGAATTCAATGCCACACTCCAAAAAATTATGACACAAACCGTAACTATAGCCCTTAACCGCCCGAATTTGAGCGGTTAATGTTATCGTTATTTGTGACGTCATTCTAACAATTGTTAAAATGGTGCAACGCGTATTTTGCTTAACCGGAGATTTGACAGCTGACAAGGCGTTGGTTATCGTTAAAGTTAGTTGGTGCAACTCACCATAGTTTAACTTCCCCTTTAACAATGCATTTCCCAGCTTGATCGATTTGTCCCCAATTAATCGAAACCAAAATTCACAGAGGTACTAGGGAATCATGGATGCCGCGCAATTGCACTGTCTAATTGAAAGCAAACAAGAAGCCGTGATGGCGCACAAAGGCAGCCAGTTGAATTGTTAAACATCTCCGTGTGTCGCTGCGAGCCTGGTATTTTCGCTCCCGTTTGTCGCTCGCGTGAGCTTTTGTCTCTTTTTATTGTTCGACAAATAAAAAGAAAGACGTGTGTTTAGGATTAGTTGTTACGCTTTTAGAAGTGGTGCGCAAGATCTTTTTGTTTGTACAGGATTAGTTTAAAGGGGGTAGAATAAATTCTTAGGTTGTACGAGGACAGCTATTAGTGTTTTTTCTGAAACGATTTCTTATTCCCACATTTTAGGTTTTCGAACAGGCAAAGGCTGGTTTTATTAAACTTTCAGCAGCTTAAGTTTAATCACTATGTACCTAAAAAGTTAAATCTCTCTATGACTTTCCGGTAAATTGAGACAAAAACCGATAGAATAACCGCAAACTTCCGCCATCTTCCAAATGTTTTCAGTAAAGTTGACGAAATGTTCACACGCAGGCTGTGTGGAACCAACAAAGTAAATATCCAGAAAGCCAATAAAATAGAAAGCAATACATTATCAGCTGTTAATCAAAGATACGTGCGTCCATTATTGATCGCTATCATCAGGATAAGCGGGTGAGCACGGGCACAGGCCTCAATAAAACGGCCATTAGTGGGTGCACGTTAACGTGTGGGACGACTCAATCGAGCTAAGTAACAAAGTGTGAGGAGGCCGTATGTGACGCAGGATGTAAGGATGTGGGGAAACTGATTTCTTGACGAAATTATGAAAATGAAAATGAAATCCGACCATATAGTCTCAATTGGTTTTGAGAAAATGTCTCTCAAATGGTAAACCATCTTTTCACTTTGATTCCGAGGGTCAACCTGCTTACTACAAATTATTTATATCAATCAGTTGGATACACACGGTAAACTGTACAATTTTAAACAGATAGGTCCTGCAAATTCCATTCGGTTCCCTACAAAATGGTGGAGCTGGATGGTGCTGATCCACGCGTCATGTTCGTGACCGGGCGCCGTCAGTTTAGATTGGTCATCTCTTAACGCCAGGGCTTGTTTTTTACTGACTTTAAAAAAGGAGGAGGTTCTAAATTCGAGTGTATTTTTTTTACATTGTTCTCACATATAGAAGCAACAAGAATAATATACCCAGGATTTTGTAATATCTTGATTTAAAAGAGTATTTGGAGATTCTTGCCTGTTCTTCTCCATAGAGATCTACATTTTGGAATGGGCTTCAACTTTCTGACTAACTGACCGACTCTTTGACAATTCAAAAGTGCCTGTAGGTAATATAAAATACCAAATTTTATGGACATATTTTTGTAGTGGAAGTACTTACACATGCTTACATATCAAGCTACACATATCCAGTATAAGCTGACCTCTCATTGTACGGAAATCTTATACAATGCGGGATCAGCTTATACTGCCCGTAATTGGTTTAATTGAAATAAATTTATTTACTTATTTATTTATTTGTGCACAATTTATTATCTTAAGTATACTGTTGACGTTACAATATACAAGGCCGCCAGTATCAGTCACAATACCCCCCGTACTAGTTGATACTGTAATACTAAATGGTTTGAATTTGGGCTTGCTTAGTTTTTCCAGCAACCCTTAATATCTCAATCCATGTGCGATAGAGCCTAAAGCTCCATTTACACGGTGCAAGTTTATTGCTTGTGGGATACCATAAAATGGAAGGGCAATTATCTGGCACGGTCTAAACAGCACGTACAATATTGTTGCATGATACGCGCAAGTTAGTTGCAGTTCAAAACTGGTATAGGTGTAAACAGCACGTACAATAAAATTGCACGTGCAATAAAATCGCATTCAAGTCTACAAGTAGGTACGAACAAAAGAATCAAGTTAAAAAAAATCATGAGAAGTCGTTTAATAAAATTTTAATGAAATATTTGGCAGCGCAAATACGGGCAATACTTGAATCAATTTACCGTGCAACTTTGTGTTTAGACGAGGCAAAACTTGCATTCAATAATCGCCTTACCATTTTATTGCCTTGCTGTAAGTCGCATGCAATTTTATTGAATGGCAAAACTTGCATTCAATTATTGTATGCCATTTTATAGAAATCTCGCGCGTGTAAACACTTGCATGCAAGTCTTGAATGGCAATAAAATTGAACATGCTTTATGGCATGCGATGATTGCTCTTGAACGTTCCAGAAACTTGCACCGTGTAAATGGAGCTTTACATAGGGAAGAAAGGCGTGCGTTTATGTATGTGTGTATTCTGTCATTTTATGGTATTTTTGGAACGAAGTTTTGGGACGAACGCGGCTCGCGGTAGGAGTGTACTTGTAGAAATCGTCACGCTAAAAAGCGTTCATAATTCATACATACACGTTATGCCCCCTCTATGTGACTTCATTCTTTCGAATCCACAAAAAAGTGAAAGTCTGATTATGAAATGTTTCTATTTTTTTTCATCATGGATGTCGTTTTCATGGTTTTCGAGGGTGTTAAAGCCGATTGTGACGTTATAATGTAAATTCATGATGGCGGCTGCGAAAATTTTCAATTTTTTTATCATGGGTATCATTTTCATGGTTTTCGAGGGTGCTGAAGCCGATAGTGCTGTCAAAATGAGAATCTAAGATGGCGGCTACGAAAATTTTTTAATTTTTCGTTATGGGTGTCGTTTTCATGATTTTCGAGGGTGCTAAAGCCGATAGTGAAGTCAAAATGAAAATCCAAGATGGCGGTTGCAAAAATTTTAACATTCTTCGTCATCGGTGTCGTTCGAACTTCGTTCCTGACGGGGGTCCCCCGACCGCACACGTTTCTTTTTATATTATTTTTTCCTTAAATGGATCATGTGGTCTGCCATAAAGATTTTTATTTATTAATAAACCTCAGTTATTTCCATGATTTCTAACATTAATTTTTAAAGCCCCTCTAACGCTTCCTTAAAAGGCGTAGGTCGATCAGTTTCATAACCCATAACGTCTAGAGGCGTCGATAGCGGACATCCGTTTCCCGTTAGATCGTTACAAGTTTAGTGCCATTAAACTCGTGCACTGCTAATTTTCTTGTTATTTCCTCGGCACTAAACTGCCTGTTCTAAGAATAACCTTTGGCTTTTAAAGGCGTTTTTCTTTATGCTGGAAAAGTTTATTTATTTGAAGTGCACGTCAAAGGTACGTTTGATTTCCGTGAACAGCCTCTTCTGATAAGATCCTGTTTACTTCAAGGCGGCGCTCTTGCTAGATATTAAATATTTGTTCAGAGTTTCGCAAAAGCCTTATCAAAAATCCAGTAAATGTTTTTCAGTAGTTAAGTATAAGTCCGTTGATCAAAATGGACTCGACCTGAAAGCTGTTGAATGAAAAGATGCCTTCCACCGATACCTCACCATTCATTCATTCTTATCACATACTCATCAAGAAATGGATGCAGCCTGAAAAATATCCGCTGCACTTCACTCAATACTAATCCTAGCCAATGTTCGTCCTCTCGTACCATCAAACATAGATCTGTCAAATGCGACTGAAACTAAACTCGGGCGCAATGAAATGGTTCCCGAAACCTTGCAAATGGAGGTCCGATCCGCAGTAAGTATAGATGCATTAGCAGATTAGTTCTACCGTGTGCACAAGGAATAAATGCAGGTCTCAGAGGTATGGTGCAATGGAAGTGGTCTTTGCAAGGACTTTATGGTGGCTCTTTGAGATTATTGCTGCTGACTCACTTACCGTTAACTTGGTAGTGAGGTGTTCTTTATGATTCAAAGCCTCTCGGGAAAGGGGTGGTTAATATCAAAGACCCTTCCATTCTGAAATCATGCAAAATGACCAAAGAAATGGCTATCTCGACAGTGACATACAGCTTTTTCAGAATATTTTATATACAGTAGGTACTTTGTTTAAAATAATAAAAGAGGCTAAATATTTTGCTTGAAAAATTCAAAAATACACTAAAGGTATTGCGGGAGAAGGTAAAGTATTGTTATGGATTCTTAGAAAAAGAGAATCCCAATTTTAATAAGACTAACCCATCCAGAGAGCGTACATCTACGTCCAATCTCCTTGTTACCTACAAAAGAGCGAGTCAGTATCGAAGCTGTAACATTTGCATTTTAGATTTAATATCATTTAACCGCGCGAAGGCCCATGAGTTTTATGAGATTTACAACACATCTACCCGACTGCGCAGAGAAAGGGGTGCGATTTGTGGCTGCAGCCGTCAGTACGATGTTTAATGCATTAACGTTCGGTGATGCACTTCTTTGCTATTAATACCTTCTTTTAATGGTGTTTGGTGAACGAAAGTTTACCCACACTTTACGTTCTTCGATTTGTTTGTATCTGTTCAGTATAGTAATTAGTAATATTTACCTAAGGTATGAGAAGAATCAGAGAAAAAAAACGGCCAAGTGCGTGTTGGACCATGCACAATGAAGGGTTCCGTAGTTGGGGATGAGTTTATCCCAAGAACAAACTTAACATTTTACTTAGTTGAAAAACATGTTCTCTCATACATTCCAACAGCAAATGTAAGTTGGTCGACTATTACTCGTTAACTTGTAAAGCCTACTTAGTTGGGATAGTTTTCCTTTTAACTTCGTTATATACAGGGTGTAAGGGACAGCCCTCCGCAAACTAACAGGGTGCATTCAGCTCCTTATTTTGAATCATATTCCACCGGAAATATTCTCAGGAAAATTTTCATTTTTTTATCGTTTTTTCAGTTAGTATTCCTTTATTTCTATGTAAATTTAAATTGTCTGTACACAGCACTCGATTTAAGTAAATAAAACAGCTAAAATCAAAAAATCAGGAATGGATGTTAAAATACTCAGCGGCTGAAGGCTCGCTGCGCTGCCGTTTGCTACGCGTGTTTTGCCATGATAGCGATACATTGCGTGTGAGGTAGTAAAACAAATCCTGTTTATTGGATTCCCATAACGTTCCTGAAATAATTTCGTGTACCGATCATCTTAGTATGATATACTGAATTCACCCCATCAGTCTGCGGAGGGCTGTCCCTTAAACCATGTATACTACTACCATGATTTTTATCACATATCCAAAACTAACCGTTTAGCTAGCAGGGGGGGGGGCACTTGACTCTAACAAAAATTAGCACTTTAAAGCTTAATACTTCAGAAACGAATCCTTTAATCGAAAAGTTTGAAAGACCTATCCAACAACACCCGACACCATGGGGTAGACGAGAAAAAAAAAACATCCCCACTTCACGTGTACAGGAGGTAAGTACCCTAAAAATTTTTTTTCGTGATTTTATTTTACCACTTTGTCGGCGTGATTAATATGTCCGGTAATGTTTATATCCATGCCAAATTATATCTTTCTAGTACTAAGAGTCTCTGAGCTAAGCTGCGGACGGACGGACTTGGCGAAACTATAAGGGTTTCTTGTTGACTACGTAACCCTAAAAAGGGAAAGCAGTGTGGTGCTGCTAGTGTAATAGTAAAAAGACTTTGTCTAGATTAGATTAGGTGCCTACGTTTGTTGGTAGTTTAAACATAATATGTTTATGTTTACGTTTCATCAAAATCAGAAGGTAATGAAACATTACCCCTAGAAATAGGTTTATACAAGTCTCCCGTCCGCACTCCGCATCCCTTGCGATACCGCAACAGACAATAAAACACCCAATGCACTGTAAACTTTCACAATTGCAAATGCAATGAATTTAAACGCACATTCTAGGGTACTCAGACAATAACATAGACTAGACTTCAATAAAAACATTATTACAATCTACCAATAACGTTGAACTATCAAGAGAAAGAGGACAACTAGGGTTGCCTCGCTACTAAACTTTGAAAGAATAGTTTATGAGTACTTTACTTTTAAATGAATACGTCCACACTGTCTCAATTAGGCAGGCATTTAATCGGTGTGATTTTGTGGATTTCTCCACGGAATACAGCTGAATTTGATATTATTGTACAAACAAATTATAATTTTATCATTTCATAGCATAATTTTTGGTGTGAAGTGTTAACGTCTTTAGTACCTCCCTAATTTCATTTACTGGTGATTTATTTTCATGGCAACCCTATCATCGGTACATAAAATAAAATAGTTTAATATCGTGGAACTATAAACGCTGTAGCATTTAAAACGGTAATGCAATTAGCATTCGCTGTTAGTTTGAATATTTTATTACAACACTTTTGAATTACTTGAATAATGTTTATAGTGAGTGAAACAGCTAATGTTTCAGTCTAGGTATCGTCTTAATGTACGTATCAAATTAAATCTAAGATATTAAGCATTTTAAGTGCTCTAGAAGAGTTTGTGTCGATGGGTTCAATGCCCGCCATTTGCACTGTTGCAGTTTTTCTTAAACTTTAAATATCCATATTTCATGTATAATTTACCCAGCTAGATAGCGTTGTTAATTCTGCTCTAGTTCTTTCTCAGGCAAAGTTTTCTTGATTATGTAATGAAGAAAAATTAAGACTACAGTGAAAGAACGTAATACTACATTCAACATGGAACGCTTTGATCCCAGGAGCTAGACCACCACCTCTTAACGCAGTTTATTGTAATCTTACTTCAGTGTGGGAAAGAGATGGAGCTAGACGCATAGCTCCATCTCTATCTCACACTGAAGTAACATTAAAATAATACTGCTTTAAGAGGTGGTGGTTGGCTCCCTGATTCTGTGAACAAGAGAAACGGCGGAACTCTACTTGTCTGCTTATTCCGTACTGGGAACCAACCACCACCTCTTAAAGCAGTATTATTTTAATGTTAGGTATCTCAGTGTGAGATAGAGATGGAGCTATACAGTACATCTAGCTCCATCTCTTTCCCACACTGAAGTAAGATCACAATAATACTGCGTTAAGAGGTGGTGGTCTAGCTCCAGTCTGTTAGAGACCCTTACAGCACCTATGAGTGATGACAACCCGCTCTCGAGGGAGGTACATACCATCTCTTCATTTGCTTGGTTCATGTTCCCACGAACTATACGAAGATTAACCAATCCAATTTGTTTTCAGGGCTGACTAACCCATGTTCACGTTTAAGGTCCTGTTCACGGCCTCGAGCGACTTGCGTCAAGTGACAAGCGCGCGCGTCACTTGTTTCCGACCGTCGCGTCGCTCCGCGCGTCGCGGTTCGATGACTCGTGGCATACTCTAAACAACTTCTTTCATTTGTTTTCTCCGCAGTCGCTTAAGCGAAGGTTTTCTTTTTTGCCATTACTGCCCCACTGACAAAGGCCTCCCTACTCTCCTTCCACACCTCTCTGTCCAGAGCTGCCAAGAGGTTACTACAGGCTAAACACAGAGACACATGGCCGTCAGTACACATCGCCGGTCAGGCTCCGCGGGGACTTCGCTATCTGCTGCACGCCTCCCTCATTAACTACATGTATGCGTAGTTATTCCGATCCCTCGGCGTCGCGGGATGTATACGATAGATTGCCGTCACTTGTGCAAACGAGTTGCTGACGATTGGTTTAATTAATTGGTGTTTAGGGTTGAATATATCATAGATACCATATACATCATATTGGTCACCAGAAACCCCCGCATTTAATTGGATAGAATTTTCAAATGTAGACGTAGATTTTTATTGGTTAGGCTTTCAGAAACTGAAAGGCAGACGAGCAATAATGTCACTTGGATATGGATAGCCGCGACACATCTATACAAATAAATAAAATTGAAGTGTCTGTTTGTAATGTCAAAATAACAACTTTTTACTAAATACATAGTTATGAAAGTATTACGGTACTTCAAACAAAATAAGAAAATTTAAAATTTTTGTCTGTCTGTCTGTTTGTTCCAGCTAATCTCCAAAACGGCGGGATCGATTTTGACGGGACTTTCGATGGCAGATAGGTGATGTTATAAGCACTACTTTTATTTTAGTAAAAGAATTATGGTTCCGCGCAAATAAAAATAAAACGCTAATCTCTGGAACGTGTATTTGTAGTCGTATTTGAAAAATTATTTTTGCATTTGGTAGCCCAATCTCGCTACGACCCTTAGGAGCCGAGCAAAACGAAAAAAGATAGAAAGAACACTAAGCGAAAACGAACTAATAGCGCGGGCGGGCGATGCAACGTAACGGGTCGGGGGACGAGGGAGTTTTATTAAAATGTGGTTGTTATTTTAGTATATTGTGTATCTTACGACTTCCACGCGAACGAAGTCGCGGGGCACAGCTATTATGATATAAGTTTCGACGCTCATAACTTACAAACCAATTTTTTTATTAATTCTATTTCCATACAGGGCTAGGTTACGAGACAAGTAGATATAATGTTTAATGTTGTTCTCCTCTACTCCACTCTACTGTTTAACAGTGTGTCAAACGGTGAAGTAAACTCCATACGACGATAATATGAAATAATGACTGACTATCGTAACTTTAAATTCTAAGCCATTATTTTCTTACCAAGTTCAACGTAAAAAATATAAGTGCCAATGTGACTACGAAACTTGACTATGCAACGCGGCGGGTCGGGGGACGAGGGAGTTTTATTAAAACATGACTATTATGTATATTATTGTGTATTTTACGACTTCCACGCGAACGAAGTCGCGGGGCATAGCTAGTTAATAATAAGCATGGTACAAGATGTTTATCGGAGGTAAACTCTCCCACCCTCCTCATTCGTCTGCGGCAGTCGAGTAAAAACAAACATCGATTTATCTAAAACAATTTCCTCAAACAAACAAACAAACTCGCTTCACCTTTAAAAAGCTCGTGTAAACTTAGTACTACACTGTAAATAGTAACTACACAGACACATGCGTGTGCAGTAAGTAAAACAAAGTACGCTAGTTGTACCAGCTGCCCGCTCGCTAACTCTTGATAAATTCGTTAACCAATTGTTTAGGTGGCACCGTGTGACGTTTGTTAACTAGGCGGTAGATTATTGCGGGTTAATCTCACGTTTATGTTTTTTTTTTCTTTCCGGCGTGGCTACTGATAAGAGAAAGCCCGTCCTTCTGATGCAACTTGCAGGTCGCATCTTAGTAAATAAATCTTCTCAAATCCTCACCCCACTCAACAGACTTCTACTCCTTTACTGTGCATGTGGTTCGTTTGTGGAATGCACTTTAGGGACTGCCAAACTGTTGCAGTTTTTAAAAGAAGATTGAATGAAAACTATCATTCCACTTCGTCATAGTTGCTTATCATTTATTATTTTACATAACATAACATCACGCCTCGTTTCCCCGAAGGGTTAGGCAGAGGTGTACTTATAGTATAGTAACACCCACATTTCGCCAGTTATGTTTGAGTCCCATGTAATAGAGGGCGAGCCTTTTGCCATCAACCGGGCACAAATCCAGACTCCGGGCTGCTACTGAGAAATTTCAGATAGAAAAACCCAGTAACACTGCCCGACCTGGGAATCGAACCCAGGACCTCATGCTCAGCAGTAGCGCTTGCGACCACTAGACCAACGAGGCAGTCTATTATTTTATGCTACATTATTATATATTTTAGTGATTTTTATTTTAGAAGTATGTATGTATGTATATTCTCATATTGTATGTTTATATTTAAATTAGCGAATAGTTTGTGATTTTATGTATTTTGTTTTCTCTTTTACTCTTACACACGTTGTCTACATCTCTTTATCTACTTTCCTATCGCAGGTATGCTGGAAGAGATTTCTTTACAAATAAGCATCACCTTTGTACGTATTTATGCGGATTGATTATGAGGCTTTTCGATACTTTACATGTGTGTACTTTATGTCATTGTTTTTTTTTTTTTTGTAATGTGCGTTTTGTTTGTGCAGAATAATTAATTTTTCTTTCTTCATTTTTCTGTTCCTTACTTTGTGTCTGTTTATATGTGTGTACATAAACTGTTAAATAAATAAAGTTATGACCCCTCAGGGTAATATTATTGGGTTTATTGGTCCAATTATATAACGGCACAGCAATCTTAATAAAAAATGTTTAGAAAAATTAAGCGATTAAATCCATGACGTGCAAATGTCAGACGTTCCCTATTGAATTCGTTCATTTTGAATTTCCAAGATATTTGACTACACTTAAAAGATCTGTGTGTTTACTTTCTTTCGCACTGTCTCCCAGTGGAATAGGATGTCTGAAAGTATCAAAGCACGCTGGGGAACACGTACAGTCTGCAAAGCAGATAAGTAACCAACGCACACTATAAAAGTAGATATATTGCTAACAATGACTGTCACGCACACATAGTATTCGTAGAGTGAGTACGCTAACGTGTCTTCTAAATGATAGTATAATATAATTTCGCCACAAAGGTTAACTGCGCTCGTGGCGCAACAGGTAAGCATTCGACCTACAGTGACAAATGATTTGAGCTCAAGCCACGAGTTTACTAAAATATTATTTTTGAGATTTTGTAATTTCGAGTTATTATACTAACTGAATAAAGCGATATTCTGACCGATTTGAGAATCTACCACAAGTTACTCGCCTACGTATAATTATTTGCCAGTTAAGAAGCTAACTACCCGCTTTAAAAATATATTCCTGCCTTTTATAATTGTGAACTTATGATTCAGTCTGCATTAGCAACTACCTACACCTATACTCCTCCTTTTGCACTTTTACGAAGTTTGTGATTGTAATAAATTGATTAACTTAGCGTCTCAAGTCTTACACCATGCATCATTTAACAATATTTCAAAAAACTCAGATTACTGTTTTGCATGAACAAAACATTTCTGTTAATGAAATCGCAAGGCGCCTCATGATTTCGGTGAGTAAAATTATTATTAATTTAATTTATTTTATTTACTTCAGATACAGTGATCCATATTTTTGTTAGTATACTTACGAAATTATGTTAGTAACCAAGGTTTAAATACACAACACAATCATATTATTATAACTAAAATTAAATAACAACAGTGCATTACTCACATAAATAAAATTAAAATTACAATCATCTTTAAATTCATTAAAATGCTTAAAAACGTTCAATATGTTTTAACTTGTGAAGTTCTTTTATTTTTTAAATAAAGATATTTACTAAAAATGATTTTATTTATTTAAAATTGGTTAAATAAATAAAACCATTTTTAATAAATGTCTTTACAAAAAAAAAATCTAGTTACTTTAGCTTAAAATTTTAAATCACAAAAATAATCTCCATTTCAGAGATTCGAACACATAAAAATATTCAGGAGTATAAAAGGCTTATTCGTTGGGCTACGAACTATGTTAATATATAATAATAATTATGTTATACTATCATTTAGAAGACGTTAGCGCACTCACTTTACGAATGCAATGTATGCGTGGCTGGCATTGGTAGCGGTACGTGCAGTAGGAATATAGTTTTGATGTGTGCGTTGGTTACTTAATTCCTTTGCAGACTGTACCTACCATCACAAGTAGGTATATGAAGGCTCAAACATTTTTGTCAAAGCTTTTTGAGCTCTCTTAGCGCCAGTGTCAGGTAACTTACAAGACTTGGAGATGTCTTTACAGTAACTGTGATTCTATGTCAGTTTAGATAGCCACTAGTAGAAATAAATACGTTTCCATTTATTTTTCGCAACACGATGTAATGTTTTCTGCCCAAAAAATGACACAACATCCAAAAACTTTCAGACACGATTTGTGCATTTTTATAGCACTTTTAATGTCAAAATTCACCTCCACACTCATTCACACATACACACGCCCACTCACACACACACACCCATTCACACACACACCCTTACTCACGAAACATACATTCACACACTCATAAACATGCATAAACACACATTTTACAAGACACACTCCAGTTCTCACACAATGCCATAACACGATTCTCATTTTTCTTATTTGTTTTTATTTTCTCTTTTTATTGGTTTTATAAAAATGTGTAACTTATACCTAATTAGCACAACCAAACAACTGTTAATTAATAGAGGAAGAGCGAGGTTCATCCCATCACAAGTATCTTAGGATTACTTTCTGGGAAGCCCCGGCAACTTAATTGTAAAGATTTATGATAATAAACACATTTTTTTTTATTTTTTATTTTTATTTTTTTTTATTTTTAAGACAAACTGCCATAAAGGCAGTTATTTTCATAAAAAGATATCCAGATCCTGCATCTTTCATTACGCTAATGCGAGCCACTAAGTTTCGACAACCCTTTCATATACAAAAACACATTGTTTGACTATTTTATTTTTAGGTTATTCTTTAGAACTGTCCCGTTTCTAAAGACATGTCTTGAGACTTTAGTCTTGCCAAAATGACTGAGATAAGACTAGGCTCTGTAAAATAAATGGTTTTATTATGTATTTTTGGCTTGAATCCTGTGAGAATACTCTGAGACTAAATGTTAAGAGGCATGATTGCGCCCTTGACTTTAGCTCTTTAGTAAATTCAAAGTAGATTAACACATTGTGTTGAGAGTGTCTGAGTACACACCTACACTCTTCTACAACGAGTTGAATGAAAAACAATTAAAGTATGTTTAATAATTGTTGACTTGAATGTATTTTAACCTAAGTAAGTTAGCTTGCTTGTTGTGGGTGTACTATAGGTACATCTCTACCTAACCCTTCGGGGAAACAAGGCGTGATGTAATGTTATGTAAGTTAGCTTGCAAAAAAGAAGTGAAAGTACAAAAAAAGCAAAGGCTCTTTCTCATCATGTACAGAAACGACCACAAATCACTAATCACCAAAGTATGCTGGATGGTCTCTTTCAATAATTTCAAAACAAAACTTTGCAAAACGTAGTAAGATCTTGGCTTACCTACTTACACTTTCTTATACCAAGACTACTGATAAACCACGCCTTACATATTATTACACTAAAAAAAATCTACAACCCTTCAGTAAACCGCCGTTATCGTATCGGTGCAACAGCTCCGTAGTTTTTAGTGAAGCTCGAGGAAGTTCTCGGTCCACGTAACTCGCTTACTATGAATTACTTACATACTCCGCGCCCGACAACGACTTCGGCAAAACAGCTTTTAGTGTTATTCGGTTTTAGTTCGCTAAATGATGTTCCGAAGTACCTGCTTTGTTTGGTCGCACACTAGAGTTGAATGTGTAGGTATAATGTTTTATTTATTTATTTATCACAGCTTAAACTACCATTACAGGATTTACCCTAATGCGACAGTTAAGAACTTAAACTAATAGCCTAAGCTATAAGTATACTTACAATAACCAAATTAGAAAAAATTAAAACTAACAACATTATTACATTATTACACCATTAAAAGCATAAAACATAGAATAACATAATTACCGACGTCACAAAGTACAACATAAACACAAACATACATTACTTACATTATGAAAATTTTATGTATTATTTTGCTTGTAACATAATATAAATAGTAATACCCTTGCGAATTTACTCACACAACATGTAAATACATCAATCTGAGTCTGAAGGTCGTTAATGGTACGGATAGCTCTGGTGAGGGGTTTTTTTTTTTTTTTTTTTTTTTGTGGATGGGAAATCATCAAATGACTTCTCCCGCTCTGGGCGGAGCGGGAGGGCGTGTCAGACTTTTACTGACTAAAACCCACCCGTGTTCCTTCTGTTGCCTGTGCCGGGGCCACGGTAACTCTTTCGAACATCCCGCAACCCTAGCTGGCATCGGCCCTAGCGGACCCCGTCAATAGTGCTGACATCTCTTTGAGGCGCGCGTGGAACACGACGCGCCGTCGACTCGGGCCTGGTCCTTACCAGACGGCGAGCTACCCATTGCTCGCCGTCCGCAAGCCCGCGCCTACGGTGGCCGGGAATCGGCAGCCAATTCCCGACGCCCAGGGCGTCTCCTGCGGCGACTAGGGGCGTGAGGGTGCAAAGCTTGCCTCTCCCTCACGCGTCCCGCCTCCTCCTTCACGAGCATTACTGCTTCGCAGAAGGTCTGGTGAGGGGTGCCTTGGCAAGCAGGTTAGTTCTGGCTGGAGGTACCAGTAGCAGTGGCGGGCTGCGCCGCCTCCACACGTAGCGGTCCGGCACACACAGATTCAAGCGCTGCAATACTCCCGGGTTACTCTCCACTCCACGAAGCACCTTCACTAAGTAGGCGACCAGCGTAAACTCCCGTCGGACATGCAATTGATTATAGCCAACCATGCCCAGGACAAACAGAGTGGGATACATCAGTGGGTAAAAAAGATATATCCCATTTCTTCTCACGGAAATGCAGTATGATCTACTTAGCCCCACTTGCATGAAAAACTTAACTCAGAATTAGTTGCTAACATGAGGTTAAATTGACAGTTTTTCATACAATATTGTCAATTTAACCTCGTGTTAGCAACTAACTCTGAGTTAAGTTTTTCATGCAAGTGGGCCTTAAGGAATATCGTTTGGATCGTGACTTTTAGAAATATGACACATCACATGTAACCAACTGAGCGATCAGTGCAGAAAATTGGGTCATTGACAACAATAAAACCACTTTTACATAAATCTTTGTATTTCCATCAGAAAGCCTAGCGGTAACCTAACTGATTGATAATCTAGTAAGTGCATGCTATTCAAAAACCTCTTGTCATCATCGTCCGTCGCTCTCGTTTTATTAGTGCTCGGTAAACTCTTATTGATGTAGGCATCTAACTCATCACGCTAGCGTTAACTGAGCCCTATTCAACTATGCCACCCGTCTGCCCTAAAGTACATTTACAGCTTCTTTAAAACAAAGATAAATTGAGCCCGAGGAAACACTAGCAAAAAAAAAGTGTCCCATTACAAACAAATTCCGTACAAACGACGATCCGAAATCGAAAAAAGAGCCTGACTTAACATTCCGCTATACTTGACGAATAGTTGCACTTAAGCGGCGTGACTCCACCCCATATGATATAGGAGACAATTTGTGTATTGAATGGAGGTATCAGTCAGCCACGGTACACTGGGTGGCCTGATCGATGCGTGGCCGACGCGTTTACGATACGGTGCGGTGCGAAGCGATGCGTTGCGGACTTATGCGAGTGGGGTTGGGTGGCGAGGAATGACGACCATGTGCGAGTTTTTAACAGACTTACAAAAAGGATGAGGTTCTTTGTTCGCGTGTATGTAATTTTTTTGATGTATGTTCATCGATTTTTCCGTGTTTGCTGGGCCGATTTAGAAGTAGCTCGCAAGGTGGTCCCATGAAAAATGTATTATTTGGATGGCGGTTTTTGAGTTAGCTTAATAATACGTCTTTAATCCCCTTGGTTGATGGTGTTATAAAACTTCCTACCACTGTTGTTTAAATAGCAAGTAGTGGTACACGAATTGGTGTGAGGTCCCAAAACTAAAAAATAAAAAACTTTTTGGAAAAAAAAACAACCGACTTTCAAAAACACCCTACAAAGTGAAAAATAACTTTAATTTCAAAAATCGGCGGCAAAAAGATAAAATTACAAAAAAAAACAAATACACCGACTTCCGAAATCAAAGTTTATTTCCTAAAATAAAAAAGGAATTGTGATTCCTTGGGATTCTAGTGCTATTCATATCTTTGTTTAGTCGTAATAATATGGTCTATCTATTTTTATGAATAGGAAAACATGCTTGAAATAGTCCCGCTAAATATACGTTGAAACGTGATTGATCTCAGCCGGTAATTTACCTACTAATAATTGCACAAGCGAGCGGTTAGCAAGAAAAATAACTTTCACATTTAGAAAGAAAGAAAATACGTTTGCGGTAAACATGACGCATAGAAAGAACACGAAAAGAACAAGCCTTTACAAGCCTTGGAACTTCCCTTTGAGGTAACTTATAATAATAATAATAAATGCCCAGCCAATGGCTTAATTGCCAAGAGCCTCGACCAACACCTAAGGAGGCTCTCGTTGGGGAGCTGGATTAAGGGCTTGATCCAGTAAGCGGTACTTCTGGACACGGCTCGCATTTTTAGGAGGTTCCTCTCTCTGGAGACCTGGCCGGTAGCTTGGACCCTGTTCCCGATACTGGTGGGCTACTATTTTTTATATTTTTAAATGTTTCTATGTTCTAATATTTAACAATATAGTTTATATGTATGAAGTAAAATAAAAGAAATAATAACAAAAACCCCCACCGCCGTCTCTCACGTTGACGTCGTGTTGGGGCTTGCGCGCTCCGAACTCTAGGTCTGTGCCGGTAGAGTTTACTTTTCAGAAACAGGTCTAGGGTGAGGAGCCAGACCAAGAGAGATACATGAACTCGCAGGGCAGCATGTGGCGAGCTGTTGGGCAGTAGCGATCCCACGGATCCTATCTCCCGGGAGAAGTCTTGTTCCTCATCTCTGGCTTGCCTTTATTGACCGGCCAGAGTGAACACTGACGAGGAACAGAGCTCCCACCTCATTCTTGCCTTTATTAGCCGGCTTAAGTGGAGATTCGCAAGAGTAAACGTGCTCGGAGGAAGGAAGTATTCCAGTAAGTGCTGGTAGGGATCTTGACCATCTTCTGGGCTCTGGGATTTTTCTGATAGTCGTGGAATACCGAGGTATTCCGAGGTAGTGACGAGTCACTAAGTGCTAGCGACAGTTTCCGGGGGCCCATTATTAAGTGTGCAAGTTACTCCTTGCCATTTTCCCCGCGTATAAAAAAAACATTGATCAGACGAGGGCCATAGTCCTTTCATAGTTCTAGATAACCAGTTCACTTTAGCCACCCAAACCCATAACTCAATATCTGTGTCTCCATATCCTGCAATAGTCCTACACCAACCGGGGGTTGTCCTTGGGTGCACTTGCATAGTGCGAACAGGGATAATCGTCGGTGGATGCCTTATTTCATTAAAAACGTCCAACAGCTCTCTGTGAGTTGGCTTTAGCCCCTCGTAAGCCTTCTATAGGTCCAGGACCCCAGGATGCAGAGACATGTCAAAGACATCTATAAAAATAAATAAATATAAAGTGTCTGCTTGTAATGTCAAAATAACAACTTTTTACTAAATGCATATGAAAGTATATACGGTATTTAAAAATATAATTTATATGTACTTATTGAAATAATAGATAATAATAAAAAATTAGTTTTAACATAATCTGCAAAATCTTTGTTTACTTTTTACTTTTAGGAAAACAGGCGTTATGAAATTTCACTTGAAAAAGTAATAAAAGCGAAAAAAAACATGGAAGATTAAGTTTCGATAAGGTGATTGAAAATAACAGCTGTTATATGGAAATGTAATTTCCGTTTTCTAGCTTAAGTACTCATACACATCTATAGGTACCAGATGATACTCGTAATGGAACATCATCCTTGTACCGTATAAGCCGAGGACAGAACAGCGAAGGGGCGTGGCTCGAGGTGATGTAGCTTCGTGTAGCCACTACTTTAGGGGCCAATTACGATCTCAAACACGGCCAAATGTGCAACGGAGAACAACTTGAACGTCTTGAACGTCTTCTAACATACACGGGGAGATCCTGAAGAGATTTAGTGTGAGTTTGATGATGTGGCTATTTTTGAGAGGAGGAACAGGATTATGTGACCGCTTGAGTTTAGTTTTAGTGGTTGTAAAGTCTTTTGTATTTTGTAAAATGGTTTGAAAGTAGGCTTGTGTTGATTTTTAGAATATTTTATTAAATGTAAAGATTAATAAATTTATATGTAATAGCAATTTTATCAAAGAAAACTGAATCGTAACATTTACAGAGCCAAAATTACTTCGTTCGTTTTTGTTTCTATTTGAATACTACGTTCTATTGTAAAAACTGAATTTCAAGCAGGATAATTTGAAATTGCAGGGCATCTTATCCCATCACTTTACAATCATCTAATCTATCATCGCTTACCTGGCCTTGTACTACACGCTCAAAGGACACGCGACTTGTGACAGCAACTGCGGAAAAAACAAATGAAAGAAGTTATTTAGAGCATGGCATGGCATATGACGCGACTTGGGGAGTGACGGATGGAAACAAGTGACACGCGAGCGTGTCGCTTGATGCAAGTCGCATCGCTCGAAGCCCTGAGCGGTGAAAATAGCTCTTAAATAGTTACAACGACCACTCTTGTTACTGTAATTGACTTCACTTAATCATCACCCTTCCTTACTCTAGAAACAAGGCTACAATACCCAATAACAGTTTTAATCAATTAACATTATAACAAGGCACAATGCCTCAGCCGGGGTCCGAACGAGATACCCAACTATTCCCCTGGGTCCATCAATCTACTGGCGGAATGTCCGCGCCGTCATAACTACAGAATCTATTTGATTAATTTCAAAGCTACAGAAAGTTTGAGGTCGTTGTGTAGTGGTAGCTAAGCGATATAACTGTACTAAGAATATATATATTATTTTCTTTTCTTTCTGTATTTTATTTTCTCTTCACACGTTGTCTACATCCATTTTTATCTACTCTCCTATCGCAAGTATGCTGGGAGAGATTTTATTTTAGAAATAAGCATCACCTTTGTACGTATTTTTCTGTTCTTTTCTTGTCTGTCTGTATATGCATATGTATGTGTACATAATGGTTACAAAGATAAAAATGTCTGCTTCTTCTACAACACCTGGGCTTCAACCTTAAGAAGTTTAGAGGTCGGCAAGATCCTACATTGGCACAAAGCACGCAGGGACCCACGGGCCACGACTTTGCGAAAGACATAATAAGCTTTTTAAATCGGATAATACGCCCGATATGAAAAGGGTTATCAGTTAAAATTTACTTTTTTGTTTAAATAACCACTTATATCAAATGAATTAATAAAATAAAAATGTAATATCCTAACTTAATTAAAAGTATTTACAAATTAAAATAGTTTGGGTTTTGCCGCTTTCTACATATAGCATGTTTGATTAAGCTTATAAGTCTTAAGCAGAGTGACACAGTTGCAAATCTTTTCAAAACGACTCTGTGCCGGTGGTGTAATTGCATTTAATGACTAATGAATTGTTTAATTATGAACATGGACTTCCATCTCTCTTTCAATTCAATTATAATAATTAGATAACACACAACACATAACTGGCAAAATGTGGGTGTACTATACTTACATATGTAGATGCACCTCTGCCTAACCCTTCGGGGAGCACAGACATTTGATAGTGTGTGTGTGTGTGTAGTGTGTGTGGTAGTGTAGTAGTCCTGTCAATAACCTTTCAATTTCAACACAAAACCAAGGCATCGCCCACCTTTATCTATCAAACATCCCTTACCCTAATCTGACTCCGAGGTATTGTTTTCCTAAAGTTGATTTATCATTTTGTAGTCGTTAGCAAGCCGGCATGGACATTTGATCCGTTGCTATTCATTTATTAACTTGCTCTATACCTACTTATTAATCACTTTTGAGAAATTAACAAGTTGCCCGCCGCATCGCTTTGCTTAACAAATGCGATCATTTCGGTTCGGTGGGTATTGTGGTGGTGAAATTAAGTGCTTAGTTAGGGAATTAATAGTCTAACCATAAATACAATATTTTCTGCTGTAATTATTGTCTTATCAAAAGCATTGCTAATAACGATAAGGATCAAAATTAAATCATCCATAGTTATTGCTATATGGTGACGTGTAATAGTAATAAATTATCCTTTTTTTAAGTTTTGTTAATTTCAGGTGAAACGATGTCCACTGAGACGCCATTATATCTTTTTCTGTACCTTTTCTATGCAGCTACTACGTGGCCAGGCGTGGGTGATGAAAACGATCGCCCTCGGCAGCGCTTGGTTCCGTATTGTAGAAACAGGTCAACTAAAATCATGAAGATATGAAAAGGGCTCGCTCGATTGCCCTCGTTTTTATTATCTATTGGCTATGCAATGGTTACATAAAACAAAACGCAAGCAAAGGAAAGAAAAGGTTTTTTAAAGCTACTTACAGAAAAAGAAAGAAAATATTTTTGTTTAAGTTTGGAAGTGACGCACTAAAGCATCATCATCATCATCATCTGCCTAGCCTTTTCCCAACAATATTGGGGTCGGCTTCCAGTCTAACCGGATGCAGCTGAATACCAGTATTTTACATGGAGCGACTGCCTATCTGACCTCCACAACCCAGTAACTGGGTAATACGATACCCCTTGGTAAGACTGGTTGTCAGACTTTCGGTCTTCTGACGACCCGTAACGACTGTCAAAGATCTACGAATGATAGCCGGGACCAACGGCTTAACGTGCTTTCCGAGGCACGGAGGAGTCTCGGTATGTAAAGATGGTCACCCATCTACGGACAACCCCGGCAAGCGTAGCTTAACCTGATGGATCGACCCGTGCGGCTGTTATTACTTAGCCACGAGCTCCTCCCTATAATATTACAGCATTATGCTGCTATCACGCAGCATAATGCTGTAATATTATAGCACGTACGCTTGATATACAGCCGCTAGTGATCAAAACTCGAACCAAGCAAACTCAAACTCAATTAAACCAATTACAGGCACTTTTGAATTGTCACAGAGTCGGTCAGTTAGTCAGAAAGTTGAGGTTAGTTGACAATTCCAAAACGTAGATCTCTATGGAGAAGAACGGGCAAGAAACTCCAAGAACACTCTTTTAAATCAAAATATTACAAAGTCTTGTGTACATTATTCTTGTTGCTTCTATCATCATCATCATCATCCACAGCCTGTTTTCCCCCACTGCTGAGCATAAGCCTCTCTTTTCATGTGCTAATCCACACGCTCCCGTGCCAACCTCATCCAGGTTCTACCCGCGATGGTAACAATGTCGTCTGCCCATCTCGCCGCCGGACGACCGAGCGTTGCTTCTGTACTGAGACGAATGCAACAAAAAACAATATAAGACAATTTAAAATGTAATGATTAAAGATAAGCCCTGAAAGTTAAGAGACGACCAGTCTCAACTGACGGCGCCCGTTCACGAACATGACGCTTGGATCAGCGCACTTGCCCAACAACACTGGTTGTTGTTGAGGTACTCAGGTAATCTTCTTATCTTTGATTACTTCCCATTTACTTATTCTTGATTTTATTTCACCCATCGCCGCAAACCTCAACAAAATACTTTAATAGTTAACCACGAAAACCAATTAACAATCTGAATAAAATATGAATCACCAAATAACAATTTCTAAACTATTTAAAATGAAAGTCAAACCACAGTAAACAACATTAAAACTTTCGAATAATGTTTTGTTACCATCAAAAGGTTTTTGAGGGCCCAGAATAAATAATAACTGTTCTCAGGTAAATATTCAAAGTTGAACAAAAAGCCGCAAAATGTTGGAATATTGTCTAGAATGGAGTTGTATTGGAATTATAAAGAGCGACCGCAACAGGCGAATGAAATGAATGAACTAATTTAAATGTTCTGACTTTGATTTACGTCAGTGTCACCTGTAAAGTTACTGGAGAGCTTAAGTATGGAAAGGTATGATTTTATCTCTTTGGGGTGCTACACTCTTGGTCGGGTGATGATGATTCAACACAGCTGGGCGGCAAAAATGGGCTCAAAATCAGGAAACTGACTTCAAAATGCATCGAAACTCTCAATCAAAAAGGATCAAACTCAAAGCATTTATTTCAATTAAACCAATTACAGGCACTTTTGAATTGTTAAAGAGTCAGTCAGTTAGTCAGAAAATTGAAGCTAGTCGCCCATTCCAAAACGTAGATCTCTATGGAGAAGAATGGGCAAGAAACTCCATGCACAAATGTGATCGTGTGATCGTCAGTACATTCAACGAACCACGAAAATACTTCAGCAATTCGAACCCTCATCATCACAGACCTTCCTGAACCATGATCCGGAATGCTAAGCTTTATCAATATCAGCACAGTTTAAATATCCCATCAATATATACAGCAGTGTATGGGGAAGTGTCTAAATTGAATATTTATACAGGCCTCGGCCCAAATGGAAATATACCACAGGTGTTGCTATATTGTTTTGGGAATATTGAATTCTGAAAGTTATTTTACATCTAGAATTAGATGGGCACCCTGTTACAGTTGCCGCATGTATAATATCTGAATAATGTAATAGGAAACGATTCGCGCCGGGGCTGCGTTAGTTTTTTTATGTTGCGCTGTTTTGGGTGAATATTTAACAGTAACTGGAAGGTTTTTTACGCTGAATGAAATGAAAACGCCTGTGTTACGAGAGTTCCTACTGATTATTTTGACTCCCTGTAAGATGACTGATTTAATAATGAATCAGCATTGCTACTACTTCTACTTGAACTTATAGGAATCGTCAATTTGATCTGGTAAATAAAATAAAATAAATGTAGTTAAATTCAGGAGTTCAAGTTTCAGCGCAATGCTATTTAACATGATGAAACAACTGCTGTTAAAAACAGGAAACAGCATACCGGTTCTTAGTCAAACGTTTCCCTGTTTCACCATAATAGTTGTTAACTACCATTTTTACGAGTTAATATATTAAATTCCAGGCCATAAAACACAAAAATATGAATTTAATAATACCGTGTTACTAACAACAACAGAAAAATAAACAAAACCTACCTACATGATAATACGAAAGCAGCGGAGCAGACACTTAACAAATATCATTTATGATCGCGATAAAACAAAAAGCAATAGAGCCGATATTTAAGCAGCTCCAAAGGGTAAATAAAAGATACCTCAGTTTCTCGCAAATTAACTAACTAACTTAGGTAGGGTTATTAATTAACTTAGGTAGTTTGGAAAAAAAGGTTGGCATTAAGAAGATGGACAGAACTCCTGCAACTGAGCCCCAGCTGACAATGATTTATTATATGTTGTGTGCTGAGAGAAAAATGTTAGAATTACCACTAACGTTGATGCAACTCTCCGACGTTTTTGTGAAAATAAACAAAGGAGAAACATTCGTTATGGAAGGAAGTATAAAAACTTGGGAAAAGGTTCATCCAAATAATGTTTCAGCACATTATTTAATATATACATCTATACAAATAAATAAAATTGAAATGTCTGTTTGTAATGTCAAAATAACAGCTTTTTACTAAATGCATATGAGAGTATAAACGATATGTATAACAAAAAACATTTTTTTTTTTGTGTGTCTGTCTGCGAGTCGGTCTGTCTGTCTGTCTGTCTGTTTGTTCCGGCTAATGTCCCAAACGGCTGGACCGAATTTGATGGGGCTTTCACTGGCAGATAGCTGATGTTACAAAGAGTAACTTAGGATACTTTTATCTTACAAAAATAATTAGGGTCCCGCGCAAAAAAAAAACATGCAAAAATGATAACTTTGGAACCACCAGTCGGATTTGAAAAAATATTTTTGCATTTGGTAGCCCAAGTCTCGAGGATGATTATAGGCTATTTAACATCACGCTACGACCCTCAGGTGTCGAGCAAAAATGTACGCTAAACGAAAACGAAGTAATAGCACGGGCGGGCGATGTAACGCGGCGAGGCAGTTTTATTAAAATATGACTGTTATTTTAAGTCGCGGGGCACAGCTAGTATAACATAATAATTATAATAAGAAACCTTTTGTAAAAAAAAATGGGCGTTTTGGATAATGATAATTTTATATTTTGCATCTGTTATTCACTTCGTGGAAAGTCATGTCATAAAATATTGATACTTAATATCAATTTAGAAATGAAATAAAATGTTTGGTTCGAATTTAACTTTTCCAGATTCTAAATATTTACTTATTAATATGACACAGAATTAAAATTGAAATAGATAATTTATTAGATTAAATAATTATATATGTGGGTAAAACCAAAAATCTGCCGGAAGTTACTATTCCACGCGAACGAAGTCGCGGGCAAAAGCTAGTGTGAAATAAAATATTTTGATTTTGAATAAAATAAGTATTTTTCTAAAATAAAAGTAACCTAAGTTACGCCCCGTAACGTCAGCTATCTGCTAGTGAAAGTCCCGTCAAAATCGGTCCAGCCGTTTCGGAGATTAGCCGGAACAAACAGACAGACAAAACTTTTAAAAATTGCTTTTTTTATAAGTACTTCTAATGTATTTAGTAAAAAGTTATTATTTTGACATTACAAACAGACACTTCAATTTTATTTTTTTGTATAGATATACAGAATGTAAGGGACAGCCCTCTGCATACTGATGGGGTGAATACTAAGATAACCGGAACATGAAATGTTTTCAGGAACGTTATGGGAATCCAATAAACCTGATTTGTTTAATTACCTCACACGAAATGTATCGTTACCGTGGCAAAACGCGCGTAGCGAACGGCAATGTAGCGAGCCTTCGGCCGCCGAGTATTTCAACATCTATTGCTGATTTTTTTATTTTAGCTGTTTTATTTACATAAATAGAGTGCTGCGTACTGATAATGTAAATTTACATTGAAATAAAGGAATAGTAACTGAAAATACGTTTAAAAAAATTAAAATTTTCCTGAGAATATTTCCAGTGGAATATGATTCAAAATAAGGAGCTGAATGCATCCTGTTAGTTTGCGGAGGGCCTGCACGAATTACACCCTGTATAATTATATAAAATTATATATTATTTTTTTTTTTCGTTTTAAAATAGAATAGAATACTTTTATTTTTATACAGAGTCCGTAGAGTTTGTAACAATTTTACTTAACATCTACAGTTAGTAGGTACAGACACAGATTAACATACAATTAAAATTAAAATTCAGCGTGGAGCTGCATCGGGAAATCCCACCGATCTGTGAATTTTAAGGCATAATTTTAAAAAATAATAATAAGTTTATCTCCTTGCTCGATAGATGGCGTCGAACATTTTTTGAATCGCGCTATGGTTTCGTTACACGCGTTTGATGGCATTTCTGTGAAATCTCTCTTACTCCTTCAACTGGCGAGCTGTCAGACTGTTAAAATGGCTAGTTTGGTAACGGCCTTAACGCGGCCCTGCCCCGTTTCGGACTACTTGCGTTTAAACCTCGATTTCTCGCTATTTTACTATGAAACCCATATAAAACTCAGTTACAGTTTCGTATGACTTTCGTGTAATTTGGTTTACAATAAAACGAGCATATTTCAAACTTAAAATAAATTTAGATTTCACCCATGCTTTTCATTCACGACCAAATATCAAAATTCTGCATATCAAATCTTTTTTCTACTAAATTTAATAACCTATCAATAAGATAAAACAATAACCCGCCTCCCCTAATAAACCCTTATCTGTGGAATCGCCTCCTATAGCTCGGTAACAATAGAAATGTATTAACTAAACCATTTAAAATTACCGAATTGAATCACGTCATAGAATCTAGCGGCGCCAACCCGACTCACTCAACGCTCTGTAATTATTGTAAACATGTCAAAGTTGTTTATGTTGAGAGTCATGTTGCTAGTTTATGGGTGTAGCCAACCATAAACAAAAACTAAAATGTTCAAAAAGATTATAAAATACCACGTGATACCAATACAAAAACAGCCGACTGTGACGGTTATGACAATTTTTTTTTTTAATTTTGGTGGTTTCGCACTTATCACTTGTGTGAGGCCGCGAGCAGCCGGGCACAGCTTTGTGACGCAGCCCTCAGGGCGCGAGTCCTACTCGCACTTATCACTTGAGTGAGGCCGCGAGCAGCCGGGCACAGCTTTGTGACGCAGCCCTCAGGGCGCGAGTCCTACTCGCACTTATCACTTGAGTGAGGCCGCGAGCAGCGGGGCACAGCTTTGTGACGCAGCCCTCAGGGCGCGAGTCCTACTCGCACTTATCACTTGAGTGAGGCCGCGAGCAGCGGGGCACAGCTTTGTGACACAGCCCTCAGGGCGCGAGTCCTACTCGCACTTATCACTTGAGTGAGGCCGCGAGCAGCCGGGCACAGCTTTGTGACGCAGCCCTCAGGGCGCGAGTCCTACTCGCACTTATCACTTGAGTGAGGCCGCGAGCAGCCGGGCACAGCTTTGTGACGCAGCCCTCAGGGCGCGAGTCCTACTCGCACTTATCACTTGAATGAGGCCGCGAGCAGCCGGGCACAGCTTTGTGACGCAGCCCTCAGGGCGCGAGTCCCACTCGCACTTATCACTTGAGTGAGGCCGCGAGCAGCGGGGCACAGCTTTGTGACGCAGCCCTCAGGGCGCGAGTCCTACTCGCACTTATCACTTGAGTGAGGCCGCGAGCAACCGGGCACAGCTTTGTGACGCAGCCCTCAGGGCGCGAGTCCTACTCGCACTTATCACTTGAGTGAGGCCGCGAGCAGCCGGGCACAGCTTTGTGACGCAGCCCTCAGGGCGCGAGTCCTACTTGCACTTATCACTTGTGTGAGGCCGCGAGCAGCCGGGCACAGCTTTGTGACGCAGCCCTCAGGGCGCGAGTCCTACTCGCACTTATTCGGTTTTAATTTAAATAGATCGTTATAAGTGGACGATCCACCTGACAGTGGGTTTGCGTTGTAATTTTGATGCGTGTATCTATAATAGTTTTTAGCTTGCTCAGAAGCAACCTATTGAGTCGTGTCTTGAAGACTCGTACTTGACCGGTTTTACTATTTTAGTACTACCTCTAACATTGCCTCGTTGGTCTAGTGGTCGCACGCGCAGCTGCTGAGTCTGAGGTCCTGGGTTTGCTCTCCAGATCGGGCAAAGTGTAATTGGGGTTTTCCATTAGGAATTTTTCAGTCTGGATTTGTGCACGGTTGATGGGATTGAGCTCGCGGGACTTAAACAAAACTGGCGAAATGTGGGTGTTCACCTTTACCTAGCCCTTTGGGAAATAGAGGCGTGTTTTATAACAACTGAGGACTATTTCAGCTCATAATAAAGTTGAGTGAAAACGCCGGGAGGGGACGCTCTAGAAGGACATAATAATATAGTAACCTTATTGGTGATGTTCTTCAGAAAGGTCAGATGCATAGTACTCGCAAACGGCGTGCGTGTATGACCAAATGTATGAACGTAAACGAGGTGAAAGGAGTGTGTGTGTGCATGTGGCGTTCTGAAGCTTCTGCCTACCCCCATGGGAAGAAGGCGTGGGTTTATGTATATATCATAATATAATCACAGTATAATCAACTCAGCCTATCGCAGTCCACTGCTGGACATAGGCCTCTCCCAGGCTGCGCCACAATACCCTGTCCTCCGCCTTCCGCATCCAGTCTGTCCCAGCCACCTTCTTAAGGTCAAACTCAAACTCAAAGCAATTATTTCAATTAAACCAATTACAGGCACTTTTGAATTGCTAAAGAGTCAGTCAGTTAGTCAGAAAATTGAAGCTAGTCGCCCATTCCAAAACGTAGATCGTCGGTCCATCTAGCTAGGGGCGTCCCACACTACGCTTGCCGATATGCGGTCTCCACTCCAGGACTTGTCTACTCCACCGACCATCGGTCCTTCGACAAACATGGCCAGCCCACTGCCACTTGAGTTTGCTGACTCTTACTTATGTATATATGTACGTAATTAATTGAACTTAACGAAAACCTATCTCATCACATTATCATCACCTTTTCATGAAAGCGATATCCTAGTGACTTTCCTGCCAACCGTAGGTGTTTAGGTGACCGGTAACCATCGGGGAAAGGGTTGTTATTTTAATAGCGCTTAAGAAGTTTTGATTAATGTCCTCCCAGGATCTTAAGTACCGGCTGCAGTGATCAATCATCCGCATTCTGTTTATCTTAACAGTCTGACGTGATTTTTTCCACGCTCTCAATGTCTTAGGCGAAAATATGGCGTCGAAAACTAGGAATGTTGCTGAACTGTCAAAATGAAAGCTATTGCTACTGTAAGTGTGTTACACAATTACCCCACAGGTCGGCTTTGTTGTTTGATAAATACTACCGAAACGAATTTAACGACCCGATGTTTGATAAATACTACCGAAACGAATTTAACGACCCGATGTTTGATAAATACAGTCGAAAAGAATTTTACGACCCGAAAAAGTATGTAAAATGAAGCAAGCCTTCGGTTTGAGGGAAGCTGTTATTTTAATTTCGGAAAGCTTTCATGGAGCAGTTTCAAATAAGTTAATTTATAAGGAGACAATTTTTGTTTACCCAATATGTAGTGAGGCGTATGTCCAGCCACTGACTGCGATAGGCTGAGTATATTGATTTGATTGAATATGTAGTACCTGAAGGAATATTAATTAATTTATTTATCTCTACGTTGACGTCGTGGTGGGGCTTGCGCGCTTCGAACTCTAGGTCTGTGCCGGTAGAGTTTACTTTGCCGGAACAGGTCTAGGGTGAGGAGCCAGACCAAGAGAGATACAGAAACTCGCAGGGCAGCATGTGGCGAGCTGTTGGGCAGTAGCGACCCCACGGACCCTATCTCCCGGGAGAAGTCATATTCCTCATCTCTGGCTTGCCTTTATTAGCCGGCTGGAGTGAACACTGACGAGGAACTGACCTCCCACCTCATTCTTGCCTTTATTGGCCGGCTTGAGTAGAGATTCGCAAGAGCACACGTGCTCGGAGGAAGGAAATATTCCAGTAAGATGCTGGTAGGGGTCTTAACCGTACTTCCGGGATTGTCCTGATAGCCGTGGAATACCTCTCCATTCCTCTTAAGCTCCTCAGGACATGTTACTCCCTTGTCGCTACGACACTATGTGCTAGCAACCGTTTCCGGGGGCCCATTGTTGAGTGTGCAAGTCACCCCCTGCCATTTTATCCGTGTATTGAATTTATCAAACATTGGTCAGGCAGGGGCCATAGTCTTTCCATAGTTTTAGATAACCAGTCTACTTTAGCCATCCCAACCCATAGCCCAATAATTATTTTTGTTTCCATATCCTGCAATAGTCCTACACCAACCGGGGGTTGTCCTTGGGTGCACTTGCATAGTACGGACAGGGATAATCGTCGGTTGTTGCCTCATTTTCATTGAAAGCGTCTAACGGGCCTCTGCGAGTTGGCTTCGGCCCCTCACAGGCCTTCCAAAGGTCCGGGACCCCAGGGTCCCGAGAAATGTTAAAAACAAAAAAAAATTGGAATATTATATTATAGTAAAAGAGTATTTAAATATTTTAAACCTTTTCTTTCCTCGATTGAACATACTTGTGCAAAATTCCGCGTATCTTGCAATCTTCAGTAATCCAATACAACACGTTTGATACGGATGGAACGGTAAAACATAGGAGAGATTGCTTTGAAACGATATCCGATGGATGCATCTGGTTTGCGAGGGTATTCCTTCGCTTTTGTTGTGGAAATTGGAATTGAATATTTTGTTTAGGTTAGATAGGTATATGATACACCTTGTGTTTCTGGATGAGAAAATGGCGCACACAAATTATATGTTCGTATTTATAGTGATAATAAGACACTATTCGTTTACATTCATCAAACAGCGTCATGCACAAACCTTTATTTTCTAACTAAAAGGAAACGTCATAACGTAGTGGAGATAGTCGGGTAGGTTGAACTGTTTCTGTTTCTAGAACGTTCCGTCGCACACAAAACTATACACTGAATAAATGACAAGTTCAATAAACTTTTTTTTCCTAAATTTTTCATTTGATTTTCTTTGAGATCCATATTTATAAACGTACCCACGACTTCCAAGAAATCCTATCGTGGGACATTACTTCTTTTCATATAACTTTATCAAAACATACGCTACACATTTGACTGAATTCAATACAGTGTTATTGTGTATCAAGATTACTGGGACCGATGAAGCGTAGCTCGGAGTATATTCAATGTATCAAGATTGGAGTGAGGCGTACACTGATATGAATTTCTGCAACTTAGTTACATGCTTACTGTGTTCAAGATGATTTGTATATCTCAGCCCTAGCCTCCTTCTATGGGAGTTGGTAAAGTGATATCAAGATTAAGTCTGACCTAGAAATGTAATATGAATATAACCGATGCCACTGATAGACCATAGATGACCATTTACATTTCTGTGTAATATTTTTAATGATTCCATGTATTTTCGATTAAACAAAAAAGTATTTAGAAAAAAACAATATAATTATGTATTTACAGATGATTGCATTCATCTACAATTTAATTTTTACATAAGTTATATATCACACACTACGACATAAACTGTTTTTAAAGCATTTCACTTTTTTTTTGTATTTTGTGTTTCATATTACCAAAATAAATGTTATTATTTCATTCTTTATGAGTGAGTTGTACCAACTAACTTTAACGATAACCAACGCCTTGTCAGCTGTCAAATCTCCGGTTATGCAAAATACGCGTTGCACCATTTTAACAATTGTTAAAATGACGTCACAAATAACGATAACATTAACCGCTCAAATTCGGGCGGTTAAGGGCTATAGTTACGGTTTGTGTCATAATTTGTTTGGAGTGTGACATTAAATTCCTTTTCAATGTTACAAAACCTATATCCACTACTTACAAATACCACATGAGTGTCCTTCCAATTATGTAAAACTATAATCTATCCACATTCTGATGTTTATATGATTAGTTTATGTTCTTTTTGTTTTGTGTTAGTCCCGTTTTTTTTTTTTGCACATTAAAAATGTATTTTTCTCCAAGAATTTGTAATCTAGTAACTTCTACCGTGCTAAAATGAACACTTCTTTGTATGAAAATAATGTCAGTTATTAATAAACTACTAATTTATACATCTGAATGTGGATAGATTATAATTTTACATAATTGGAAGTTCACTCTTGTGGTATTTTTAAGTAGTGGATATAGGTATTATAAAACATAGGTACTTACCTATTTAAGTAATACATAACATAACATCAAGCCTTGTTTCCCCGAAGGGAGTAGTAATAACATTAAATTCGCGTAAGGCTGCTGTGTAAGACCTAATGTTGTATGTAAGAAGGAGGAACTGAAGAAATAAGTACCAAATATTTGAAAAACTATGAAAGCTATCGCTTGGTACCTACTCACTTTGTATAGTTGTGCAGCAATGGAGATAGTTTTTTTGGCGATTAGGCCCACCGATAATTGTTGCGTCTATTAATAAAACGCATGTTGATTTGATCTTCTTCATTGTATTATCTGTCATTTGATCTCTAGATTACAGTGGTAGTAATAAATTATACTTCTCTAACGGGAATACTGAGAATTACGAACATAACCTAAAAATTCACTAAAGAGCTTCCATTGTTTAGTGAGTAGGTTAGCCTCATCGGTATTACAATGAAAATAGTGCATTGTTTAGTAATAAATAGTAAGAATAGGATAGAGTATTTTGAACGGTTCATGAAATCAAAATCACATAATTATGTTACAATGTATTTTTATTACAGTAGGTAAGTAAGTAGGTATATCAATTTCAACGTCAGACGACTTCGACGTAGATAGTATTTTATCTAAAAAAGATGCAGGTCGCTCCACCTCTCATCTTGATATCGTGTCCAACATAAAAATACTGAAATACCGCACACTCAACATTACATGTGCACAACAGCCAACAGTACCAACGTCTGCCCACCAAACAGTTGCAACAGTAGGTATCCAGCAACAGCAGCTCTAGTGTTAGAAATTGTTGTTCTAGGTACTTAAATAATGCAATAATAGAAAGATTTTCGTTAGAAAATAAACGTATTCTAACTAGTATTATTATTGTTCTCTTTGGTGTGCTGGAATCCACTGCAAAATGATCTTCTTTTCCACAAAGTCAACAGGCACAGAACCTATGCGTTGGTTGTGCAGATCGACATGAATGTAAAAATATTTCCGTATCCAAATCTCCATTATGAATAAACAGTTTCAATACGTTCTTGCATCATCAATACGCACTTTCCTCAAACTGCATCTAAAAGGTTTGACTGAAACACGCGAAAAATCCATGCGTCCGCAAGTTACCGCACATCTGCAGCAGTCTCAGACAATGTCTTCGCACATTGCGGTAAAATCTTACTGAACGATTAACACAAATGCTGTACCATCTTGAAGATTCCATTCCTTCAATTACACACAGGAAAACAGAATTTATATCAGTTTTATGCAATTCGAATGAAACGGAAAAAATAAAATGATTGAAGTGACAAGTGTTGCTGTCACTTGACACTTGTCTTTCTGACATTGTCAGATAGTGATGCGGCTGGATATTATTTAACTCGTTACTCGTGTAAATAAATTATAGGCTCGAGTCCATTTTCTCTCGAGGTGCCACTCAATGTAGTTGTATTTAAATAAATATCACCGACATTGCCACACTAGTTAACTTCCTTTTACCTTTTAAAGGGTCCATAATTCAATACGTAGGTAGACAATAAACCATGGAATAGATATAAATACATATTTCGTGTAATAAACCGTCAAATTACTGGTGATGAGACATCACTTTTTTTTTTTTTTTTTTTGTGGATGGGAAATCATCAAATGACTTCTCCCGCTCTGGGCGGAGCGGGAGGGCGTGTCAGACTTTTACTGACTAAAACCCACCCGTGTTCCTTCTGTTGCCTGTGCCGGGGCCACGGTAACTCTTTCGAACATCCCGCAACCCTAGCTGGCATCAGCCCTAGCGGACCCCGTCAATAGTGCTGACATCTCTTTGAGGCGCGCGTGGAACACGACGCGCCGTCGACTCGGGCTTGGTCCTTACCGGACGGCGAGCTACCCATTGCTTGCCGTCCGCAAGCCCGCGCCTACGGTGGCCGGGAATCAGCTGCCAATTCCCGACGCCCAGGGCGTCTCCTGCGACGACTAGGGGCGTGAGGGTGCAAAGCTTGCCTCTCCCTCACGCGTCCCGCCTCCTCCTTCACGAGCATTACTGCTTCGCAGAAGGAGGTAATGGCTTCCCATGCACTCTCGCTCCGTACCATGGCCTGGACCAGGGCCGGACGCGAGAGATCGCCGCCGCCGATCGCTTCCGCGAGGACACGGCGGTGCTCCGCCCAAGCCGGGCAGACCTCCACCGTATGCTCCACCGTGTCCTCCGGGCGATCCACACAGTGGTGACACCCGGGCGTTTCCTCCCGCCTTATCCGGAACAGGTACCTCCCGAAGCACCCGTGTCCGGTGAGGACCTGCGTCAGACGGAAGGTGAGGACGCCGTGGCGCCTCTCCAGCCACTCCTCAAAGAGGGGACTTATCGCCGCAATTGTGGCGTGCCCAATGAGACATCACTAGAGTCAAACTGACAAGCAACCAAAAACTACAATCCGTTTCACGTTGATTTTTAAACCACTTTACGCGAGAGTAAGCAAACTTAAAAATGGGACTAACCACAGGAGGAACTGATGCAGCGTCAATGGTACATTTTTTTATTTAAGATACCGGTTAAACTTTATCAAAAAAATCGACCATGTTAAATGATATATTGGTTAATTTGTATACGTATGATACTATTAATAGAGGTTACAGTACAGGAGTGGCTGTATTACAACGTTTATTAATCACCAAAAAAAACTATCTATTTTCTATTATATTTTTACTTAACTTTGTTTACATTAAAACAAATTTGCAACTGAATAATTTTGTAATCATACACCACGCGTATAATGAATAATCCCGCAAAAAACTAATTTGAACTTTGAAAGCATGATGACAGCAAGCTTGAAGTGTTGCCCTTGTCAAAAAAATTACCCACATACGTTTTGGGGAAATAAGACGTCTTGTCACTTGTCACCCTAATAACTTTAACGTTTACATTTTACATGATGGTGCAACAGTAGTTAGTCACATTCTATGGTCATTGTTAATGTTACTGTTAAAATTAACTTTGACGGAAACTATAACGCTGCACTTGATGCAACCCACCCTATGTATAACAAAATAAAAAAGCATCGCTTAATAAAATATTGGTCCCAACATAATACTCCAAAATCTTCTCCAATTACATTGGCCCCAACATTGGCGGTACTTCAACCTTCAATATCTAAAGACAGTCTATACCTGTGGCTGTATCTAGGGGCCTCTGGAAATCTAAAGATAAGGCACGACCCTAAGTGGCCCGGCGGCCAGTGACAACACTTCAGCCTGTAGACGTTCAGGATTTACCTAGGTAGGGGTTTGCAAGTGGTAAGATCATGTGGATGTGGTAACGAGCCTACAATATCTTGCCTTCTTATTTTTATCTAATAAATAAATCTTACAGGAATTGATGAACGCTACTGATGGCGCCAAACTCGTAGCTATGGTCTAGTCTGACTCAATACAGATTACGATCGACAAGCTAAGAAGAAATAGGTACCTTAATATCATACTACCAGATACTTACAGGCATTTGGGCGGAACTGTGTTACTACGAACATATCCAACATCAATGTTGCAGGAATGTTCAATACGACTGCTACGCTGCCGTAGCAGCGCTACGCTTGTGCTACGCAAGCGCTACGCGACGACGCGCCTATAGAGATTAATATTTTTTGTTATTATGGAATACTTTACTTTGTGGAATTTACTTTACAGACTAGTGTAAACAAATTGTTATTCATGGAAACGAGTAAAGCTTTTTATTTTATTTTTAGCTTTTGTTTTTGTATTTACTCGTTATTTTTACGTGAATTCACCACGAACACGCAAAAAGCATACGTAAGGGTTAACTTATTTAAGTCTAAATACCATTAATTATTATATTGCCCTATCCATTACCTCGTAGCCTGTTGTGCACGAATGCCAAAGTGATCGCAGACATCAGATACAGGTTCGATCCCTGACGATGCATCGGGGAAGCACTTTATACGTCCACCGGCTTGAGTCAAACCCCACTTTATTACTCACCATCCATTGACCACCAATTCTAAGGAGAGCTTCTGAAAGGACTGCTTGTTTACATCTGTTGAATTTCACGTTTAGTAGTTCACTTTTAGGGCAGTAGGTTGGACATAAAAGGGGTGTTACTTGGCTGTAAAAATACACAGGTTAAATTAAGGCATATGTGCAGTATCAAATTCAATCGAAAGCCATTTGGCCGCGCACTTGTAAACTATCCTACTTTTTGCACAGGCAAACTATTACATTACATTCATGGTGCTTAAGGGGGAAGCGCTAAGGTAGCCCGCGAAATTCAAATTTTCTTACGTTTTTTGCAATTTGCTGGTCAGTATTAAGTTGTACGTTGATTAAAATATGATTCGCGGCCGTAACAAATATGTATTTACAGAATTATAATCATTAAAGTAATCAACACAACTCTCTAAGACCAAGTAAACCCCAAGAATTACTATTTCATGAAATCTTGACATTTGGGGATTATATTAACTTAACAAGTTTTATTACTGATTGTAATGGTTATAATTCTGTAAATACATATTTGTCATGACCGCGAATCATATTTTAATCAACGTACAACTTAACACTGACCAGCAAATTGCAAAAAACGTAAGAAAATTTGAGTTTCGCGGGCTACCTTAGCGCTTCCCCATTAATTTTAATTATAATGTAAGTAGTTAATCCGAGATAGTTTTGGTTACACTTAAAACAATAATTTATTTGTTAGTTGAATTCGTGTTACATTATATTTTATACGGGTACTTTTGGTAGGTTTCCTTTCAAGAAACAATTACGAACAATGTTAATAAACTACACAATAAAACAAAAAATGGTGGACCTAAGAGGTTGTAAAACACTTTCTACAACCTCTTATGGTCACCATTTTTTATGAGAAATTCTTCGTAATAAAAACAAAAGGACTAATAATGAGGTATTTTTCTAAACAATATATAAAGAAGACCAGACGACTCTGAACACTTTTAGAAGATAATAATGTATTTGTTAAAATATGAAATAGCCAAGTTTCGCAGTCCATGATTGGCTCTTATATTTTTTACGTTGAACTTGGTGAGAAAATAATGGCTTAGAATTTAAGGTTACGATAGTCAGTCATTATTTCATATTATCGTCGTATGGAGTTTACTTCACCGTTTGACACACTGTTAAATAGTAGAGTGGAGTGGAGGAGAACAACATTAAACATGATATCTACTTGTCTCGTCATTACCTAGCCCTGTGTGGAAATAGAATTGATAAATACTAGAGTGGAGTGGAGGAGAACAACATTAAACATTATATCTACTTGTCTCGTCATTACCTAGCCCTGTGTGGAAATAGAATTGATAAATAGTAGAGTGGAGTGGAGGAGAACAACATTTAACATGATATCTACTTGTCTCGTCATTACCTAGCCATGTGTGGAAATAGAATTAATAAATAGTAGAGTGGAGTGGAGGAGAACAACATTAAACATTATATCTACTTGTCTCGTCATTACCTAGCTATGTGTGGAAATAGAATTAATAAATAGTAGAGTGGAGTGGAGGAGAACAACATTAAACATTATATCTACTTGTCTCGTCATTACCTAGCTATGTGTGGAAATAGAATTAATAAATAGTAGAGTGGAGTGGAGGAGAACAACATTAAACATTATATCTACTTGTCTCGTCATTACCTAGCCCTGTGTGGAAATAGAATTAATAAATAGTAGAGTGGAGTGGAGGAGAACAACATTAAACATTATATCTACTTGTCTCGTCATTACCTAGCCATGTGTGGAAATAGAATTAATAAATAGTAGAGTGGAGTGGAGGAGAACAACATTAAACATGATATCTACTTGTCTCGTCATTAACTAGCCATGTGTAGAAATAGAATTAATAAATAGTAGAGTGGAGTGGAGGAGAACAACATTAAACATGATATCTACTTGTCTCGTCATTACCTAGCCATGTGTGGAAATAGAATTAATAAATAGTAGAGTGGAGTGGAGGAGAACAACATTAAACATTATATCTACTTGTCTCGTCATTACCTAGCTATGTGTGGAAATAGAATTAATAAATAGTAGAGTGGAGTGGAGGAGAACAACATTAAACATTATATCTACTTGTCTCGTCATTACCTAGCTATGTGTGGAAATAGAATTAATAAATAGTAGAGTGGAGTGGAGGAGAACAACATTAAACATTATATCTACTTGTCTCGTCATTACCTAGCCCTGTGTGGAAATAGAATTAATAATAAAATTGGTTTGTAAATTATGAGCGTCGAAACTTATATCATAATAGCTGTGCTCCACGACTTCGTTCGCGTGGAAGTCGTAAGATACACATTACACTAAAATAACAACCACATTTTATGAAAACTCCCTCGTCCCCCGACCCGTCACGTTGCATCGCCCGCCCGCGCTATTAGTTCGTTTTCGCTTAGTGTTCTTTCTGTCTTTTTTCATTTTTCTCGGCTCCTAAGGGTCGTAGCGTGACATATATAGTAGTTAGTAGTAATATAGTATATTACTATATTTGTCTTTAAAATCATGAAAAATAACAAAATGTAAAATATTTCTTGCTTTTACTATGTTAGTAAAAGCAAGAAATATCGTTCCATCGTCGACTTTGTCTCTGTCATCTCTGACCTAGACTAGAGTCAAGAGCAAACCTATCTTAAATAAATAAAAAAATAATGTTATTTTTGTTTTTAAATATCACAGAGACTGTACTATTTTTGCAATAAATATCACCACCTCCTTAAGCACTACCTAAGTTTGTCGCTCATGTGACTGGACTGGAGTGAGTACTGGACAACCAATGTAAAAATTACAAAACGATACTTTATTATACGGATGCATCGCGTAGTACGGCCGCTGCTTCTGACGACGCTGCACTAACGTAGGCTATGGACGGCAATGTCGATTGACGAGTGAAATATTGTTATTAAAGTTTATTTTTCAATCGGTTACAGGTCAGTGAGTAAACACGATAGCAGGGTTCAACAATACCTACTGTTTTAATAAGCTATGACAGCCAAACCAACGTAACAGGATTTTTGATTGTATACATTTTTTTTATTTACATATTAATATATTTGTTTAGCTACTTATTGTTTATTTTTATTACAATATTTTCAGGACTCCAAAAAAATTTTTGTACAATAATAAATAGATGAATCGATAACTTTCCGATTTAGTCAATCACTAGCGTATATGTAATATTACTTGCTTTTGCACAGCACAACGATAGCGACCGACGCTTTTGTGTGGGTAAGTCGTACGGTGCATGGTAAATACACGCTATGTTTGGTGGCATAAGGTTTATAATTGATGGTGTAGTACGTTCTGATTTAAGAAATGCGGGTGTATGCGCGACTGCGTATCTATTTCTATTACTGAACTGCATGTGTAGTAGTTTCCTTGTGGTATGGACAAACTGGAGACATAGTTTTCCGATATTTTTTCGGCTACCGGGCATATCTCCTTGTTTATTATATCTATGGTGATAAATATTGTATTCAAAAATTCAAAGAACTTTATTTTGAATACATACATCCAGTAGTTTTTTCATAATACATATACGCCCAAAGGTCTGCTCATGAAATTTTACGCGCTGGTTTTCGTTATAAATCATCGTCAATTTCACTTCTCATACGATGTTAGGTGAAATAGCATGCATATTAGCTACGCTCACTAACGAGTTCGAGCCGTCGACTAGCGCCACCTTAAGTGGTTTGTTTATGGTTTCAACGAAGAGATAATATTTAAAGAAAGAAAAATAGGTTTATTTCAATTTAGGTTTAACAGATTTTTTAAAGGTTTTTTTTTAATTTCATTAGGGATGTATTTTTAAGCAAGCACGTGTAACTTACTTAAATTGAAAGTTTGTTTAATCAAGGGTTATTGTATTTCCTTTAGAAAAAATCTGATGTGTGTGTTGAAATACTGGCATCATATATATTTCTACGGGATTGCTGCGTTTTGCTGGCCGTTACCATACAAAAGTGTATGAGTAGTTATATTTATTTCTGTAAGTAGGTTTATACAAACACTTTTACGCGTGTTTTTTTTTTAACTAGATGAGGTCGGTGTTCTTACTTTGAAAAAAAAAACACCGAAACAAACTCAGAGCAAGTTAACGTGAGCAATGCATGAATACATGAACACATCACGCATCTTTCCTTCAGATGAACTGATTGGCAGTTGGGAAACTAAGCTCCAAATACATTTAGAAGAAAAATATCTGCAATTAACTGATAACGGTGCCTTTCATTCTATAATATAGAGCATCGTAAAGTAGGTAGTGGAAGTGCCAGAATATTAGCCAGCTCACGGCCAGCTGCAGTCTAATTTGTATGTTGAGTGCAACATCTCCTTACTGCGGAGTTTGAAGAGTTTTCTTTCAAAAAGGAAACGGGGAAATGTTGTCTTGTTATTGTTAAGAGATGCAGACTGGCGGGGGAAACGACTGGCTTTTCTATAACAGTTTAAAATTCAATATCAAATCAAATTATTTCTTTATTTTTGCCAACTAGGCCCAACTAATAGTAACATTGTTCTTAAAAACTATTGTAAGTAAACAAACATAGCAACAAAACAAAATTGTTAGCTGTGGGGTCTTCTGACCAACACCTCCACAGCGTGCGACAACCAAGGTGCGTCGTACTTTTCCACCAACATACCTAGGATTCCGTTGGAACTAGACCGCGCTTTTGACAAGATGGAATTTGTTTTTTTGCGCAATATGGCGTAAAAATCATCAGTATGCGCAAATGCGAACATACCGGACGCACTACCGCGTGCGGCAGTCCCAACAGCATCCTGAAGCAGTTGTTATGTTGAATACGCAGGGCGTCTAGCGATCTCTTAGTATGCCTTACCCACAGGCCGCTCGTGTAGAACGATTGGCAATACGCTTTAAACTGCGTAATCTTTACCTCAATACTACAACGAGCGAACCTGTGTATCAGCATGTTGGCCCTGACCGCTAGCGCCCTGCGCTCTCGATCTATATCTACGTCGTCTTTGAGGTCTCCGGTTAGAAAATGTCCCAGGTATTTAGATTTGTCAACTCTTTTAAGAGGCAGCCCCTTCAGAATTACAACTGGGTCACTATGTACACGTCTACCAGAGGCCTCAAAGACCATGTATACACTTTTGTTTATATTGTAAACAAGCCCCTTCCTTTAATGTCACAGAGAACAGGTATTGCAGTGAGTTATTCTCCCCTTTTCTTATAATATTCTTGAATTTTCACGCATTGAACCCTTTATCAGACCAAGATGCTGCTTCTCAACAAGTATTAAGTAAACATGGAAGTGAGTAGATCGTACCCTATCTAGAGGATGAAATTGCGTGGGCGTATTTTATTCAAGATACACGAAGTATTCCGTTTACTGCAGGAAAAAATTCGAGCAACAAGACGCTTGACAAAAAGATTAACATTTTAATTGCATTACAGTCCCTTTTATTTTAAACGGCCTAAAATGTTTATTTCTTTTTTAAGTACTTGGTAACGTTTATTTGTTTAATGTTATTAATTCTGTATCCTGTCTTGAGTAACATTGTGGTACCTACTTATTGGCATTATTTTTCAGAATGCATTACTTAGCTATACTTCATTCGGTAGTAGGAGAGCCTGACCATTATGCTCTACATAACAAAGTTTAGGCCTCTTCTTTGTAATGCTACTCAAAAGGTTGATGATGAAAAAAACAATTAATACTCTAAGGTAGTTTTTCATGAATCCTTGCTTTGTTTAAACGTTCACATCACTTTAAAAACACAGTTTTGTGCCTACCATTACTCCTCTCATGATTTCAGGATCACACCTGAACAAGAACGTTCCAACCGCCCGTATACAAAAACCAGATACAGTAAAGAAACTTTATGCTAAACCGAATGCACTCGCCGTCGCCGGCAAACGCCTAGAGTACGCCGTGACTTGAATACTGAATCACCAACAAATGCATACCACTACTACCATATTGCAACACTATGCCACCGCAAAAACTCATTCCATATTCACACCTCCCAACACTACATTTTACACTGCTGACTAAGTAACATTTCATGAACATTATGTCTGTACAAAACCAGCAATGGGAAACGAACACCTCAATGTTCTCGCTGCATACACGTTTTCTCGACTCGTTGTGAAGGATTGGATCCTATTTCGAATTCCGAGCCCGTAATGGGCGTAAACAAAGAGATTATTACGAGCAGATGCAATTAACATCAAAAAGATACAATGAAAGAAGCCGGGCTTTTAAAGTTTTATGAGTAAATACCGCTATAAAAACGGAGCAGGCGAAATTAGTGAGGAAATGTAAGTGCTATGGAATTTCAAGATTGCGGGCGAGGAATGTAAAAAAAAGTACCAACTCTAATTTGACCTAAGTCTTATATAGGTCGCGTTAAAAAACTCTTTTAAACTAAATAAATTGTACACGTGTTGTAGAGTGAATGTAATGCCAGTACTGTATGGTTACATCTATGATAGTAAATTTAGCAGCTAAAACGATAAGGTTTTAGAGGTGTTTATAAAATGAAACCGAATTGCAACAACAATAAATTTATTATCACATAAAATATTTTCACACATAAACAACATTTATCTACTATAAAAAGTAAAAAGTCCACATAAACGACTGTCTGAGCAACGATCTACTATCAGGGGATTACCCGTTTTATAATGATTTATGGTCATCCATCGAGTTGAAATAATAATGTAGAAAAATTGTGCTCTCGCTGTGTTGCCAACGCGGGACATTTATTATTAAAGAGGTTTTAATGTCACGAAATAAGATCATAAAATAACAATGGTTTACAAGGACCCTTTGAAAACAGAAGAAATTGAATATTTATTTTTAGGGCAAAACAATGAGCAACCTTTGTATAAAAAAATATTCGAATTGGAATGATTCTGTCAACTCTATACGCTTACTCTAAAGGTCTCGACATTTTCTAGTTCGAATTCGTGTCAGAATTAATTCAAATCAATATCAAATTGGCACGAATTCGAACCAAATTCGGATTGATTCAAACTCAAAGATATTGGGAGTAGGTTCGCGACACCACAGTCTAACAAATACATTATAAGCGCAAGATCTCCAGTGTCTTCGTCAGCAACACAACATCTAAAATACTGTTTAACAGTAGGAGAGCAGCTCGCTGAGACTACAGGCCTTGTCACAGCATTCGTTGACGACGAACCTCTTGCCTCTTGAAGGCAGAGACATGCCCCTGGCTTTGTGAGGAGCCATCCATGGCCAGCCGAACTGGCCTTCCTGCTCTTTATAGTAAGGTGACAGGATTGCATCTGGAAGAAGATTTTGGCTTTAAGGCTTATAATACGAGTATCTATGTGTAGAAGTACCGATGTGAACTTTAAAAGTAAGAAAATCCTGTTTAAAAATTGCATAAAGCGGAGACTAGTGTGAAAAGAGGTGGCCTGACAGCGTCTTTGTCTTTATGATAACTGCAATCACCAATCCTCTTTCCAAACGTTGTTATTGCAGTTACTTTTTACTCGCGTACGTTAATTGCAGCAATAATATAGCAACAGTCTGGCCGTCAAACGAACGCGTTCTTAACACCTGCCAGTTTCATACTAACGAATATTCGTTTTGCAAATTTTATCCTTATTAGTTACTAGAAATTGTACAACTGACAGGTTTCAGGAACGCGTTCTCTCGACGGCCGGACTGTTCCTATGGAGGCTGGATCTGAATTGATCATATGGGCTACAGGCTGAAATGAGGGTGGTGAAAACAGACACAGAAAACATTTGTTCATCATAGTAAAAAAATTACAAAAACCTCTGATAATGTATGTATTAAGTTACATATTTCTATGTTACAATACGTATCCTCCCATCCAGTCAAACTTTGAAGTACCTACCTAGTTAATTCCAACTTTAACTAAAACAATTCCAACTACCTTCTATTTCTTTCTGAATCAGCATTACAACAATTACTCTTGCTCAATGTATTCAATAGGAAGATAAATTCCCGCTATACTATGGAGATACATTCAGATTGCATTAAATACTGACGGATCGGTAGACCGCTTGTAATAAATCGTTCCCTTCCTCGACTTTTACAAATTGCAGCAGAAGATAAGCAGCTGCTACACTATAAAAGAGCTTTCTTTTATTGTGAGATGCGCTCCGGTCGAGACTTGAGAGGATATTTGTAATAATCTTCATATTGATTGTAGTTGTAAAATATTTCTGCATTGTAGTGTATATCTACTCTTCGAGTACCGATGGAACGTGATTGCCTGAACGTGACATTCCTATATTTTTAGGGTTCCGTACCTCAAAAGGAAAAAATGGAACCCATAGAGGATCACTCGTCTGTCTGTATTTTTGTCTGCTACACTCAACTTGCTCCGAATCTAATGGACCGATTAAGTAGAAATTTGGCACATATATCATAATTTCTGTGACCCAAACATGGATGTGTTACGTAAATAAATGAATTTTGAATATGGAGGTCACTTTTCGGGGGCAAATGAAATTTTTTTTTTAAAGTTTTGCAAACTATACCGTGTGTCATATCAAATGAAAGGGCTTATTGTGGAAGTCTCGAATAGATTATTTATAAATAAATAAAAAAATAAGTTATTTAAAAAACAGACGAAAATTTACCATCATAATGTTCGAAACTCCTGAGCCTAAAATTTTGAAAAAAATTACAGAAAGTAGTTCTATACCTACAGATTACAGAAAAACCTATAAGAAGTCTATGGTCTTAAAATAACACGGTAAATCTCTCAATATTGTGCGTACAAACTTACATTTGCAGTTGGAATGTACCGGAGAACCTGTTTTTCAACTACAATGTTAAGTTTGTTCTTGGGATAATTCTGTCTCTTCTTTCTTCATCCCAACTACGGAACCTTGCATTGTGCGTGTTCCGACACGCACTTGGCCGGTTTTTTATTGTTTGGTCGTGTTTAGATACCGATACCCATCACGTCTGTAGAGTTTCGCTAGCTGCTTTAATTTGAACTTATGTAAAAAGAGTAGAGAAACCCAACTTACTATACATGGATCCGGAATCCGACCGCTTGTTCTCCGAGCCGCCTTCTTCAAAACACAAGAATGCCAGTGCCCTAGCGAGTGACCGGCCGCAGTAGACCTGGGGGCCCACCTCCTGGTAGGACACCTGCCCGCCCCCAATGTGCGCGGAACATAGCGTGATGGTGCACAACGTTGCAAGGAGGATGGACAGTTGAGGATTCATCTGTAACGATATTACCGGGAGTTAGTTTGTATTTTAGTTGTTTTATTATTTTTTTTAAGATGATATTGACTGCCTGTGCCAATGTTGAGCATGGGGATAGCCGGAAACTGTTACTCCATTAGATAATTCTCAGTAACAGCCCGCTGTTAAGATTTGTGCCTGACAATTGGTTCGCTCCCCCTCCTACACATGGAACTCGCTCCGATACACTCTGCTTACCTACAATTTCGGACAAGACAGGTGTAACGTTATGGTTATGAATTTGAATAGAGATATTTTCCCCAAACGGGGGTTTCTAGTAACTGTCTGTTTGCAATTCCTGAATCCCAGATTTCCCTTTACTCAACTCAATGTACAGGGATCCTGGGAATCGATGCATGTTCTGTAAACATTATTCTATTACATTTATCTGTGAAATGTTGATTTCAGCTAAAATATTCATTTCGTTTTAATATACCTGTCCTCCACTATAAATTAACAGCTTTAAATTTTAATAATTACACAGAATTCGGATAATTTTCGGCGATACACGCTGGTTGTATATGTTGTCATATACCACAATATAATGTTGTGCAGGGTATCAAACGCAATAAATTCACATTGATATATTTTATATATATAAATGGCGCCGAGCAGCCAGCTGGCAAAGTAAATGTACAAGATTAAAAAGAAATATCGGAACTGAAAAGGATGCCCAACAGATATGAGCAAATAAACTTATAAGGAGCTTAGTTTTCTGTGCCCAGGTACACTCTCGTTGTAATGTAGCTGAGAGTAGTATAATCACTGATGTGTATTTAAGACACTAATCTTGCTACAAGGTCCTCACATGGTCCTTGCGGGATGTTCGAAAGAGTTACCGTGGCCCCGGCACAGGCAACTGAAGGAACACGGGTGGGTTTTAGTCAGTAAAAGTCTGACACGCCCTCCCGCTACGCCCAGAGCGGGAGAAGTCATTTGATGATTTCTCATCCAAAAAAAAAAAATTAATGGTCTGGACCATAGACTTTTATCTATGGTCTGACTTTAACCGTTAAAATAAAAATAAATTACAGAGTTTACTAGGTATTACGGCCGCTATAACAATAAGCTGACGTTCGCACGGACGTAAAAATATCGCGGCGATTATTTTTCGCGCACTGGATTTTCAACGCTCTACTTAGCGCCGAGAGTTGATAATCCAGTGCGCGATAAAATCCCACCGCGAAATTTTTACGTCCGTGCGTACGTCGTCTAAATAATAAAATAAAATAAGTTAAAAATTACAAGAAACGTCGTTTTTCACGGCGTTTTTTTGCTAAAGTATTTTTATAAAATATGTACCCAAGTGATAAATATTGTACGGTGTGGAACGAAACCCATCATGTGCGAGTCCGACTCACAATAGGCCACTTTTTTACGCATGATTATCTTTACCGCACGTCTCGATATGACGATACGATACGATACGTCTCGATATGATTTTCTTTCTAGGGTTAAATGAGACTGACCTCTGAATTTGTTTCGGTGTTTCTTCTCAAAGTTCGAGGTAGTTCATTTAGTTTTGAAATATTATTGACACCTAAAAGTGTTTGTATAAACCTACTTTTCAGAAATTAATATTAATATTTATCATTTTTCCGCAAAATTACCAGTATTAGCTTACCGGCGTTCCTGTCCTCTGTCCACAGCACGGAAAAGTTGACCGAGAAAATTTTAGTCCCCTCCTTGGTTGACTCAGAAGTGCCGTGTTTGACTGACGCAGTGAACGCCTGGAAAGTGGCTTGCCCGGATACAGATCGGCCCTTGAACCCATCTTCCCAGAGGCAGTGGGATGAACCGCTCTGCAGGTTGGTACGGAATAATCTAATTAATACGACCACCACATACTGCTGAGCGTGCCCGCCTGCTGGCTGTGGGGGAGTGGGAGTCGGGCCTCTGGCTTCAGGCGCTACCGTCACCCAACATAGGCACCATGCTGGGTGACACCACCTTCCGGCTCGCTACTTGTCTGCGTCTGGGCGCTCCTTGCGTGGCTCCGCATCGCTGCCAATGCGGTGTCAGTGTCGACTGCCTCGGACAACATGGCCTATCCTGCAGTAAGAGCGCAGGCCGGATAGCACGGCACGCCAGGATCAATGACATCATCCGTCGTGCTCTTGTCACCGCCGGGGTGCCAGCTGTTTTAGAACCCAATGGCTTAGCACGCGACGATGGAAAGAGACCAGACGGAATGACCATAATGCCTTGGAAGGTAGGTAGGCCTTTGGTGTGGGATGCAACGTGTGTCGACACCCTTGCGCCATCCCATCTTCCTAGCACGGCAGGCTGTGCTGGAGCGGCTGCTGCGGGTGCGGAAAACCTCAAACGGCGCAAATACTCCAGTCTTATTGGGACTTATATGTTCGAGCCGTTTGGGGTTGAAACACTTGGGCCATGGGGTCCGAGTGCCCACTTAGTTTTTCGAGACATCGCCAGGTGGTTGGTCGACTCCACACGTGACCAGAGGGCTGGCCTATTTTTCGGCCAAAGAATCAGCATTGCTATACAACGTGGCAATGCTGCCAGCCTTCTGGGCACTTTTCCTGTTGACAGCGATGCGGATGAATTTTTTGATGCCCTCTGATTATTTACCCCCTCCCTTTTTTATATCATTTAATTGAAGTGCATTTATAATAAACCTCATAAATCATTTTATAAAGGTCATAATACATATTATACCCAATTATGAAGTTGAGTGGCTGTTTTTTTGACTAACTCATACAAAGCATAATAAAACTGCTGAAAATACAATTTAGTAAATAATAAATTGCTTATTATGATGTAGAAATGTACTGAAATTCCTCTTCAAAATAATACCCCTAAAGTAAAATCAAATACACTCAAAAATTAATTTAAATTAATCAAAATCTTATTACATTATTATTATAGCACATTCCTAATAAATTTAGTACAAAATTAAAGAAAGATAGATGGATAGAATACTCTTTATTATGTACACCATAAATATTACATATATAAATGTAAAATTTTACAAGGGGTGACTCAATGGACGATCTTATCGCTACGAGTGATCTTTTAAAGACAACCTTTGGATGGACTAAGGGAGAAAGTAGAGACAGTACTGCAGATAGTATGTGGTGTACCATTTACATATATACAATAAATACATATGTACATACATGAAACATTTACTTATCTATCTATCTTATCTTAGAAAGCAATTTACCTTTAACACCTTAGCTTCCCAGAACGCACTTTGCTCGAATGTGGAAGCCTGAAGCAAAACTTCCCGTTTTATACCCCTGTAACATGTGCCCTTGATAATAATTAATATTCCTACATGTCAGTACAATAACAGTGGTTAATGAAATATGATGGGTGACCTTATTTGGCAAAGGTGTTGTAGGGTGGCTCCATTTCTCACCATTGTAAGGCGGTCACGTATTATAGATCGAAAGGGTTAACAAGAAAACTAGTAAGGCACCGCCACATACGCGGTGTAAAACTTAGCGTATGTTGAAAAAGACTTTAAACCAGAAAATTCTTTCACTTTCAAATGAAAACTATAAGCTGCGGGGTAATTGCGTAACACACAGTAGGAATCGGTTTCATTTTGACAATTCAACAACATTCATTGCGTTATTTACGTTGTTAAGCACACAATTTTTTCGAACATATGAAGTCATGGATTAGCAATATCCTTCAAAATCATTACTGATTATGATTGAAACTTGGAATCAATAAAAAAATTACAAGTTATTTTTTACCTTGCATTTTATGATGCGTACCTTTAAAGCAAACAAATTGAGTTAATTTTCATATTTTCTTTATTTATTAATTACGGACTTCTTGTCAATAAGAATTTTAGGTTTTGGATAATATTTTACTAATTTTCGTTCGGGGCCCTGAAGCCCGGGGAGCCCCGTATCATTGATACGGCTGTTAGACAGCGGTAGCTACGCCCCTACCTATTTGCAATTAAACAAGCACTACAACAATAATCTCTAACAATTCTTACAGTATCCTCACCATCATTCAACCCCAATATTATCTACAAACTTGCCACCTTGCCTAAACATAAACAGGGAGCTATGAACATTAGTCACAGCAGGAGTCTATCTATCACAGAAGTGCCTACACATCATCGGCTCGATATCTGAAGATGCATTGCATCTGACTCGAAGGTGCTTAGAGTGGAACTATCATCGACAAAGTACCCATTAGGACTTCTCAGGATTTAGGTCCATTCGCATTTAAGTCGAGAACTCGAGACAATTTTCACGACAGCAGAAAATTTCTTAATGGTAAGTTCGGTAAAATGGGCTTTTATTTTTTTTTTATGAAATTTTGCGTCGTTATTAACGCAAGACCTCTTAAGGGGACATTGTACTCATCATTATGAAGAACTTTTACTATGGGACCAAACCTGAAATCGCAAAAAATCAGCAGTTCCCCACATTTTGATAACGTAAAGAGTAGTGTAGTGCACCAATGAGAGATTAACTTTTTTTTGGATGGAAAATCATCAAATGACTTCTCCCGCTCTGGGCGGAGCGGACGGGCGTGTTAGACTTTTACTGACAAAACCCACCCGTGTTCCTTCAGTTGCCTGTGCCGGGGCCACGGTAACGCTTTCGAACATCCCGCAAAAGATTAACTTACCGATTGCGAAATATCGGGTGTTATGACATAGCAACAGCGAAGTCCCCACATCTCCCAAATTGTCTGGAAAAAGCAATACACTAGAGCATCCATATTCAATCGGATTGTCTAAATAAATGTAGCAAATTCATCAGGTGTCCTGAAGCCTTAATGCTCCAATTTTACTATGGCGTCGCACTGGCGCGAATGCCAATCTGGGGCGCACTTAAGCCGTCAAATAAAATGAAACCTAGTGGAACATTGGATGTGACGTCCCCCCGCCCCCCCAAACACAACGTTTGCTGTCGTACACTTCATTTGTTAAAAGTCTATTCCGCTCCGCTGAACGATTTAATGGAGATCAGTGAGAATGACGTATTTGAAATGTAAACAAAATTGTTATACAAACTTCCGCTTTTAGCTTCATTGAACGACAAATGGGCACGCTTTGAAGTTTCCAACAGCTTAAGTGTTACTGGTAATTGCTGTCCTTATATAAATAGGTGTACCTTTTGGAAGGGGCAACAAGAATCAATTCTGTTTTCTTGTTAATCTTTGACGTTCAAACGTAGTGCCGTTTATGTGCCTATTTGAAATAAACGATTTGACGTTGACTTTCAAGTTGTATGGATGTAAAGCAACAAGCGTAAGGTGGTAAAATAAAATCATGAAAAATCAAAAATCAAATTTTTTTAGGGTATTGTACACGTAAAGTGGGGATGTTTTTTTTCTCGTTTACCCCATGGTGTGGGGTGTTGTTGGATAGGTGTTTCAAAACTATTGCGGGTTTGTGAAAACAAATTTTCGATTAAGGAATCCGTTTCTGAAATATTAAGCTTTAAAGCGCTAATTTTTGTTAGAGACAAGTATTCTCCCCCTCCCCCCGCCAGCTAAACGGTTAGTTTTGAAAATGTGAAAAAAATCACGGTAATAGTATATACAACGAAATTAAAAGAAAAACTATCACAGCTAAGTAGGCTTTACAAGTTTACGAGTAATAGTCGACCAAGTTACATTTGCAGTTGGAATGTATAAGAGAACATGTTTTTCAACTACAATGTTAAGTTTGCCTTTGGGATAAATTCATCCCAACTACGGAACCCTTCATTGTGCGTGGTCTGACACGCACTTGGCCGGTTTTTTTATACGAATAAATAAAAGTTCGTAGAACAATAACATGATGTTTAGGCCTCTTCTGTCATCCATCGTTATTAAACAAAAATAAACATCTATGGTTCGGTGACTGTTAATGAGAAATCCCGTGAGTTTACAATATGTCTACAGCTACGGTCGATTTTTTCTTTTTCTTTTTTTTTTGCTAGACTAGCAAATTAAAAATCATAGTTTAGGTAGTAGGTATAGGTATGAGAATGTGGCTTTTATTTTAGTATATTTTGGTGCCTTACGACTTCCGCGCGAATGAAGTCGCGCGCAGAAGCTAGTACTGCTACATTGAATTTGTTACGACTGTCTTAAAGAATACTAAACTTTCAAAAAGAGCACGGCTGGAGTTAACTCATCGTAACACGCGTTTACGCTGAGCATGCAGCCACCGTCAGCATGCGTCGTATTGCAACTATGCATTTACCGGAAATTCAATAGAATTATTTTTCTTTACATTTGTATTTAGTCTTGCATCAGCCATCAGCTCGATATCCTGTATTATTATAATTAAATTAATATTGTAATAAATAAATATTTTTTTTAACTAAAATCCCGACCGCCGAAACATAACTGGCGCAGTCGGTAGGATCGCGACGTTCTAAGATCGAATCAAACTCTTCATCTTAAGAGCGACGGTTCTCAAATCGTTCTTTCGTGATCTACAAAGAACCTATCGCGCGGTCGGACACCTCTACGGTCATCGGGATACATCTCCGGAGAATTGGAGGAAGCTGCGCTGGCCGAGACTCGACTCGACAGGAGATGCAGTGGCTGTTTTGGTAAGTGCTCTTATTTACCAAGTGTCCTTGCTCGATTTCCTGCCTTATTTTAATTTGTGTATTTTATGTTAATCTATGTGTGTGTGTCTATAAGCTAAAATCGCAGTAGGCAACCGCAAAATTATAATAAGTAGCGTTAAGTATCCCACGAGTAAATTCCAAGTGTTTAATTTGACACCTCTATTGTTTTACTTTACGTCAAGCGCCACTAGGCAGGCAAGCTACAGAAAAACAATGTCGCTCAGGGATTACGATGCTAACTATAGACCGTACAAACTAATCGCAGATTTAATGCCAAGATATGATGGCAATCCTAAATTACTCAATTATTATATCAGGGAAGTAGAAAACTTATTACAGTTAACTTCTGAGGCAGATCGCTCGCACCCAGCATTCGTCTGCTTAATTAAAAGTAGGCTTAGTGGTCCAGCCATAGATGCAATAGCGTACGAAGGCCACTTAGACTCATGGTCATCAATTAAGAACGCGTTAACTAGGCGCCTTGGTGAACCACGAAACGAAATACAAGTAATGCAGGAGCTAACGCGAGTGCGTAAGTCTAAGGCGGAAGACGCCGAAAGCTTCGGCAAACGACTCCGTGAGCTGTTAGATACTCTGTATTCTGTAGGGGAGCATGGTAATAAGTCGTATTACGAAAAGATGGTTATCGAACAGTATATAAACAACTTAGATTTCCACGTCTCGTTGGGCGTTCGAATCGCTAAACCAGACACCTTCGAAGCAGCCATCATAGCGGCTAGACAAGAAGAAGCTAGGCTTGCATATAATAGAGCTAATTATAATAATAATAATAATCCTTCAACGTCACAAGCAAAGCCAAAGGAGTTATCTAAACAACCAGGCAATAATAACCCCATCCGTAATACAGTAAACCCATTTGTACCTAGCTTTGTTATCCCCTCGCAAAACTTTGTACCTCAACAAAATAATATGACCCCCGAACAGCGTCAACAATGGGTACAGTCCGTATTGCCCTGGAGGTCCAGACCAGCATCAGGTAACTCTAGACCTAATGGTTCAAACAACTTTAGGAATCAACCTAACATTCCAAAACCACCGGTTCCTACACCAGTATCATCGGACGTTACAATGCGTACGGCAGGTAAGCCAGAAAAACCACAGTTCGCTCAGCAGTTGTTCTACATTCCGATTCAGATGGCCACTCAAGATCAACCAGGACCCAGTGACATGGGGCTCTTTAACGATGTCACAGACGGTAACGGCATGTCGGTCGAGCCGAATGCAACCATGGATGAACAAGAGGTAGGTAGTGACCAGGATTTTACCTTGGACACCAACCGAGACAGCCAGACCTAGTTTCAATAAATTTCCAAACTAAGAAATATTTACCGTACATAATACTACCAGAGTTTGACGGTAAATTTCTATTAGATACAGGGGCCAGTCATTCAACTATAGCAACTGACGTAGTTGCAGGCACTATATTTGAGTACTGCGTAGAAACAGAACCTTTCCAAATTAATACGGCACACAGTTCATCAGTTCACGACAAGGTAGTTTACCTTCCCTTACCTCCCGCGTTTAATAGCGAGATAACACATAAGTTTCTAATATTCGACTTTGACCCTAAATATAAAGGTCTTATCGGAATGGACCTTCTGCAAAGACTAAAGAGTAACATTGATTTAAATAATAATGTTTTACGTACATCTACAGCGGAAATACCAATACATTTTAGTTCTCCACCTCAAAAGATAAGTATCGAACCCAGATGCGAAAAGATAGTCAAAGTAAAAACTAATTACGTAGATGGACAATATCTTCACGACGATTTAATCTGGTCAGATGGTTTAATGTCCCCAGCAGCTATAATTAACGTTACAAACGGTTCTTTTAAAACATCAGTAATTAATCATAGCGATCAAAAGAAGTGTATCCCGTTTAACCCCTCAATTGAACTAGAGAAATTAACCAGGGTCAACACAAATGATAATCATGATATTAATGCAATACAGGTTCAAACTAACATTGACAAAATATTAAATGAAAACCTTCATAAAATCCGTACAGATCATATGAACGAAGAAGAAAGGCGTGAAATAACCCGGTTATGTTATCAGTATAGGGACTTGTTCTATGCAGAAGATATACCACTCACTTTTACACACGCTGTTAAACACGAGCTCAGATTAAGTGATAATACACCAGTTTTCGTACGTAGTTACAGACAAGCTCCTCAACAACGTGAAGAAATTCGTAAACAAGTAGATAAGCTCCTTCAGCAAGGTATCGTGCAAGAGAGCATATCTCCTTGGTCATGTCCCGTGCATATCGTACCCAAAAAGCCCGACTCCTCAGGCAACGTCAAATGGAGACTTGTAATTGATTACAGACGACTCAACGATCGTATCATTGAAGATAAATACCCCTTACCAAACATACACGACATACTAGATAGATTAGGACGAGCGCAATACTTCACAACCTTAGACCTTGCTAGCGGTTATCACCAAGTAGAAATGCACCCTAATGATATTGAAAAAACCGCATTTACCACTGAACGAGGACATTATGAGTTCCTTAGAATGCCCTTCGGTCTCAAAAATGCACCAAGTACATTTCAAAGACTAATGGATCATATATTAAGAGGCATAGATAATGTTTACACCTATCTAGATGACGTAATAATAATATCTACGTCATTGCAGCAACATTTAGAAAAATTAAAACAAGTATTCGATCGATTCAAAACACATAACCTAAAGATCCAGTTAGACAAATCACAGTTTCTACAAAAACAGGTTAACTTCTTAGGACACGAACTAACAGACGAAGGTTTAAAACCAAACAAAGACAAGATAAAAGCCGTTCTTAACTTCCCTTTACCTAAGTCTCAGAAGGAAATAAAAGCCTTCCTAGGTTTAGTAGGATATTACAGGAAATTCATTAAAGATTTTGCCCGACTTACGAAACCGATGACCCTTTGCCTTAAGAAAAATAGTAAAGTCATACACTCCCCGGATTTCTTAGAAGCTTTCAATAAATGCAAACAAATTCTAACTAACGCCCCAATACTACAATACCCGAATTTCGATGAACCCTTCATCCTCACCACCGATGCTTCAGATGTAGCATTAGGTGCGGTGTTATCCCAGGGAATAGTAGGATCTGATAAACCAGTAGCATTTGCATCCCGAACACTATCAGATACCGAATCTCGTTACTCTACAATAGAAAAGGAGCTACTCGCCATAGTTTGGGCAATAAAATACTTCAGACCCTATCTTTATGGCAGAAGGTTTATCATCTACACAGACCACAGGCCTCTCACCTGGCTAATGTCATTAAAAGATCCTAATTCTAAACTAACCAGATGGCGTTTAAAACTCTCGGAATACGACTATAAGGTTGTATACAAGACGGGTCGTCAAAATACTAACGCAGACGCGCTATCACGTGTTAAAATCTTCCATGGTAGTGTCGACTCTCTAGCTGTTAATTTAGATGATAACGAAGATGATGATATAATTAATAGAATATTTGAAAATGCACGTAGGGAAGCCGAAAATCAAACAGACACAGTAGCACCTAATGAAAATATGCAATCACAAAACCCAAGCATTCCTGAATCTCACATAGGTACAGATAGTATGAGTATAGTGTCAGCCGAATCTGAATTAGTGTCTACGAGACATACACAGCCTGACAACGAAGCTAGAGGCATACCCATCATTTCAGACGCTATTGATAGGCAGTTGAAACAGTTCCACGTTAGGTCAACGCCCGGATCTACTTATAGAGTAGATAACAGATCCACTAACTCAAAAGTAGTTATAAAAGATGTCTTTATCCCAATAAACAATACAGAGCCCGAGATAATAAGATTCCTTAAAGAACACACCATCGCTAATCGTGTATTTCATTGTTACTTTTATAATGAAGAATTATACCATGCCTTTTCTAGAGTCTACACAACAATATTTAACGACAGAGGCCCTAAGCTACTTAAATGTACAACACGCGTAACTCTAGTAGAAAATAAACCTGAACAACAAGAGTTGATTAAGAAATATCACGAAGGTAAAACGGTTCACCGTGGTATTCAGGAGACGTACAAGCAGTTGCACAGAAATTATCATTGGCCAAATATGCTCCTTACCATTCAAAGCTTCGTTAATCAATGCGATACTTGTTTGAAATCTAAATACGAACGAAACCCTCTTAAACCACCTTTAGCTATAACCGATACACCTCGCAAACCGATGGAACACATATTTATGGACCTATATTCAACCGGAGGCGGAACGTTCCTTACAGTTATTGATAACTTCTCTAAATACGCCCAGGCAGTCCAACTAACAGCATGTAGTAGTGTACATATAGCTGAAGCATTACTTAACGTTTTCTCAGTGTTAGGTTTACCGAATAAAATAACCACCGATTCAGATACTAAATTCGACAACGATGTTATTAAAGAAATATGCGCATTACATAATATCCATATACACTTTACAACGCCCTATAACCCTAATTCTAACTCCCCTATTGAACGTTTGCACTCTACCCTAGCTGAAATGATTAGGATACAAAGAATGACCAACAAAGATGACCCTATACACCTAATAATGAAGTACTCTATTATAGCATACAATAACGCTATCCATTCGGCAACCGATTATACACCTCATGAATTACTATTCGGACACACAGCATCCAGAAACCCTTTGGAGTTATACTACCCAAAAGAATTTTACCAGGACTATGTTATTAAGCATCGTGCCAATGCAGAGGCAGTTCAAGAGTGCATCGCTGCACACTTGTCCAAAAACAAGGAGCAGGTGATTGCTAAACGTAACCAAGAAGCAGAAGAAATGAAATTCAAGGTAGGTGAAACTGTCTATAAACAGGTAGCAAAGTCAGCACGCTGTGACAAAACGAAGCCAGTCTTCAAAGGACCATACAAAATTATACACCTTCACCCAAATAACGTGGCCGAAATAATAGGTAACCATCCAAATTCTAAGTCCATTAGGGTTCACTTCAAGCTACTACGGAGACCTCATCTTGTTGCAGGACCTTCATCGCAGGGGCCGTCGTGCTCAACGCAACAGCAACCGTAACCATTACCCATGTAGATAATGACAATGGCATCCTCCTTCTAAAACAAGGTCAGCTTCTTAAACAAGACAACTACTTTAGCCTTGCTTGCGTTTACAACATTACCAATCTGCACTTTACATCAATCCAATTGATGGCCCTATATGCAAGCACGAAAAACGCTGAGAATACAGCATCTGGAGACTTACATAAAACGTATAGGAACCAAATAGAATATAGCCTTAGTATTATAGGTAGGAAGATTATGTTTTTAAAGCCGCAAGTTAGAAAGCGACGCGGTCTTATAGATGGATTAGGTACTGTCGTTAAGTCTATCACAGGAAATCTCGACCACGAAGATGCAGTTAAATTCGAAGAAGAAATCATAAACATTAAAAACAGGGTTAAAAACGTCCAGGATTCACAAAGGAAATCTTTAGTATTAGCACATAATACAATAGATGAGTTCAGTAAACAGTTAACAAAATTAAACAATAATCAGAGACATTTGGCTAGTTTATTACAAAATATTACTAATAATTCCAACGACTTATCTAACCATTTACATTTCCTAGATATTTACATACAGATAGATTTTAGTTTACAGATAATTTTAGATAGGTTAATGTTATTAGAAGATGCGATGACTTTTGCTCAGATGGGCACCATGCATCCTAGTATTATAAGCCCCCAGAATCTAATAGAAGAGCTAAGAAACTTAGAAAATATGTTTTTGTTTAAACCAGTAGCTAGTATTAGTATTAGTAACATATACAGGATAGAGAAGTCAATTAAAGTTAAAGCTTACAGCACAGAACACTCGGTTAATTTTATCCTTGAAATCCCCTCAATTAGCCCAAAAACATTTGACCTCATCCACCTTTATTCAATCCCGAATAAAAATAACCTTACTATCATCCCTAAATCCAAATACCTAGCACTTGGTAACGATGAGTACGCTTACCTGGAAGAAGACTGTCAGCCACTGACCGACAACACCCAGCTCTGCAAGCTCCTCGACACCAGAAGAATTGAAGATACAGATGACTGCATACTATCACTCATTCAGCATCGCCCAGCTAATTGCACTCACGCTAAGATGAACTTAAGAAGAGGGAAAGTTCAGAAGATCGGAGACAACAACTGGCTACTAGTCCTCATAGAAGACGAAATCACCAAAACACAATGCAACACCAAGACAGACTACAAGAAGCTATCTGGAATTCATCTCGTTACACTAACAGAAGATTGCCAGATGAACATCATGAACAGGACACTGCGATCTCACACTGACACGGTCGTCATCAACGAAGTCATACCGTTACCGGAGCAGTATCAAGTCGCAGAACAATCAATCCAATATGAACTCCAATTAGAAGACATCTCACTAGACAGCATCCATGAACTGATCAATAAGGCAGGCGACATATCCGTACCAGAAGAAGATAATTGGCACATCATAGCAGCTACACCTAGCTGGAACACAATCGTCCTATATATCCTACTGATCGCTGCAGCATCCTGGAAGCTGTATCAATGGAAAACTAAGAACACCCTGGAGGACACCAAGGGCAGCGCGGACGCCGCCAGAAGCAAGAGTTGCTTCTATCTTATGGAGGGAGGAGTTAACTCATCGTAACACGCGTTTACGCTGAGCATGCAGCCACCGTCAGCATGCGTCGTATTGCAACTATGCATTTACCGGAAATTCAATAGAATTATTTTTCTTTACATTTGTATTTAGTCTTGCATCAGCCATCAGCTCGATATCCTGTATTATTATAATTAAATTAATATTGTAATAAATAAATATTTTTTTTAACTAAAATCCCGACCGCCGAAACATAACTCTGGGCGTGGATTTGAACCAACGTATCGCCCAACATCGCCATTCAATACCATTACTAAATAGTTTTGACCAATAAATAGCCAGTAAGCTTGTTGCGATTACGATGAATTTGTAATCCACTATCGTCATTTTATTTTATCTTTCAGTCGATCGTTGTTATAATTTGAGTATGTATTCATTTTATACAAGTGTTACAGGTCGATTGATATTCCTTTAAACCACGTAAATAGAATCGTGTTCTTTACCCGTATACAAAAAATTCATCAAATTCAGTGAATACTTTAGCCACAGGAAATTATTTTTCATTTTCATATTTTTCAACATGATGTAGATCTGAGTCCGAGTCCGTAACAATAGGTCAAACCCCGCACCGCACCATTGGTCAGTGACTTTTCGTAGATAGTGTTTACTTTTTATGCAGTTGATTCTGCTATTTATTTTGTTTGAAAACTGCAATTTTTTAATTTTCCATTATCTACTAATCTTCGTGTTTTAAAATGTTTCAATGGACTAGTACTATGCTCGTTTTCATTTAATGTCGTTCGTGCAAATACACGTTAAATAAATAAATAAATTAAAAAAAAATAAAAATGTTTATTGCATCATCTTACCTTATTTTAGTTACAATGGGGAGAATCCTTTTAAGCAAATAGTTTGCTTGTGTTAGGATGCTCCGCCCTTCCCCAGGTTATATAATTGTTATTAGGTTATCAAGATAATATGTGAGCTATACAAATAAAAATAAAAACAAAAGAACTAAATGAAAACACAATTTTTTTTTTTTTGAAAGACAAAAGCGCTCTGGGATGTATGTGTTGTGTGAGTAAGAGATGGTGTGGAGGTGAATGTGTATGTGAGTAGCGAGTGTCAGTAAGTGTGGGAGTGAGTAAGTGTGGGAGTGAGCAAGTGTGGGAGTGAGAGAATGGAAGTTGTATAACTGAATTAAGTATAAAGTAAACATTAGTCAAGTTCATGACTACGATTATCATCAAGTTGTTGCACAAACATAGGATTGTTGTTCTGTACAAAACAAACTGATAATTTTTGTGATAATTTGCAACAATACATAAAGAACAATCAACGGTTTTTAGGGTTCCGTAACCGAATGGAACCCTATATTACTAAGCCTCCGCTATCCGTCTGTCTGTCAGCGGGATGTATCTCATGAACCGTAATAGGTAGACAGTTGAAATTTTCACAGATTGTGTGATTGTGTATTGCTGTTATAAAAACAAATAAAAATTAAATAAAGTTAATTATTAAAGACACCCTCATACAAGAAACGTGTTTTTTTTAACCTGATGAATATTTTTTTTTTATATTTAGTGTTAAATATTGTACGATGGTACGGAACCCTTAGTGTGCAAGTTTATTTATGAGTTGGTTATAGTAGAAAATAAACAACTCGTAATTCATTGAAAAACATTAACCTCCTTAGAAATAATTTATAAAAATAAACTAAAAGGTATATATAAACCTATTTAGATAAAGAGTGGTTTGTCTTCTTCTTTCAAATTCAAATCATAATTCGAAAAAAATTGACAAAACACTTTTTTAACTAAAATAGGTTTTATAAACGTTTGACTTTTTATGAATATTACGGTATGTTTGTACCTAGGGGACGAAATAAAACTTACGTAAACGTGGATCTTTAAAGTTCTACGTTTACATATTTTCTTAAAAGCTTGAGGCTTTATCTTTATGTGTAAGAAGGACGTTCACGCCTCAAGCTTTTAAAAAATATTAAAGTTACGTAAGTTTACGTAAGTTATTATCTGTACTTTTTATCATTAGCTTTGTTTAAATGGGTATCGTTCTATCACCTTCAAGCCTGAAGGCGATAGAACAGATACCTGCCTGATGATGATGCCATAATTGTATTGATTTGAAATTAAACTTTTATTGAATTTTATGAATTGACTTATTTATTTATTTATTTATTTAAACTTTTCACACTTAAAAAAGTACAAAGTCGGACTTAATGCCTTAGGCATTCTCTACCAGTCAACCAACTCAAAGTCAGTCAACTTATGGCATTTATTTTTATTTATTTTTTTTATATTTCTCGGGACCCTAGGGTCACGGACCTTTGAAAGGCATATGAGGGGCCGAAGCCAACTCGCAGAGGCCCGTTAGACGCTTTCAATGGAAATGAGCTGTGCGTACTATGCAAGTGCACCCAATGACAACCCCCGGTTGGTGTAGGACTATTGCAGGATATGGAGACAAAAAAAAATATTGGGCTATGGGTTTGGATAGCTAAAGTGGACTGGTTATCTAAAACTATGGAAGGACTATAGCCCCTGCCTGACCAATGTTTGATAAATACAATACACAGATAAAATGGCAGGGAGTGACTTGCACACTCAACAATGGGCCCCCGGAAACGGTTGCTAGCACATAGTGTCGTAGCGACAAGGGGGCAACATGTCTTGAGGTGCTTAAGAGGAGTGGAGAGGTATTCCACGGCTCTCAGGACAATCCCGGAAGTACGGTCAAGATCCCTACCAGCATCTTACTGGACTACTTCCTTCCTCCGAGCACGTTTGCTCTTGCGAATCTCTACTCAAGCCAGCCAATAAAGACAAGAATGAGTTGGGAGGTCAGTTCTCGTCAGTGTTCACTCCAGCCGGCCAATAAAGGCAAGCCAGAGATGAGGAACTTAACTTCTCCCGGGAGATAGGGTACGTGGGATCGCTACTGCCCAGCAGCTCGCCACATGCTGCCCTGCGGGTTTCTGTATCTCTCTTGGTGTGGCTCCTCACCCTAGACCTGTTCCGGAAAAGTAACCTCTACCGGCACAGACCTAGAGTTCGGAGCGCTAGCCCCACCACGACGTCAACGTAGAGATACGGCGATGGGGATTATTTTTATTATTATGGTTTTAATGTAATTTGGATAATTGTAATTATTTAAATATTGATTGCATGCATGATGTTTCTTATATATTTAGTTGTAGAAATTCAAACACGATGTAAAAATTGTTATTTAATAAATTATTTGAATTGAATTGACGGGGCTCCATCATCAGACCCTAAACACCACCAAGTATAAAAGCACTTGTCAACACAAGTCTAATGAAACCACACGCGACGGGGCTATCTGGTTAACTCGAGGAGTGCCCGTGACTACCTTCCGGGTCCATCAGGAGATCCTGGACAATACCTGGTGAAAGCACTTGTCAATACATAACCAATAAATCCAAACACAATGGTGCTATATTGTTTGATTGAGGAGTTCCTATGGCCACCTTTCGGCTCCATCATCAGCGCCTGGACATCATCTGAGGCCATAGTCCTTGTTAAGACAAAACCAACGAGTTCAAACTCAACGACGCTATCTTATTTAGTTGAAGAGTTCCTATCGCCACCTTCGGTCTCCATCATCAGACGCTGGTCTAATGATGGAGACCGAAGGTAGTCATAGGAACTATGCATTGAAGGTATCATATTTTTTCGTTATCACCGACGTTATCTAAGTTTGCCAAGTTCAGCTCTATTGGATGCCAATAAGTGCTTGAAAAATGGATAACAATGGGAGTAACTGGAAACACACGAACGAAGCAAGCTAGTAAAAGCTTGTAAAAGATATACAAAAACATTTAAAAAAATACAAAAAATACAGGTCCGCCGGTGTCGGGAGCAGGGTCCCAGCTACCGGTGGTTAGGCCTGCAGAGACAGGAACCTCCTAACGATGCGAGCCGTATCGAGGAGCCTTCTGAATCAGGTCCAAGATCCAACCGCCTAACGAGAGCCTTGAAAGATGTTAATTGAGCTTTTCGGCCTTCAAGCCATTGACCGTTATGACAATCGGCACAATGACAGCCGAGCTCATATTCTACATGTCAACAGCCTCGTGTGTTAAGTCGAGATATTTTATTTGTTTCTCTTTTTCAGCTTTCACGAGGTTTTCGACATGTGGAATGGTAACATCTACAATCATTACGCGGCGCGTTAATCAATCTTTCACCACTATATCAGGCTTATTGGCGATAAAGTCCTGTCAGTAATGATAGACCGATCCCAGTACAACGTGACATGGTCATTTTTGAGAACTGGGTCGGGCACATACTTGTAATACCGTATCTCGAGAGTCCACAAGCTTATATTTCAAAGCAAGTTGCTGGTGAATAATCCTGATCACTTGGTTATGCCCGTGCAAGTACTCGCCGTTAACCAGACGAGAACAACCAGAGATTATTATGTCTGATGGACTCATCTGGACGGTGGCATGCCCGACACACGTCAACCGTCCCGTCTTTTATAACATGTATATGTCTCCAGTAGTTATTCGTCAAGACAACTTCGCCCATAATTGCACAGACGAAACCTTCAGTTTCGCCGAAAATGTCACCAAAACGTAACCAGGATACGGACGCCAATAAATCTACATTGGGCTCATAATGAGCCCGATAGAAGCGCCCGTATTTATTATTATTGTTATATGCCTGTATTGTCCCACTGCAGGGCAAAGGCCTCCCTTCCCTCTTTCCACTTTTCCCGATCTACTGCGATTGTGGGCCAATTCTTTGAGGAGTTCAGCTCATCCCGCGTCTCTTTCTATTTACTTACAATTATTATTATTATTTATTTTTTTGTTAGTTTTCTACCAAATGCTTTAGAATACCTAATCATACAAAAAATTTAGACCATCTCCCTTCTTGCTGCAACACGGAATTATTACGTTCATATTGGCATGGTAACTCTTTTATAGCATCATAGTCATATTTTTTTTATGGCAAGGCTAGCAACTCTAAAATGGCGGCACAAACGTCAAACAAAGCGTGTGTTTTCTTGTAAGACAAACCAATTAATTTAGTGAATTTGCAAATATCTATTGATGATGTCTCGTGACCACAGAAAAGATCCTAGATTTTACAACAGAGATAGAGATTGGGATAGAGAAAGGGACCGCGATCGCGAGCGTGAACGTGATAGAGACAGAGACCGCGACCGTGATCGAGATCGTAATGATTATAGAAGCCGGCCTCTCCGAAAGCGAAGCCGTACGCCTCCTCGGAGGGATGACAACGACAAGCGCCGAAGCCGGTCACCGCGGAAGAACGATAAAGACCTCCTTGACGAGAACATTTTGAGTGAGATATCCAAGCTGCCAGAGCCCAGTGAGTTGTGGGACAACCAACAGTTTCAAGAGACCGTAGGGTTTCCTACACAGCCGCCCCCTGGCTTTGTGCCACAAGAGGTACTGTATTACATTGTAATTTACACATTTGTTATGTTGTAGTAATGTAAGGTTACAAGCTAGTTCAGACGGTAATATCAGTTAACTCGGACTATGGCCGCTTTTAGCAATAACTATTAAAAATCTGGTTACAAATAGGTCTTATCTTTTCAATAAATAGAAATCTGTGAAATTAAATTCTGTAAAAAATCAGTCTGATGCATTCTGATAAAAGTTTATGAAGTGGCTGTATGACCGTCCATACATTTTCATGTTATCATTGGACTAGAGTTCGCTTGAACAGATTTTAAGTAGGTTTATGTTGTTAAAGTATTATCAATACATCTAAAATTGTAAATTGTTAATAGTTTGTTAACCTAGATCCAACATTCTTTTTGAAATAAATTGTTGTGACTCAATTGTTATTTATTACATATGTACCTATATTGGATGGTTTTACAAAACTAACAGCTCCATTTATACAATGATAAATTGGCAACACCTTGATACCTAATTATGCTAAAGCTAATATTATGGCTATACATTTACAAGATCCAGTATTCTACATAATGCCTTATATCTGAATAAAATATTTTTTAAACAGCTCTTCGTAAACAGGGACTAAAATTGCTCTTTAATCCCTAGGGACTAAAAGTGAATTGAATTTGGGATATTGTTAGTAAAAGTTCCAATCATCAAAGAGATCAATCACGAACATTGTATGAACAAGTAACAGGCTGTTTATTCGTAATTGTTTACTCAAATTTGGATTTTACTTAGTTTTACTAAAAAAATTATATTTCTATATGGGGTGTAAGGGACAGCCCTCCGCAAGCGAACAGCCCTCCGCAAGCGAACAGCCCTCCGCAAGCGAACAGCCCTCCGCAAGCGAACAGCCCTCCGTAAAAGAACTGGGTGCATTCAGCTCCATAATTTGAATCATATTCCACCGGAAATATTCTCAGGAAAATTTTCATTTTTTTAGTCGTATTTTCAGTTACTATTCCTTTATTTCAATGTAAATTTAAATTCTCTATATGCAGCACTCCATTTATGTAAATAAAACGGCTAAAACCAAAAAATCAGCAATGGATGTTGAAATACTCGGTAGCCGAAGGCTCGCTGCGCTGCCGTTCTCTACGCGCGTCTTGCTACGGTAACGATACATTGCGTGTGAGGTAGTAAAACAAATCAAGTTTATTCGATTCCCATAAAGTTCCTGAAATAATTTCAAGTATCGGTTATCTTAGTATGATATACTGAATTAACCCCATCAGTCTGCGGAGGGCTGTCCCTTACACCATGTATGTGTTATTGTTCCTAATTGTATGTAAATAATTAAATGAATTATTCTTATTCATAAGTTGCACATACTTATTTTTGGTGATAAAAAGTAGAATGTCCACCTCAGGAGCAACACTATTTTAAGCTCGAGTGATGTACTTTGAATCCCTTGCTCCCTTGCTTGCTTCCTCCCTTGAAAAATTATCATGTTGTTGGTCCCCGGGAAAGATTGTTCAGTTTGATGGTCTGTACCTCCCCTTTAAGTTTTGCTATTCCGAAACTGGACACCCTGTATAGATTGGAAAAATAAACATTCACACATCAAGACAGAAAATAAATAATTTCCAGACATCATACAAAATCTTTCATATTAACAATGAAACCACCAAATTATTTAGGTAATAAAACCTACTTTGAATTTAAAGGGAGTGACATCACTAACGGCGCCTGCAAACTACACGGCAAACTACCAGCCTTCATACACCGGTATCTACGATGACTTCCCATCTGTGGGTGGAGTGCCCCAGGCACCACTTCCCCCGGACATGGCAGCATGGAACCAGATGTCACTGCCACCACCACCGCAGGCAGCCCCGCCTGCTCCCTTTCTCAACAATGTTGAAGATCAGATCAAGAAAGAAGGTATGCGTTCCATTTCCTTTTGCTTCCTTTATATGATTTTCCTTTTAAGGTCTGTAAGAAGTTTTTTTTTTTTCTTAGTGCCTATTATAGGAGGAAAGGTTGTGTTTAAGAGTAGCTTTTCTAGACAGAAAGCTGAGAGAAGAATGTGTAAGCTGGTGTAATTGTTGTGTAATGTAGTAAGGGCATAACATGTTGAGTTTACCATGTTGGTATGAAGAATTGGGTAAAACATTGAAGAAGTCAAATTCTACTATAATTATTTATATTGTATTAAAATATTCATCCATTGTTCATTCTAACCAATGTTTATTATTTTATCGTTTTTGTCGTTCACATTAAGAACTAACCTTATTGTTATGAATTCTGTTATTATAACTTGCTTTAAAAGAACTTACACTTAGGGAGCATTGGAAACTATTTTTTTTAGATACTGACCAAATTGATACTGAAAACAAAGCTATTATTTATTTAAAAATTTACATATTATAGTGACTCAACTTCAAGCACGAAGTTGCGTTTTGATGCATGTGCCATGGGAGAAACAAACATCTATACGCCGCAAGGACTTATTTTTGCTTGCAGCACTCGGCCGCTATAGTAACGCTTGCTAACAGGTGTGCTCATTGTGTGCAGAGATTTGGTTTCAAATTGGTCAGATGTAAGTTTCCTCGATGGTACATAAGTTTTGGTTTTCCAAATGCATGACTGTTATTAATACAGTTGCACTTACACAGTAGTTCGGCTGGTAGTGAAGTCTTTTTTTTTTATAAATACTTTTGTGATTGTTCAGGCTATTTTCGAAACTATAGGATTTCAGTGCGCCCTTAAGCGTAATTGTATGTACTTATTCAAATATTTTATATTGTATTGTAATCCTACTCCCAAAAAAGCTATTACGTTAAATGTTCTATTTCAGGTTCTTTACCACTTAGTTTGTAAGCATATTTATAGGAAAGTGCTCCTACAAGTTACAGTATTGAATACCGATGTGAAGCAACCAACAGAAAATTGCAGAAGAAACATTCTTACTGCTTTAACTAATAATATAATTACTGTTCCGCCTACAACCACATTCTGCTATTTCTTGTGATCCCTGCATGATTTTAAACTGAGTTAAAATGTTCCAAAATGCTACTTGGAACTGCCTCTAGAGATAAATTAGCAGAATTGGGTCCATGACAGCTAAGAGAAGTCTTGTTTACATATTTTTGCTTTCATTAAGTGTATTGTTGTATTGAATTTTTGTGGCAAGATTATGAAACAATTAAAGATTTCTTGTCACCTGTTCACTATATGACAGTACACTTAATCTGCTAACCTAATATAGTTTATAAAATAACAAAATATTTTCGCAGCGGCCATTGAATCGGAAATGCGTCAACAGAAAGCAGCATTGTCCAAACAGAGAGAAGACTACATAAAGAAAGCAAACATACTCAAGAAAGAGATGGACACGTTGAAGGATCAACGGAACGAACTGCGGGGCGACGCCAAGCGATCGCCGAGCCCAGACACCAAGAGGTTTTTGAAGGAAAACACCAAGTTACAGGTTTGACTTGCAATACACAAGATATGTCTTATGTGTTAAGACTTACAGCTCATATTTGTCTATACTTATTAGTCTTCTGCTTTACTGTAAGGCTTGTTCTACAAAATCTATAATGTTTGGCATCAATGCGTTCCTTATAGTTGGAGATACAGAATAAGTTGAAGACGATCTACAATGTAGTGGACATGTTAAACGGCATCATCGGCGAGGAAGCGCACGAGATCATGGTCGACGAGGCCGACGCTGCGGATCGCAGCAACAAACGTAAATCTAGGTGCGTGGCTGTCCTAATTTTATTTTTCTTTTTAAATGATTATTAAAGCTTTGAAAGTTTATTTCTTTCTGTAAAGTTCTCAAGACCTCTGTAATCTGTTACTTATTTGTTTTGAAAATGATTGTTCATGAAAATATTTAAGTTCATAGTGATAAACTTTCATACCCAAGCATTTGTGATTTTATATGAGAATGTGTGTACAAACGAATAGATTTTAGTTTCTATACTTCTCTCCCAAAAGCAGGACAGCACCGCTTTCGCGTGCCCTTGCGAGCTATTCGCTTTGACATATTAGTGATCTGCCTACTTCAAGAAGGAACAAGCTTGAAGTGTTCACCGGTGGAATCTGCTTATACATGACATTTTGTAATGCGTTTAATAATGTTGTTTCGACCTAAGGTTACTTACTATCTGGTGGCATGAACAGGTAAAAACAACACGAAAATAATAATGAAATGCTAAGAAATAATTGATTTATTTTTTATAATGTAAGCTTTTGTATCATGTTATTGCTGTTATACATTAAGGCAAGTTGTCACGGACATACTAGAGAGATGCCAAAGTACTAAATCATTTTGATGCCTCTATTCTCCTCTCACTCTAATTTACTGTGTGACTGAAAAGAAAATAGTGATACGAGGCGTCGCCATTTCGTAAACCGAATGTATAAACCTTTTTATATTTATTTCCATGTATGTTATTGTTTTATTTTCTGTCTACATTAAATGTGGTTTGTAGTATTGTTGTTTTATTGAACTTGGAACTCTCGGGACAGAAAAAGATAATTAGGAAAATAGTTTCCTGGAGACAGAGCAGTGCCATCGGATTCATTATTCTACACAACACAGAAGAAATCGAAAAATATTTGTTTATATTTACACGTTATAAACTGCGCGAGTGAAGACCATTTATATAAAAACAAAATAATAAGTGATTTATACAATTTAAAACATTATTTCTTAACGAAATTACAATTTGGAACCATCCACCGCGAGAATTTTCAACCGTGAGCAAATATAACATCCTCATGACATCTATTATGATTTTCGACACGTTTCTATATCATTGTGGGATATTCCTCAGGTCTCCAAACAACAAGAAGTTCAACTATGTATACTACGACCCAGAGATGCACTGGTGTCGCGTCTGCAATGAATTCCCGCCGACTGCTAAAGATTATCTGAACCATTTACACTCGCCTGCACATCATAAGTAAGTTCAATTCAAATTTTTTGGTTATGACTCCATCAGATGGTATTCCTAGACTAGGTATTTATACAGGGTGGCGATTAGGTTATCACATTAATTGAAACCACGTATTCAGTACATGATTCTGAACCCCGCTACGTTAAAATTTTTCGTCTGTTATTAAAAAACAAAATTTGCTGCTCCATACATTTTTGCCTATCTACGAGGTCAAAATGTATGGAGCAGCAATTTTTTTTTAATAACCGACGAAAATTTTCAACGCAGCGGGGTCCAGAATCATGTACTGAATGCGTGGTTTCAATTAATGTGATAACCTAATCGCCACCCTGTATACCTTGTCGGTTTTTAAGTAAGAATACTATAATTATTGTAATCAAAGTACGAGTAGTGTATAGTCTGCGGCTCCTCGACCGTGACTGGAGTGCCCACTGTTTGCATTAATTACTATGGAATAGCTGTTAAACCATAGAGACACTTATGCCCCTAGGTAAGTTATTGCTTTAGATGAGTACCTACTTGTAAGTCGTACAGGACGATTGTAAGATATTTAGTTTCACTGTCACGCTACGCTCTTATCCCTCGTAGAGGCAGAGGTGTTAAGATGTGCGTACAGCTTCCTCAAGGGTGATAGAATAAGTCTACCTATGCCAATATTTAAGGCATAATACCTGCAATCAAAGTTCCCAGTCTTAATTTAGCTGCCACAAAAACTTCGTTTATACGAGGCGTTTATTGTGTGTTAGCTGGAAAGATGTCACCCCAGCTTTCTCATGCAGTACAGGCAAACCAGTAAGGTTAGGGTTTTGGACTATAGTCAAAAAATGAAAGCATAATAGCTGCACAAGGAAGGAAAGAACTGAACGAACGATAATATGTACTTAAAAAGTGTTGAAACTACGATAAAAAACTGTGTAAGCTGGAGTTATGTCACCTCAAAGGTTACGTCACTTCAGATAACACAAATCTATGGGTTTATAACTCATAGAGTATTTTGACCAGTGATTTGAAAATTCTGCTGCCAATGGCAGCTATTATGCTTTATTTTTTGAGCTATATAAAATAAACATAATCATATCTTCTTTCGTTCGGAAGATATGACATGAGCAGCTGAGGTGACATAGCTCCAGCTTACACTCAGTTTTTTTTATCGTAGTTTCAACACTTTTTAAGTACATATTATCGTTCAGTTATTTCCTTCATTGTGCAGCTATTATGCCTTAAATATTGGCATAGGTAGAATTATTCTATCACCCATGAGGAAGCTCTTGTTATGCACATAATATTAAGCAGAATTTCACTAGCATAACTCAAATGTCACAAAAAAAATTACTGACGACTTTTTATAAACGATGGTGAGGTCTCCTATACTAAAGCTATGAAAGTATCAGTGTTAGGTCCCCTTTGCCATTAGCTAAGACATCTGATAGGTGTGATAGCAGAACGACCAATGGAAGAATTTTATTGCGTTGTAGAGCGTCATCCATCGTGAAATAGAATCCAAGTCTAATGGCTGTTTTGCGAGAATGTGATGCATTTTTCCACATGTTTATTTTATTTTATTTGTTGTGTTTTATTTTTATTCTTATCGTAAATCAACGTATTTTCTTTCTTACTAATGAAAATTAGACTCGATTTTAAATAAGTAATTGCATAGAAAACTTTCAATCGTGTTGAAGGATGGCTGCAGCGCATATGGAAGCGCCGTGGCACACCGTATCGGGTGTCAATGAAGGGTTCCCTAGCTTTCCTGCGGCGCCGACTAAACGGACGCCCATCAAAGGTTAGTTTTCTTCTTTTATTTTATTACTTTAAATGGGGTGAATTTTTGAGATGGTTATGGTAAGTGCTCTTACTGGTCCAGTAAGAGAAGGTACCATAAACGTTGTAGATACACAAAAACGGTTTTAACTTATCCCCCTACCCTTAACCCCTTTTTGTCCCTTATCTTTTTGAGAAATTAAGATCTGCTTCACAGATTTTGAAAAAAAAATTTGTCACCAAGAAAATGGGCATTTTTCACCAAAACTTTTTGATTCCAATCAATCCTGTCTCTTTCTCTTCTTCTCTTTAGACTCTAGAGAGAGAAGTCTGATGACAATTATTATTAGTAAGACGACAATATTATTATTATTGTACGTTCGATCGTACTATTAGCAGGCCAGGCGCACTCCGTATTTTAGGTATGAAGCTACAAGTACGCGGCGGGCTCGACTTGTCGGGCCAATTCAGTGGGCTGCCGCGCGCCGACCGGGTCGCACGTTAGTTCGATACTCACTCACGCCTACCTACCTATACAACTAAAAGAGATATTAAGTTTCATAGACAAGGTACACACACTTTAACGTATGCCGTATGCAGACATTGTAAAATAAATTGGTTTTCTGATCTACATACTACTAAGGTCCGAGCCTAGGTTTATTTGAAACGTCAATTGTTCACAATAATAGAGTATTAGGCACATAACTGGTAATTAAAAATTCAGATGATTTATTCTTTAAAGGAAAACAACCCTAACGTAGTCAGAAGATATAAGAGTTACGCGATAGAAAGAGAGGCAACTTCTAGGTGAATATAACTGCATGTAATTAGCGCTGTGCGACCTGAATTGCACTTTAATGTGCTGTAGAAAGAGTCGCTATTTATTAAAATGATTTGCGGAGTGAATCTTCTGTACTTGTACTATTAGGTATGTATTCTGTGCTATTAGTGAAGTTTCAACTTACTGGGATTTTTTGTCAAAAGCAGTAAAGCAATTACGAAGTCGACTATATAATCCTTAAAAAATCTATTTAATTCGTTTTTATTTTTCTTTAACCCATTTGTATCCCAAAGGTCTTCAATTCTTCGTGCCCTCCACCGCGTGGTACTGCAAACTGTGCGATCAGTTCATTGGAGACCTGCACTGTGCGTCTGCGCATCTCAAATCTGTCGTACATTCCAAGAATTATACTGTGAGTAATTGATAAATGAATTGTGAGTATATTGAAGGATGGATGAATTGATAAATGAATTGCAATGCAATGAAACACCTATTCAGGGAAATAGGTTTTATACATTGGCCGCAAATTACCACAGCAAGTTGGTTAGAGTGGTAGTGAGCGGCTGCTGGTAAATTGTGTCATTGGGGAGGCCTATGTCCAGTAATGGCCTGCAATGGACTTATGATGAATGACAGATATATTTTCAAACGTCATTAAATAAAATGTCAGGAAAGCTATTACTAACTTATATTTTGTATTTCTTTCCAGAACTTTGTAGAACAGAACCCACACTGGGAGACAGACTGGATGTCAGACCGTCAGAAAGCCTTCGAGAAGAACCGCGCAACCAAAGGCAAATCTGAATCACAGAAGCCAGCTCAATACACCTCCCACACCATCACTTTTAACAAAGATGGGTTCAGCACCAAGAGGAAGGAATCGCCCACTCCCATGCCAGAAGATAAGAAGAAAAAGAAGGATAAAAAGAAGAAGAATAAGAGAAAGAGTAGCAGCAGTTCTTCTAGCGATTCTAGCAGCTCGGACAGTGAGCCGGCCAAGAGGAAGAAGACCAGTAAAGGTATGTGTGAAAAGTCACAAATAAATAAATAATAATCAATATTTATTCAATTGGTAAAATATTAACATAAAATCTTAGAAATAATTTCCAAACAGAAGAAGATAAAAAAATAGATTGGTCATTACGTCGCATCGATCGAAAAGTTAAGTATAGGTAAGCACCTACCTATACAGGGTTATTTTAAATTGGCTAGCTAAACTCTGCAGACGCTGTGGGCATCGATATGTATGATGATATGATAAAACAAAAAAATAATTAATTTGATGATTTTTTTTGTGGCATTATCGACCGGAGATAATGTAGTCACTTGAAATATCAGTTTAGAAAATCTGTTTTTTTTTTTTGTAAACTTCACAGACTTGATGGGTATCGATATCTAAACACGATGAAACAAAACAGTTTTTCTCAACTCGTTTCAAGTATCAAGGCTAACAGCGGTCGTCGACCTCCCATAACGAAAACATCAAATCTTTTTATTTTTATTTTATCGTGTATAGATATAGATACCCATCGCATCTGCGGAGTTTAGCTAGCCAATTTAAAATAACCCTGTATAAAAATTTTCGATCGTATAAATCAGTTTATTAAAAGGATTCTCTGTTCTATTGATGACTAGCTTGCCCGCGGCTTCGTCCGCGTGTTTGAACATAAAACATTATCCAGTGGCTCTCTGTAATTACGTAGCTTTCTATTAGTTAAATATTTTTTTGTAATTGGATCAGTACTTCGAGAGATTACTTTTTACAAACAAACAATTTTACCTTTTATAATATTAGTTTATAATTACATAATAGGTGTGCCCCGCGACTTCGTTCGCGTGGATGTCGTAAGATACACAATATACTAAAATAACAGCCACATTTTAATTAAACTCCCTCGTCCCCCGACCCGTCGCGTTGAATCGCCCGCCCGCGCTATTATCAGCCGTAATATCAGCTATCTGCCAGTGAAAGTCCCGTCAAAATTGGTCCAGCCGTTTCGGAGATTAGCCGGAACAAACAGACAGACAGACAAAAATTTTAAAAATTGTTTTTTTCTTATAACTACCGTATATACTTTCTTAGGCATTTAGTAAAACAAATGTTATTTGACAATACAAACAGACACTTCAATTTTATTTATTTGTATAGATAAATTAATAGGTATTATAAAGACGTAGTGACTGCCTCGTTGGTCTAGTGGTTGCAAACGCTACTGCTGAGCAAGAGGGCCTGGGTTCGATTCCCAGGTTGGGTAAAGTGTTATTGAATTTTTTTATCTGGAATTTCTCAGTAGCAGCCCGGAGTCTGGATTTGTGCCCGGTAGATGGCAATAGGCTCGCCCCCTATTACAGCCCTCGCCAAACTTTGTGACCGCCTTGAATATAGTCGCGAGTCCGAACTTGCGCATGGTACAGTCGAGTGGACAATACGTAATCAACCAAACAATTTTCGTTTTCTAACATTTTTAATACTTATTTTATTATGTCAATTTATTTTTATTTGGTGATTATAAAGTTCGTGTTTATTTCATAGGTTATTTTATTTAATTTAATATATAATGTATGTGTTATTTGTAAAACATATAGGTTAGGTAATAATAGGATAAATGTAAATAAAAAACATTAATATAAATAAAAACTATATTCACAATGGGGTCACACCTTCCATAAAAACATCTCCCTTACTAGTGGATGGTTCCGCATCCGAATCACTCTCTTCACAAAAAATATCCGAATCATCTTCATCTGATTCATTATCGCTCACGTGAATTATTATTTTTTCAGTTAGGTCATCTATGATGACATCACTTTTCTTATATTCTTCTTCAATATTTATAACTTTGTCGCATAGTGCAGTCCACTCCTGTTCACCCATGCTATTTACTTTTTCTTCCACTAGTTTCATAATATCAGTTATATTATTTGTGACATTTTTTTTCGCCACGTAACCTTTTATGGATGCCCAAGCCATTTCTATGGGGTTCAAGTCGGGATGGTAAGGTGGAAGCCGTAATATTGTGTGATTGTGTTCTTCTAAAATTTTATCAATATTAATTTTTTTAAATTTTTCCTTGTGTATAGAAATTAATTTATACAGTTCTGGTTTCAGCATGTCAGAACTGCAAGGGATATTTTTTGCCGTAAGCCATGCCACCATTTCTGCCTTTTTGCTATTTGACGTCGGCGCTGCATCCTCTAATTTGTTATGATAGGGTGCATTATCTATCACCATAACCGATCTCGGTGGGAGATTCGGCAAAAGTTGTGTGCGTATCCATTTTTCATAATTATTATAATTTATATTATCATGGTAATCTCCGGTTTTCGTACCTGCCTTAAACATTAAAAGGCCGTTGGGTACAAATCCTGATTTGGATCCAGCATGTACAATGACGACACGTTGACCTTTTGATATCTTTTATTTTAAACCTTTAGTGCTACTATCACTCCATGCCTTCGAAGTGGTATGCGATGAATCGACATACGATTCGTCAGTGTAAACTATCGGTCTTCCTTCTGCGCGATATTTCGTTATTGCACGCAAATATTCAATTCGCTTACAGCGAATATTTGTATTTTCAATTAATAATTTGCGATTGTCTTCAGTTTTTTTTTCATTTAAATCCTATTTCATTTATAATTCTCCTCAAACTCGTTGCGGATCCTTCAAAATTTATATCTTCTTTTAATTTTTTTAAAAGTTGAGCAATTGTCGGCAACTCTTTCTGTGTTACATGAAAATTGTGGATACATCTTTTGATGACACCTTGGTCAAAATTGTCGATTCCGGTTACCTTTTTTACCCCTTGCCTCTTCTTTCCAGGTGTACGAAAAACTGCTAATAAATCGGAACTTGGTTCATTAGCAACCGATATAATACGTCGTACAGTTCTTTCTGATACTCCTGTAGTGGCTGCAGTCCGTTTATGTACTGCCTTCAAATCGTATTTAAGGCCTTCTTCAGCTTCTTTCTTCATAAATTTATAAACATCGTAGACCATTTTACGAGCCTGGCGTCGTAAAACATTACAACGTCCAGTAGGCATGTTTATAAACAAATAACAACGAGTAACAATAACAACAAGTAACAATAACTAAAAACTATAACAACAAATTAACGAAACGATCGAACGAATTCTGAACGCGACAGTACTCTCGGAGCTCAACAAGTGCGTGATTCGTGTACGGACGTAGCACTCACACTAAGGCGTGGGTGCCAGCGCGCGTCGCGGGTGAGCGGTGCGGGCGCGCGGGGTGTGGCCCTGCCCCCAAGCTCTTGTGCGTCCCGCTAATACCCTGATTTTGTGTTCTGCGCAATGCAATGAGCCTAGTTTCGGGGCGGTCACAAAGTTTGGCGCGGGCTGTACATGGGACTTAAACATAACTGGTGAAATGTGGGTGTATGATAAGTACACCTCTACCCAACCCTTCGGGGAAACAAGGCGTGATGTTATGTATAAAGACGTAAAATTGTTTGTTTCCATAATAAATAATGTTTGTTATATTGCTAAGTATTTGTATTGCCAATATTTGCTCCGTATGGTAGTTGTTTTAATCCAATTATTCAATAAATTTCCTATCATTTGATGAAGAGTGACAGCTTTTAAACTCATTTTTGAACCGACTTTCCTAACTTTTTTTTCATTGTTTTTAGCAAGATGTATGACTGTCACGTGCCAGTAATTTAAAATTATAATAATTTGTTCAGTACAATAGATGTGTTATTTCCAGCTAAAAAACAAAGAAGCAAGGCAGACAGTCGAGACGAGAAGTCCCTTACAGAATGGATGTCGAACATCCAGATGGACAGACTCAACGACAATGACAGGAAACTTCTAGACACGCTCAAGAGCAGGTAACTACCTAATATTTATAATTATTGTCATTTACTTCTTCGAATCTACCGGTATTCAGCTGCATCCGGTTTGACTGGAAGCCGACCCCAATATTGTTGGGAAAAGGCTAGGCAGAAGATGACTTCTTCGAACCAAATATAAGCACAGAATATAAGAGTACAAGTACAGAAGATTCACTCTGCGAAATCATTTAAATAAATAACGACTCTTGCTACGACACAATAAAGTGCAATTCAGGTCGCACAGCGCTAATTACATGCAGTTATATTCACCTAGAAGTTGCCTCTCTTTCTATCGCGTAACTCTTATATCTTCTGACTACGTTAGGGTTGTCTTCTTTTAAAGAATAATTAGTATGAATATTTAATCACCAGTTATGTGCCTGTTACTCTACTTTTGTGAACAATTGACGTTTCAAATAAACCTAGGCTCGATACTTAGGTATGTTACATCAAAAAACTATTTTAGTTTACAATGTCTGCATAGGTACTTTTACCTAAGAAGATAGGCATAAGTTAGTGTGTGTGTACCTTGTCTATGAAACTAAATATCTCTTTTAGGTGTTTAGGTAAGTATATGCATATCAAATCTGAAGATAGTCCAGGAGCCAACACCCAAAAATGATATGTGATGTGAATGTTGGTTCTCAACTATCTTGATTAGCGCAGACTACCTATATCTAAAACTTATAGTTGATATTTCCCTGAATGATTATAGTAGTATAGTGTGGGAGGAGCTGACGGGGTGATTTGTATGTAACCTAAACACAGTAATCTGTGCCCAGATTCTAAGGTATTCGGTCCAATACCGAGGATCGGAAGGGTTATCTCCGTCTCGCTCAGAGCGACTCATTGAGACAGTGACAGGATAGATAAAGCGACATGATAGTCATGTTGATCATCGATATCGGACTGAACGCCTTAGATTTCGCGTGAGTGTCGGAACTAACGTGCGACCCGGCAGACCGACTACTTCTAGCTTCATACATGTGACTATTTGTAGTTTCTCGATGAGCTTGTGAGTTTTGGCCGTAATAGTTTTTACGAAATTCCATAAGATAAATATGCCCAAAATGCCTTGGCGTAAGGTTACGTTTCCGCAACCTAGTCAGCTGCGAGATTGGGAAATTCTGCTTACATAATGCTTTCATTTCTCGTACAGCATAAACCTGAACATACTTGGCCCCGTGTCTCGATTCGTGTAACATTTACTTCGTTTTAGTTCTATATTGTTATGGAAACCAGTTGATACCTTTTACGTTTCGCCCTCTCAAATACAAATAAAGCTTGTCTCATTGTGATGATTTCATCAATGTTTCTTTATTTATTATTAACCCTGCGGCTGTTTTTAATTTGCCTCTTTAGACACATCGCATGATCTGCGTCTTGTAACAGTCTGAATTCATATTTCCAGTTTATTTTTCTTTATAACCGTAATCTTTTTATGTGTCCTGTTATCTAGAATTAAGAAAGAGAAGGTGGATGATGATAAGCGTAGATCACCAGACCGGAATGACAGAGAGCGCGCTGTCGAAATATCCAGGAAAGTGAGGTAAGTGAGATCATATTTTTGTACTTCCAAGATATTTTTCAAATGAGATAGCCCGACTAGAAAGGCGTCGAACACGCGCTCGACAGGTTTGAACTACTACTTAGTTTTGATGTGAACCTAGTAGAATACCTACTACCTAGTTGGCTATACTTAAGCACCCAATCTTAGATAATTAAGTACTCAACTGTTCAAATTCAAAATATTTTATTTCACATGAGACTACATGGGCACTTATGAAACGTCAGAAGCTAGGTGCACGGTTCCAATTGGTCGTTTCCTATGGAGAAGAGCCGGCGAGAAAGTCAATGGGTACTCTTTTAAAAATAATTGGCTTTTACAATGTTTTCAAATGACCGTGTTATTAAGCATGGGAGAACAGTGTAGGCCTGTCAACAGTACCAGGTACTTAACAAAATAGAAAATGGTCTACAAATCTACATTCTATAAAGCCTACAAACGTTCTCACATTCACAAAATATAAAAGAATCTATTTAATAGACAAGACTATATAATGTAAAATAATGAAAATATTATGTCCTGGAAGCGTGTAAAAAAACAATAAAATAAATTAAATTAAAGTAATGTGGGAGCAGTTAATAGACATTTACATAAATAGTTATGCTGTATGCAGGTATGTATGTATGCTGGTACCAGGGAAGCCACATGTGCAGAAGGAATTAGCGTCATACTTCTCTGTCTTCAACAAGTCTTTAATCCTATAATATGCTTTTTTAATAAGGACACGTTTGATGTGGGTTTTGAACTTTCCATCGCTAAGTTCTGTAACCGACTTTGGCAACTTGTTATAGAAGCGGATACTGTTTATAAGAAATGACTCGCTTGTTTTCGTTAATCTAAATTTGGGTATCACAATTTCATGTTTGCTACGTGTATTTATATTATGGAAATCGCTTCTTATTTTGAAAAGTCTTAAGTTTTTTCGAACATACAAAAAAACAATTAAATGACTATTGTTACCCAACTGAAGCAGCTTGCGTCCCGGAGAGGGGATAACATGTAACGCCACATAATCAACTATGTACTTTCGCGTTTTGTAGTTGTAAGTTGATTTAAAATTAATCGAATTTGTTCAAAGTCAAATTATTTATTCCAAATAGCCACATAAAAGGCACTTTTGAACGTCAAAAGTTAAGGACCTTTTTATTACACAAATAAAAAAGTCTCAAATAACTTGATAAGTATCTGAGATTCTGAATAAAATGTAGAAATATTAGTGTTCAACTACTCGTATCACAAGTTTTGTAATGTTGTGTTTTTTTTTTTTGTCAGTCTAGGTCTACACATGATTTTACTTAAGAGGGTTGTCACATTTTGTTACCTCTCTCGCTCACACGGTACCTACCAAATTTTTAAGAATGTTAAATGAAAATATCTTTTTTTGAAAAATGTAATAAATGGGCGACCTACTAAATAATATTAAGTTAATAGGTAATTATTAAAATATGCATTATCGCGTAAAATGTAATGCAGCACAGAAAAACAACTTTTTCCACAAATCGCAAATGGGTTTCCTAAAAAAAATTCGTCGATATAAAAGTAGTCAGCCCTAGTTCGAACACAAACTTCCTTTTACACGCTTGTCAATAAATTCCCCACATTTAGAGAGAGTGAACGCCGCGAGTCTCGTTCACGCGACGAGAGAGACCGGGACCGCCGCGACGACTCGCGACGACGAGACGACCAGCGAGACAGGGAGACCACGCCTCGGCTCGACACCAAGAAACCTGAGATCAGGAAGATGCCTTTTATAGGTAATAAAGAATTACAGTATAGATCGTCTAGTTAAAACTGCGCGCTAAATTTGCTCACATGCAAAGTAAGAAAAAAAAAATTTAATGCGTAATGTGGTCGTACTAAGGTACACCTCTTACTAACCGTTCGGGCAACAGAGACGTGTACGTGATGTTATGTATAGAATACACCGTCACCTATCACTTAAAACTTTTCCCTTATGACATAACTTCTCAAAATTTGATCCTTTTAAGCAACACTATTTGCTGGTGAAGTCATACAGGCTTTTCGTTTCCAACATCAATGGAGTCGATTCCTGGATAGGAAAATGAATTTTTCAAAATCTAATGATTCAGTTTCATCAAAATCGGTCCCCCTTTAAGTTTTTTTCGCTATTTCTTGTAATTTCATATTTGGCCTTCCACGCACTGTAAAACCTCACCCACACATAATGTTCATGGGTGCGCCAATTCATTGAAGAGGCACGCTATTTTACTATCATACGCGGCCTTTAATGGGGCACATAGAACTTTAGAATAAGTTCGGTTTTGTAGATTCTTTGTCTCTGTCGCTCATACCTGTGAGTAGGGCTTGAAATACCGATATTTCTGGGAACCGGTACAATGAGATAGTACCTGTGCTATTGGTATTTCTAATCAGTATCGGTACTGTACCGGCACCAAACAAATATTTCCGTAAGTTAGAGTTAGAAAACGATAGTTAACAGTTATTCTAGTAAAAAGGATAGTTAATAGACGTTAGAAAAATAACTTCAAAGTACAAATACCAGATTTATCGTACGCAGCGGATACTTGAATTTGGTACCGGTACTTGTTAGGTGGAGTACTTACCGGTACCCGTCTGGAACCGGTACCTAGGTAGGTACCGAAATGGCAAGAACCGCTAAGTACCAGTACCGAACCTGTAATTTGGGTACTGGTTCCAAGCCCTGTCTGTGAGACAGTCTCTTAATCTCGATGTCTTATCGCCGGGTTAAGATGCGCGTAACGCATAATAAGCTTCTGCGCAAACCGAAAGAAGCGCAGAGCAGAGGATTTTCTAATGACGTTGAATAATAAACGTTATTATCAGTGACTTAAAGTTCAAATGTGCCCGTGTGTTAATATTTGTGCAACTTTACACTCTATGACATGGATATTTTTCAAACATATCAATGGATTATGAATTTTCTTCAAAATCCTTCGCATTGTGCTAGAAAGTGTGTTCCGCAATTTGGGTGTTGTTTCCACAAGCTGATGCGTGCAGGGCGGCCGGACACCCACGCGCAACCGGTTACCCCATTCGGTACATGATTCTGGACACGCTGCGTTGGAATTGTCCGTCGGTCATGTACTGAAACCATAGCAACAGTTTGTGTGTCGAGGTCCCTCCCACCCTGTATATATGGCAACTCTGACCTCCTTCTAATTTGAATGTGTCTGTATAATATATTTGCTATAGGAAAAATGCCTGTTTACAAGCATTTGGGAAAGAATTCCAAAACCGAGGAACAGAAAAAGGAAGAACAAAAGAAGAAAGACGAGGAAGAAGTGACCAAGAAGAGACGAGAGGAGATGGATGCTGAGATACAGAAGAAGGTACGTGTTGACCACTTGTTTGTACTTTATCTAAAGGTTGGTTTAGTTTAGACCAAATGAGCTAAGCCTCACTTTACCTAGCCCCAATATACCCAATTATGTTTGTATATACAGGGTCAGCATTATATCATTGTTCATCGATACTTACTAAAATGTCAAGAAAATCTAGAAAATAATGCTCTTAATTTTATTCTAGTTCTGAAATGCTCGTTTGGTCTAAATCCGACCTGTAAATAAGAATAATAATATGTATTTTAGATACAACATTATTTTATTTGAACTTGAAAAATGGCGTACTATGCTTTTTGCTATGGTTGCATCATCCTTTAGGAATGTCCACATTCGTGCGTTTTCATCTTCAACATTCAACGTTGCGTCTACGCATGCATTAACTGAAACGTTAGATTTTATTGGTCGATTCGGCATACATACAGCAACTAGTTTGAAGGCATGCTCAACGCGTGCGTAAGAATAAAACGCAAGATGATTATGAAAGCACACGAGTGTGGACATACCTTTTCAGCTGCAGCACATGTGGTGCCCTTTGACCCTTGCTCCCATGCAACCCATGGGTTGTTCATAGACTTTGTAGTGTCGAATAAACAAATGTTGTCGGGTGGAGACAGTTTTTCCTTGCGCCGCGAGTATGTGCGCCGAGCCAGCCACACGTGTGCCTCACGCATGCGTACGTAGTGTTGCCGTGTGAGCAGTGGATGATCCCGCCTATTTCCAAACAAAAGTGAAGCGTATTACTCGTACATAGCGTGCAGCAATTAATCTCCGCCAGAACTTCATAGATATACTGAAATTGGTTCTCATTGCCCAACCTGAAGGTGGCGGAGTTCAAGGAAAAGATAGCTCGCGCGCAGCTGGAGCGGCAGGCGCAGGTGGACATCGGGCCGCCGGCGCTGGCGTTGCCCACGCAGCTTGCCGCCTCCCACGCGCCGCCCACCGTCGCCTACATGCCGCCCACGCAGCCGCCGCCTCCGCAGCTCATGCCGTGAGTAACTAACGTCATTTTATTATATAAAATAATCTACTTAATAAAAATGATAAATTCATTCACTGACAGACAACGCACAGCCTAAACCGCTGGGTCTAGAAGCATGGCATTTTGCACAAGAGTTCCTTATATAGCAAAAGTTAACATTAAAGAAAGAATTTTAAAAATTCAACCCCTAAATGGGATGAAAGTATGAAAATTCGACATTTTTGTCGATGGGAAATCGCAGTAAACTAACATGTCCTTTTATTAGGAGCTGATTAAATTTCGAGAAGCCAAACATCGAATTATAACTGTCTGTTTCCTTTGAAACGAACATGCGCTAAAGATATGCAATGCAACATAAAATTTCATGTTGCATTGCATATAATTGGACGGCATGTTCGTTTCACATATCTGTACCCATCATAAGACATCTGTACACTTCGCTAACGAGCGTCATTACTGTTACAGACCTCCGACCCCGCAACCTCCGCAGCAGCCCACGCTGCCCAAAGACTTCCAGGAAGCTCTCGACATCATCTTCCCCACGGATGTGAAGCCGGACCTTTCTCAAGGAGACGGCCTGTTCCCCCTGCCCCCAGGCTTTGTACCAGGCCTAGGGGGAGTCATGCCCCCCTTCCCACCCCTCCCCCTCATGCAGACACAAATGACGCAGATGTTCGGCTTCGACCTCAACGGACCACTCTTCCAACCGCGCACACAACTCTACGACACTCATGTACCCCTGGTACCCAGCCCCAAACCTAGACAGCAACACAAAAACAGACCCAAACCCAAACCTAAATCTGAACCCAGGTCTGTGAAAGTAGAACAACCAAGTCCGCAACAACAGAAAATGATAGATGAGGAGAATGGAAATGTTGCCAGGAAGAAGGAGGAAATGGACGATCTGGCGATGTTGGGTATCGATGCTTCGGATGTTGGCTGCATCTAGGAGAAGGAATAGAAAAAGAAATGATACTTCATAATCGTAATAGAGAAGAATGGATGAGAGAGACATGTTGCGGCGCCGCCGACCCCAAAAAGTATTATTTCTTTATCTATGGCCGGCCCTCATGTTTGGTGCCCTTTCGTATTGGCGCCAAAGTTTGCTAGAGCTCTTTGTCTTGAATAACCGACCTACTTAATAAATAATATGTACTTCAATCAATTCATTAGGCCTATCGAAGTCCACTGCTGGGCATAAGACTCTCCACATATTTTATTACATTTTATTGGCAAAATGTATATTTCGCAGAAGGAGTATGAGTATGTAAGGATCGTAGCAGGTGGCGTTCTGTAGTTTTTGCTTACCCCCATGGGAAGAAGGCGTGAGTTTATGTATGTATATTTCGCTGAAAATAGCATTATCAATGTTTAAATGCCGAGCGAAGGAAACAGTATTTAGTATTACATGTTTTTTGTTTAGTATATCTAATAAGTAAGCTCTGATGATTTTCGGAAGCGCAATAATCTAGACGGGTGTTGTCAATTTATACTCTGGGAATATAGTACTTAGGTCCTAATTAATAGTTTGCTGTAATTAACTCTATGAGTCTTTAATTAATTGACTTTCATTTGATGTGAATTTCAATTCGCGAAGGCGCAATGTAGGTACTTCAGTAATGTGTCAAAAGTACGTGTTATTGTTAATAACAGTAATGATACATACTTCGCTGCGATTACATGGGGTTGCAATATATATTAGACGGCAGAAGCATTTTATACGGCCACGATTACAGATATTATAATAAACTGCATTAGTTTCAAAATAGAGTAATAATTGAAATAAAGGTGTAAAATTTATTGGGTACCTTAAATGCAGTTTGAAAAAATTCTGTTTTATGTATACCGAACGTGAATCCCTATATTTCCTTCTATTATAATATTATATAGGTATATTTAAGCTATATTTGTTATAGTTTGGTAATTTCTCTATTATTGACTAAAGGCTACGTGAAATATCAATTTAACCCTTTGTGTACGTTGGAATAAGGGCCAAACTTCTAACAATCATTTTAATTAAGTTGAGACAATGTTTTCGTGATAATTAAATGGCATGTTAAAATATTGTTGTATTTTATGTCCCTTTTTCAAAACACCTTTTCATTACTTTTTTAACCAAAAGATACAATCAGCCGCACGTCATTGGTAACACTTGCACTTTGAAAACCGCTCTTATTGCTACGGAATAAAGGCGCTGTCAATGTCAAATAGTTAGCACCATAACGTGCGGTTTACCATTGACAAACCACGACAGACGTCTGTCTGTAGATGTATGCCACAGGGCTGTATCTTAGAACCGTCACATCCATTTGAAATGTTCACAGGATAAGTGTAAAAGTTCCTGAATTGTTTGATGAAGTCGGTTAAAAACATAGATATCCGGAGAATATGCCTTCACTCTATATTTGTTAAAATTCAAGTGCCAACCTTTTTCCCACACTTGAAACTCACACAAAAACAAAAGAAATAGATACGGTACACATGATGCGTTTTTCGCACGCACACAAGGAAAAATGCGTAACACTTGTGCTATCTTATTACACACATGCTGAAAAGGGGTGGGCACTAGAACGTATTGATACAGTCATACAATGCACACATGCATCTCTTGCTTCAACTAGGTAAGAGGGGTTGATCGATTAAACCCCGACTACAAAAAAGAGGTGTTTTTTGGGCGTACACATTATTTTGTATTGTTTTCTATAATATCGCTATACTAACTGAAGACTACCAATTTTGGTATATTGTCAAGAATTTGTGAAAGGAAGATAGTTGGGACAAAGTACTCAACTCAGTTGGTGTCTGATAGTCTATCAACATTTCAAAATATTACATAAATGATAAAAAACAGAATATGTAGTAGACATATACATTCATTTTTTACGTTGGAAACACATATAATGTCGTACTTAGTGTAATTCCATTTCAAGAATACCGCAACCACGTGTACTTGAAATCTCTGGGTGCTCTGTATGTATAAATAGGGATTTATGAACATGTTCTTTTTCTGCTTTTCGATGTAGTATACACCAACACCAAAACACCAATAAACCCAAATCAAGTTAAAATATAATATACTAGCTTCCGCCCGCGACTTCGTCTGCGTGAAATTTCTGGTTCCCTCGACCCGCCCCGTCGCATCGCATCGCCTGCCCGCACTGTTACTTCGTTTTCGCTTAGCGCTCGTTCTTCCTTTTTTATTTTTGCTCGGCTTCTTTGTGTCCTAGCGTAATATTACATACCCTATAGCCTTCCTCAATAATTGCGCTTTATAATGCAAAAATAATTTTTCAAATCGGACTGGGAGTGACAGAGATTAGCGCGTTCAAACAGTCAATAAAAAATAAGATGTGTAGGTAACTAATACACTAAGCGTATTTTTCTTACTTTAAGCATTTTTATACCCGTCGTAATTTCTAAACAAAAGGTCCGAATTGAATAATTTAAAAAGGAATTTACATGTACTTAATCCACCTTGATTATGAAAGTATTTATTTGGATAAGGATTAATACCATGTTTATGAAAACACCTTCGCAAGTAATGCATTATTTTATAACAAATTTGTTTACCATTAAAAAAGTTATAGTGAGCCAACCTTAAAAGATAGACATAATGCTATCGCGGACTTTTTTTTAGAACTTTTTAAGAGGAACATTTCCGTCTTACATGATTTTTGCGTAACTTTAACCGTTTACGCAGTGCACGCAACGGAAGCTCTCAAAAGGAATACATTTTCCCCGTTTTTGCAACATTTTTCATTGATGCTCCGCTCCTATTGGTCGTAACGTAATGTTATATAGCCTATAGCCTTCCTCGATAAATGAGCTATCCAACACAAAGAATTTTGCAATTCGAACCAGGAGTTCCTGAGATTAGCGCGATCAACCAAACAAACAAACTCTTCAGCTTTATAATATTAGTATAGATTTGTTTGTAAATAACGTTTCTTTCAGTGTTATTATCTCACGAATCAACACGCGCTTTTCTTGTGTTTGTCCTTGGATATTTTTCATATTTGTAAACAAACCCTATTTTCTTTATTAGGCCAACTCCAAGGTCAAAACTCAATACGGGATAAACAGAGATTTACCTTTTCCATGCAGAGTATGTACATTCGACAGAAAAAGCCGTTATAAACAACATGAGAAGAGGAAACATCCAACTAAGAATCAATCATCATGCAATCTACGCACTTAGGTACTTCATAGAATGGCTAGATATTACCTGTCTGCTACCACGTGCTACAAAGTGCAAGAAGTAAGATATCCTAACTAGAACTGCGTGCAGTACTAGTTGGGGATATGGTTTCGCCTGGTGCTAGCACTGTTGGAATTCAACGCACGTCTCAGCGTTGAAACTGGAAAATCCAACAGCCGCTTTTATTTAGGCATTAATTTAGGTGTCGTCTACTGTTGGTGAAAAAGGGCAGATATCGCTTTGCCAGACAAGAAGCTGAAAAAAACACTAAAAATAATTATCAACAAAACCAAATATAAACGTTTATAACAGGCACCGTGACACGGGTTTTTCACATAAAATTCCTAACTTCGAAACAAAAGCTTGTTATAATAATGATAAGGCGGAGTTCACGCATCCCCGGAATAACATAACAACGCTATCGTGAACGTGACCTAATATTATTGATGATAACATCTCGGCAATATCTTGTACACGTTACGTCATGTTATCGTGATGACAACGTTAATGTTATCGAACATCGAGTAGGTATGGTCATGGGGAAACAATAGTAGATTGTTATAAAAGGGTTGAAGGGGGGGAGGGGGAAACAGGGTGCTGGCCCGAGAGCACATCATGCTGTGACCAGCGGTCGATGTTCAATTTCATGAAATAAGTAAGTACAACCATTTCATGAAATGGTCGAACACTTCATAAAATGATCACATCTAAGATCTGGCTACGACATAAATCTACTCCAACTTGTTTTAAGATTTCGCAAGTGATGACCGATTCCAATCAGGTTTAACACATATGTTCGGTCGGCACATTCGGACCGAGCTAAGCCGAGCTGCTTTTTCCGAACCTAATTATGTAGGTAAGTATCTACACAATATTAGATCATTTTTCCGCCCGGCCATGCCGAATCACGTCGACCCAAACCCCAGAGCTATCTCTAAAATATCAGCACCTTTTTGTAAGACAGCCTTTCCGTCAAGGTCCGTCTGCCGGGTTGTATTTTACAGTTACTGTTCCGCTTTCAGCTTAACAGAACAAAACCTATCTTCTATATGGGCAAGATTGACAGACCGCACTTTGATTTTACTGTGGCAAGTAAAATAAGCGTCGCATACGAATGTGAACATTATCTGTATGAGATTAATGTCTAACGGCCGCTTTCTACATATAATGTATCTTGATCCGCAGTCTTTGCCGGCTGCTTGTGATTCGCCCTCTCAAAGACCTAGATTGACAAACTCGGCCGTTGATTGGTTACAGACAAGGATTGGGATTGAGATTTATTGTAGAAAGCGGCCATATACCTATTGGAATGAAACGCTTGCTCACATTCACTATACATATACTTACCTGATACGAAAATAAACATTAGGTATAATATGTTCATAAGAATAAGGTTCATATTCATATGAAACGCTTAAATAATTAGTAAAGTGCGAGCTGTGGGTCTTGCCCTAACTCAGCTACAGTCATCTTAAAAAGTTGCACTGTCACGTCTGACACCTACTTTATTCACTATGAATTGTCTAAAACCTTGTCTATTCATTGTTGTTATTAGTTTACACACGCAACTGGTTTGTTATCGTTATTTATAAGGAAATGGATGACTTTATTAACACGAGATTTATAAAGAGTGGATTATTTTTTATCAGGTTTTTACTCTTACCCATCTCCTACCTGATTAAGGCGGTACCATGCAATACCTACCTATCCATTTTCTGAACATTATTCTTTCACAAAAAGACATCCTATTACGAAATAATGACCAAAATAACATAGGTAAGGTTACAGCAAGGCCGTAGGCAGGGGGTTCAAACCCCCCGAAACCCCCTCCAAATAATGTGAGAAACCAGAATCTCAATCCAGAGATCGTTGTCATGCGTTTTATTTCTGATTATCATTCACGTCGGTTGCCTTTTAATTCAATAAGTACATATATAGTTATGTAAGTAAAATTATAATAATACGTATTACGGCTATTTGCTTCGATCAATGTGCTATTATTGATCGAAAGCTAATTGCTTATTTTAAAATTAAGTTGAGCCTGGTCCAGAGTACTCCAGAGCTCGGCCCCCTAGGGTACTCCGTCCTCTAATATAGAGAATTGTAGGTAGGTAGGTACTCTATTTCGCTTAGGGGTACTTTATAATCAACAAAAGCAATACTCTACTTTCAATTGAATGAATTCCTGCAACTTCAGCATTTTCCGAGAGAGTCTAGCCATCCCAGGCGGGATGCAAAAAATTTCGAGCTCATTTCGCTCGCACTTGCATCCTACATTCTCTTCTCAAAGTTTTCTGCATACCTCGATAAAGTTAATTCTATTTCTGTATGAACGGTCATAGAAAGTCTGATTCGAAGCGGGGTGCTAAATTTTTCGAGCTCGCTTCGCTCGCTCTTGCATCCTACATTCTCTTCGTTATCAAACATTTCTGCATAAGTCCATAAAGTTACTTCTGTATGATCGGTCAACGAAGACATAACTTATTCTAAGCGTGGTGCTAGAAATATGTTCCGCAAAAATAACAAAAGATACTGTATTAGAAATTTGAACAAGAGTACCTACAGGTTTATCATACTTGGTACTGTATTTTTGTAGAACTTTCCAGATGCTGGATGATTCCGGCTGGCAGTGTTACCTAAACATGTAGACGTCGATCCTCACGTCTGGTGTATGAAACGAAAATTAACGACGTGTCAAAATTAAACTCATGTCAAGTGATCTGATTGCCTGTTGATAATTTAGCCAGCCAATCACAACAGTTAACATACGTTCGACAATTTGTTAGCTAATTTTTGTTGTAAAATTCTAACATCTCCAATCATTGACCAGCAGCATGCTGACACCGAGGAAAACTAGCCCATTTTCCTTATAAATCTAACGCACATGATGACGAAAACCCTACCCTACCCACCGCAGTGATCTAATACCCACACAGCAAATCTTACCTTCTCTCTTTGTCATAGGGCTTTATATTCTATAGCAACATCGGGAAAAACCTGGCTAGACGGCACCTACTAATAGGGATGATGCCTGGGTAAAAAAAATGAAATTATATCATATTTAGTTATCAGTCAGTAAGTATCATATTAATAAAAAATTATTTAGATAAAACGCATTAAAGTTGGGGAGTGGGGACTCGCTACGTCACAACCCACTGTATAAAATCTAGAAAGGTGGGACGTCATGCCACATTGTAACTCAGCGTATCACCGTAATCTTTTGAACACGTAAAAAACTTTTTTCCAAAAAAACAACCGACTTCTAATTAAAGTTATTTTTTTCTCTTTGTAGGGGTTTTTTGGAAGTCGGTTGTTTTTTTTGGAAAAAAGTTTTTATTTTTCACTTTTTAGTTGTGGTAGGTACCTACCCCACACAAAGTCGCATACCACTACTTGCAATGTAAATAACAGTGACAGGAAATTATTATAACATCATCAATAAACACGAAGTGGAAAAAATACGTTTTACTGAAGCTAACTCAAAAACCACTCATCAGAACTTGACCAAATTTATATGGGACTAATCTGGAAGTATATATTTCAAATAAAACAATAATTTATTCAAATCGGTTCATACATAAACCAAGACGAACGAAAAGAAAAGTCATCAAAATTCGCATACAAATGTGGAGATGCAGTACATTTATGCATATAACTTTGCACATAAGAATAATTAACTAATGTATTATACAAGGTGGACGATTGAGTAAAGAGAATCATGTTGTTTACCCGTATACAAAAATCAATCAAATCCAATGAATACTTTAGCCACAGTGAATTATTTTTCATTTTCTTATTTTTCATCATGATGTAGACCCGAGTCCGTAATAATAGGTAAACATTGCCGCCGCCGCGCCCGCACCGCGCACCGCACCGTTGGTCGGTGACTTCGTAGATAAAGCTTGTTTACTTTTTATGCAGTTGATTCTGCTATTTATTTTGTTTGAAAACAGCAATTTTTTAATGTTCTATTAACTAGTAATCTTCGTGTTTTAAAATGTTTCGATAGACTAGTATTGTGCTCATTTTAATTTAATGTCGTACGTCCAGATCCACATTGTATACTAAAACCTTCCTGAAAGTATGTAGATCACGTTAATCATTAATGAAAGAAACATCAAAATTGGTTCATTAGTTTTTGAGAAAATCGCGGACATACAAACATTAGTTTCTTTATCTGTTCTGTGGTACATACATACGGGTCGAATACAGAACCTCCTTTTTTGAAGTCGGTAAAAAAAAATACGTGTCCAAATTTTTTAATAATCTAAGTACCTACCTGACGGACAAAATAAAATTTTTGTCATCATCCCTGTTGTAGTTAGCTATAAGAACGGTTGACTAAAGGTACATATGTTCCATTCACGATCATAAATACACTTGCGCAAAATTCAAAAGCGATTTTCCCCTAAAGTATTGATAGATATATCATGGAGTTACGAACATAGGTACTTAGTATAATCTACGCCATACCATTCATACCTACTATTATGTAATAAGTCTTTTCTCAAAGATGTAATTTTTATGTCACGAGAAAAACGCTTTGGTACTTTGCGTAGCTGTAAGTTATTTATGCTCGTGACTGTACTTATAATATTAATTTTCGTTACACTACACATTTGGTTTCCACTAGTGTCTAGGAAAGCGTTCAAGCACGTTCAAGAGTGCACATTATAACAGTTATAATTCGCGTCGTCTGAGGAACTCAATCAGTCAGATTCGCGACGTCTTCGCGAGCGGTAACCAACCTTGTAAGTTACTCATATAATTACGTGACATAATAAAAACTAGCCAAACGTAGGCATTAGTGCAAAGTTCTGAATTATTTTTATCAAAGGGCGTCCGTTTTGAATTTTGTAAGAGGTATGGTATTCTTTCTACCTTTTTCACGGAGTTTTTTTTTAAAATATATTTAGTGATCATCGTTACAGAAACTGATGCAATGTGTTGTGAGTTTACATGTGCCACGTATGGGGGTGATACCCCATGGGCCACCACAGTATGGTAAATTGATAACACGATATTTACTTCAACCAAGAATAGAACCTGTAAACCTACGACTGTTGTTAATATTTTGATTATTGACGTGGATGAAGTTTTTGAATGAAACTACGCATTTAATGATTATAAACAAGTATTCAAATTCCGCGAAAAATAAAACTTGTATCTTAGTAGGTATTTCAAGTTTTATAGACTTTAAAATACACAACTTTTTTACCGTAGATTAGTTATGTAAGTACTTACTATTTACCTACTTTATAATAATTCGAGATTTGGAAATCTTGTAGATATTTAAAAATAAGTGAAGAGTAGGTAGGCTTTATGACCTAATACTTACCTGAGTATTTAAGTAGTTAGGTAGGTACCTAATACCAATAATAATTCTTAAAGTTATGTACAGTGTGCCGTATATTGAATTATGGAAAAATTCGAGTTTTAGTTATGTGGCTATGCAGACATTCATCTAATAAGTGATTGATTAATGATTAGCAGGAAAATGGCTACCATTGCCCTTTGGCTGAAAATCACCCAAAGGGTAATGGCGAGGGCTATGCTTAGTTTCCCTGCGTGATCGAATCAGAAATGAAGAGATCCGCAGGAGAACCAAGGTAACCGACATAGCGCGAAGAATTGCCAAACTTAAGCGGCAGTGGGTAAAGCAGAACAGATGGCCGATGGGGCCGAAAGGTTCTGGAGTGGCGACCGCGTACTGGAAGACGTAGCGTTGGAAGGCCTCCCACAAGGTGGACCGATGACGTGCTGAAGGCCACAGAACCGGTCGAAGTGGCGATGCTTGGGGGAGGCCTATGTCAAGAAGTGGACGTCTATCGGCTGAAATGATGATGACAATTTCTTTCCAAGGTTTTTTGTAATAACAAATAAGTTCTCTTATTTGTTTACCTTACACCGCACTGTGCAACAGGCGGGATTCGAACTCGTTCACCAGCTTGACACTCTAGGCGTTGAAACATTACTAAACAAAACTTTACTTTTGCACTTGGGCATATTTTAATATGCCCAAGTTTTGAATAGCTTGCCTCCTATTCAAAAGAAATTAAATTATGATTAGAAGACAGGTGCCCTACGGTCGTGCTTCCTGCGTCGTGAAAACGATAAACTCAGTTAACAGGCCGGAAGGCCACTTCCTATAGTCTACCTAGGATGAAAATTCTATTTATTTCACTTACTTAAATATAAAATCGTGGAAACCAGACATGTATCGTTAGGTATATTATTATATACCTACGATATACAGCGGTCCAGAACAATATTAAAAGCAAGAAATTGCCAATCTATCGAGTGACATCAACGTTCGAGCGGTGAATCTGTTATCATGCTGATAAGAGAGAAAAACATAATATCATCTTGCGTCATCGTTCTGTTAGTTGAATGAAATGAAGCGTTTATAGTTTTTAGAGCCTGTTAGTATCAACCCGAAGGAATATTAGTGATGTATAGGTAATGCACCTACTGAAAGAGCTTTGGTCTAAACTGCCCATATCTATTTTGAAGTCAACTAACTTAATTAGCCTTTCAGCTAACAGCCTAGCCTTTTAACTAAACGACGCCATTCAACTAGCGCCCTGAATGATATTCAATTATAGGTTAGGTTTTAACTGTGACCAACCGCGCGCGAGTCGAATTGGTCGCAGTAGGTAACTAAGCCACGGCACCTCGACCGAATGGTTTAGGTTAGAACTATGACCAACTACGCGCGAGCCGAGCGAGCGGTGCCGCGGTAGCGCGGCCGTCGAGCGCTACTTCCAAAGGCTAGGCTGTTAACTAAACGGCTAATTAAGCTAGTTGGCTGCAACCTAATGCCTAAAATTCCTAATGCTCTCTCTGCCGTCGACCTTTGCTCATAAACATTCTTCTCTTTCTCCAGTAAACCATGTCAGCCGATCAAGTTTTCCACTCAAGATCTGAAGGTATACCTTCCGAGGGTGTGAAGGATCAGTACGCAGACGGCAAGGCAGCCAGGACATGGAACAAATTTATAGGAGACAGCAACCAGAGGACACAGAACTACAAGGACTTCTTGATCGGAATCCTCAAGAAGAATGACTGCAAGAAAGTGCTTGACACAGCATGTGGGACTGGGTAAGTCCAAATTACTATTTTTTTGTTTTGACTAACCTAATTTGTATCCTATTATTAGATACCAATTTCTGCTCTTAAATGACTAAACTGGGTACCTACCTACTTTCCCTACTGGATAATTATATACCTACTTTACTTGCCTTCCTACTTACCTACTGTAACGCGTTTGACAAAAGATTTGGGGCACATAAGGAATAGGTACCTATGCAGGTCAATTTTCAAGCTGGAAAATTTAACCTGCACCTACTTTGAAAGCATTAATTCATGATTATCCGGTACGTAATGAATGAAAGTTTTTTCAAGAAAGCTTTTCTAAACTTGGCATTACCTAATGATATTCACTTTGCTTAGATTTCACTATCGTATCTCTATCAGCATCCCATCATTATCGATATTTTGTAATTAATTACTTATTATTACCAGTTAAATTACAGCAAATACCGATGTCGATGTCGTACAATGTATAAACACTTGTTATCTTTGAACTTTAAAGTCACTTGACACAAGATTTTACTGACGAAATCTGGTATGATTATCACTTAATCATGTTATCTAGTTGACTATAGTTCCGGCATTAAATCATTAACATTTTTGCTTTCTGTAAAGAAAATGCACCGTTATAGCTATGCAACTACAACTTGTTCTCATTTTCATAGAATTTATTCTTTGGTTTTGACCTGTGTGTTCTTTTTTTACCGTAACCATAATAACCATACGTTAATTGCAGTTTTCAAACACTGAATGTTAAGTATAATAAATAAGTATTCAATCCAAAATTTGACACTATAAGGTACCTACTTCAAATGTCAAATTCAAATGTTTTGTTTTAAGAAGGTACCTAAAATAAAAATAAGTTGACTGGTTTATGTGGTTATTAATTTGTTTCGTCATTATCATTATTCCTCGATTTTAGATGAGATATTATCCACTCTATGGTACTTACTCCCTCGAAGTTTAGGTAAATATACTATACCTATTCCGATTTCTGATAATGACGAAACAACCACCAACTTATTTTTATTTTACCTTCTTAAAATAAAACATTTGAAGATGATTTGCATTTGATGAACATTTGATTTGAAGTACCTTATAAGTAGTGTCGAATTTTGGATTGAATACTTATTATATTTAACATTCAGTCTTTGAAAACTGCAAAACAAAAACAAATAACAAAACATTTGAATTTGACACAAAAGTGACACATCAAAAGTCCAATAAATAATTCGTGATTTTTAAATTCCGAGTTTTTAGAGGAGGGTCCACTCTATGTTACTTACTCCCTCGAAGTTTAGGTAAATACCTACCTATTCCGATCTCTGCTTATAAAACCTTTAGTAGAAAAAACAATGTTCAGACATTTGCGTCCTCTGATCCATTATAAATTTATGCATTACCCGTTATTTACATAAAATCAAGTTTCCGAACGTATGTATTGCAGAATAGACTCTATGATGCTGGTAGACGAAGGCTTCAAACTGGTGTCTGTGGACGCCTCAGACAAGATGTTGAAGCACGCACTCAAAGCGCGGTGGGACAAGAGAAAAGACTCCAAATACGACGAATGGAGTACGTACCAATTTGCTTACTCTACATCATCCTCCTGCCCTAGTCCCAGTTTACTTGGGTTCGGGGCAGCGTGTCTTCTGCCGCAGGTACATCTCCGTTAGCTGACATCTGTGAAGTCACCCTCTTTCTAGCCATACCATCGTTGACACAATCCATCCATCGTTTCTTCAGTCTTTACATAATTTATAAAGCCATATTCATACTCAAAACCTTCCTCACAACATGTTCCACCAACCAATTTATTTACTAAAGGCTCCTGCAAACAGGCGCGACATTCGACGAGACACAAAGGTACCACTCCGCGCTCCTCGCACGACACGCAGTGTCTTTGTGTTGCGTCGCGTGTCGCGCCTGTTTGCCGGAGTTTTAAAGCACAAAATACCTACACATGCCTGTAACTGGCACATAAGGTAGCTTGCATGCTATTGCGTCATTCACGAAACAAAAGTTGTTATGGCACATTATGGGATGCAGACTGCAGATCTAGCTAAGTTTGTGAGTGGAAATGCCGGGTGGGGACGCCCTGGAAGGACATAAACCTGATGGTGATGTACTACAGAACGGTCGGGTGCGTAGTACTCGCGACCGGTGTGTGTGTATGACCATGTATGAACGTAAATGAAGTAAAAGGAGTATGTAAGGATCGTAGCAGGTGGCGTTCTGTAGTTTCTGCCTATACTGCCCCGTTGGTCCAGTAGTCGCATGAGTTACTCGCTGGTCCGGGGTCCTGGGTTCCTTTCTCGGGTCGATAAAAGTGTTATTGGTTTTCAGTAGTACCTGCTAGTAGTTAATCGTTTTCTAATTAGGTCATCATTAGGTAACTTTACTTATTATAATTGATCCCATGAGGTCAAAGGCTCGTGTAGGTATTTCTATTTTGATACTGATTTTGTCAAGTGTCATCTTAGCTTAGCCACATATTACATGCTTAGCCTGTCATAATTTTTTAGCTAACGGCTGGTACGAGTTGGTGTTATTTATCTGGGATATTCATTCAGCTTCCCTATATACAGATATTTCTAATACTCCACTGCATTGTTCACAAGGAAAAAATCCTAAAATAAAAGCTCACGAATGAATTTCCCGTGATTCATTTAAGCGGTGCAATTAGTTTATTAAATTGCAACAATTTACGTAGGTGCGTGGGTGCTTACTTCATTATAAAAGCAGTACCTACAGGAAATTTATTGAAAATAAAGGCATTTCTACAGTACAGGGTAGGCTGAAAATACAACCTTGACTACAAAAAAAAAATTCGGTTTCGGAAATCCAAACATGTTTTTTCAAAATCAAAAATCATTTATTCAAATTAGACTGAGAATCTTTTTACGTTCGTACGAAACGCAGAGCTACGCGAGACACAATGACAATACAGCAATATTGTATGGTCGTTAGCGAGACACATAGACGGAGGTACTTACTATAATTATTATATCTCTGGCAAGGCACAATGGCTTTTTAATTGTTTGTTTAATTAGGTACGTATGTAAATACAAAAGGTTAAACGTTTGAAGGTACAGTATAAGACAGTCATATAAGACAGTCCCACAAAACGTCCGCCGTTCACTTGTTTATCATTTACCTACCGAGTGCGGATAAAAAAATAGCCAATTCATAATTTCCTTTCCCATTTCAGTTATAGAGGAAGCAAACTGGGAATCCTTACCTCGCGACATCGAAGCCTTCTTACCCGGTACACAGTTCGACGCAGTCATATGCCTCGGGAATTCGTTTGCCCATCTCTTGGACGAGTTTGGAGACCAGAGAGTGCAGAAGATGTGCCTTAGGAATTTCGCTACGTGCCTGAAACCTGGCGGTCTGCTGTTTATTGACCATAGGAATTATGATGCGATGATTGAAGGAGGGGCCACGCCAGGACACTCTATTTATTATAATGTAAGTATAGGCTGGTTGTTTTGTTTAGCAGTACGTGTATGATTGAAGTTTAGAGTCCTACAAGCATCTTTTGGTGCTCGAATGACGTTGACTGTTTTTTTTTTGGGTGGGAAGTCATCAAATGAATTCTCCCGCTCTGGGCGGAGCGGGAGGGCGTGTCAAACTTTTACTGACTAAAACCCACCCGTGTTTATTTATTTATTTATTTATAACCCACCCGTGTTCCTTCAGTTGCCTGTGCCAGGGGCCACGGTGACTCTTTCGAACATCCCGCAGTCCTGTTTGACGTTGACTTGACATGGCTACACCTTATGACGTATTGAAAAAACAAGATGGCGGAATTAGTTCCAATTTTGGCCGCGAGTCAAAGATCCTGGAACGAGATTAGGGTTTATGAAAATCAAAAAGTTGTCTTTCGTTTTTCTAGCAAACGTAAATAATTTTGTGAATTTTCTTCGGCGTCTTTATAAAATTAACAAGTAACAACTGTGACTAAAACGATGTTTATGTTACTATGAAATATAAACGTGTACCTACCTAATCTTATCGGTAGGTAGATATTCATGTTCGCAATCTAGTTTACACCGATTTAAAGCAGTATTAAGGTAGGTAGGTACATATACGATTAAATGAATTGTTGTTAACATTCATCGAGATGACAAAAAGACACTGTTTCCATCTAATATTTCTGTTTCTAGGGAAGTTTTGTAAACAATTTCGTAATCAGAAATGTTTACATTTCTTTGATAGATGGACCACATTATTTGGTAATCATGTTTGTCGCATGTTTATCTCGCTATAATTTTATTGTACGATACGATAAATTTATTAAATAACATAGAGTTTTCCATTTTATCTGTATGAGATGATAAACAAGTTCAGACGATGACAAACACATTCGATGAGTTAAATCAAGTGAACTTACTACAGTTCAAGGATTTCGTTCGTGTTCAATAATAATATCACGTGTACCTACGGTAGGTATAATTGGCGCTATAGGTATCGCGTGCGGGTTCGATTCCCGCACAAAACTAATACCTATTTATATTACTTGGTCATTTTGGTATTCTGGGAGTGGGATTTGTTTGACCTAGATCGACGACACAGGAGAAATTCATAAAGGCTCCTGCAAACAGGCGCGGTACGCGACGCGACACAAAGGCACCGCTTGTCCCGCGATTCCTTTGTGTCGCGTCGCGTGTCGCGCCTGTTTGCAGGAGCTTTAAGGCGGGACGACGACGTTTCTTAAAATAATAATTATTGGATAGTAATTATTTGTACTTAAACGAATAATGTCTGTACAGCTTACAGGTAAGGGACATCGACGCGCAAACTGTTATCTACCACGAATTTAGTAGGTATACGATTCTAAACCAACCAGCATTTACATTTTTCGTGGGTTAATAAACAAAAATCAGCTGTCTCATTTTGACTGTGTAGATTGATCTGTGTGTGTGTGTGTGTGTGTGTAGAAATATATTCTTATACCTATGGTGTAGATACTTATTGCACTTTTATAGGAACAACCAACAGCTATTTTATTTTTTATACCAACAGCAATTTTTTTATAAACCAACGAAAAATTTCTACGCTGTGGTGTCCACTACCTATCTATAGGTAATGTGTTTGCGCGTCGCGATGTCCCTTACACAGTGTATACATAAGTACTCAAATCATGGTAATGGGTATGATACCGATAGTTCTAGTGCACGCAGTGCTACATACGAATTCATACAAAACAACCAAAATCCGTTGCGTGCCGTGCGTGCTTTGCGGCCAGTGCACGTTCACCTTTACTGGTTATAGTGTACTAAATGTAATATCTAATTTGTTTAAATTCCAGAGCAAATACCCAGTAGACATTAGGACATCAGTGTTAGTGGTTGGCGGCAAAGCTCAGCTGGTTGCGTTGGACTACTGCATAACTACCGACAACACTACTAATGAAAGGAGGTGAGTTTTATACACTTTATTTTAGAACTAGCCGATGCCCGCGGCTTCAGCCGCGTGGATGTCAATACTTCCCTATTTGAATTGGATTTTGTTCACAGTTTCAAGGGTTTTAATTTTTTTGCGCGGAACCATAATTTTTTTTTCTAAAATAAAAGTAGCCTAAGTTACTCCTTTATAACATCAGCTATCTGCCAGTGAAAGTCCTGTTAACATCGGTCCAGCCGTTTCGAAGTTTAGCCGGAACAAACAGACAGACAGATACTTAGACAAAAACTTTTTAAATTATTTTTTTTTTTTTGTTATAGGTACCGTATATACTTTCTTATGTATTTAGCAAAAAGCTGTTATTTTGAAATTACAAAGACACTTCAATTTTATTTATATATATATAGATGTATTTACCTACCTAGTACTAGCTGTAGACTGCGACTTCGTTTCTGTGTATTTCGTATTTCATATGTTTTTATACAAATATCCAGGCTGAAAGTAATATTATGCTCTTCTCCAGGTACCAAGCTACCTATCTGTTCATCATAAAGATCAGTTTCCGGCATACCTACATCTAAAACTGATGGTTTCAGGTTTAGACGTGAAAAACTAACAGACAAACAATTACCTATACTTCGCAAGTCTAATACCTATTAGTATGGTATGGATAAGTTCATGTTAGCAGAACAGTAAGGTACCGGGGTAACCAGCCATTCACGGATCGCGCATAGCGCCATCTATCTGTTATCATAAAAACACGTTTTGTAGAAGCCACATTTATAATGTTACCGTTACAATAATTGTTACAATACAATTATGTCCAGCATCTGTAGCTAAGTATTGATGTCCATGCTGTAATTACAATCATAATTTTATAGATCAGGCGAATTTGGTTTCTAGATAGTTACGTGCATTCAAAAGACACCCGTTCGGATCGGCACAACCGCCCACATTCAATTTAGCCGCCCGCTTGTGCCGAATCATGCCGACCCGAAGTAACGTAGATATAGATTGAACAACGATCTTTCTTTATGTTGTAAGTAACATGGTGCAACGTGCAATTTAGGTACCACTGTTTTTATGCTAAACTAAAAGTAAAATTTGTAAGTAGGACTGTTTCCCATATAAGAATTTGTTTCAAGCAATCAAGCGTGAATCGAACCCGTTACCCGCCACTGAGCTATCCCGATAGGTATCTATTTACATTTATACGGTGTACATAATAAAGAGTATTCTATTCTATCTTCTTCTTCGTGTCGATGATTCCGTTTTCATACTTTATATAAGCTTCCATCACAATTCAGCCACGACAACAGCGTTAGCATTGGCCCCGCACGGCGCGCCGGTCTTTCATGGTGCAGGCGTCTGTTATTGCACAGAGAGCAGGACAAGAGATGTGGCATCGTTTGAGATGTGAGCATAGTCGACTTATATTGCTTTGCTTTGTGATTTCAGCGAGTTCCGGCTGTGCTACTTCCCTCACAAATTGGAAAAGTTCACAAACATGTTGGATGAGGCTTTCGACAACCGTGCCAAACATTCTATCTACGCAGACTTCAAGCCATTGAACAAAGTGGCTGTGCCCAGTTTTTACATACACGTGCTTGAGAAAGCCAGAGATTGATAGTTATTAGAAAGGTAGTTTTACTTTACCCAGTTTCCTATATCATTTTGACATTATCGTCGCAAATAGTAGAATATAAGTTGGACAAAGTCCTTTCTAATTATTCCTAGTTAGTCTAGATGTACTCAGTCCCTGCATATTGGTACCCAAAAATTAGATAATTAACGTCATGTTACAGTTTTACATTATTGTTTTCAAACATATCTTTAAGATGTTAAAAGAATAAAATTGTTTTAGGAATTTAATGTTACTTTTAGATTTAATCTAAAAATATTTTTATGTTTTAAAAAAATGACATATTTTGTGATGAAATTAAATTGTTAACTTGTTTTTCTGTGTTTCACATATATTTACCAACCAATGACCACGATCAGACGATCATTATCAGGATCACAGGGCGACACGCCTTTTTCACATGCCGTAAGCAAAAATTTCAGAGACACCTTCGATTCTTACCATACTCCTCTTATATGGGAACTACTTTCACAATTGCATGAAAAAAAAGCAAAATAAAGTATTTAGAGAGTATAATAGAAAAATCCAGTGAAATATAGATCTAATATATTTTAATAAATATATAATTTATTGTAATATATTACACAAAGAAATCATTAAAATACATTCTATCAAATTCAGATATTTAACCATTCATTAATTCATGCACATGGGTATAAATTAAACCTATGAAGTTGCCAGTGAAAAAATTCAGAAGTATGGAAAGAATAATTTATTTTTTAAGAAACAAGTATAAATGAAATTGACGACAGTTAACTTATAGAGTTGTTGAGGGTCTTACATGTAGAATTACGTCTAAAACTATGCTAGGTTGTCTATGATCCGACTATGATGTTGTTGATAGGAATGTGTATCAGTTTGACGAAGAAGCCGATGAAACCCATGATGCAGAAACCAATAGCTGTAGCAATCGCGATCTTTTGGAATTCTGGAAATAAATAATAAGTATGGGTTAATAAAACATTAGAAAAATATGCTGGCGGGAAGATTTCTGTAAGAAAGGTCCTTTATGTGTAGGTATTAACTCTCACTCATTCACAAGTAAGTATTTATCACCGAAATTAGAGACCTTGGCATCAACTTGTCTAGACAGACAGAATTCTGGTCTTTAATACTGTAGATTTTGAAAATTTCTTTCAACCTGAGCAATTTATGAAACTCTTAGCAAATATTAGAGTATGACTGGAACTGAATGGTAACCAATCCAGGATAAGGAGATCATTACAGATTCACAAACAGCCTGGCCAATATTATAGAGATTGCAAAAGGACCAAGATTGTGTGATTGAAGTAGACTGGATATGTCAGGCTGAGCACCGGGCGGGATAGTGGAATAACTCGGGGAGAGGCCTCTGGTCAGTAGTGAACTATGCTAGTCTGCATTCATAGTCATATAAATTATTTCAATAAAATGGAGTATGTTTAAAAATAAAAATTTGTTTAAAATTTAATGAAATGGCAATAATTTTTAGCAATAATCAGATAAATCAAATAATGAACTCTTCTAGTGAAGTATTTCCTTGTAACTAAATATAAAATTTTGCAATCTATGTATAACAGACAACACCCTCGGGAACCAAATAACAAGGGTACTACATAGTACAGGTAAGCCATATTTTACTCATTTTGGACATGGCATAGAAGAGCTACCATAAAATAACAATCAGCTGATTACAAATGACAGGTCAGACACATCTAGAAACATAGTTTAACTGAAATACTGCTATTCAGTCCAAGTCGGATTGCCTACGTGCACAACACAAACATAGCTGAAAAAAGGCTATGCTGATGGTGGTTGATGAAACATAATGTCATCATCACAATATGATGAGGTGTCAACATTTAAATCTTTTATCTTACAAAACAAAGACTATACATGGATATTTTTATTACAAACAGTAGGTTCTCATATAGAATATAATATAGATACTGCTAGAAAATTACTTTCTCTTCAAGATTCATAGCCATTCAAAGAATAATATTCTTGTAACATATGTTCAGAAGCTAGACTTGTTCACATGGAAACTGATTTATTACAGCCATTACAGTGAAAGTAGATCCAAACGAGAGAAACTTTCAGTCATCGTTTGAAGATTAATTAAATACAATCATGTAGAAACAACGGGACTCCGGCGGAACACTGCCAATATCGTAACATTCGTAACTGTACACATAATACAATATTGTCATATCAATCATAAACTCACCTTTCCTGTCTGGTTTTGTGCATCTCCTGACCAGTCTGATGGAATCCTTGGCGAACTGCTTGCCAGGCTCGACGAACTTAGCGATTTGATCCATTATTCTAGAAATAGGACACGGAACAGTTAGTTAAAACTCGCCTTTCCATTAAGATTCTAACGACAGAACGGTAAACAGGTCACAATTACTTACTTGTAATAATTAAATTAATGGTTTATAAGTAATGCTAGGCACAGAGCAATTTTAGCGTAGTATTATCGGCAACCGATACTAGAAATCACGGACAGAAAACTGACAAAACAACGCAAACGTCAGCCACGTTTCGAGATTCACGGCACGTCACCACACATTGCGCGTTCGGATATTTGGATCGCAGAATACTTATACTTCAGGCAGATTTGGATAGCACACTCCACCAGGTCAACACATTATTATAATAAATAATTATTTACAATAAAAAAAAAATTGTATAATATACTGGTTGATTTTTTTACCGTCTCGAAATTTTTACAGGGTGTTCTACCCATGAATATGAACAACTTTCACTATAGGACCAACTCTGAAATCACGAAAAAAAAAATAAGCTGATTCATACATTTTGGTCGAGTAGGTATTGAACTTTTGTATGAATCAGCAGATTTTTTTTTCTTGATTTCAGAGTTGGTCCCGTAGTGAAAGTTGTTCATATTCATGGGTAGAACACCCTGTAAAAATTTCGAAACGGTAAAAAAAATCAATCAGTATATTAAATAGGTAGGACTTTACTTTACCAGCCATCGATTTAAGGGGTGGGGAGGGGTGGGGAGGGAGAGGGGGTGTAGACCCCCCCCCCATGAAGGAAAAATTGCGAACCCCCCCCCCCCTTTTTTAAGATATGATTTTTTTTAATATTCTAACCTAACTTTCAAATTTTCTGCACTATAATAATAATAATACCTCTCCACTCCTCTTAAGCACCTCAAGACATATTGCCCCCTTGCCGCTACGGCACTATGTGCTAGCGACCGTTTCCGGGGGCCCATTGTTGAGTGTGCAAGTCACCCCCTGCTATTTTATCCGTGTATTGTATTTATCAAACATTGGTCAGGCAGGGGTCATAGTCCTTTCATAGTTTTAAATAACCAGTCCACTTTAGCCATCCAAACCCATAGCCCAATATTTTTTTTTTTGTCTCTATATCCTGCAATAGTCCTACACCAACCGGGGGTTGTCCTTGGGTGCACTTGCAAAGTAGGTACGCACAGAGATAATCGTCGGTTGGTGCTTCATTTCCATTGAAAGCGTCTAACGGGCCTCTGCGAGTTGGTTTCGGCCCCTCATATGCCTTCCAAAGGTCCGGGACCCTAGGGTCCCGAGAAATATAAAAAAAAATATATAAAAAAAATTGCATTACAGTGCAACACAAGTCAAGCTGACGAGGAAAGTGACGACAGGGCTACAAATGTAAGTACCCAGTGCAATGAGCAATTGAGGAGTGCTTTGGAGGGTGCGATTCGAGAATATCGGTTCATATCGCCTGAACACAGACCACGCTTACCTCGTTTGCCCATGCATAACAAAAATAGGGCGCTGGTGGCGGTTTTGGATTCGCAGTTGTCAAACTATTTTGATGACTGCGAAGACCTCACTGATACTCATTCAATTCTGTACTGCGCGGCTGTAGCGGCATGTCGTCTAGCTCACGTCAAATTTGCTAATGACTCTAGAGCTACACGACCGACACCAGCCGTACCAGCTTGGCAGTGCAGAATTGAGCGCCGTATTGGTGAGGCCAGATCGCTCATCGGCAAACTAATCTGCTTTAGGGAGGGCAATACTCGCCCTTGAGTGGTGCGCTTTATGAGGCGGGCGTTTTCAGGGACCGATATTAGCCCTCAGGACTATATGTCCCGTGTCACAGAGCGCATCGACTTCCTGAAGCAAAAAGTGTATGCATGGGCGAACCGTATTCGTAGGTATAAGAGGCGAGTAGAGCGATACACTCAGAATCGCACCTTTCAGAGCGATGAAAGGTGGGTTTATAGGACGTGGGAGCGACCGGACCAAGGTGTGACTGACACGCGCTTGCCGGATGATGATACCATGTGCTCTTTCTGGCGCAGTATCTGGTCGGTGCCTGTCAACCACACCGAAGGTGACTGGGCTCGGGAAGTCGAGCGAGCCTGCGATCCAATACCAGAAATGGGGGCTATTACCATCTGCCCCCAAGATGTAGCTCGTACAGTCCGTCCGTTACCTAACTGGAAGTCTCCAGGGCCGGACGGGCTGCACAACTTCTGGATCAAATGGTTTACAAGATCGCACGCTCTCTTGGCAGCTCAGTACGAGGCTGCTTTGGAGTCTGGTTTCCTACCCCAGTTCCTAACAAGAGGAATTACCCACCTGCTCCATAAATCAGGTAGCACCGCGGAACCCAAAAATTATAGGCCGATCACGTGTTTACCGCCGGTCTATAAAGTTCTTACATCCATTTTGAAAACTGAAATCAACAAACATATAGACACAAACTTCATCATGTCTGCCTCTCAAAATTGATGTAGGAATGGGTCCCGCGGTACTGAGGAGCTACTCCTCATTGATATGGCCATTAGCCAACAGGTTCGTCGTTCCCGAAAGGATCTGTCGACATGTTGGATAGATTATAAGAAGGCCTATGACTCGGTGCCACATACGTGGCTCATGAGGGTGCTAGAGTTGTATAAAGTAGATGCAACTCTGCGCACCTTCCTGATGTCCTGTATGGGGCAATGGAGGACGGTCCTTCACTATCCAGGATGTCGAAATATCCAGAAGAATAGCGAGCCGATAAGGATTGAGCGAGGCATATTTCAGGGTGATAGTTTGAGTCCGCTTTGGTTCTGCTTAGCCTTGAATCCCCTAAGCACACTGATGGAGGGTTCTGGTCTAGGCTATCGGCTGAGGAGAGGTGGTCAGGTTATATCTCACCTCCTCTACATGGATGACCTAAAACTCTTTGCCCCAACATTTTGCAACTGATGGAGCTACTGAAAGTAACTGAAACTTTCAGTAGCGCCATCAGGATGGAATTTGGTGTGGACAAATGTGCGGTCATGCATGTAAAGCGAGGGGAAATTGTGGAATCCGAGGGAACCCAGTTGGGTTCCCTCGGATTCCACAATTTCCCCTCGCTCGAGAGTTCTCGGATTCCATAAACCTTAGAGCCCTCTCCGCAACCGAAACCTATTAGTATTTGGGTATGTCGGAAGCGTTGGGCATTAATGCTGCTGACATGAAGCAATCGTTGAAGGAGCGCTTCTTTGGCCGCCTGAAGAAAGTATTTAATAGTCTTCTAACAGGCGGAAACAAGGTGCGCGCCTTCAACGGTTGGGTTATGCCGGTTTTGATGTACTCTTTCGGCATACTCAAATGGATTCAGACCGAACTAGACGTCCTGGATAGGAGGGTCCGTACGCTGCTGACTGCATATCAAATGCATCACCCACGATCATCGGTAATGAGACTGTATATCCCGCGAAAGTGTGGAGGTCGAGGCTTTTTAAATGTCAAGACCCTCCACAATCGCGAGATATGCAGTCTCAGGGAATATTTCCTTGAAGCCGACGTGGGGATGCATCGAGATGTGGTCGCAGTGGACAAGGGCCTCACCCCGCTCTCCTTGGCTAAAGAGAACTGGCGCAAGCCTGTAGTGCTTGACACGAACGATCGTCTGGAGGTATGGCAGAGTAAGGAGCTTCACGGACGCTTTTTCCGGGCCCTACATGAACCCGATGTAGATTTCCCAGTGTCCGTAGCCTGGCTGCATTTTGGTGACCTCTTTGGGGAAACCGAAGGTTTTGTCTGTGCAATTATGGACAAAGTTATCATGACGAACAATTACCGGAGATTTATTGTGAAGGATAGCACGGTTGATATCTGTCGGGCATGCCACCGTCCGGGAGAATCAATTCGACACATCATCTCCGGATGTTCTCGTCTAGCTAATGAAGAGTACTTTCATAGATACAACCTTGTAGCCAGGATTATCCATCAGCAACTTGCTCTGAAATATAGTCTCGTGGAATCGGACGTGCCGTACTATAGGTATGTGCCCAACCCAGTCCTCGAAAATGGACATATCACATTGTACTGGGATCGATCCATCATCACTGACAGGACTATTGTTGCCAATAAGCCTGATATAGTGGTGGTGGATCGAATAGAGCGGCGCGCAATGATTATTGACATAACGATCCTGAATGACGGGAACCTCGTGAAAGCCGAGAAAGATAAACAAATCAAGTATCTTGACTTGGCCCGCGAGGTTGTCCACATGTGGGATGTGGACTCAGCGATCATTGTGCCGTTAGTCGTATCAGCCAATGGCTTAATTGCCAAGAGCCTCGACCAACACCTAAGGAGGCTCTCGTTGGGCAGCTGGATTAAGGGCTTGATTCAGAAAGCGGTACTTCTGGACACGGCTCGCATTGTTAGGAGGTTCCTCTCTCTGGAGCCCTGACCGCCGGTAGCTTGGACCCTGTTCCCGATACCGGTGGGCTACTATTTTTTATATTTTTAAATGTTTTTATACTTTTGATATTCTAATATTTAAAAATATAATTTATACTTATGTATTTAATGAAATAAAGGAAATAATATTTTTTTTATATTTTCAAATGTTTTTTTGTTATATTTTTATTAGAAATATTTAAAAATGTAAATAGATAAGAAAGAAAATAAATAAACGAATAATAATACTCCATTGGAAGCGTCTAACGGGCCTCTGCGAGTTGGCTTCGGCCCCTCATATGCCTTCCAAAGGTCCGGGACCCTAGGGTCCCGAGAAATATCAAAATAATAATAATAAGTTTTATTTCATAAAAACATTACTTAGATTACATTACAGTTACGTGCTATGATAAAACAAAAGTACACAAAAGTTTTAGCATCTGGAGCCGAACTAGGAGGAACCTGTATTTCGGCTAACAGCGCCAATCCCCTCGAGTTTATTAGATTTGAGTTCTTAAATGCTAGCATTTTACAATAAAAGGAATAATAATAGTCTAAGGTTGTTATAATAATTATGGTCTGCACCTCTCTTTGTGTTATATGACATGCTGAATGAGTAAGTGTGAGAGGGTGTGTCTATTTGTGAGTGTGCTTGTGATTTTTATGAGTGAACACAAGAATTTGTGAGATACGCGGATATAGTGAGTATTTACATAATGTATTTGTATATATGTATATAGATAATGAGTTTTTGGTAACATTGAACTTTATTTACTGTCTAACTTGGTACAGTTAGAAGTTGCTCAGTCTCGTTATATAACTCGTTATATAACTAAAAAAAACACGTAGCGGGTCAAAATTCGTTTCCAAACAATAATAAGATCAATGACCTTTTCAAGGTCAAGGTCAACACCCCAAAAGTCAAATTTAAACCAAAATATAGTCAAATCTTGGAATATTACCTTTTGACAAGCTCTGAGGTCAAGGGCATCAAGGTCGTTAACATATGTCTCGAAGTAAGGCGTGGTCAACGAAGCCCCGCTTTGCGGGGCTCCTACAGCCCGCGCCAAACTTTGTGACCGCCCCGAAACTAGGCTCATTGCATTGCGCAGAACACAAAATCAGGGTATTAGCGGGACGCACAAGAGCTTGGGGGCAGGGCCACACCCCGCGCGCCCGCACCGCTCACCCGCGACGCGCGCTGGCACCCACGCCTTAGTGTGAGTGCTACGTCCGTACACGAATCACGCACTTGTTGAGCTCCGAGAGTACTGTCGCGTTCAGAATTCGTTCGATCGTTTCGTTAATTTGTTGTTATAGTTTTTAGTTATTGTTACTTGTTGTTATTGTTACTCGTTGTTATTTGTTTATAAACATGCCTACTGGACGTTGTAATGTTTTACGACGCCAGGCTCGTAAAATGGTCTACGATGTTTATAAATTTATCAAGAAAGAAGCTGAAGAAGGCCTTAAATACGATTTGAAGGCAGTACATAAACGGACTGCAGCCGCTACAGGAGTATCAGAAAGAACTGTACGACGTATTATATCGGTTGCTAATGAACCAAGTTCCGATTTATTAGCAGTTTTTCGTACACCCGGAAAGAAGAGGCAGCAATTGCTCAACTTTTAAAAAAATTAAAAGAAGATATAAATTTTGAAGGATCCGCAACGAGTTTGAGGAGAATTATAAATGAAATAGGATTTAAATGGAAAAAAACTGAAGACAATCGCAAATTATTAATTGAAAATACAAATATTCGCTGTAAGCGAATTGAATATTTGCGTGCAATAACGAAATATCGCGCAGAAGGAAGACCGATAGTTTACACTGACGAATCGTATGTCGATTCATCGCATACCACTTCGAAGGCATGGAGTGATAGTAGCACTAAAGGTTTAAAAAAAAAGATATCAAAAGGTCAACGTGTCGTCATTGTACATGCTGGATCCAAATCAGGATTTGTACCCAACAGCCTTTTAATGTTTAAGGCAGGTACGAAAACCGGAGATTACCATGATAATATGAATTATAATAATTATGAAAAATGGATACGCACACAACTTTTGCCGAATCTCCCACCGAGATCGGTTATGGTGATAGATAATGCACCCTATCATAACAAATTAGAGGATGCAGCGCCGACGTCAAATCGCAAAAAGGCAGAAATGGTGGCATGGCTTACGGCAAAAAATATCCCTTGCAGTTCTGACATGCTGAAACCAGAACTGTATAAATTAATTTCTATACACAAAGAAAAATTTTAAAAATTTAATTTTGATAAAATTTTAGAAGAACACAATCACACAATATTACGGCTTCCACCTTACCATCCCGACTTGAACCCCATAGAAATGGCTTGGGCATCCATAAAAGGTTACGTGGCGAAAAAAAATGTCACAAATAATATAACTGATATTATGAAACTAGTGGAAGAAAAAGTAAATAGCATGGGTGAATAGGAGTGGACTGCACTATGCGACAAAGTTATAAATATTGAAGAAGAATATAAGAAAAGTGATGTCATCATATATGACCTAACTGAAAAAATAATAATTCACGTGAGCGATAATGAATCAGATGAAGATGATTTGGATATTTTTTGTGAAGAGAGTGATTCGGATGCGGAACCATCCACTAGTAAGGGAGATGTTTTTATGGAAGGTGTGGCCCCATTGAGAATATAGTTTTTATTTACATTAATGTTTTTTATTTACATTTATCCTATTATTACCTAACCTATATGTTTTACAAATAACACATACATTATATATTAAATTAAATAAAATAACCTATGAAATAAACACGAACTTTATAATCACCAAATAAAAATAAATTGACATAATAAAATAAGTATTAAAAATGTTAGAAAACGAAAATTGTTTGGTTGATTACGTATTGTCCACTCGACTGTACCATGCGCAAGTTCGGACTCGCGACTATATTCAAGGCGGTCACAAAGTTTGGCGAGGGCTGCAGCCCTCGCCAAACTTTACTAAACTGTACTTCTGAATGGTTTAAATAAAAATAACCTAACGTGTCCGAGTCGGGGTACCCCAAGTCCCAAACTCGGTTGACTCGCTCTTGCATCCTAAGTTCTCATTTTATACATAAACGCTCTCAATTGCTAGGGACATACGTTGACTATCAGGACGACGACCATGTGCAGGAGTATTAGTGTTCTGTGACCATGTGAAGTGACACTTGACAGTGACAACACAAAATGGCGTTGTTTTACGTTTAGTTTCACATACCGGCAATAATCGGTAAATTATTTATAAGTGTTAATTTAATAGCACTAACTTATATCAGCGAAATATATGTTTTATAATGAAATATGCGTAAAATGTATCTAAATCACTACAATGCGTGTTTATTTCATCATTAATAAGAAGTAAAACATTTTAGTACGTTGACCTTTCGTAAAACGAAACATTTAATGGCGAGACAAAATGTCAAAAGTGACAAGTTATTGCTAAATTTTTACGATTTTGATTATTTTTTTCTCGTAAACCATTTATCTCCGCAATTTAAAACTTTACTTCTATTAATATGATCTTTCTGAAAAAAAATATGGACTCCCAACTCGATGGCTGGTAAAGTAAAACTTAGCCATTAAATATAAAGATGAAGTAATTTTAAAAAGCTGGGTCGAAAGTTAATGCGCTTATTTCCGCACGGGTGCAATGGTGCAATCTACTGATGTAGCCAATCAATATACCCACTAACTCTTGCCCGTAGTTTTTCCGACTGACCCGCGTTTTAGTCAGAAACGACATAATTTCAAATTATCCTATGTAAACGAGGCAAAGGAGTATGTAAGGATCGTAGCAGGTGGCGTTCTGTAGTTTCTGCCTACCCCCATGGGAAGAAGGCGTGAGTTTATGTATGTATGTATGTATCCTATGGGAACTTCCAGACAGCCACACATCAGTGGTAACAATTTTAAAATGACGACAACAACAACGATCCAACATTATCGTTAAACTAGCTTCCGCCCGTGACTTCATCTGCGTAAAATTTCTTGATCCCCTGACCCACCCCGTCGCATCGCATCGCCTGCCCGCGCCGTTACTTCGTTTTCGCTTAGCGCTCGTTCTTCCTTTTTTTTTTTGTTTTTGCTCGGCTTCTATGGGTCCTAGCGTAATGTTACATACCCTATAGCCTTCCTCAAGAATTGGACTTTATAATGCAAAAAGAATTTTTCTAATCCGACTGGTAATGACAGAGATTAGCGCGTTCAAACAGTCAATAAAAAATAAAATGTGTAGGTAACTAATATACTAAATGCATTTTTCTTACTTTAAGCATTTTTATACCCGTCGTAATTTCTAAACGAAAGATCCGAATTGAATAATTCAAAAAGTTATCTAAAATATACTTAATCAACTTTGATGATGAAACTATTTATTTGGATAAGGATGGGATAAGAATTAATATCATGTTTATGAAAACACCTCAAGTAATGCATTATTTTATAACAAATTTGATTACCATTAAAAATGTCATAGTGAGCCAACCTTAAAAGAAAGACATATGCTATCGCAGACTTTTTTTTAGGACTTTTTAAGAGGAACAATCCCGTCATACATGATTTTTGCGTAACTTTAACCGTTTACGCAGCGCACGTAACGGAAGCTCGTAAAAGGAATAAATTTTTCCCGTTTTTGCAACATTTTTCATTTATGTTCCGCTCCTATTGGTCGTAGCGCGATGATATATAGCCTATAACCTTCCTCGACAAAAATGAGCTATCCAACACTAAAAAAAATTTTCAATTCAAACTAGTAGTTCCTGGGATTAGGGCGTTCAACCAAACAAACAAACTCTTCAGCTTTATAATATTAGTATAGATGGGTGCCAACCTATTACTAAACCTACGCCCACCGTCTGTCTGTTTATCACCGGAGGACTGTTTTTTTTAATCGTAGGTTGAGATTTTCACAGAATACATGCCTTAGTCATGGACTCATGGCAAATATTAATGAGAACGTAAAGTAAAATAATGTTGGGGGTATGGAACTGTAGTGACATAATACCAGCCACACTACCACCAGTACCAGTACCAACCACAAAACCATACCATATACCTTACCCCCTGCACAACCATTACCGTACAACGTTATTGAGAAGACTGTGAAACTGAGAAGAAAACCGCCTGTACACTTTCTGTTAAAATATATGAATAAGATGGCGTCGGTGCAGCGAGAACGTCGCAACAATACTACGCTACCGCGCACGCCAGTTCGCTCTGAAAAGGGTGGCTTATGCTCAAGGCTGACGCCCACGGCGTCAGCCTCATGCAGGCGTCGTCATCAAGATGAAGGTGGCGCTGTTGTTCTTCTTCATTATTTGAGTAAACGAGTAAATCGTCGACGAAACAATACGATATCGTCGAGTCCGCGCAGTACTTTATGCATGAAACGTTGAAACGTTTGACCTGAGTTGCGTAGGCCAAACGGCATGCAGGTGAACTCGAAAAGACCGAATGGTGTGATGATGGCGGTCTTCGCAACGTCTTCTTCGTCAATTGCTATAGAATAGTAAGCTATCTTCATATTATTGCGCGAGAACGACATGGCCGATTTTTTAGGTTTGGCAATATTTGTAAAAATAGGACACGACTTTTGAGAACTCTATAGAACTAGCACAGCCATGTGCCACATTTACAGCAGCTGCTGAAAGTCTAATAAACAAAATATAATTAATGGAACGCGACACTATTTTGACTTCGACATTGACAATAATGACAATTGACTTGACTTGACAAGTTGACAATGACAATAATCAGACTTGAAAAGAAAATATTTTCACATTCACAAGATTACGGGCTATGAAACTGATTTGTTTTAATTCTAAGGTTCAGTGGAAGATTAAGGATTGCTTAGTAGAACTTAATACTATCGTCCAAAATGTATGCAGTAGAGAAGAAATTCGAAATAGAAATGAAGTTACGAAAGGTATGTTTACGCATTGAATTTTCAGTTATTTTACTTTCATGTTCCAGCTAAATGATCAATAATGTCTTGCTATCTTATTACCAAATATCCAGCTATATTGTAAATTAATTATAAAATAATCATGCATAAAAATAATGACATGATGGCAAGAAACATTAACACTTTTGGGGGCGTTTTTGTTTGTTGTGCTTACTTTTATTTTGATAGATACACTAATTAGTCAGTAGAGGCTATTTTAACGTGTAAAATGCTCACACAGTTATGTCTAGAATTTATTTCCTGTACTTACAATATGAACCTTCCACTTTCCAGGAGATGACTAACATCCAAGAGCTGAAGGCTGCAGCCAAGCGCGGTTCCACTCTTGCCAGTGACGTGTGTAACGTCCTCGGCGCGTGTGAACAGAGACTGCAGCAGCTAGAGACTGCTGTACTGCCTCTCTATGGAGATACTGCTAGACTGCAACATATTCACCAAAGTAAGAGAATACCGTGTAGTTTTTGTTTCATTTAATACATTTTTCTCATACTTTTGTAAGGATAAAGGAAAGTGAATATTTTTCAAGAAGAGCTGGTTGTGCTTCTAAAATGTCATGTATGTAGTGCTCACAATCAGCGCTTAAGTATTTAAGACATTATAGATGTATGAATGTAGACAAACCTAAAGGAGTACCTAAATATTGTTCTTTAGTTATTGCCTACCTCTTGTGGGAAAAAGGCTTGAGTTTATGAATGTATGTATAAGCTGGCAGGATGCTGCATAGTAACTTTATGAAAAAAATAGTTCATCTTGTCATCTTCTATTGCATTGCAATCCCTCCTTTAAAATCACTTCCTCCGTATCAATGTGGTTATTGTCTTGAAGGAAGCTTTATAACCAAAACCCACCATAATGAAATTTTAATATCTGCCTATTCCTATGGCATGTCAAAAGCCTATTTATAGAAGAAATGAGCATCAATAAGCACCACATTTGTATTAATCAGAGTTTGTAAAAAGAAAAGTCCAGACATACTCATCAACACTCGGCCCCAACCTTTGGACGTAGAAATGTGAAATTTTGCACAGACATTCCCTTTAAGTTGTAGATGAGAATAATAAGAATACTTTATTTGCTGCAAATACAGGTTTTACCAGTAATAAAGCTGGATTTCAATTTCTCACAGGATAGGGAAAAAGTGCAGACAAAGTCACTGGCAAAGTGCTATAGTCCATTCGCATTAAGAAAATAGTGAGTCATCAGTGCAACTGCAGGGTAAATGTGTTTTCTCAATGGAGTAAAAATTCTAACAATTTATATTTCAAAAGATTAAGTTTAATGGATAAAAATCAAATTAATTGTCTTAAATTAAAACTAAAGTCATTAGTAATATTTTTTTATCAGTGCCACTAGAATCTTCATTTGTATTTATTATGAAAGAATTTTGTTCCAAGTTCTCCATGACGTCATCCAAATTCCACATAAGATTTTCTTCTTGTATCACGTGGTTGCAGCATTTCTTCCATCGATTAGCACTTTAAATATATTGAATGAACTTTTCTTCTTATTGCACATTTGTCTAATTCATCTAATTTATCAATCATGGATAGCCAAGCTCTTTTTTTCTGTGGCGATTTTAGTGTGTTGGTTTCTTTTTGTTCCCGAATAATTTTATAAATTGTACTTTCAGACACACCGCATGCACTTGCTGTTTTTATTGTTGTGTTACTGTATTAGATAGTCACATTTAAATTACACATTTTAAAGTACTTAAAAACATTGTAAATTACTCTTATTTCTCCACTATGAATTACCGATCCACTTGTATTCTTACGAATAGGCGAGATATTTATTTTTATTGTTTTATATAGGTAACGCACAAAACACACAACCGTTTCGCCAAAAGATCTGCCGTCAACTGGTCACTGTGAACTTAGCTTTCTAATTTGTTGCAACCTAATTGGTCGAGGGGCGGGGCTAGGCTGGCGGACAACGATGACAAACTATTTTCTTAACGCGAATGGACTATTAGTCTTCTAAACATCTATATTTAAACAAATAAATAAAATTTAAGTGTCTGTTTGTAATGTCAAAATAACAGCTTTGTACTAAATGCATATGAAAGTATATAATGTACTTATAACAAAATACCAATTTTTAATTTTTTGTCTATCTGTCAGTTTGTTCCGGCTAATCTCCGAAACGGCTGGCTTAGTTTTGACGGAACTGTCACTGACAGGTAGCTGATGTTTTTAGGAGTCAACTAGGCTACATTAATTTTAGAAAAATAATTCGGGTTCCACGCAAAAAAATTAAAACCCATGAAATTGTGAATAAAATCGGATTCAAATAGGGTATTGACATCCACGCGGGTGAAGCCGCGGGCTACAGCTAGTAAGTAATAAATAAAGTTGTGTGTTTCCAGACATGGAGCGTACAGTGCGGTCCCTGGACCATGTGATCAACTACTACATGGTGAGCAGAGAGCTAGTAGACCTGATCCAAGCTGGACCTCACACCAGCACTACTGAGTCCCTCAATGTTTATCTTGAAGTAAGTTAATATTGACCTTGCGTATCTACCTCGTAATTGCTGTAGCACCCTAAGGTTTTTGAAGCTTCTGTGTCATTTGGGTGATTATACCAGCCTCATAGGATCAAACATATCCTTGCACAATTAGTGACTGCAGTGGCAGCTAGCACACTGTCAATTGAACCATACTAGCACCCACTCATATCTATTTTAATCTAATTTTACTAATATTATCATTCTTTCCCTCAGATACTCTCATTTCTTCCTTACATACATAGTTTCAGAATACTATAAATACTCTTGCACTCTTCAGACAAAGTTTGCTAGTAGGTCATCTGCCTAACTTTTTCCCAATTATGTTGGGGTCGGCTTCCAGTCTAACTGGATGCAGCTGAATACCAGTATTTTACATTATATGGAGAGACTGCCTATCTGAGCTCCACAACCCAGTTGTTGGATAATACGATACCCCTTGGTAAGACTGGTTGTCAGACTTTCGGGCTTCTGACGACCCGTAATGACTGTCAAAGATCTAATTATGACAGCCGGGACCAACGGCTTAACATGCTTTCCGAGGCACGGCGAGGTCTCGGTATGTCTAGATGTCACCCAACCACGGCAAGCTTAGCTTAACCTGATCGATCGACCCGTGTGGCTATTATTACTTGGCCACGAGCACCAAAAGTCTGCTAGTAGGTATCTTGTAGAATGATTTTTAATCAAACCTTCATTGCAGGCACTGGACAAACTAGCAGATGCACAAGGATATTTCAACAAGAACAACCCACAGAGTGTTGAACTGGAAAACATTGTAAGTACATTTTGTTACAATAGGGAATATTACGCAAAGCTGAGACAGCAGATGGTGCCACATAAACACGAAGTAAACAAAGCAAACTGTCAAATGCGAGCGCCAACATTTTTCGGCGCTTTTCAATAGAATTTCAGCTTTATCTCATCCTTATTACTATAATTGTAGGTTAAAATAATACGAAAAGGTTAAAAAACATGCTTATAAGAGTTTCAAATAAGTATATTTGTTTTTGTGATATTGAACTACTTTACAATAAACTTTTAAGGTTACATGAAAGTAAATAGCACTCAAAATATTGTGTTTTTACATTAGGCTAATACTCTGACCTGTAAAATATCTTTCATTCTTATAGTTTTCAGCTCTAAAATGTACAGAAAACAACCTTTAATGTTTTGTGACTGTAAAAAATGCTTGCAACGTAGCAATTTACCACTGCTTGCGAAGTTATCCGTTTTTAGTGAATTTAATGAACACCTTCGTTCCTGCATATACTACCTAATGGCACAACACTGATTCACTGACTGATGCATTGTTACTATCTATTATAGAATATTCCTGACGAACGGATATCACTAAAATAATAATTATATCAGTAGATTGTAAACACACTGGATTTCTAATTAACAGTCATCTAACCATAGATTCTTTTTTTTTATAACCATAGATGATGCTGCTGTTAAGGGTAAAACAACTGTTATAGGACTGTTTACTTGAATATCACTACATATTATAAAACAAAGCCCCCCCCCCCGCTGCGTCTGTCTGTCTGTCTAAACGCGATAAACTCAAAAAATACCAAACGGATTTTCATAGGGTTTTCTCCAATGGACGGAGTGATTCATGAGGAAGGTTTAAATGTATAATTCATTAAGATTTTGTGTAAATTGGCTGAAATGACGATGATTGTTAAAGATGTCGGAACAAATCATGCCGACTGGGGAGCTTTACTGGCGTGCGCCGCGTTACCCAATAGAGTTATGTAAAAACAATGTATTTCGGAATTAATACATTGTTTACCTGGATTAACACATAGGGTACTTTTAATCCCGGTAGTGCGTTCCCGTGGGATATTTTTTCGAAATCCACGCGGGCGAAGCCGCGGGCAAAAGCTAGTCAACTATAATTTATGATTTGTTCAACAGAATCAACTGTACAATACTGGAGTGTCTAAACTAGAGAACGCGTTTGAGGAGCTGTTGAATCGCAACACCAGGCCTTTATCACCCACTACACTCATGGACATGATAGCTTTGGAAGAAGGCAAGTACAGTTATTCCCATAGACTATAGAAAATTTGTATTGGGTGCCATTTGCCTTTATCAATTTATTTTAGATTGATGAAATACGATATATGACTTTAAAGCGTTGGTTTCCTAGGAAAGCGGTTCCATCATATATTATAATATAGCTTCTGCCCTCGACTTCGTCCGCGTGGAATTTCTTGTTCCGCGGACACACCGCGTCGCATCGCATCGCCCGCTCGCGCTATTACTTCGCTTTAGCTTAGCGTTCTTTCTGACTTATTTTATTTTTGCTCGGCTCCTAAGGGTCGTAGCGTGATGATAAATAGCCTATAGCCTTCCTCAAGAATCGGGATATCAAATTCAAGAAGAATTTTTCAAATCCGACTGGTAGTTCTAGAGCAGGGGTAGCGAACCTTTATGGATCAACGTGCCATTTTTTCTAAATAATTTTTTAATTAGGCCATAGACGTGCCGTCAAATAATTTTGTCTTATTGATTATTGGGAAAAAAATTAAAACTAAATAGGTACTATCAACTCAAAACTCTTCATTTACTACCAAAAAATACATTTCGGACTATATTATAGTAATAAATATTTCAGTCATACATGTAATTCTAATTAAATTAACATTAGTGTGTTGTTGCAGATTAAATGACAAATTACACTTAATATCTGTCACTTTTTGTTTTTTCTTTTTCTGAACTAGCTATGTTAAATAACAGTTAAAAATATAACACAAATATTATATTATTCTTGTGCTCCGTACCGTAGGCTCACTCGCGTTCATTCGTAATACTTCATTGCTACGACTACATTGTCTCGATAAAGCGAACTACACTTCGCGCGCTCTCTCTCTCTCTCTCTCTCTAGAGATTAGCGCGTTCAAACAGACGAACTCTTCAGCTTTATTATTAATATAGATAATATAGATATAGATAACGGAACCGCTTTCCTAGGAAATGACACATCTACACCAGTATTTGACATTAAGGAGACAAAAAGCGCTCTGTATTTGGACAGCCGTTATTGTGTGGCGGCTCACCGCTTGCTTAGGAAACCAAAGCTTAAGGAATAATATGTAAGTGCTGCGGTGCACTCCTTCATTTTTGTTAACACTTTGTCAACAATACAAAAGTATAAAGCTATGTGTGTCAAGCCTTAACTTTTAGCCAAACAGTATCATCATCTGCCTGCCTTTTCCCTACTATGTTGGGGTCGGCTGTCAGTCTAACTAGCCTTAAACATGGAGCGACTGCCTATCTGACTTCCACAACTCAGTTACTGGGTAACACGATACCTTAGATAGTTTTACAATGGTACTAGAACCATTTGGCGCGTGGCTAAAATCGGAATTAATGCCGCCATCTTTGTCAATACAATTTCTGTGACATTTCTCAAATGTTTACCAACTACGTCACCCTGTCAATGTCATTCAGGGGCCGAAATACCCTTATAGCAATATGCTCATCTATGTATTGTCTATGCCACTAATAGACAATATCGCTCGCCTATGTATTGTTTATGCCACTGATAGACAATATCGCTTGTCCATGTAATGTTAATACCACTGATAGACAATATCGCTAGTCTATGTAATGTTAATACCACTGAGAGACAATATCGCTTGTCTATGTATTGTTTATGCCATTGGTAGACAATATCGCTTGTCTATGTATTGTTTATGCCACTGATAGACAATATCGCTTGTCTATGTATTGTTTATGCCATTGATAGACAATATCGCTTGTCTTTGTATTGTTTATGCCATTGATAGACAATATCGCTTGTCTATGTATTGTTTATGCCACTGATAGACAATATCGCTTGTCTATGTATTGTTTATGTCACTGCCCCGTTGGTCTCGTGGTCGCAAGCGTGAGCGTGAGGCAAGTGTTATTACGTTTTTCCATTTGGAAGGGGGGCACGTGTGTTTGCGCACACGCTTGTATCTCCTGCACACTTGGTTTACCTACCTCTGTTGAGTTACTGAAATATGAGGCCACTCAAAAGTTGATGCCAATTTCTCTTAAATCAAACCAAAGCAAAGACACATTTTTCCTATTAATTCTTAAACTTTTCTACCCTTAACATTCAGTATTCCATTCTTTTTAGGTCGATTTTTACTTTAGTTTTAGTTTCTTTTAACCAAACAGTTGCGTTTCCCTCCAGACTCAAGCGTCGACAGTGTGTCAGTAAGCGGCAGCGGCAGCACGTCGGCCACGGCGCTGGAGAGCATGCGCGCGGCGGCCGCCTGGCTGTCCGCGGCCGGCGTGCCGCCCGCCAGCCAGCTGCTGGCCATCAGGGCGCCGGCCGCCAAGAGCTCGCTTATGGCCTTCAAGGACTATCTGAGGTCCCGATCTATGGCTGCCTCGCCGCTTATGGTAAGTATTAAGTGACTGTTACACTCGTATATAATAGAAAGAGACAGACACAGAGAAAGAGAGAGTCGCACGGAGGCAGCATAACGCTTTATCCTTACGTGACGTTTTCTACCAGTCAACTCTTACCGCAAGCCGCGTTTAGAAACTTAGTTCAAATAAAAAAATCTTGGAGACAAGGAGTATGTTCAATTTCTTTTTAGTAAAATATAAAAAAACTCATTTGTTCTAAGCACGTTGAATTTCAGCACTTTTCCAACATAAACATTTACAAAATGCTCACAAAAAGTCCACCTTAACTTTAGCAAACCTAACAGTGGTACATAATATATGAAAGGAATTTAAATAAAGCTTTTTTTTTTCAGAGAGCCAAGAATCTATTGCATAGATCAGACAGTACTCAGAGAAGGACTAGTAAACTACAGAAAGTGTAAGTTCTAACATAAAGTACCAATATATTAACTTCATCTTCAAAGATCTGCATTCAAAGAGATTCAATTTGTATTAAATCCCGATTACTTTACTGTGCTTGAAATATGTGGGTAACACCTTTGAGCTCTGGCCAAATTGAAGCGAATCCTGCGTTAATTCAACATACTTTTATGGAGGTTTTGAAACAGGCGCGAATAGTCGCACGACTTGCCAATCATTAAAACAACCGAACGCGAGCAGTTGTGTCTCGTGTACCGCGCGTGGGTGTCGCCTCAGTGTGACCAAAGATTATTATGATACCATTTTAGTTGCAAGTGTTATTGGGTTTTTCTATCTGGAATTTCTCAGTAGTAGCCCTGAGTCTGGATTTGTGCCCGGTTGATGGCAATAAGCTCGCCCCCTATTACATGGGACTTAAACATAACTGGCGAAATGTTGGTGTACTATAGGTACACCTCTGCCTAACCCTTCGGGGAAACAAGGCGTGATGTTATGTTTATGTTATTTAGTTGCAAGACGTTTATGCATAAACTGGGGTACATAAAATAAAAGTGGAAGTTTTTTGTTTAGTATCGAAAAACGCGCGAACAAGATAATGATGAAAGCGTCCCAGACTTTGGAGAACTCCACTGGTTTTGCTATTGGACCCAGGAAGTCTATATCTGAAGCCTGTAAGTATGAATCATTAATCTATTATTTGTTTGGAATTCATTTCAATTTTTGCCGCCTTGTTCTTTTTTTATTTGCGGTAAATGACGGCAATGATTTTATTTCTGTTTTGGACTGTGAATTTGGTGGGGGTTATACTGCTTATAGTAGATAGAACTAAAAAAATATTTATCTGTTTCTTCTATACCTTGGAGTCTTGATTTTTTTTTTCTCTCTAGCATTGCGATCCGAGTTGCACTACGGACTGTATGTCCAACGTTTTAGGGAGTGCTTCCGCTGCCAGCGCCAACACCCAAGAAAAACGCAATTGGAAACCAGTGGTAATTGTTTCATAGGGCTCCGTACATAAAGGGTGTCAACAGGACCCTATTATTAAACAAGGCTGCCTATTTGTATGTCCAGTCTGTTTGTCAAAGGGCTGTATTTTAAGAAACTCTTAAAACTAATTTCGTATCATGATCCTAAACTACGTTATAATGTATGGACGTTGATTTCCGAGTTTGCTTCGGTGTTACTTCTCAGAGTAGTGGGCTAAAGAAAGTAAAGGCTAGGAAGCCTGACCTCATCTAGTTTAACTGTAATTAGGTGCGTGGTGTTATTTTTCACCAATTTACAAAATAAATAACATTTATCATGTAACCCATTGCGAGTCCGACTCGTTGTTGCTATTCATTCGTATGTCTTCATATTTTTTTGCTTTTATATTAGGTTGGTTGGTCAGTTGATTTGTTGGTGGAGGCGAATAGCCGATGTGTTGGTTTTCTTTTGATCAGTCATAAATCATAATCTCATACAAATGTGGTCGAAGTTAAAACAAACCTCCAGCGGAGGCACTCAACATTTTATCAACAAGTACCTACATTACAATTGCGTGACACACATCTTTCATGTTTTACCGTTTGAATGGCGTTTGATGGTATTTCGCGCTTCGCCCGACTAGTTTCGGATCCGAACGAGGTGCTCGTGTCGTCACACGAATGGTGTGACGTTACCACTCAAACACTTCGGGTATTTCCAGAAACTTTTCGGGAGATATCGCCGTTTTTCTGCGATGCAACGTTTTCATGTGTGGCCTTTACCTCATGTTTTAATAGAAAGCGATCGTCGCGATCGCGCCGACAGAGCCCGCCTTCCGGTTTTCCGAACAAATGAGTGGGAAATTGAACGCGGCGGTCGCTTACGGCCTATGTCGTAAGCTCATCGCGCGGTTAAGTCGCGATTCAGCAATTTGAACATACACTTTCTCAGATACAGAAGAAAGCAGCGAAGCGTTAGACGAGTGGGAGGCAGAGATAGCTGGCAACGTCGCGGCCGCGGTGTGTCGCCTGGCGCGGCACGAGCAGCGCCACCTGCTGGGGCTGGTGCCGCTGCCGCGCCTGCCGCCGCTGCTGGCGGCTGTGCTCAAGGACTGCTTCACTATACTCGCGAGTGATGTCGAGGTGAGGCTACTGACATTTATTTATATAGACAAGAAGCGAGTTTTAATAAATAAATAAAAATTATTGAAAATAGCAATTTTCGATCATTTTTATTTATTTATTAAAACTTTATGCGCGAGTAAAAATAACCGTATAAAGATAAACTTAATGTCTTAGGCATTTTTAGCATTTTTTATTCTCATATAGCGGGCGTATGTCACCTTTTTGAATTATCATTTTCCTTCAAAATGTTGGAAATACTACGATGTAGGTCCGAGAAGAAATTAGCTAGGTTTGTCTTAGACCCAAGTTAACACTATCAAGCTATTATTGAATTTTCAAATATTTTTCGACAAAGTTAAAGCTCTGATTACAAAAACTGACTTATAAACGGAATCTAAGTCGTCATTTTGGTATTAAGAACGTTACCTAAGTTGAAATACGGTTTGAATTACAAAAACTGCGTGGAAGTTAAGAACTCGTTTTGTAATGAGACGGAAGGTGGTTAATATTTTAATTCTTAGACTTTACATCTTCTGGAGCCGGCTTATCACTACACCACGCTGCAGCTTGGCTGTGTTGCGTTCTTTGCATGTTATGTGTATATCCCCCCAGCGCGCCTGCATGCGCTCGCGCCGCGCCGCATCGCGCTGCGGAGCTGCCGGCGGCTGCTGGGCGGTGCTTGCGCGCCTGGCGCGGTTGCAGGCCGAGCTGGAGCGAGCGCTGGCTCCTGCCTCGCCGCAGCCCTATGCGGTTATACTGCAGCACTGTCAGCAGAATGTGAGTATACAACCAGGACCGTGGAGCGGAGCGTGTTGAATACCTTTCTGTGTCAAATAAACATTATTTCTCTGTTTCAGTCTTTCGTATTTCATGCCTAATGTCATTTAGTATCAGATTTTAGAATTTATTGAAGGGTTTTCTAGATTACTTTCGATAAGTCGGTCAAATCCGAAATTGTACACTTCGTTGCTAACTTATTCACTCACTTTTATGTTACATTTAAAATCTGAAGTTTTTCTTCTCTGCAATTCTTTTACAACTTCAAGACAAGTACCACCTCTTTATTTCCTTCCAAATCCCTCTACCTCGCGTAAGCAAAATTTATTCTGGCTACATCTCCCCTGCAAACATATCCAGATCATTTCAGCAACTAATAATAAACCCTCGTACCCCAGTGCGTGAGGTCCCTGGAGGAGTGGGTGGACGGCATCCGCTCGGACGCGGCGCCGGGCCCGGTGGACGGCACGGTGCACCAGCTAGCCGCCGCTGCGCTCGCGCACTGCCAGGCGCTCGCACAGCATATACACACTATTGGTGAGCGGGACACATAATATATTCACTTTACAATGTTCCCACTGCTACTACTCAGTTCACCATAGAAATAGAACTTCAAAATAGAAGCGAACCTCCGTCCGACAAATTACAAAACGAGTTCTAACTTTACTCCAAGTTTAAATCTTTCAGCCAGATTTTGTTTTTGAACCTTATTTCGATTGGGATAAAGTTCTTAATAGAAAATTTACAACTTTTAAAGTTGGGCTTAAAATCAGTTTAAGTCTTGACTTGTAACTTGTATCGGAATAAATTTCGAAATTAAAAAATGGCTCGATGGTTCTAAAGATAAATCTTGTTTTGTAATAAAGCCGCGAAATTTTTTCAAGACTCCGCTCTGGCCATATAATGTCTTCGGACACTTGCAACAATCAGAATTGTACCAGATGAATCCTGACGGAAAACCCCGGATCAATACTGGTAATAATGCGTTCCTGGTCAACAACTTCGGGGCATATGATACGCCCAGTTACACTTCTAAACAGTATTATGTAATAGAATATAAGCACGTCTTTCTGAAGATATGAACCAAGTCCTTGGCTAAAATATTATGGTTGGCAAAAATTCCTCGTTTGCGTTTCCATTGTTTTAGAACCAACAAGATAATGCAGTTCAAATAAATACTTATGAAAGGATAATGCCATGGTTTTCCTAACTTATACAGGTCCAGCGCTCGCTACAGAACCGTCCTACAACCGTGCAGTCAGTCAGTTGTCTGGCGTGCATGACAGGAATGCAGTCATGTTGGCTGTATATATGCGTAAGTTTCATACAGTAGGTACCATGGGAGAAACGAGCATCTCTACACCATAAGGACTATTCCTGCTTGTAGCGCGCGGCCGCTATAGTAACGCTTGCTAACAGATGTGGTCATCGTGTGCACGGGATTTTATTTTCAAATTAGTCAGATGTAAGTTTCCTCGATAGTACACTGTCGTAGTTTTGTTTAAATGGTCTGTGAGAATTTATTTAAGAACAAGCTGACCCGACAGACTTTGTGCTGTCTAAATTTCAATAATTCATACAAAAGTCCTGTCAAAAAAAGACGTTTAGTTTTTCCCGAATTTAAATAAAAATTCTGAAAAACTTTTCTTTCCATAATAACCTAATTCGGAGTGTTACGAACATTTTAAAACAAAAAATAGCCAAATCGGTCCAGCCATTCTCAAGTGATGCGCTTACCAACGAACAGCATTTCAGTTTTATTTATATAGATGGCGCATGAAAATGAAGGAAAAGAATGCGGGGCTCGTGGCTAAAAAATAACAGCCGCACGGGTCGACTTGTAACGCTTGCTGGTCGGTCCGTGGATGGGTGACCATCCATTACATACCGAGACCCCAACGTGCTTCGGAAAGCCGTTGGTTTCGATTGGTAGTTCTTTGACAGTCGTTACTGGTAGTCAGTAGCCCGAAAGTTTAGGCTGACAACCAGTCTTACCAAGGGGTATCGTGTTACCCAGTTGGGTTGATGTCAGATATGCAGTCGCTTCATGTAAAATACTGATATCCAGCTGCATTGGTTTATGAAAATTATATTATGTGGACCATTTATTTCTTGTACCGTAAAAGTTTCTACTTGTCACGCGAAAATGTTTTGATAAATATTTTTTTATCACATCTATTAAAAAAGAGCTAGTATATTCTTCGTAAACAGGGACAGGGACTAAAATAGCTCTTTAATCCCTAGGGACTAAGTGATTTCAATTTGGAATATGGATATTGTTAGTACAAGTTCCAATCACCAAAGAGATCAATCACGAACATTGTATTAACAAGTAACAGGCTGTTTGTTAAAACAAACCGCGCGCGAGCCAAATTAAAAAAGTTTGTGAAAAAATAAAATACACGCGAAATGCATTCCGCCTTCGTTCGTAATTATTTACCCAAATTTGGATTTTACTTAGTTTTATAACAAAAAATATTATGTCTATGATTGTTCCTAATTAATAGCATGTAAATAAATAAACGTACTATTCTTATTCATAAGTTGCACTTACTGTCTCACAGTGGCGTGCACAGAGATTTCAGACAGGGTATGCACAAGAAAAAAAAACTTACCAGTTTCAGCTTGTTGTACCTACCCTAAGTGGGTTCCCAAATTCCCATCATATTTATTTAGCCAACAAATCTACAAGTTTCAGAAAATTGCCTTTATTAAACGACAAGCTGGATTCGTCATGAACACTGAATGCTAATTCTTGTTTACCTAGAAAACAAACTACATCAATCAACCGTTTGAAAATGTTTCTATTTCTTTCAACTTTCGCGTTGTGCCTTTCAATATCTAACTTTAACTGGCTATTCAAACTAGTCTCTATTCTTCCTTTACTAAAAGTTTGGAACTTTAAGCAGGATTCTAGATGTTTTTCAGAAGAATCACGCTTAGCAGCCGCTTTGTGAAAATTATTTAAATCTGAGTACCCGCTATAGGTCCAAACATTCTTTTTATCTTGATTAGTAAACAAAATGCAAGAGAAACAATACAATGTGTTTGTGTGTACACAACCAGTTAGCCAGTAATAGTTATCATAAAACTTTTTATGAAAATAACGAGTATTACCTATTCTTTGAGTTAAATCCAACCCGGGTACACACCTTCCCTTTGCAATCAATCTAACTTTTTCCTCAAAAGATAACGACGAAAACGCGGCGGATTTTAATTTATATAAACACACTTCGCCAGCACAGGTCTCACATGTATAATTTTCCATATTTTACAATAAACTTGCTAAATAATTACTCGACAGTTGCGCCAAGAAAAACAATATGGCGAAAAAACTGCAATTTATTACATTACGAACTAATATGAAAGAATGCATTAGTTGGTAGTCGGTCATTTGGTCAATCCGACTAAAAAAAGTCGACCCTCTGCAATGAACAACTAAGCGGTGCTTTTACGGCTTCTCAATTTGGACGGATTGCAATGTAAGCTATGCTTCTAAAACTCCAACACGCACACACATTTTCACGCACACAGTCACACTTTTGCTGTGTACTACACGAGATGCGTTGTATGAAGAATAAGCAAGGCGTAGTAATGCTTTTGCTCACGGGAGCGCTGACTGCGCGGTGCGCGCGGCGGTGGATGTTCGCCGCTCCAACGAGTTAGTTAAAAAAAAAAGTAATAGATGGCGCGTAAGCTAAATTACCATGATTTTTTTGAATTATAGTTATTTATCATTTAGAGGGGCATGTATGTGTAGGACTACAGGGTATGCAGAGCTTATTTGCATGTATGGAGTGCATGCCACTGCTTTCTCATAGAGGGTGATAAAAACTAGTGTCCACCTCGGGAGCAACACTATTTTAAGCTCAAGTGACGTACTTTGAATCCCTCGCTGCGCTCAGGATTCTACTCTACAATCCTTCGGTCCGCTCTGAATTTAAAGAAACACGGTAGTGTTTCTTAGGCTCTTAGCCTTTAAAATAGTCGTTTGCTCCCTTGGCAAAAAATCTACTAATGTTTCTTTTCATTCAAGATTTTAACTCTCCTGGACTTATTTCAGGCAAAGTATTGGCTCAGCTGAACTTCGCACTGAGAAACAAGAGTGAACAGTATCCTGATGCGTTGAAAGCGATATTTTTACTGAACAACACTTTATACTTACTACAGGTAACATGATTCAATAATTACTATCACATAAAGTTTAGTGATTGTTGATGGCCATAGGCCCATAGGCGGCTATTGCACACCGGAAAAATTCAACTCGACTCGAAAGTAAAGCAAAGCATTGTTATGTGAACTTTATGTTGTTTCACATAAATGAGGAACTTTCATAGTTGACATTTCATTTTCGAATCGGCACTTTACGTCGCACGATATAAAGCTCACATTCCAATGTTTTCATTTTAGAGTACAGTTGGTGATGTATTGTTTCAAAACTCAATCGATAATGCAATCCACAATGTATACTTAGGTGATTAACTTAAAATTTTATGAGATCATTGTGGACTCTGTCGATGTCGGGCACAGAGAAATAGTAGGAGAGAGGAACCTTTGAAAACTCAACTTATCAGTCTTCATTTCAGTTTCGTTGTGCGATGGACACTATATCTCGACTTTGTATTTAGATGTTGTGAACTACTTTTGTTCCAGTTAATCATCATGTTGACGCACTTTATTCCAGGGCCTCCAACGCAGCGGTCTTCTAGACGTGTTGATGCTCGCCGAGCCGGAGTGTGAAGCTAACTACAGGGATATGATACAGGAACACAAGAATTCGTATTTGCAAAGGTAATAGTCCTTTCAGTTTCACAGTTGTTTTACCACTACTTTTGCATCACAGTGATCTTTATTCTCGTAGCTATAAGGTTGCTTTTAGAGGTAAAATAAATGTGAAAGTGTAATTTGTAGATTATGCATTATATACAAATCATAAACGCAAGCTCAATGAAAACAATCTTGGGCAAAGAGAGTGATTTTTGAGTTCTAATAGGTTTACATCATGTAAGCACTACTTCACAACATCACAACGGTCACCCAGCCAGCCGGAGCGGTTTTGTGATAGTTTTTGTCTTCACTAAAGCAATCTATGGCCAAAGCATCCGAACACTGAATACCACGCGTACTTCATAGAAGGACAAGATATATTTTTGCTTTCAAGACCAATGTGACAAATAATTTCAACCTTAGTGAAGTAACAATTTATTGGGTGTTATTGTCAAAAGCAATAACAAGGTCACCTATATTCGCCTAAATCTAAATATTGATACATTAATTGTTGGTATTGCAGTTGGAACAAACTTTTAGCACACACTGTGCTAGACGAGCCCCTTCCTGCTAAGTTACGTGACCGGGACAGGCAGATACTCAAGGATAAGTTTGCAGTAAGTATTATTCTATTAATAACGTGTGAAAATAGGGATTCGAAGTTGTTATCCCACAAAACTTACAACAGTAATCACTTGATAAATATAAAAACATACAGTTGGTAGAGTAATAAACTGCTCAAGTATTACAGCAAACTTAATAACGCAGTTCTAGTTTCCAAAATCGAGGCGTTGCATTATGTTAATAATTATACAACTTGTGATCGAGATGGGTCGGCTTATAGAAAGTCTTCCATTGAGGGTGAAACTTATATTTTTCGCCATACACTTTAACCCTTTAACCGCCTACGACGGATTAATCCGACAAATATTTTCGTGTCCATTTCGCCAGGGTCGTATATTTACGACCAAATATCGTAATGATTCAAGTTGCCCGGCGCTGGGGGCACGATAACTGATATGAAGTCGGGCGGTTAAAAGGTTAACAACACAAGGTGCCCATGTCGGGGCCTCTTGGCAAGCTCCTGTCATGTGTAACAACTAACAATCTGTCAGACCTCTTGCCACATTAAGCAGTGGTCCCACGGTCCGTTAACTGATAGGCCGCACCAGGCGTTGCTACGCCACGCCTGTCGAGGCCTGACGCGGCCCGTGCTGAGCATTCCCACCAGGCCTCATCGGATGCGACAGTTTCCACGGCCTATCGTGATATAGCCTGTGAGAAAGCGAGCCGTGGGACCGCAGCATTTATGACAGCCCGCAACGGAGGTCTGTAGGAACGGAGGCGTTCGTATACCGCTACAAAATCTCTCGAAGTGCTGTTTACAAAGAATTTCTACAAAAATCGAATCATTTCTACCCTCAGTCGTTCAACCGCGAATGGGAGGAGTGTTCCCGCGTGCAGCGTACATACAGCGTACCCGACGCGGAACTACGAGAAGCCCTCAAGAGAGACAACAAGCAAGCCTTGTTACCACCATATACCACATTCTACGACCACTACGCGTCGCTGCCATTCTCTAAGAACCCTGACAAATATGTCAAGTACAGTCCTGTGCAGGTCAGTTCATGAAACTATAATGTTACAGCGAGACAACGAGCAAGCCTTGTTACCACCATATCATATACCACCTTCTACAACTACGTGTCGCTGCCATTCTCCAAGAACCCCGACAAATATGTCAAGTGCTGTCCCGTGCAAATCAGTAGAGATCGTCTAATTTAAAACTGCACACCCCTCTACTAAATGTTTTATACAAACATTTGAAATGTGTATGCAACAAGCAGTGGAGGGGCATGCAATATTAATTAGACTATCTCTACGTGGTAATGTTAGAGAGAGACAACAAGCAAGCTTTGTTGATGTGACTTGACAATATTTACGATAAGAGTGCATTTTATCGGGATTTCCGGAGAAATTTCACTCTGCAGTGCTATGAAAGGCTCGGGCGAGAGCTGATACGACAAAGAATTCGACTCGGGATGTTGTTTTTTGCACTGGCATTATCTACTACTTACTTTAAGGGGGAAAAAGCTCCAGGTAGCGCGCAAAATTCAAACTTTATGTTTTTTGCAATTTGCAAATCAGTATTAAGTTGTATGTTGATTAAAGTATCATTCGCGACCGTAACAAATATGCATTTACAGAATTATAACCATCAAAATCAGTAATACAACTCCATGAGTTTGTATAATCCTAATTGTCAAGATTTCATGAAATAGTCATTCAATAGAATTACCTGGTCTTAGAGAGTTGTATTGATGACTTTAATTATATAAATACATACTTTTTATGGTCGCGAATCATATTTTGATCAACATACAAGTACAACCTAATACTGGCTTGCAAATAGCAAAAAACGTAAGAAAATTCGAATTTCCCGGGCTACACTTTCACCTTAAGTATTGTGTAATTATTTTATTTCTTTTTAAATTTCATTGCGTGCTGCACCGGCTGACGTCATCACGTCAACGCCGGCTGTCGCTGAAAATCAGCGCTGGGGCTCTGTCTCGCATAGGGTCGCAGCATTATGCTGAGCGATGTCCGTTTTGTGTGGATGTGACTGACGCATATTTTCCCCCAACTTGTTCCTTTTGTTTGTTTTTTTTGCGTCATGTTTACCGCAAATAAACGTATTTTCTTTCTTTCTTTTACACTTTCTACTTTTTAACCGCCCGACTTCATATCAGTTGTCATGCGCCCAGCGCCGGGCACATTGAATTATTACGGTATTTGGTCGTAAATATACGACCCGGGCGAAATGGACACAAAAATATTTGTCGGATTAACCCAGCGTAAGCGGTTAAAGGGTTAATCAATTAGCTTATACATAATCTCAACAAACGTTCCCCCGTCATTCGCATCCAGTGGCTTTAACTTTAATTTCCAGGCTGTGTCTGATGGTAGCCGAACTCCATGTTATACATTTGGTCTAAATAATGATTTTCTAACAGTGGGTATTATTTATTTACAGATCGCTACGCAGCTGGAGGGGTATTTCGACGAAGCTGCTTAATAAAATACATTATTTGTATATTTGAGGAGAATATACTAAAATAGACAGAAAGACACTATTTATTTAATCACACGATTTATAATAATTAAATGATTATATCAAACATGGAATAATTATATTATTATGAATAAATTATGTAAGGTTTATGAAATAAATTGAGTTTCATTTAATATCTTATTGCATCAGTTAAATACACGATTTGTACATTAGAGGAGAATGTATTAAAATAGACAGAAATACACTATTTTTAATTCAATAAATGTCTTTAAAATTTATCGTAACTTACTCTTTTATCAAAACTGGCACTGCTCTACCGTAGCACAATAATAACAGCGAAGTATTATGAAATTAATTATTTTAAAACTACTAATACACTTTGCGCTAGATGTAGAAAACGTCACGGCACACTTTTTAAGTTTTAACGCCGACAAAAAGCAATACTTGATAGAATTTAATAACATTTAGCTGTTATGTAGGTACGGTGAAGGGATAAACGTGTGACACCCTGGCATGGCCACCATCAGAGATTTTAATTTTGATAACACAAAAAAAAAATCTCACTATAGTCCGTTCGCGTTAAGAAAACAGTGAGTCATCGTTGTCCTAGCTTAGCCCCGCCCCTCGACCAGTTAGGTCGCAACAAATTAGAAAGCTAAGTTCACAGTGACCAGCTGACGGCAGATCGTTTGGCGAAACGGTTGTCTTTTGTGCGTTACCTACATAAAATAATAAAAATGAATACCTCGCCTGTTCGTAAGAATACAAGTGGATAGGTAATTCATAGTGGAGAAAGAAGAGTAATTTATAATGTTTTTAAGTGCTTTAAAATGTGTGATTTAAATGTGACTATGGAGAGCACAGTAATAAAAACAGCAAGTGCATGCGATGTGTCTGAAAGTACAGTTTATAAAATTATTTGGGAACAAAAAGAACCCAACACATTAAAATCTCCACAGAAAAAAAGAGCTCGGCTATCCATTTTTCCAAATTAGATGAATTAGACAAATGTGCAATAAGAAGAAAATCTCATTCAATATATTTAAATAACGACTACCCGACATTAGATAAAAATATGGCACTTTGTGAAGCTGATGAAGATATTCCAAATTTCAAACATACTACACTTCATAAAATTCTACATGAGATTGGATTCGACTTTAACTCACTGGGATAGTAGATCATTGTTAGTAGAGAGAGACGACATTGTTTTATGGCGGCGTAAATATCTCAGACAAATGAAAGAATACAGACAAGCAAATAAAACCATATACTTTCTTGACGAAACGTGGGTAAACGCTGGACATGTTAAATCAAACGCATGGTTGGATACAACTGTAAACAACAAGAGACATGCTTTTCTAGAAGGTTTAGCTACCGGTCCAAAAGCTCCTACAGTCAAAGGTAAAAGGCCGATTCGTTTTGCGTATTGTTAGCGACAAAGGATTTGTGGAAGATGGTCTTTTACTTTTTGAATCTAAATCAATTAAAGATTATCATGAGGAGATGGATGGCGAAAAGTTTCTTGATTGGTTCAAACGCATTATTCATAAACTAGAACCAGGAAGTGTTGTTGTCATGGACAACGCTTCTTATCATTCCGTCAAACTTGAGAAAATACCGACAACCGGTTGGAATAAACAGCAAATACTAGACTGGCTGCTAAGCAAAGGGACTACCTTGGACATGAGTTATTTAAAAAAGGAATTACTACTGAAAGTGGCCGAAATCGCCCCCGAATATAATAAATATTTAATAGATGAAACTGCTAAAAGTAATGGTATTGAAATTCTCCGACTGCCAGCGTACCATTGCAAATTCAATCCTATTGAATTGGTGTGGGCACAAATAAAAAAATATGTTGGTGCCAATAACTCAACATTCAAGATGAGTGATGTAATAAAATTATTTTATGACGCAATAACTTTAATAGATGCTAATCGATGGAAGAAATGCTGCGACCACGTGATACAAGAAGAAAATCTGATGTGGAATTTGGATGACGTCATGGAGAACGCAGAACAAAACTCTTTCTTAATAAATACAAATGAAGATTCTAGTGACACTGATTAAAAATATTACTAATGACTTTAGTTTTAATTTAAGACAATTAATTTGATTTTTATGCATTAAACTTGATCTTTTGAAATATAAATTGTTTGAATTTTTACTCCATTGTGAAAACACCTTTACTCTGCAGTTGCACTGATGTCTCACTATTTTCTTAACGCGAACGGACTATAATTAGTCGAAATTTGTCGCCAAATATCAGAATCTGTCGGTCACTGGTTCAAAAGTTATAAGCGTTCCTAGGTGGCCGACCTGGAGAGAATCTCCCTTGCTTAGCCACATTCATACCTCAAAAACTAGGACACCTAGCGAAGATCTGTTTGCTCCCAAATCTTGTCGCTAATTAGTCGCAATTTTTCGCTAAGTCACAGATTTAGTCGGGTCTTAGTTTAGAAAATATAATGAGTAAAATTTTTAAGGTATAGTCTAAGAGCTACATCGAAGAGTTTCCGAAAAATTGCAAAGAAAAAATATTTATGTTTATATGTGTAATATACTTCTAGTTTTATCGGTCTAAAGTCCTTAGAAATGTCAGTTAACCCTTCGGCGACATCAAAACACGTGCATCCGTCACGTCGACTCATTGAGTCGGCGTAATTCGGGTCGAACTTAATGCGAATTATTGCATTCTAGAGTATACTTTTCCTGTTCTAATTTACATAGAGTGTAGGAAAAAGAATAGGAAAGGCATATAACATCACATGTCAAACATCAAACAACAATTTGTTACGGAATGTTGCTCATCCGCGGGTGGCGCCGATTCGGAGACGGTGGGGCTCATACCGAAATAAGAATATAATTATGATTTACCTAATACGTTCAAATTATCTATAATTTGAACGTATAGTTAGTTAGTACGTATAGTTGTTCTAACAACTTCATATTTATATATTTCGAAACAAACCTTCCACCATATGACATCATAGATACTGTCTAGAAATTACTTAAAGTATTTTGTACTTGCTTGTAACAATGTATGCAGAAATTGAATTCTTTAATATCTTTTTAATTACTCATCTACTAAATCTGTGACTTGGCGAAAAATTGCGACTAATTAGCGACAAAATTTGGGAGATAACAGAGGGGCAATTCTCGTAATTTTAAGAACGTTCACAGTCTGATCTCAGTCTCAATATGTCAAAAATACCTATAATTTCCCTACATTTTTGACATTTGATTGTCGCTGAGATGAGATTGCGACTAGATTTTGAACGCTTTTAGTTACGGGAATTGGGGTTCTGATCTTCGCTAGATGCCCTAGCTTTTGAGATTTAAATTGGGCCAAGCTGGGGAGATGCTCCCCAAATCGGCCACCTATAAACCCTTGATAACTTTTGAACCAGTGACCGACAATTTCTGATATTTAGCGACAAATTTCGACTAATCAGCGACAATATTTTTTGTGTTATCAATATTAAAATCCTTGATGGTGACCATGCCAGTGTCAGTCACACGGGATAAACTATATCAAACACTGAATAATTATATTATTCGCAATAAATTACGTAAGTTTTATGAAATAAATTAAGTTTTATTTATTATCTTACTTCTTCTTGCTCCTCCTCTTGGGAAACTGAAACAAAAACAACTCCGTAACATTCGCATTTAGTTACAACATCAAAGATAAACTCTGACTTGCATACTTTATAAAAAGCTTACGTTTGTTCTAGCACTGATCATACGCTTTTTATTGGCTAGGGACTTGCCACCATAGTGTTGTACTCATAATTATGAACAACTTTTACTAAGGGACCAAACCTGAAATCGTGAAAAATAAATCAGCTGTTCTCTACATTTTGACGAGTTATGCGAACATAAATGTAGGGAACAACAATTTTTTTTCCACGATTTCAGATTTGGTCCCATAGTAAAAGTTTTTCATAATGATGAGTACAACACTGTCGTGGTAGCTTCCTAGCCAATAAAAAAGCAGCGTGTATAAATGTTACAGCCAAATAACTTAGTACAGAGTCTCGCCCTAATATATCACATTGGTTATTGTTTACTGAATTACATAATTAGCTTGAACACAAGCATGCCTGCAAAATTACTTTTGAATTACCCCTATTATTACAAAATCATTATATAAAAATAAAATAAACGTTTCTAGGACACATTGTAGTTTTATTATATCTTCAACGGTAAGTTGCTGGCTGTAACATAAATAATATACATATTTACAGTTAATATTTAACGCGAATAAGTCAAAGTTTAATCTTTTATTTATAACCGTTTCGAGTATATCTAAACACATTTAATATCACATTATGTCTTTGAATGTAGAGGACATTGGGACAATGATAATGTGCATCTCCTTGAAAGTGTCGATAAAGGAAATGAATAATCACAGTGGCGGACATGGTGGGTTGTTCAGGAACACAGTAGCAGCCATGTGCTGGAATTATGCCTGGGGTGTGGCAGTAGGCTCATCTCCTATTATATGGAATTTCATTATCAATGAAACAGTGAACAGTAAAATTATCAAAGGCAGACAAAGGTGGTTGGCAGAATAAGGGCGAATTTGTAACCTTTTTTTGTGGCAGGTTAGAATTTATACACAACGACAAGCTACTGTCCAAATTTTGGGCAAAGGCCTCCCCTGAGCGTTTCTAAAGCTCCGAAACTCAAGTTTCAAACAGGAACCACACATTTTATTGTGATTTTTAAAGAATTTGTGTATTTGTAAGTATTGGGACTTGGTACCTTAACAAATAACATTATTATTATTAAATAAAAGAGACACACATGACCAGCAGTAAGGTTGCCAGATCTCAAGTCTTCTCAAATCTTAACTTTAGTGAGCTAAAAAGAAAGGTCGCTAAGGCGTCAGCGGTGTTGCTGGGCGGATTTGGTTGGCTAAAGCCGTACGTTACCATGTTCTCTGGTATATCCCTGGAGGGGAACCTCATGAGTCAGGAGGTGTGATTGCTCTTGCCTGCAGAGTCTATCATTTGATCCGCCACTGGACAACCTACTTCTAAAGCTCTCAAGCGATGAGAGGATGTTACTTTTTGGCCGCCGATACTCCTTATCAGAACTTGCTTATGATTTTACAATTTACCATTTAAAAATATACTTTTTTGAAATGAAAATGAAGGAGGTTGCTGTCTAATGATGACTACCGGTGGCGTGGCAGTGAGTTATCATTAGAAGACAGGCGGACAAACAGTTTGGCCCAGCCCCTTGTTGGGACATTATCTCTGATGTTACGTTTCAGATTTCTAAATCAATTTCATTGTCAACACTGAGATCGAGTGCATATACATATATATAGAATAAGATACTATACAATCAACGGAGGGATCGCGGTGAAAATTTATTGACCATTTATTACTACTTCAGTTCCAAATGACGAAAGTCAAAGAAATTAAAGAGAATTTTTTTTATGATTAGGAAAATATAAATTCACAAGAAAAATGACTCCCGCGAGTTTGGCCACAATAGACGACTGTGTGTCGACGATGGATAAGTTAATTTGAAAGAAATATGCAAACTTTTAAATACGGAAAGGGTGTCTAACTGTCGGTGATTTCCGAATTTCATCGAATCCAATAATTAAACTCTCATTCATGATGACTTACGTTATGTGGAATCGACGCAGTGATCAGCTAAAATACCGATTAAATATGAATCAAATGAAGTTCCTGGTTGCTTTTACAACAAAAATAGCGGTCCACTTCTGATCCACTTTTAATGCCTTCTCCGTTGATTGCACTAGTTTTTTTTGAGTGACGCGTGTCCCGTGTTACTCAGCAAACTGGCATTCATTCAGAGATTAGTTCGATAGTTCTACTCGGGTAAAATCAAAGGCATAATAAATAATAAACATAACGTATAATTCCAGGCATGCAGTTCGAACTTTTGCAATTTAATAAAAAAGAAATTGAAGCCAAGCTGACAAAATAAATACAGTAAAAATATAAAACAAACAAAATTTTGAAATGCGTGACACAAACTGCCCGAAACAAAAATAATACTTCACAATATTTGTTTACATTTTTTGTATAAAAGCGTTAAAACGAAACAAAGCATTTGCTAAACTTATAACTAAAAAATGTGGCTAACTAAAAGTAATAGCAGAACCCAGTTGAACTATTCCGCTAATCTCTGTAAGCCCTGAAGCTCCATATGTCCATACTTTAGGCGAGTACATTGTTTAATTTGTTGGATAACCCTTTTGATACCTTTCGCCGAGGCCCGTTATCCCGCCGCTCCGCTTGCAACTAAACAAGTAGATTTCCACATTTGAAACAAACAAACACCCAAGTACTTTTCTTAGGACTGTTTGTAATAGGAACACGTCGGGAACTGAGACAGCGAACGTTTAGAATGTGCCTACAAAATAGGATTTGTTGACGAACTTAGCTTTGCCCGCAGCTTCGTCCGCGTGATGAAACTTGTCGCGTGCTGTTTTATTTTTATTCAATATCTTCAATTCAAAAAAATAATGTCACGATTTGTTTCATCGCGCATAAAAATTAAACTAACCTAACGCCATTTTTTTAAAGCTATGTATGTTAAATCAATTATTTGTATAAGCAGTTTTGTTAGTAAAGTAGTTAATTAAATAAATAATATATACACTTATATAAATATAATGGATCTATTTGTTAGGTCTGTTGAGGTTTAAGTTATTATCACCGAATAATTAATATTTCTACATTTTAAAATTGCATTTTATAAATTTTAAATAATAAAAAAAGATTTATTAATAGAATTAATATTTTAGTTAAATACTTTAATTTTCTTTCTTTTTTTTGTCTGGTGAAAATAATATAGAAACATAAAATATTGAGTATTCTAAAGCTCCATTTACACGGTTCAAGTTTCTGGAACGTTCAAGAGCAATATTCGCATCCCATAAAGCACTTTCAATTACTGCCATTCAATAATTGCATGCAACTTGTGTTTACACCAAGGCAATTATTGCATGCAAGTTTTGCCTCGTCTAAACACAAAGTTGCACGTCCTTTATTTATACGTCGTCCAAGTATTGCCCCTACTTGTGCTGCTAAATATTTCCTTCAATTTTATTGAACGTCTTCTTTAGATTTTTTAACTTATTTCGTTCTCTCGAATCTTTGTTTGAATGGTAGAAAATTTTCATGCCAAAATTGAATACGATTTTATTGTATGTGCGATTTTATTGTACGTGTTATTTAGACAGTGCCAGTCAATTGTTGCTTCAATTTTATGGTACGCCACAGACAATGAACTTGCACCGTGTAAATGGGGCTTTATACATGGAGAGAGTTTCTTGAACACTTGAGCTATATCGTATGTTTTGAAAAACGTCCATAACCACCGTCCTAGTATTAAAAATATAATTGGCTCTCGCCTACCAAGAAATAGTTTAAAGACGTTATTAGAATTATGGTTTTACACAACATGGCGTGTTTTTTTTTTTTTTTTTGCATTCTAATCTTATATTTGGGGCAAGAAACTCGCTCTTCCTTTTAATATTATTTAAACGATTGGTTTGAGAGTTTGAGTCATCCACGAGGACGAAGTCACGGGTGGTCCCTATTTAAACTGAAAAGAAAAACAGCAAAACATAATTTTGACGAACAAGACACTACTAGTCACAGGTGCGCCCCTTCAAACCTAAGCCTGCTACTGGCGACCTGCGGGAGTATAAACGTCGACCTCGCCCCTCAGGGGTCATTGACCTGACGTTTATAAAGGCACATTTTAAACACTGACTCAGTTCAACAAATTCTGATGTTCCTGAAGAAACACCTGAAAATTCAAGCCGTGTTTCAGGCCGGAAGGAACATTAGCGTTTTGTTAAGAGTGAGAGAGAAAGAAAGTTGTTTTTATTACAGGCTTATTATTTAGCGATAGCTTTTCCTACAATGACAGATATGAAATATATATGATTATGATTTTGGCATTAAATATGAACCATCTATGGCCATCTGTTTTCGCAACATAAGAATGATGGCTTCAACACTCCATAATACGGCCCGACCAATTACAAATTATTATTTTTAACAAAATTTGCACTTGTTAGGTCAAGAAGTGGTCCATTATTAGTTTGCAAGATTTGGACGAACGTGTAACGCAATTCTACGAGTAATATGCTATTGGCAACTTTTTCATTATTTTTTTTCTACTTTTTAATTATATAAGACTGGAAGCTTTCCATAAATACTTTAAAAGCTTGTAAAAATGCCAAACATCTCATGGTGGCCGATTTCCAGGGCTTGCGCAAAATAATCTACCTGTAATAAACGTTTCTTTCTTTCTTTCTGTATATTAGGTGTTAAACAAACAAACTTACAGATACATACTTTATACCCGAATACTTGTGAGTGAAACTCGACATGTCCACGTTATGTCTTTAGTTCATACTCAACTCGACAGATGTCGGTAGTTCGGGTATATTCATGTGTTTATCTTGATTTAACTCTGGTTTCGCTTCTGTACACTAAAACGATTAGTGAGTCTATATTTTGGTAAAGGTTTTTGACGTTTAGTTGAGGGGACGCTGAACTGTTTTTAAAACTATCAAAATTAATTGACATGTTTTTATAAACATTAAAATACTCGTTCAGATGTAAAATAATATTTTTTTAAAGTGAAAGCATAGAAGTCTATGCCCTTGCAGATTGTAATGACAATAGTTTATACCCGGAATCGAATCCGGAGCCGTGCAACATTACCTTTTAAACCTCTATCGACCGCTGCCGTTTTGAAAATAAACAACGGACATAACGTGGATAAGCCAAATATTAATTAACTTCATTTATCCGACGAACTTTACCAATACACCGCCGTGGGCTTATTTTAAAATTTCCTTTTGTTTCCCAACGACGCATGATGTACTTCGATAATAAAATTTTAATGACCCGGAACAAACATCTGTATTACAAATATTTGCACCGTGCGGGGATCGAACCCGCGACCCTAACTTAAAAGACAAGGGTCGTAGAACCTTATGACTGAAGCGAACATACACGCTACAAGTTTCTTTTGGCGCGTGAGCAAAATCGAAACTAAGGTCATTATCTCTTTTGTCGATACGATGGTAACAACCCCCCCCCCCCCCCCATCATTCAATTGCCAATAAGCACTGCACCGTATTAGAATCGCTTGTAGAATGTGCGAGACAAAGCGATGGTGATAGGGTGCAATGCATGTACACCGGGAAATCTTTCTGTTTGTATCTGTGTGGTGAATCTATTTGAGACGGACTTATTGAACGCACAGCGTTATAAAACTTCCAAAAATGGATGGATAATTGAATTCATCATTATGAACAAATTTTACAATGGGACCAACATTGAAAACGCGAAAAAAAAAACACCAGATAAGTTAAGCAGAACTTATATTGAATCAGGTCTTTAGAATCTGAAATCAATTCACGACGCTGGGATAAAAACGAAAATTTCCTTGTATACGCACACCTTACCCCTGTTTTACCGTTGTTTTGTCTGTTACCTTACCTTGATCGCTTGTGGCGGCGCTTTCTTCTTGGGCTGTGGTTTCTTGGTTTCTTTCGCCACCATGTTCTCGTACGAAGTGAAAGCGCAGGGTAGCACTCTGCGGTGCCTATGTGGGAAGTAATAATGTGTTTAAAATCTTCGTATAAATTAGAGCGGTCACGCGGCGACTTATTGCAGCGATACAATCTGCATCGCGATACTAGGGTGAAGCAAACAATGTAGACGGTTAGCGACTGCATGAAGTCACCGTGTGTAGCTGCCATTATTGATGACGGATATTACTTTTGACTAATTTAAATGTGGAACAGAGCTAATGCAAGAGACACACCAATGAACCAAAAATAACTCCACCAAAGTCTCGAAAGGGATACTGCACAGAGCCCTTAAGCCAAGCGCACATTGCAGCCGCAACGCAACGCAACTTATCATACAAAAAAAGTACCTGTATTGTGCGTTGGTTCATAGTACATGTGCTGTGACGCATATTTCCCCCCAACTTGTTTCTTTTTTGTGTTTCTGTTCTTTTTTTGCGTCATGTTTACCGCAAATATTATATTTTCTTTCTTTCTTACATATACGGAAGTGATCCAGGAGGATATTTGAAATGCGTTGCGATGCGATGCGGCCGCCCCAATTTGCGCTAGCCTTTATACGGTAAGAGCAGCAAGAAGTTCACAAAAAATAATGGCGACATTAAACAAATGATGGTCAGATGATGATGATGAGAGGATCCCATTCCCAGGTTCACAAAAGAGCTCCGCATGTCTTCACCAGTTCTTCTTGCTTTGCTCTTTAACACCCATCCCTCTAGAGCTAAGACCCCTCTCACATTGAAATTTGGCGAGGGATGAACACGCTCGCCAAAATTTCAATGTGATAGGGTGGGTCCTTTTAATTGCTAAGGGATGGAGAAAGGCAGACGAAAATATACTGTTTATAATATCAAAATAACAGCTTTTTACTAACCGCCTTAATAATAAAGGTATTATATCAGGTGAATAGTAGGTACACACCGATTTCTCTTTCACTCATCAGTAATTTGGCTTTCGAAAGAAGAAGACGAAGCGTGTGTAACTTTACAGAGCTATACAACGTTTCTTAGTATGGAGGTTAATATACAGGGCAATTTTTTAATCACTAGCCACATTTTCACAGGGTGATCTACCCATGAATATGAACAACTTACACTATAGGACTAACTCTGAAATTGCGAGAAAAAAATCAGCTGTTTCATACATTTTGGCCGAGTAGGTATTGAACTTTTGTATGAAACAGCAGATTTTTTTTTTCGTGATTTTAGAGTTGGCCCCACAGTGAAAGTTGTTAATATTCATGGGTAGAACACCCTGTGAAAATTTGGCCGGTTATTAAAAACTAACCCTGTATAAGCAATTATATAATATACGGTACTTATAATATATATATATTTTAATTTTTGTCTGTCTGTTTGTTCCAGCTAATCTCTGAAACGGCTGGATCGATTTTGACGGAACTTTCACTGGCCGATAGCTGATGTTATAAGGAGTAACTGAGAGAGTCGAATTGATGATATTAATTATTATAATTCTGTAAACACATATTTGTTTCGGTCGCGAATCATATTTTGATAAACATACAACCTAATACCTGCAAAAAACATAAGAATCCTGGCGCTTGCGCCTTAAACCAGAAAAAGTATGCGCTTTGATAATCTTCCTGTTTCCGAATAAGCACGAACGTCGAGCCACAGCCGTAGAGGCTTTGTAGTGCGGCGCTTTGTTGTAGTGCACCTATCATTGCGCGTTGGTATATTTTCTCTATGCTGGGTTACCGTCTCCGAGTGCAAATCGTCATCGTTCTCTCAAAAGTTTTGAAAAGTTTTTTGAAATTGCATAGGCAAGTATTTCCATGGTTGTAACTCGGCGCTCATATTTCCGAAGATAGTCGATGATAGTATTTCTTGGGATTTCTATAAAATGTTTAACAAATCAGCCTGTGTATGTAACTTACTTGTGATAAGGCAGCAGAGCGGTGGTGATAGTGGGCGGTAACTTGGCCAGTTGCGCCTCGTCTACCTCGATCAGCTGTCCGCTGTCGAAGATGAGCTGGAGTGCGTGTCGCTCTCGCGCAGAGCGGGGACACATCAGCATAGCGTTGGGACCGTGACTTGGCTGAATGAAAGTACAGATTATAATAAGTAATATTTATTACAAAATTAAAATTGGTAAAATACAATTTAATCTTAGAAATTGTATTTATTTTCAAACAAGATATTTACATTATATAAGCTAACAATCTAAAAATTATAATAATATAAGCATCATCATCAGCCTACAGCAGTCCACTGCTGGACATAGGCCTCCTATTGCACACCATTCAACTCGATTTTCGGCAACTCTCATCCAGCTGCTACCAGCCACCCTGCGAAGATCGTCGCTCCGCCTAGCCTGAGGGCGTCCTACCTTGCGTTTGCCGATACGCGGTCTCCACTTGAGAACACGTCTACCCCAACGGGCATCGGTTCTACGGCTAATATGGCCACCCCATTGCCACTTCAGCTTGCTTATTCTGTGAGCTATGTCGACAATATGTACATGTATAGAAAAAATGAGGGGAAGGAATCACAGAGAATCAAAAAAATCGTTCACATGTTCGCATTTAGATCAGTGGCGTGCACTCCATACATGCAAATAAGCTCTGCATACCCTGTATTCCTACACATACATGCCCCTCTAAATGATAAATAACTATAATTCAAAAAAATCATGGTAATTTAGCTTACGCGCCATCTATTACTTTTTTTTTTAACTGACTTGTTGGAGCGGCGAACATCCACCGCCGCGCGCACCGCGCAGTCAGCGCTCCCGTGAGCAAAAGCATTACTACGCCTTGCTTATTCTTCATACAACGCATCTCGTGTAGTACACAGCAAAAGTGTGACTGTGTGCGTGAAAATGTGTGTGCGTGTTGAAGTTTTAGAAGCATAGCTTACATTGCAATCCGTCCAAATTGAGAAGCCGTAAATGCACCGCTTAGTTGTTCATTGCAGAGGGTCGACTTTTTTTAGTCGGATTGACCAAATGACCGACTACCAACTACAGCCCTCGCCAAACTTTGTGACCGCCTTGAATATAGTCGCGAGTCCGAACTTGCGCATGGTACAGTCGAGTGGACAATACGTAATCAACCAAACAATTTTCGTTTTCTAACATTTTTAATACTTATTTTATTATGTCAATTTATTTTTATTTGGTGATTATAAAGTTCGTGTTTATTTCATAGGTTATTTAATTTAATTTAATATATAATGTATGTGTTATTTGTAAAACATATAGGTTAGGTAATAATAGGATAAATGTAAATAAAAAACATTAATATAAATAAAAACTATATTCACAATGGGGCCACACCTTCCATAAAAACATCTCCCTTACTAGTGGATGGTTCCGCATCCGAATCACTCTCTTCACAAAAAATATCCGAATCATCTTCATCTGATTCATTATCGCTCACGTGAATTATTATTTTTTCAGTTAGGTCATCTATGATGACATCACTTTTCTTATATTCTTCTTCAATATTTATAACTTTGTCGCATAGTGCAGTCCACTCCTGTTCACCCATGCTATTTACTTTTTCTTCCACTAGTTTCATAATATCAGTTATATTATTTGTGACATTTTTTTTCGCCACGTAACCTTTTATGGATGCCCAAGCCATTTCTATGGGGTTCAAGTCGGGATGGTAAGGTGGAAGCCGTAATATTGTGTGATTGTGTTCTTCTAAAATTTTATCAATATTAAATTTTTTAAATTTTTCTTTGTGTATAGAAATTAATTTATACAGTTCTGGTTTCAGCATGTCAGAACTGCAAGGGATATTTTTTGCCGTAAGCCATGCCACCATTTCTGCCTTTTTGCTATTTGACGTCGGCGCTGCATCCTCTAATTTGTTATGATAGGGTGGGTGCATTATCTATCACCATAACCGATCTCGGTGGGAGATTCGGCAAAAGTTGTGTGCGTATCCATTTTTCATAATTATTATAATTCATATTATCATGGTAATCTCCGGTTTTCGTACCTGCCTTAAACATTAAAAGGCCGTTGGGTACAAATCCTGATTTGGATCCAGCATGTACAATGACGACACGTTGACCTTTTGATATCTTTTTTTTTAAACCTTTAGTGCTACTATCACTCCATGCCTTCGAAGTGGTATGCGATGAATCGACATACGATTCGTCAGTGTAAACTATCGGTCTTCCTTCTGTGCGATATTTCGTTATTGCACGCAAATATTCAATTCGCTTACAGCGAATATTTGTATTTTCAATTAATAATTTGCGATTGTCTTCAGTTTTTTTCCATTTAAATCCTATTTCATTTATAATTCTCCTCAAACTCGTTGCGGATCTTTCAAAATTTATATCTTCTTTTAATTTTTTTAAAAGTTTAGCAATTGTCGGCAACTCTTTCTGTGTTACATGGACATTGTGGATACATTTTTTGATGATACCTTGGTCAAAATTGTCGATTCCGGTTACCTTTTTTACCCCTTGCCTCTTCTTTCCGGGTGTACGAAAACCTGCTAATAAATCGGAACTTGGTTCATTAGCAACCGATATAATACGTCGTACAGTTCTTTCTGATACTCCTGTAGCGGCTGCAGTCCGTTTATGTACTGCCTTCAAATCGTATTTAAGGCCTTCTTCAGCTTCTTTCTTCATAAATTTATAAACATCGTAGACCATTTTACGAGCCTGGCGTCGTAAAACATTACAACGTCCAGTAGGCATGTTTATAAACAAATAACAACGAGTAACAATAACAACAAGTAACAATAACTAAAAACTATAACAACAAATTAACGAAACGATCGAACGAATTCTGAACGCGACAGTACTCTCGGAGCTCAACAAGTGCGTGATTCGTGTACGGACGTAGCACTCACACTAAGGCGTGGGTGCCAGCGCGCGTCGCGGGTGAGCGGTGCGGGCGCGCGGGGTGTGGCCCTGCCCCCAAGCTCTTGTGCGTCCCGCTAATACCCTGATTTTGTGTTCTGCGCAATGCAATGAGCCTAGTTTCGGGGCGGTCACAAAGTTTGCCGCGGGTTGTAATTCATTCTTTCGTATTAGTCCGTAATGTAATAAATTGCAAAGTTTTTTCGCCATATTGTTTTTCTTGGCGCAACTGTCGAGTAATTATTTATCAAGTTTATTGTAAAATATGGAAAATTATACATGTGAGACCTGTGCTGGCGAAGTGTGTTTATATAAATTAAAATCCGCCGCGTTTTCGTCGTTATCTTTTGAGGAAAAAGTTAGATTGATTGCAAATGGGAGGTGTGTACCCGAGTTGGATTTAACTCAAAGAAAAGGTAATACTACTCGTTATTTTCATAAAAAGTTTTATGATAACTATTACTGGCTAACTGGTTGTGTACACACAAACACACTGTATTGTTTCCCTTGCATTTTGTTTACTAATCAAAATAAAAAGAATGTTTGGACCTATAGCGGGTACTCAGATTTAAATAATTTTCACAAAGCGGCTGCTAAGCATGATTCTTCTGAAAAACATCTAGAATCTTCCAAACTTTTAGTAAAGGAAGAATAGAGACTAGTTTGAATAGCCAGTTAAAGTTAGATATTGAAAGGCACAACGCGAAAGTTGAAAGAAATAGAAACATTTTCAAACGGTTGATTGATGTAGTTTGTTTTCTAGGTAAACAAGAATTAGCATTCAGTGTTCATGACGAATCCAGCTTGTCGTTTAATAAAGGCAATTTTCTGGAACTTGTAGATTTGTTGGCTAAATAAATATGATGGGAATTTGGGAACCCACTTAGGGTAGGTACAACAAGCTGAAACTGGTAAGTTTTTTTTTTCTTGTGCATACCCTGTCTGAAATCTCTGTGCACGCCACTGATTTAGATATACACATCACGTCTGCGGAGTTTCGCTAACTAATTTAATTTGACCCTGCATATATTCAATAATAATCATGAAATAAGAGCAACGAACTATAATTATATACCTCATGCTGTAGCACGTAGTGCCCGGGCTTAAGGTCCTGTAGCTGGCTGAGCGCGGTGTGTACTGTGTTGAAGACCTGCTGCGTTACGTCAGGGTGTCTCTTAGAGAACGCTTCGGAGGATAGTTTCTCGAAGGTCGCCACGTCACCCGTAGGACCGTCTACACGAACTGTGAGGAAATTACCAATATATAAATCTATACAATACATATAATTAAAATCGTTTTTCGTATCTGTCTGTGTGACCACATTGTTCTTCTAAACTACGCCAAGGATTTCGATACGGTTTTAACCATCATATTTTAGATTTTTTTAATAAAGAAATCTTGATGTTTTGTCAAGTAAAAACCGTGGGAAGCAGGGGCGGGTCGCAAGTAGTTTATAAATAAATGAGAAAACCTGCGATGCCTGTACAGTGCGCAGAGAGACGCATAAAACGCCTTGCGCCGAAACACTAATTTTGATTTACCAAACTGCGCTAGGACAGTTTGGTAAAACCGAAAACCAAAAACACTTGATAAAGTCGTAACACTGGTACCTTACTGGTGGAACTCGTTTTATTTTTAACTTATTTTAATTAAATATTTAAATATGTTAGTGCTGATTTTACTAACGTCAGGCTTTATCGGTGGAATAAAATTGACGTCTGAGTTTCTATATGGGTAAACTGTCAAAAAAAAAAAATATTGCTCGCAAGATATCTGGCGCTGGAAAATTGAGCCCTTATTTGTGTGTGTAGATGAACGAAGAAATAAATACACATACCGTTTAGTAAAGAAGCGTTTTGCCTAAGCGCGAGTGACAGTGCTGCACTTCGCACGGCGTCTGGCGACTGTTCGCTCGCTCCCAAGTCTAACTGGTACTCTGGCAGCGGTTCCAGTAATAGCTCGCCTGTTTTATCCTGTACAAACAAAATTAATAGATAACGCTGCTAACCTAGGCGGCTATTTAGGTCCCGGGTTCGATTCCCAGGTCAGGCATCAGTGTTATTATGGTCTATCGGTTTAGGTAGTTAACTAAAGGTAAACAATCTTGGTATGTCTTTTTATATTAAAGAGGTCGTATATAATATACACAAAGATTATTTAAATTTAGTTTATTAGCTAACATCGATTTAGTAAATACCTAGTCGCAAAGATTTTAATATACAATTTATAGACAACTTTTAGATAAAAAGACATGCCAAGATTGTTTACATTTAGTTAACTACCTAAACCGACGGAGTATAGGTTTGCCAATTGCTCAGTAGCAGCCCGGAGTCTGAATTTGTGTCCGACTGATGGCAATGGCTCACACATTGGACTTTAAACATAACTGGAGAAATGTGGTGTGCTTATACCTCAGCGTAACGAATACAGGCGCGATGTTATGTTATATTTTGTGAATCCAGGCGAACTAGAACAGCAACACGTATGACATTTGTACTCACCTTAGCTTTATGTGGACAATGGATAATTATGTCAAACTTTTCAATTGCTCCCTCTTTTTTGAACTGCCACTTCCTGAATGAGCGACGTGGAGGCTTCTCATATAACGTGTCTGTAGAGAAATAATAGTTACAATACTTTGAAAGTCACACAGTGCAGTTTACTCTGAAACACATCTTTATTTTGTTGAAATTGATAGCCCACAAAAGTAGGTTACCATTATCCACTCTTTATAAGATTTATGAATGAAAAAATGCTATTTAACTAATGAATAAGGTATAGAGAATATGTACAAGACGTGCATTATGTTATATCTAAACTATTAATTTGATTCTATAATATTAAATAATCCAAAATTGAAACTTTTGCTGACTGTACGAGTTAACAAACTATCTCATTGCCTATATCATTAAAGTTCTAGGGTGCTTGCATAAAAGTACAGGTTCACACGGACAGTCGGAACGGTTCGGTACCGATCGATGCGGGTAAAATAGTCTCATACTTTCCGTGCTTAATTTATAAATTACTAGCGACCCTGCTTCGCATGGTTTTTAGAGCTTGATAAAACATCGTACACAAAACCCTAATGAATTACATACTTGGCCGTTTCGCGGCCGTCGCACAAACACTCCTATGGGCTTGTAAGAAGTCATAGAGGCTTAATTTCTCTTCATTGTTGTGTCATGGAATAGTTCAATGGAACAGTCAAGCTGTACATTTTGACCAAAATGTAAGGTTTGCAGAGTTAGGGGTTACATTAGATCTGATAACTTTCTAACAGTGAAAGCGTTATATAAGTCTTGGCCACCTACATTAAATGAAATGTTTTGGTGGGATTTCATTTCTTTTTGTAGGGTGCTCTATTTATTTTTATTGTACTGATATTACACATACATTTATTTATTTGGGACAAACAAACAGTAACACATTATATCTGCGCAAATAATATAAACAAAGATATTATATAAATGTGAAACTCACACCGTTATCCACAGCATATAATTAATACATGTGAAAACATTACCCTTACTTCTAGCATCGTCGGATAAAAAGGTATTTCTTGCACGCCAGCCGTTACTTCACAGCCAACGACAAAGAGTATCTTCTTCGTTGTTTATACTAACCTAGCTTTTATAACAAATGGAAGTAGGTATACCTATGTATTATCCGTAAGAAATACAGACTTGCACCTCCCTATAAGGGGGTTGGAGGGTGAAAGTTACAAAATTCTTCATGGTTTTGTTGTTTGTGTGCAAATTCTAGCTTGCATACCAAATTTCAGATTTCTAAAACTTCAGGAAGTGCCCTAGAGGTTTTGATGAGGGAGTCAGTGAGTCAGTCAGTGATGAAATCGACATTTTAGGTATTAATAAAATCCAAAGTATAAAAGCTAGATAAATTAAACTTAATGTGTTTTTTAAGTCTACTTACTAAGCACATCTTATTCTGAGAATTTGAGCTCTCTAGCATTATCCAGGCCGAAGCTATGACTTATGAGGGTTTGAAAATACGACGAATAGCTTCGAAAAAAGGTAGGTAGTGTCCCTGCTTTTTGTTTTTGGCTCGTCTTGGCGGGGGTACTACTGTGCCCACAGATTTATGCTTTCTAGAGCGATTGTAATTATTAGGAACAAAAAAATTCAGCTACACATGCAATTTTTTAAATTTTTTTTTTAGTTGAGATAGGTTTGCTCTTGACTCTAGTTTAAGTCAGAGATGACAGAGACAAAGTCGACGATGGAGCGAGCTTACCCAGAAGAAGCCTGTTCACTCTCACTTTGAAGAGATCGGGGTTGTATGCGTTCGGAAAAAAATCAAAAATCGAAATAATTGGAAAACGTGAAACGTTTGGAATTCGTGAATAATTTTATGCAAGCACCCTTAGCCTAGAGCAGTGGTGGCCCAGTGGGAACGACTGCGATTTACGAGTTGTAGATCGTAGGTTCGAACCCAGACAAGCGCTTTATGTAAATTATTTCATCACTACTGCTCTCAAAACGGTGAAGAAAAACATCGTGATGAAACCGGCATGTCATAGAATCAAAAAGACGAAGACATGTGTGACATCTACCAACCCGCACTGGGCCCGATTGGCGGATTACGGCCCACTCCCTCTCAGCGAGAGGAAGCCTGTGTCCCAGCAGTGGGAACATTATAGGCTGAATATGTACCCTTAGCCTAGACAAGTAACAAGCTGCCCTACCTTGACAAGTGCAGCTATACAGTCCAATATCGGGCACTTCGAGGCACTCCTCACTGGTCTTCCTACTTGCAGTCCTCGTGAGGCAGCCGGTGCCCTCCTGGCCAGATAGGCGCGCCGACCTCCGTAGGTTACCTTCAGTCTTTCCTCTCACACTTTGTTTGGCTTGTGGTGAACCAAAACTAAAGACATTTGGTGAAGAACTTGCATGGGGTGACACGAAACCTGCATTAGGTGACACAAACCCTGCTTTAGGTGACTGTAAAGCTGCTTTGGGTGAACCAAAACCTTCATTGGGTGAAGCAAAACCTGCGAATTCTGGTTCAGCCATCTCTCCATCCTCTCCTGGAAAGTAAATTTACGACCATGTAAGCAATGTTGGATTATAAATTGAAAGTAAGTGAGAACATAGGTATACCGCTTTGCCGTGACGGCGTAACATATTGTCTGGATTGCTTAGACAATATCTACTACTAAAAAAGTTAAGCAAAATGAACTGTGTCCAGAATGTTGGAAATAGATAAAGCTATACAACAGCTTACTGCGCAAAAAAGATCAAACTTACCTGTGTCAATAAATAAGTGATTGTCGTCGTCATCGCTGCTCATATCCACGTCTGGCACGGCGGGAGTGGCGCTTACATTCAGTTTTGGAGGAGCAAGTGAGAATTTCTCTTTCTTTATAGCTCTACTCTTACGGATTCCCCATATCCTCTCTCTTTCTGACGACCTGGTGATTACATTGTATAATTATCACCAGCCCTTTACATAAAATATTAAATTAAATGGAATAATTCAAAGATTATATTAGATACAACAATTTCTTAAGAAGTACAATGGAAAAGCAGAATTTTTAAATTAGATTTTGTGGTAGGCCAATCCAGTTAGTAGTCAACTATTTACATTAGTATAGGATCCGAAGTAAGATCGACCTTCAACCATCTGTTAACCGGATGAACATATTTTTTTTTATAAAATATGTTTACGATAATGTGACTGACTAATGCCGAATCGAAGGTTATGTAAAACAGCGGATTCGACAATCCATCTGCTACAGATACATAGTGCTCACGTATTTACAAATATTGTAAAAGTAGACGGCTTTCCTAAAATTTTGACAAATAATAAGCGAGTGTGTGAGTAAAAGAAATCACAGAATGTAAAATTAATGTCATAAAAATAACAAATTATACATTAAGTTAGCAACCACTTTGATTTTGTCTAGACTCTTAGATTGTCCTACGGAGCAGGACCAGCATGTTTCCAAGCATTCTTATCTTGGATATAGTCGTCTATTTTGTAATAATATGTTTGTTTACAAAGTGTACATTTAAAATAAATTTTAAATTTTCTTTCTTTTAATTGCAATATATCACAAGGTATTTTGTTGTAGCATTTAAAACAGTACCCCTTCTCTCATGTTCTCATATAAGTGATGATCGTATTAATGGGAATAAAACTCATTTTAAACCGAACGTAGCTGTTAACCAATCAGCGCATCCGATAGTGCAATACCCCAATCAACGTCACTCATCGTCGTTGTTCGGGATTAACCGAACGAATAAGCTGGTTTTTGAAAAAATCCTGATATTAGCTCGTATGTAATGAATGATAATGGTATATGGTATGGTGGTTTTTTTTAAATCTTAAGACTGTCGCAGAGATTCGACCTTTAGAGCTATCCTGTGACTACATAAGTACATACGGGATCAGCGCCTGTTCCAGCAGATGTCGGAACGCTTTGTACGTCCTCATGGGCGCAGCCTCCTTGTGCACGGAGAACTCGCTGTCCAACACCAGCACGTTAGCTCTGTTGCCATCTGGTGACAAAAACAAGGCAAAATTCGTTGAAACAAATAAAGGTTGATGACCACAAATCAGAAGTATCACAAGCAATCTACAAAAGGCATAAAACCACGTCGATTTTTCACTGGCAGATCGTTGATGTTGATGAGCTTGTGGCTAAGAAATAACAGCCGCACGGGTCGATCGGTCAGGTTAAGCTACGCTTGCCGCGGTTGGTCCGTGGATGGGTGACCATCGTTACATATCAAGACCCCTCCGTGCCTCGGAAAGCACGTTAAGCCGTTGGTCCCGGCTGTCATTCGTGTATCTTTGACAGTCGTTACTGGTCGTCAGAAGCCCGAAAGTCTGACAACCAGTCTTACCAAGGGGTATCGTATTACCCAGTAACTGGGTTGTGGAGGTCAGATAGGCAGTCGCTCCATGTAAAATACTGGTATTCAGCTGCATCCGGTTAGACTGGAAGCCGACCCCAACATAGTTGGGAAAAGGCTAGGCAGATGATGATGATGAGATCGTTGATGTTACGGGGAGTAACTTAGGCTACATTTAGTTAAGAAAATTAAATAGGGTTCCGCCCAAAAAAATTAAAACCTATGAAATTGTGAACAAACGGATTTGACTTTTTTTTTAATTTGGTAGCCCAATTCACGAGGATAGTTATAGGCTTTTTAACATCACGCTACGACCCTTAGGAGCCGAGCAAAAAGGAAAAAGTCAAAAAGAACACTAAGCGAAAACGAAGTGATAGCGCAAGCGGGCGATGTAGCGCGACGGGTTTGGGGTCGAGGGAGTTTTATTAAAATGTGGCTGTTATTTTAGTATATTGTGTATCTTACGACTTCCACGGGAACGAAGTCGCGGGGCACAGCTAATTACATTATAAAAGCGCTTTGTGTCTTACTGAGATTTTTCAACCCAAGCCTATTTTAAGTTCAATAACATAACATAACGCCGTGTTTCCCCGAAGGGTTAGGCAGAGCTGTACCTATAGTAGACCCACATTTCGCTAACCAAGTGAAGCTCAAGCGAAGTTTAAGCTCAATAATCACATACAATTCAGCATCGTCAAAAATCAGTGAGACGAGTTAGGGCCTTTTTCCTGTTATGCAGATTAGTGTCCGCGTGTGAGTCTGGCCCGTAGCGTGACGCTTGTATGCTATTGTTTCGTACATACTTTTCCTGTCATGCGTGTAGATCTTTGACAGTCGTTACGGGTAGTCAGAAGCCCAAAAGTCTGGCAACCAGACGACTGGTTGGGGTTGCCAGACTTTACTGGGAACACTAAGCTGACCATGCGGGTAACGCACGCACGCGAGCGCAAACCCGGGCGACATGAAAAAGGCCTAAGAGCCATTATTGTTCCCGTGCTAGAAAGCTATGGAGCTATACGAGAATATGCTGATGGCCAAAATTTCACCAGATTAGCACCAAAGAGAGGGCTGGTTGACCAACCCGCTTGCCTACAAATTTGTATAAATTTTTTGTGAGAAGCCTATATATCCAGCAGTTAAAACTTACCAAGTCCAATAGTGTCACAAACAGAGAGTGGTAACAGCCAGTGTCTGTTCCACTGCGTCAGACACTTGAGAGCATTCTCACTTGCTATGTAATGTGTTTCATTGTTTAGAGCGAATATTGCCAGTTCACGGTGTATCTCAGTGATCGGTAGCATTGATAGTGCATCTTCATCTGTAAGTAGAGAAAATAAATGTTTCGATAAGTTTCAACAATAGAGCATGCTTGGTTCTTAAAACTTGCATACATACATAAACTCACGCCTTTTTCCCATGGGGGTAGGCAGAAACTACAGAACGCCACCTGCTACGATCCTTACATACTTCTCTTGCTTCGTTTACGTCCATACATCTGGTCATACACGCACACCACCATTAAGGTACTTTTAGGGCTACATCTTCTTTTAAACCGCAACGTTGCCTTAGCAAATCATTCCTCAGCCTATCTTTCAAAGTCACACCACACAGGCTTCGCAAGGAACGCATTACCACAGCATGTATTGTGCACTCATGCCTTTTGCCACACCCAACATTCACTTTCGTACATAAGTGTAGGCACCAGCACACCATTGTGAACAGCCAGTCAAGCCTCTTTGGACATTAATACTTATTGTTCAAATATCAGTATTTTTTTAAGAGCTTGCTGGTGTTCTTAGAAATATTCTTCTTTCTTTTTGGTGTGGTTAGTGACTAACTTGGTATCAGAGTTTTTGTGCCATCCATAGGCCTCTGACTTGGCTTCACATGCAATCGAGAAATATTTCTCAGGCATGCCGGTTTCCTCACATTTTCCTTCACCGTTTTTAAAGCAAGTGATAATTATACAATACGCACATGAATCCGAAAAGTCGGAGGTTGGGTTCGAACTCCGGACCTATGACTTGGCAGTCCGGTGGACACACCACTAGGCTATCACTGCTGTTCGTGCTTAAAATATCAATTATACCAAATGTCCTGGAATCTATTCGACTAAAAATGGTAAAGCAGAAAAACAAAAATATGGTATATTTACTTGGCAAAACAATCTGGTATGGATGTTTCTGACAAGGCTCTGGCACAGTGCAAGGTTTGATGATGCTGAACTGCTGCTCAATCTTTTCTGGAACCTGAACCTGTGGCATCTCTGCTAGGGTGACCTGAAAGTGGAAAACGTTGCTTAAATACGGCTAGCATTAACTATAATTACATTTGCTAAAGAAAATAGAAATTAGTTACTTTTTATCTTGTTTTTTGGCCAATTAGGTATAGAACATTCATCATCTGCCTAGCCTTTTCCCAACTATGTTGGGGTCGGCTTCCAGTCTAACCGGATGCAGCTGAATACCAGTATTTTACATGGAGCGACTGCCTATCTGACCTCCACAACCCAGTTACTGGGTAATACGATACCCCTTGGTGAGACTGGTTGTCAGACTTTCGGGCTTCTGACGACCCGTAACGACTGTCAAAGATACACGAATGACAGCCGGGACCAACGGCTTAACGTGCTTTCCGAGGCACGGAGGGGTCTTGATATGTAAAGATGGTCACCCATCCACGGACCAACCGCGGCAAGCGTAGCTTAACCTGACCGATCGACCCGTGCGGCTGTTATTTCTTAGCCACAAGCCCCTCATTGCATGTAAAATAAAAATAATGTTCTGCATGATCCATATATAAGCTGCTGTATACGTATATGTATATGAAGTATAATGCACGTTTTCACTAGCTCTAGGCGACACCTTAATAACAATAAACCCTGCATAAAAGCGTGCTGTAGGATTTTCCCACTATCGGCGCTGGGCATAAGTGAAACATGAAAATCCACATATTTACTTACTCTTTGGATCTGTTATACGGGCGTGGACATCAACTAATACATCTATAAGATTATTATTCATAATATTCGTGAAATCTAAAGATTAAGAACAGTTTTCAGTATACTCACTCTGATCAATTCCTGTTTAAGCACAGCATGACAGTCGCTACTCCCATTCTCTAATGTTATGTGAGCCGCTACATCATAGTGTGTCGGTAAAGCCTGCATCCGTTGCGCTTTCACTTTGAACTCAGCCTCATATACTCTTTCCACGGCAGGCTTTGGCCGTAACGCACGGATACAATGGTCGGTTATCCAAAGGGTCTTTGCCCATTCTTTGTACTCTTTTTGTTCTTTTAGGTATGTTTCTTTTGTAGACTGAAATTGTTTGAAGCTTAGCTTATTAGTTGTTAAATATGTCAAAAAAAAACAGACCTAATGATGTACACTTTTTTTTAATTAATGAACCTCTAAAAACTTTATGAGCTTCTAATGATGCAAACTTGTTTTAAATAAATAAGCCTCTTTTTACATTTCTGGCCTTTTCTCACAGAAACAAATAAGGATAACAAGGATAATGGAACAGGTTAGGTTAGATTTGAAGTCCCGGGGCGGGGTGATGGTGGCGGTGCCATTGGACATCTCCAACGCCTTTAACACCCTGCACTGGAGTTGTATCTGGGAGGCACTGCGTTATCACTGGGTGCCTCTCTACCTCCGCCGCCTCGTTGGGGCTTATCTGTCGGAGAGGTGTGTCACCTACGTGGGACGTGATGGCGCAAACCAACGCCTCATGTCGTACGGTGTTCCACAGGGCTCGGTCGTAGGCCCCCACCCGTGGAACATCGGGTACGACTGGGTGCTGAGGGGCGAACTCCAGCCGGGCGTGGACCTGACGTGTTATGCGGACGACAGGCTGGTCACGGCCCGGGGGAGTTCACACAGGGAGGCAGCGTTGCTGGCGACGGTTGCGGCCTCACAAGTGGTGAGCTGCATACGGCGCCTTGGCCTGGAGGTGGCCGTCAACAAGTCGGAGGCCATGGTGTTCCATGGTCTCCGGCGGGCGCCGCCGCCCGGATCACACATAGTGGTCGGGGGGGGGGGGGGGTCCGGATCGCTGTCGAGTCTACCATGAAGTACCTGGGATTGGTGCTCGACAGCCGGTGGGACTTCGGACCCCACTTCCGGCGGCTGGCGCCAAAGCAAAGTTGATGGGCGCGGCTCCCAATCTGGGGGCCCAAGCGCCGCCTGTAGGCGACTCTACGTGGGGATCGTGCGATCGATGGTCCTGTACGGGGCCCCGATCTGGGTGGCTGACCTGACGGCCGGTAGCATCGCTGTTCTGCGGAGGCCGCAGAGAGCGATGGCCGTCAGAGTCATCAGGGGGTATCGCACGATCTCCTACGAGGCGGCTTGCGCACTGACCGGATCCCAACCCTGGGACCTGGAGACGAAATTAGTCGCGTTATTGTATCGTTGGCGCGAGGAAATGCGGGCACGAGATGAGCGACCGATGCAGCGACAAATGGAGAAGCGTCGGTCGCAGCTTCGCGAGGTCCTGGTGGCGGGACAAGCTCTCACGGCCTACCGCCGGCCTCGGCACCATCGAGGCAGTCCGGCCGGTGCTCGACCATTAGCTCGGGAGGAGGCACGGCGCCCTGTCGTTTCGGGTGACGCAGGTGCTCTCGGGGCATGGTTGCTTTGGGAAGTACTTGTGTCGCATAAACAGGGAGCCGGACGCCCGGTGTCACCACTGCGTCGACTGCCAGGAGGACAAGGCGCGGCATACACTGGCAGAGTGTGCCGCTTGGGAGGAGCCGCGCCGTGGCCTTATCTCTACAGTAGGCTGTGACCTGTCGCTGCCGTCTGTCGTGAATTCGATGGTCGGCAGCGAGGAGTCCCGGGACGCGGTGGTTTCTTTCTGCGAGACAGTCATCTCGCAAAAGTAGGCTGCGGAAAGGGAGAGGGAGATCACATCCTCTCACTCAGCCCGCAGCAGGCGCACCGGGCGTCGGCGGAGGGCGGACAACGCCCTCCTCCAGCCCCCCTAAATGGGTCCAGGGGCGACGGACTCGAGGATCGCGCCCCTCTTAAGACGTCGTGGGGGGAGTCAAACATCTCACTCCCCCCTCGACACGAGGAGAGGCCCGCCGTGGCGGGCCGGCACTAAGTTAAGTGTGACCAACCGCATCCAACATCCAAGTTGATCAGAGTTACTTCTATTTAGTGTTTTAAAAACTCCAAAATAGGAATTATGAGAGGTTCACAAAAAGAGATTCATTATATTAGAGTGTTCAATAATATTGTTAGGAAAGCAAAATGGGAATTATTTGAGCTTCGCTTAAAATTGAAATTAATTGAAAATAATGACTTTGGAATATATGAATGAATTTAAATTAAACAATAACCAAATGAAATTAACATAATTATTATAAAAAACGTACTTCAAATGCTTTAAAATCCTGTCTGGTGGGTTTGCCTAAGAACAGATCTTCCAAAACATTCGGGCACTCATCACTCATAATCCTTAAAATCATGTAGTGTTGGCGCGCGCTCAGTGCTGATACCTTTGGGTACGGAGGCGCTGGTCGGAGACATGGCACAAAACATTTAAATTTTTGTTGCTGAAAAAGAACATGGTGGTATGTATTAAAAGTGTGACATTAAAAGATGATCAGCTCTAAATTGCATGGTTAGTTTGAAATATTAGGTCTTTACCTATGAAATTGGAGATTTGTATGAAAATTTTGGTATTTTTTTTATTTCAGCTAATCAAAGTAGGCTGGCCCAAATTATCTAAACAATTTTGCCATTTTAATGGCAGTTTGTTTATCCCTTTACTGTAGAAGTCTGCCAGACGGGAGGCGATAAGACAGCGAAAGCGTTTTGTACTGCCTTTCGGGTGTTGAAATTTTTCCCACTTAAAAAATTGTCTAAATTTTGAAAAAAGTAGAAATCTGTTGGGGCAAGGTCTGGTGAGTATGGTGGGTGACGGAGAGCTTCCAGCTGTAACACTTGTAGTTTTGCAATGGTCTGTCGTGAAGTGTGAGCTCGCGCGTTGTCGTGGTGAAGCAATGGGGAAGAGCGATTGACCAGTATTGGTTATCGAATTGCGAGCTTCTCCATCATTGTTTGCAATTCTTGGCAATAGAAATCTGCCGTCACTGTTGTGCCATTCGGTAAGAAGCTGTGATGTACAAGTCCAGCACTGGTCGACCAGACAGTCACCATCATCTTTCTATGAGTAATCTTTTTTTAGCGCATTGATTAGGTGCTATAGTACCCGGGTCCACCCACTGAGACGAACGCTTACGGTTGTCGTACAGGATTCACTTTTCATTGCTGGTAACAATTCGATTTAGAATTCCCTCGTTTCTATGGCGATTCAGTAGTGCTATGCCTGCTTCGACGCGTAAGTCTCGCTGTTGGTCGATTAGTTCGTGTGGCACCCATTTATCTAGCTTTTTAATCGTTCCGATTTGACGCAAGTGCTTCAATGTTGTTTTGACACTAACTCCAAGGCCCGCAGTAAGCTCAGCCGTAGATTGAGTTGGATCCGCTTCGACTATCGCCTTCAATTCATCGTTGTCGACAATAGTTACCGGCCGACCGCGAAGCTCGTTCTTCAACTCAAAATTTCCAGATTTAAAACGATTGAACCAATAATGGTCCGTGTTTATGCAAGCAGTATTAGGCCCGTACATGTCGTTAATGTTTCGTGTTGTTTGCGCAGCGGTATTTCCACGTAGGAACTCATATTCGAAAATTGTACGAATTTTCAGTTTATCCATGGCGCCATCACAAAAACAAAAAAAAAACTATCTAAAAACAAATGACTGAATTTGAAATTAAATTAACACGGCTTTCGAATAAAATTTATTTGAATTTTGAATTGCGCGTCAAACCACAGATAATTAAATCTGAAAATGCTGGTTATTGAATCTCCAATTACAAAGGTAAAGACCTATTATTATTACCATGCATTAAAAATTAATTTAATCTGCCTCCACTAAATAAATCCAGCATTAAAACATGGCTAAATTAAACTTAGGTACCTGTTTTGTCTTGAAGATTTCATTCCAGTTTATTTTATTAGGCGGGTGATCATCGTCAGAGTCGCTGGACCACAGGGGGTTCCTAAACTGGTTTCTAAGTATCCTCTCTGTGGCACAGCGGTCTATGTCTTCCTCTTTTACGAAATAGGCCTCTGAATCGGAATCGGCAAAATTATCATTCCTAAAAAAATAAGCTTCAAATGTAGGTTTACTGCAATATGTGTTCAGGAAATATCTTGACTGCTGGTGGCATTGAATGCTGGATTTTTTATACAATCCAAAATCCAATTTTATATCCACACATGAAAGTGTCTAGGGATGAAGTACGTTTTAGAGTATCGCCGCAATGAGGATATAAACTGCCACTTGCTCACTTCAGATATCGCTACCATTGTCCGTCTTAAAATTTGACAGCTAGCTGTCAATATCCATACATTTTTTGTAAACAATCAACTTTTTTTACTCATAAATAATTAATATGCGCCGTTGCGCAGCTGTGGACTGCAAAAACCCGGGGACCGATGTATTCCCCAAAGACGTTAAAAGAAGAAAACTCTCGGAGAGAGCTCTTCGAAGAAAAAAATGGAATCGGTCTGTTCTAGATGATGAAAATATCTATAAAAGGCTGAGGAAGACTTCTGTACCCTCTATTTTTTCATTTATGAAAGTCAAACTAGTCGACCTGTCAGCTGAAGATAGATTTCGTAGACATTTTTGTCCCGTTTTCGTATATTTGTAATTGACACAACAATGAACACATAAACAACAATGGCGGTTTGAAGACGGACAAAAGTGCTGCCACCTATGACGAGCTTTCAGTTTTTATTCCCATTGAGGATTAATTTAACTTTTTTGGATCGTTATTTATTCTTTTTAGTGAATTTCACTATTTGAAGAAAGAATTTTCTTTATACTTTGATTAAAAATTGCAAATCAACTGTTAATCAGGATTCCTATAAAGTGTGTAATAGCGTTTTTACAAAACCATTACATTTTCTGCATCGGAACTGCAAAAAATTGCATAGCTAAGGAGCGACGACATCATTTGATACGAGAAGAGATGATGAGAGCCGTCGGAATGTTGCAAGCTGGTTCCAGGCAACATACTGTGTTTGTCATTCTTGGCACTACACAGAGCGTCATAAGCCGCCTCTGGACAGTATCATATCACGGGTACCGTGGCCGAGCGACATGGAGGACGATCTCGCATCACCACTCGCAGACAGGACCGGTACATTCAAAATACTGCTCGACGGAATCGTACCATGACCGCCATGATGTTGGCTACGAGGTTCCACAGCTCCTCAGGCTTGCTGATAAGCGACCAAACGAAGTGGGTCTGCGTTCCCGAAGGCCGCTGAGAGTTCCATCTATAATAGCACCCCGCAATTGTAGGGCCCGTTTACAATGGGCTCTCGAACACAGAAATTGGGAGGAAGAAGACTGGCGTTGTGTTTGCATTTCCGATGAATCTCGTTTCGGTATGAGGTCGTATACAAGACGTACTCGAGTTTAGAGGGCCTCTGGACGTCAAGAACGTTTGAAATTTTGTCAGGAAGTTCATTCATATGGAGAGGGAACGATAATGGTTTGGGCCGGTATTTGGATCGGTGGAAAAACCGATCTCATTTGGATCAGGGGCAACCTCAATGCTCAGATTTATGCGGAGAGGATTGTTTCATACGTGATCATCACTTTGCGAAGCCGTTTGGGTGATTCGTTTCGACTAATGCACGGCAATGCACGTCCACACACACGGCTAGAATCGTAACACGCACTATTGCCGATGCTGGCATCAACGTTCTGCCGTGGCCTGCTCAATCGGCAGACCTCAACCCAATTGAGCACGCATGGGATATGCTCCAAAGAAGAGCTCTGCCGAGTATGGATGCTGTGCATACCCCACAACAACTTTTTGACTTGTTAAAAAGAACATGGGCAGCCATTCCTCAGTGATTTTGATGAACTGATTTTAAGCATGCCAAATCACTGTGATTGTGTGATTCGTGTCAGTGGTGGAAACACGTATTATTTCTTTTTATCTTTACAATAAAAATTTTAAAAATCCTCACTTGTCTTTTTTTGCCATTTAATGGACGACATTAACTTAGGTTAATTTCCCACAATTTGCAAAAATTGCAATTTTTCTTAATTTTTACAAAATATAAGGATAAGTTGTTAACTTAAACATAGGAATTAAAGTAAGAAGCCAGTCTGGAAGACTAAATTTGGTTATACTAATAGGATAATTTTTTTATAGTTAAAAATGTACTTGATCCCTAAACACTTTTGATGTGTGTATACGAGTATGTTGGATGGTACATGATTATTACTAACAGCATCAAACTCAAACTCAAAGCATCTCATCAGCATCTATTATTATTATTTGTGTATATGTTACGGCTAAAACCCGAAGTGCGGCTACAACTAGTTTTAGCCGGCTTCAACTAGGTGTGGCCGGTAGCAGTTGGTTAAACTTAGGTGTGGGCTGAAAAGTAGGTTAGGTTAGGTTAGTACTGTGACCTGACTAAACAACATACGAGCCGAACGAGCGGAGCGAGCGGTGCTACGGCAGCCGTTGTGTCATCACAGTTCTAACCTAACCAACCTTTCAGCCTACATCTAAGTTTATCCAACTGCTACCGGCCACAACTAGTTGTATCCGGCTAAAACTAGGTGTAACCGCACTTCGGATTTTAGCCGTAACATATATACCCATTAGAGACTAGCAACTATTATGGCAACTTAACTAGTTGTTTCCAAACTAAGTGTATAAACTATGGACTGACATCTTTTGTTGTTGAAAACCCATAGCGAGTCATACTAGCCATTGATGAAACAATCTGGGATCAGTGGTTTTTCAAGTTTGCTGGTAGTGGTGTTTTCATTTGCTGGATGTCATAAGTCCGCAGAAATGTAGAACAGAAAATTGGCACAGAACATGTTCAGACACTACTAAGGTTTCTAGTAACACAATAGATGCCAGTTTTTTATGTTTAGCCACAAAGGTTATTTTGCCTGTAGCTCTAAGGCTACGCTAGGCCTATTTTATATATATTAGTCTATGACGCTAGGCTGATACAGATACATTATTTCCTACAGGTGACTTGTTCTTAGTAGTCATAAGTTGCATGAATTTGCGGATTTACGGTAACAAGAGGTTTATGGTGACTATTTGTAATGTGCCTTTCGTCCTGACCTTTCTTCACCAGAAAGAGAGGGGAGGGTCATTTTGGAAGAACTAATAGTTCTAAGAATATGTATGTTTGTACCACCAGATTTAAGAGTGGTTTCACCACCCAACAATGTACCTAAATTTGGATCCAGGTTTTTGGAAAGATTAGAGACATGAAAATGAAAATAATTTTCCAAAATCAGGAGAAACAATCAAGTAGATGAGTTGGAGCTGAGTGTACAACTATTGTGAGAGTTCTAATAAATGCTCAAAATGTGATGTTGGTCTATGTTTATGTATAGATTTTTTTTAAATATAAATTCAACTAAATAAATAAAAAAAAATGTCCAAAATGCTTAAGGTATTTTTCTAAAATATGAGAAGATCAAATTATACTCCTTTGTACCTAGCGTTGCCATTATGATAACAGTCCAAAGCTCAAAATTAGGAGATTTCGAAATTTTTTAATTAAATTTTTTGAATAATGAAAAAAAATCATTCTAAAAACTCAGTCCCTTTAACTCATTAGAGACTTGTGTAGCCATTAATACTAGCTTCTGCCCACGACTTCGCCCGCATGGTAGTCAACTATAGAACATGGCACTCGGCAATAGTGTCACTTTCTGACAGAGAAAGAATTACTAAAATCGGCTCAGTACTTCCAAAGATTGTAGGGGTATGGGGGGATGTAGAGTTGTTTGTAGAAACATTAGCTCTTTTTACCCGACTGCCCCAAAAGGAGCGTGATGTTTTTCGAACGTATGTATGTACTTAAGTGTGTGTGTATGTCTATTTATTTGGCACGCTCCGAAGAACGGCTTGATAATGCTTGTTTTTCTCTTTTCAGTTATGTGTTTTTGCAGTCGGGTTTTTTGTTTAATTGTTTTATTATCTTAAAGAGATGGAACTGAAACCGGTAAAAGTAAAATAATGTAGTAATGATGAACAAGCTTACCAATGATCAAGCATGAATTCTATCATCGTTTATGAAGAATCTTATTCTGAAATGATAAAACTAATATCACAATTATTACACAAAAAAACTGTTTTCCGAGTATTTTTAATTTAGAAACGAAAGAAAACAACCAACACGATCAATCAATAAATCTATGTTATCTGTCACTAAATGACTAAAATCAGTGCAGTGCACAGACTATGTACAAACTTCAATGAATGTGAATCAGAGTTGCCAACCCTGCCAAACTAAAAAACAGTGAATCAACCATAAAAAAACAGTAACACACAGTGTAAAGTAATTTCAGAACAGTAATAATTTTAATGTCTAGCATAAAATAAAGAACAAAAAACTTTGAAAATCCGAAAATGCATACTTTTAGCACTTACTGTCATTTTGTTTTTTTTTTAAATTTTCTAATATTGTAACTAGTTGACAAAATAAAAACTAATACTGTAGGACGAATGTTCGGATAAAGTGAGTACAATGCTTTATTTATTTTATTTTTTATTTATTATTATTACAATTTTAAGAAAGCTTACAGACTAATACACATAAATGGTAACGAGATAATGACAACTGACAATTGCTAATTACAAGCTTCCACATTTATAAAACAATGCTATAAAAAAGAAGATAGAAGAAAGAAAAAAAGAAAAGGTACGGAACATTGGTTTATGTTGTCATACAGACTTTTGGCGGTAGGAGTTGACTGGTAGAAAGGAAAAAGCGTTATGCTCCATGCGACTCTCTCTCTGTCTCCGTCTCTTTCTATTATATACAAGTTTGTGTGTGCGTGCGAGTATCGCGTAAGGAACTTCGTTCCTGACAGGGGTCCCCGACCGCACACGTTTTTTTTTAAATATTCTGTTAACACCAGAATCAGTAAATGGTAGACCTTGTTTGGACCCACATGAAAAGTGGAAAACAAGCATTTTGGATTTTTGCTTCTGATGGCGCTTAAAGTATAAAAGAACAGTAGCAATATGGACTAAACAAGAAAGCAGGAGGTGCCATTGAAAAAACAGTAGAGCTACTGTTAAAACAGAGGGTTGGCAACACTGATAGTAACCATTGCACCCGGTGTTGCAAAAGTGAGATTTAGAAAAACATGAGAGTTGCCAGCTAAAAAACGTAAGAAATCATGAGATTTTTTTTACACGAAAATAAACTAGTGTCATCAATAAATTTTAGATTAAAATATATATATTCATATATTTTTTACCTTCTTTGAATATTTTTTTTACCTACCATGTCGGGCCGTGTCCCACCGTTGGGCAAAGGCTTCCCTCTCTCTTTACTCCTTCTATGCATGGTTAGCGAGCCCGCGCGTGCCAGAGAAGACGCGTGGCGTCACGGGGGCGTTGGTCGTGAAATGGAAAATAGTCTCTCCGATCCACGAACAGTCCCGTACATGATCGAGGTTCGTGGAGCGCCCATCCAAATTTGGATAAACTATTGATTAGATAATGGGAGGGAAATTTGAAGTACCTATTCCAGGGTTTCCCAGCATGACAATGATATTGGTCACCGAGTTTGAAATATTTTTAATGTTTACCTATACACTATTAAAATATTAGTCACTTATTTCAACATTTGCGTAATTATTTTTTGCATGCTGATGATGCTTATTGTTTTTTTTTTTTACTGAAACAAACTGCAAACACAAACATTAGAAGCTTGACGACTTTTAAACTAACTTCTACCCGCGACTTTTTTCGCACGAAAGTCGTAAGATACCTACACATTACCAACACTAAATTAACAGCCACATTTTTATAAAACTCCCTCGTCCCGCGACCCGTCGCGTTGAATCGCCCACCCGCGCTTTTACTTTTTTTTTTTTAATTTTGCTCGGTTCGTAAGGATGACCCTTATAGTTTATTTATTTATTTATTTAACAGTTTATGTAGGTACACACATTTATACAGACAAGAAGAAAGGAACAGAAAAATACGTACAAAGGTGATGCTTATTTCTAAAGAAATCTCTTCCAGCATACCTGCGATAGGAAAGTAGATAAAGAGATGTAGACAACGTGTGTAAGAGTAAAAGAGAAAACAAAATACATAAAATCACAAACGATACAATAATATGAATATATACAAAATATATATAAACATAAAATATGAGTACATACAAATACATAGGTACATGTATACTACCAAAATAAATATCACTAAAATATATACGATAATAATGAAGCATAACATAATAAATACTAAGTTTATCTATCTATATTATTAATTTACGGGAGACCATAATTGTGTACTTGGGGCGGAGACCAGTGGGCTGAAATACAGGCTTCGGCTTAGTTTAGGCACCAGTCTCCCATCCGATATCCTTCACGTCTGCGGAGTTTCGCTAGCTACATAATTTAATTTTACCCTGTTTATGTAGTATAATACAAAAGTGTAGAATATGCTTAATTTTACTATTTTATAAGTATTTGAGTAGGCCATTACAAGTTAAAACGTCCGCTTTCCTAGCTTTCTCATTGAATTACAAAAATGTTTGTCGTGACGCTTGAGCCACAGACTAAGCCAGAACCAGCCCTCCAGACTAGCCAGCAAGACTAGCCAGCTACTTCTAATTTATGTAATAATTGCCATGCCAAAACAAAATATTATCGCGTAGTGGCTAAACTATTGGCGGGTGCGCTACGTGTACGCGTGTAGGTTTTATTCCCGCGGGAACAAATACCTATTTGTACATTTACAGATAGTTGTTGGGTGAGTCAGACTGATGGTGTACCTGCTGCTAGCGTTTAACGGAAACACTTAAAAATGTGTTTAGGTAGGTAGGCACAGTACCTACTCGGTTGTTACTAAGCCATCCACTCCCTATAAAGCCGGAATAAAGCTATACTCGAAGTTGTGGACGATTATGTTTGTTTAAAGGACAAACTGTCCAGTTAGGTAGGTCCAACTTAGAGAAGAAGTCAATCGTCGAATCCGACTCAGCTGAGCAGCGTTAAGGAAGCTATGCAATATCTTCTCGTCCCACATACCGCAATGTCTTAAGACGAAGGTCTTTGAACAGTACGTGTTGCCAGTGATGACCTATGGCCATGACCAAGACCATGTCACGGTCGGTAACAATATGAGGCCCATCATGGGCCTCATTAGAAGGTTGAAACTGCTGAAAGTCACCCAAAGGGCAATGGAGAGGGCTATGCTTTCGTGATCATTCGTGATCAGAAATGAAAAGATCCGCAGGAGAACCAAGGTAATCGACATAGCTTGCAGAAAGAATGATGGCCGATGGGGCCGAAAGGTTCTGGAGTGGCGACCGCGTACTGGAAGACGTAGCGTTGGAAGGCCTCCCACAAGGTGGACCGATGACGTGCTGTAGGCCGCAGGAATCCGATGGAAGCGGGAAGCACAGAACCGGTCGAAGTGGCGATGCTTGGGGGAGGCCTATGTCCAGCAGTGGACGTCTTTCCGCTGAAATGATGATGATGATAATGAAAGAAGCCGACAGAAGGATTCAATTGGGTTGAGCAGCGTTTAGAAAACTTCTTCTAGTCTTTTCGTCACCTATCCCGCACTGTTTGAAGACTTCAACCAGTGCGTCCTGCCCGTTATGACCAGTGATAGGAATAGGTAGTGCTAATTTGCCTAAACTTCGAGGAAGGAAGTAACATGGAGTAGTTAGTACCTCCTCTAAAATCTCGGAATAATTTTAATGACGTTTAAATCCCGGGATTTAAAAACCACGAATTATTTATTGGACTTTATTTATAGATAGATAGAATACTCTTTACTATGTACACCATAAAATTACATATATAAATGTGTGTGTGTGTGTGTAACCCTAAAAAATGTTATGATTTTTGAAATCAATATTTTGTAACTACAAATAAAGTCCGATAAAAAATTGTGGTTTTTAAATCCCGGGATTTAAACGTCATTAAAATTATTCCGGGATTTTAGAGGAGATATTATCCACTCTATGTTACTTCCTTCCTCGAAGTTTAGGCAAATTAGCACTACCTATTCCTATCACTGGTTATGACATACGGTGCCGAAACGTGAACACTGACAGTTGGGCTGGTCCACAAATACAAGGTCGTTCAGCGCGCTATGCAGCGGGCTATGCTTGGAGTTTCTTTGATAGATAAAATCAGGAATGAACTTATCCGGACACGAACCGGAGTAACCGACATAGCCTGCAGAATAAGCAAACTGAAGTGGCAGTGGGCTGGCTGAAGGACCGATGGCCGGTGGAGCAGACGAGTCGTACCTACTATTAACGTCTAGCATAGCTTTTATCATCAATCAACTCAGCCTATCGCAGTCCACTGCTGGACGTAAGCCTCTCCCAGGCCGCGCCAAAACCGCTGGAGTGGAGACCACGTATCGGCAAGCGTAGTGTGGGACGCCCCCCAGCTAGATGGACTGGGGACTTTAAGAAGGTGGCTGGGACAGACTGGATGCGGAAGGCGGAGGACAGGGTGTTTTGGTGCGGCCTGGGAGAGGCTTACGTCCAGCAGTGGACTGCGATAGGCTGAGTTGATTGATGATAAAAGCTATGCTAGACTGGTTTACTTAGCGTTTATTAATAAGGGGGCACCGCGGTGCATTTGCCTTAAGCATAGTCGGCCGCGTACCTACTGTACATGCTTTTTAGGGTTCCGTACGTCCGAATGAGAAAATGGAGCCCTTATAGGATCACTCGTGTGTCTGTCTGTCCGTTCGTCTGTCACAGCCAATTTGATCCAAATCTAATAGACCGCCGATTAAGTTGAAATTTGGTACTGATATGAATTTCTATAACCCAAACACGGACGTGTAACGCAAATAAATGAAATTTTGAGGGGGTAACTTTTGGGAGGCAAATAAGAAAATTAAAAAAAAAGTTTTGCAAACTCTATACCGTGTGACATATCCAGACATCAAATGAAAGGGCTTAACTGTGAGGGTCTCAAATATTTTTTTTAATCATTTTAAAATAAATCGTTTTAAAGTTATATTTAAAAATATTTATAAAAATTGACCATTCTCCCCCCTTATCTCCGAAACTGCTGAGGCTAAAATCTTGAAAAAAAATATAGAAAATAGGTCTTTACTTATAGATTATAGGAAATGAACCGTATAAATAAGAATTCCATGGCCTTTAACATGGTGAACCTCTCAATATTGTGCGTACAAACTTACATTATACGATTTACAATGTTAATTTTGTTCTTGGGACAAATACATCCCAATTATGGAACCCTTCATTGTGCGTGGTCCGACACGCACTTGGCCGGTGATGGTAACAAACGAAAGAGATTTATGAAATGTAAAGAAATGAAATGAAATTGTTTATTCTGCAAATAGGATGTCGGAATCACTTTTACATGTCATATTAAAAAATAAAATAAAAAATAAGCTAGATGGAGTCGACGTTTCCTCTATGACTACCGGCGAAACAAACTCAGGGGTCAAAGTCTCTCGGTCAGATCATGTGAGGACCATGTAGGGACCATGTGTGTCTGAAATGGTATTTTGAGGAAAGAACCACACAGATTGGAGTGGATCTGTCCAGTCAGTGCAAGCGTTTGTCAGTAATCGTGTCGCTCAACTCAGAACTTAAGGAACTCAACGACTTAACGAACAATACCAAAAAAACTGCCAGACCATCATTAAAACAAAATGAGAAAAAAATACCCACATAGTCCTCACGTTCTCAGTAATTAAAGTAGGTAAGTAAGTAATATAATACTTTACATAATAAATGTTCATGTATTTGCAAATCAACTTATTTTAGCAACGTTCTGATTTCAATCTTATACCCTCGAGTAACCCGTTTCAGGTTGGCACATACCTAAATAGTAAAATCGTGGTCAAATAAAGTTACGCGATGTTTAAATCAATTGCCCAAAAACTGTGGGTAACTGTCTCAATAAAATATTTGCAATATCAAACCGTGAAAACTGCGTGAAATGCATTATCGGTCGACTGCAGGGCTAAACGCGTTGTAGGTACTGGCCATTTCGGCATCAATTTCGCACTTCACCTTTTACCTTCACCTTCATTGCATCGGGGCGAGGAAGTGTTAGCGCGGGCAGTATTGGGTCGTTGCACTTCGACAGCGGGGAAGCAAAACCGTCGCGTCTCGTAAAGCGCAGCCATTACCGCGCAGCCGCACTGAACGCATGCGCGGATATATCGCGAATTGCGCGCCAAAACATTTCGCGATCGCAAACTTTGACGAATATTTTTATATACATTTTTATTTTATGAACGAGAAATATTATTTTTTACCGTAGAATATTTTGATTGTTATTTTTTGTCATTGTTAGTGTTGTGATTTTGTTTAAAGAAGACGAGTTTTATTTAAAATGAAATATAAGGTAAGTTTCTTTTTCTTTTTTTTAGTGTGTTATGTGTAGCGTTGAATAATTATACAGATTTTTTTTAAATTTAACTTTATACACATTTTGCAAAATGTCTTAAGTATCTACCTACCTACTTTAATTGATGGAATCTAAACATTCGGCTTCAATCACGTAAATTAGATACCTACAATGGATTTATTGTTAATTAGTAGGTACAATGTTTCTCACTTAAGCATTTTATGAAATATTCATAAATGCGAGAAGACTTCTATCAATTTACAATTTAGGTTAAGTTTATTCGTAGAAATAGTTACTTACCTAAACCTTACAGCTACTTTGTGTTCTCCATTGATTTGAAACTGACAGCCAATATTTTCAAATTAGGTAATTCAGGTCCAATATGCAGCAAGGCAACACTCAATCATTTGTGGCATTTTGCAATGTGTAGGTACTTTGTGGTAACTTAAAATACAAGGTGTAATTTTAATCACCGTTAATCTCTTAAAGGGTTATTGTACTCATCATTATGAACAACTTTTACTATTGGACCAAACCTGAAATCGCGAAAAATATCAGCATTTCCCTACATATATGTTCGCAAAACTCGTCAAAATGTAGGGCACACCTGATTTTTTTCGCGATTTCGGTTTGGTTCCATAGTAAAAGTTGTCCATAATGATGAGTACAATGACCCCTTTTTTTTCTTTTTCTTTTTTGGATGGGAAACCATCAAATGACTTCTCCCGCTCTGGGCGGAACTTAAGAGGTTAACCCCTTAAGAGGTTAACGTTGATTAAAATTACACCATTGTAATGAGATCATCATTATCCTTTCGGGCACAGCAAAGTAGTAGGAGAGAGGAAACTAAACTTTAAAACTAATCGTCACCAAACTAACTAATATTTACCAAAGCAATAATTTTAATTTGAAACAAATTATCGAGAGCCGATTTGTGAAATACCCGCAGAAAATAATTTAACAGCAATAATTTAACTAGGTAGATTTACAACATAATTATGCCTAAAAATCGTATGACGTAGCATAGTGCTACGAGCTACGAAGGAAATTATTTAAGCGTAGCACGCTGATGCACTTGCCAGTAGAGAGATATTATATTAATAAATGAATTGAATATTATAAATCAAAGTCGCTTTTCATATCTGTCTGTATGACCGCGTTGTTCTTATAAACTACGCAACCGATTTTGATTCGGTTTTCACCTTAGTTAAGAAAATTTATTCCGGAAGGTTTCATGCATAAATATGCATAAAGAATAAAAAATTCTCGAAAATAAAGAAAAACAAAAAAAAAAAAAAGAATTCTCAATGTTTTGTAAAGTCGTAAAAACCGTGCGAAGCAGGAACAGGTCGCTAGTAAAAAATAAAATAAAAACCGGCCAAGTGCGTGCCGGATCACGCACAATTTAGGGTTCCGTAGTTGGTATGGATTTATCCCAAAACAAACTTAACATTGTAGTTGAAAAACATGTTCTTCCATACATCGATACGAGACACGGTCAATTCTCCAACTGCAAATGTAATTTTTATATGTTAAAACTACAAATAATTCATATTCGGACTTTTTCCTTTACTTGTGCTTACCTTGTTAGACCTTACTTCTTGCCAAACATGATTCTAGGTCAACGAGAAGTACCCTATAGGTTTTGATTTATTTGCAAGTATCAAAATATGTCGTACAAATTGCCGTATTTTTTATTGGGTTGACTTAGAAGCTTGACTTTTTAGAGCTCCAATGAGCCGTAGACCTACGTATCTGATATTAATTCAACTTGATAACTCCACACGTTCCTGAGAAAAAGGGTCTTAATAGACTGACAGACAGATGGACTGACAGACAGATAGACAACGAAGTGATCCTATAATGGTTCTGATTTTTCCTTTCGAGGTACGGAACCCTAAAAATACTAAAACTATAGATAGATCTATCAACATTTGATTATTATGGTTATTAGGTAAACAACATAACTGCTTTAGTACCAAAACGATGGTCCATGTTCCCATTACGAGTATATTTCGCCACCCAGCCAGTAGATAGGTACCTACCTACCTACACGCGAACTCATTCTTCATTGATTGAATGCACATTACGTTAGAAACGGACCTACGTTCGAAATATGAACTGTGTAGTATTACTAATAGTGTACACTGTACGTAATGCCGACCAAAATGACCGAAGCTCTGTCATTGATTAATATTGTAAATAGTTTGCAGGTCATGACAGCCTGGTCAAAACATCTGTCGTTGAATGTATAATCGAAACATCTTCTATAACATACATAATAGTGCGTTTTACTGTATTGAGTTTTACATGTGTGTCATTCATTCATATTGGAAGTGGCATACGCACGATCTAGTTATAGCCGATTTGGAATCAGTTGACTTTCCTAGTACCTAAATACAAGAATCTGCACGTAATTGCGTAACACACTATCAATCACAATCTGAATGATTTTGAAGCATATTGCTAATCCATTGGTTCATATGTCCGAAAAATTTGTCTGCTCAACAACGTAAATAATGCAATGAATGTTGTTGAACTGTCAAAATGAAACCGATTCCTACTGTAAGTGTGTTACGCAATTAGGGTGCAGATTCAATTAGATTCAGGACTCAGATGTTGAGAATAAACCCGTTGGATTCCGCAAAGCTAAAGTTATTAGCTGGTCTGTCAGTGATGAAATCTCGTTAGGCTAAGTAACTCTTGTAAACTCCACGAACCATTCAGATATGTCTGTCAATACTACAGATAAGTTTGAGGCACTACGATCTCACTACGGGGTAGCGTTGCTACTACAAACAAAAATCTAAGTGTGGTATCGTAAACAATTACATAATAGGTCCTTTCATAAACAAGCAATACATCAAAATATTGTTATTGATTGAAATCGAAGTAGTAAACAATGGCAGCGACAGCAACCATTACGGCTGGCGTATCATCACTAATATCCTCTTTTCCTGTTTTTTATGCTTATCAACATTTTGTAAATGACTTCTGCACTAAATGAGACCTCACCCATTGCATGGGACAATATTATAAACTTTTTCAATTACGGTTTAAAAAATATATATTAATAGGACTATCTCAAGGCTTGAATAAAGATTATAAAGATAGATAATTTAGGTACTTACAACAACTTCCTCAACCTCAAGCTAGCGAATGCCAAATCTTTAGCAAGAATAGACGGCGATGTGGGAATCTAGTGAGAAACACATCTATAGGGTACTATATGTATAAAACGCACATGATGCAGTGTACATGATGTAGTGTTGAGGGGCTCGTGGCTAAATAATAATAGCCGTACTACGGGTCGATCGAAGGTTAAGCTACAATTACCGCGGCCGGCTTGTGGATGGGTGACCATCCATTACATATCGAGACCCAGCCGTGTCTCGGCTGTCTTGACAGTCGTTGTAGGTAGTCAGAAGCCCAAATGTCAGACAAGAGTCTAAAGCGTCTGCCACACGGTCGGCAACCGCGCCCCAACAGAGGTGACCTTGGTGGTTTACAACCGTGTAGATGGTGGTTTACGACCAAACATTGAAACAGCTCTGCCGGTCGCCAACCAAGGCCATTGCACCTCTGTCGGGGACGCGGTTGGTGACCGTGTAGCAGGCGCTTTACCAAGGGGTATCGTGTTACCCTATTACTGGGGTTGTGGAGGTCAGATAGGCAGTCGCTCCATGTAGAATACTGGTATTCAGCTGCAACCGGTTAGACTGAAAGCCGATACCAACATAGTTGGGAAAAGACAGGCAGAGGCCGTATTATGAAGTATTAATGCCATCATGATTCCAGTCCGAAAAAGGGATGGTGTTATCGGTCATGTATAGCTCGGTCTCTCTCGCGCACTGGAATCATGATGGTATTAGAACGTCATAATATGGCACCAGAAGATGATGTGAAACACAACTATAGGGATAGGGATAGGGAGCTATATAAAACACACAAACGATGCGTTGTACCCATGCCCTACATTTATAAAAGTTCTCCGTTACCTACCTTCATGTAAATGGATATCGACACAATTATTCACGATCAGATAGTAACTATAGAGTCGCAGATAATTGGCGTGTTGTGTAACCGACCATTTATTTGTAATTATTTCGTAATAACATTTCAAATGACTGCAAAAACTGATGGACTGCACAGTGAAACGAAGAAAAAAAACAAGCGTATAAATATACAAGGTTTGATGCTACGGCTACATTGTCGCTATAGCGCGAACTACACTTCGCGTGCTCTCTCTCGCACACCGCTCGACGTCTCGCTGTACAACAGAGAGCGCGTGAAGGGAAGTTCGCGTTATCGCGACAATGTAGCCGTAGCACAAGTCAGATAAGTACTATCTAGTACCAAACAAGTACATTTATATTTCAGCCTCAAGCGTTAGATACCTACTTTTGTATTTTTGTAACCTATGTATGTATATTTTCGTGGAGCTATTTTTCAACATTGGTTACAAGTCAACCAGCGACCACGCAGAAAGTAGGGCAAATCCATAGCTGCTCCAATTTCATAGACAAAAATAGCTAAAGAAAGATTTTTTGGGTCATTTTCCTTTACTTTCTGGCAATTTCGCGGTTTATAAAAATTTAATTATGATTACTATAAAAAAAAATTATATATATTATTATAAAAATATAATTACTATTTCCTTTATTCCATTTTTATACATATATCTTACATTTTTAAATATTTTTATAAAAACATTAAAAAAAAACATTTAAAAATATAAAAAATAGTAGCCCACCGGTATCGGGAATAGGATCCAAGCTACCGGTGGTCAGGGCTCCTGAGAGAGGAACCTCCTGACGATACGTGCCGTATCGAGAAGTACCGCTTTCTGGATCAAGCCCTTGATCCAGCTGCCTAACGAGAACCTCCTCAGATGTTGGTCGAGACTCTTGGCTATTAAGCCATTGGCTGATACGACTATCGGCACAATGACTGCTGTATCCACATCCACTAATTATTATTATTGATATGTAGTATGGTATGTAGTATGATATGTATGTATGTTATGATATTTAGGTTTTTACCTACCTTTAGCTGTGACTGTAAATACGGCAAGAACAAAGCCTTTACTGCGATGAGTCATTGAAAAACTATCAAACAAGGTACCTTTAGCAATAAGTAATGTGATAGGTACTAAGAGTATATTCAGCTATTTCCCTTCATGCTAAATATTAGGTATCCGTAGCATCTGCTGTCAAATTATTGTTGCTGGGAAAACTTGAAACTAGGAATACATGTATTGATAATTAATCTTTTTTGTTGCTGCGACTATTTAGCTAAAGCCATTGTTAGTTATCTCCCATCTGATCACACCGGTCAAACAGTTATGAGTCCAACGCACCATTACAAAAAGTGCAGATACAAACTAGACCAATAACATCGGGTAATTTGAATAAATTTAATAGCACTTTAATTAGCAAGTTAAGTGCTCAGGGCCTAAATATGAATAATGGCAATATATGAAGAATTCTTTTCATTAGTGCAAACCGAGTTCAATAATTCATTTAAAAAGAAAACTAATACTATTTGCCCTAAGTTTTTATTCAGTGACTGGGCAACTAAAGGAAAAGTAGGGAAAGATTATTTGGACTGTATGGCCTTAAGCCGTACATTAACACGGAAATTTTTAATAAGTATGTTGCTACTTATTCTAAAACTTAAAAAAAAATTGCAAAGCGGCTAAAGCTTCATACATTAGCAACAAGGTCAAGACAGCTGACAATAAAATAAAGACAGTTTGGAAAATTATTAACAACTAGCTGTTACCCGCGGCTTCGCCCGCTTGGATGCCAATACTTCTCTATTTGAATCGGATTTTGTTCACAATTTCATGGGGTTTTTTTTTTGCGCGGAACCTTAATTATTTTTCTAAAATAAAAGTAGCCTAAGTTACTCCTTATAACATCAGCTATCTGCCAGTGAAAGTCCCGTCAAAATCGGCTTAGCCGTTCCGGAGATTAGCCGGAACAAACAGACAGACAAAAATTTTTTAAATTGCTTTTTCGTTATAAGTATCGTATATTTTTTCGTATTATTATGCACTGAGCAAAAAGCTGTTATTTTGACATTACAAACAGACACTTCAATTTTATTTATTTGTATAGATGTATAGATTAAACAAACAGGGACAAAGACATAATACTGATTACACACTGAAAACCTATTTAGCTTTAATATTTAATTTGTGTGTTGATCTAGGGGTATTCTCAGATTTAATGAAGTACAGTAAAGTTATTCCACTTTTCAAATCCGGGGACAGCAAATACACTAATAATTATAGACCCATATCGGTTTTGCCAGTTTCCAGCAAGGTGTTTGAAAAGTAATGTTAAATCAAATGCTCAATCATTTTAATTGTAAGAACATCCTATACGATCGACAGTATGGTTTCACCAAAGAACGTACAACTGACGCCGGCGTCACCTTATAAAAAGACATATCTAACGCACGGGAAGAGGCACATGATGCAATAGGCATTTTTTAGGACCTATCCAAGACATTCGATTGCGTAAATCATGAAACACTGCTCTTAAAACTTGAGCATAACGGACTGGGTAAACTTGCGCTTAGCTTAGTAAAATCATATTTGAATGATAGACTGCAGCAAGTTCAAATAAACGGTGTGAATTCATTGGGCTTAAAAGTCGCAATGGGTGTACCGCAAGGCTCAATATTAGGTCCGTTCCTCTTTACCCACTTAAGGGTGGAATTTCCAAAAATCCTTCCTTAGTGGCTGCCTACACTGTATAAGGTCTATGTGCAAAATTTCAAGTCTCTAGGTGTCAAACGGCTTGGGCTGTGTGTTGATATATAAGTCAGTCAGTCAGTCGGTCAGTGAGTCAGTCAGGACTTTGAATTTTATAAATACAGATGTAGGTATCTTGTCCTGAAAGAGTATGGCAGTTTAGAGTATGTCATGCTCACTTAAATGTCTCGCTGATGGTAGCGCGTGTGTTGGATCATTCGGTTCCCTACAAAATGGTTGAGCTGGATGGTGCTGATCCATGTGTCATGTTCGTGAACGGGCGCCGTCAGTTGAGACTGGTCATCTCTTAACTGCCAGGGCTTATTTTTAATCTTATATTTAGAATTGTTTATAATTATTTATTTTTACATTATTCTCACATATAGAAGCAACAAGATCAATGTACCCAGGATTTTGTAATAATTTTGATTAAAAGAGTGTCCTTGGAGTTTCTTACTCGTTTTCCTCCATAGAGATCTACGTTTTGGAATGGGCTTCAACTTCAACTTTCTGACTATTCAAAAGTGCCTGTAATTGGTTTATTTTAAATAATGCGATGTCATGAGTTTGAGTTTGGAGGACCTCCACCGGTTGGAGCCAACTGAGCTTGCGTTCAAAAGTTTGTCGAACATAAAGATCGGTTCCATGCATCGTCATTATCTTTCATAGATGGATACTGCATTCAAATCATTATTAACGTAGGTACGGCTATAAAACTGTAGGTCCCACCGAGATTTGCACTCGAATCGCTGGATCCAGAGTTCAGGGTCTGATCTCCTAAACAGAGGTAACATACGTAGTAACATACTACGACATAGTAACTCCGCTCCTCAGCATTCGTTGCCATTTAGGTATTTCTACAGGGTGTAAGGGACAGTCCTCCGCAAACTAACGGGGTGCATTCAACTCCTTATTTTGAATCATATTCCACCAGGAAAAATTCTCAGGAAAATTTTCATTTTATTATCGTTTCTTCAGATACTATTGCTTTATTTCAATGTAAAATTACATTCTCTGTACGCAGCACTCCATTTATATAAATAAAACAGCTAAATAAAAAAAAATCAGCAATGGATGTTGAAATACGTGGTGGCCGAAGTCTTACTGCGCTGCCGTTCGCTACGCGCGTTTTAGCACGGTAACGATACATTCCGTGTGAGGTAATAAAACAAATTAGGTTTATTGGATTCCTATAACGTTCCTGAAATAATTTCATGTACCGGTCATCTTAGTATGATATATATTTTCACCCCATCAGTCTGCGGAGGGCTGTCCCTTACACCCTGTGTAGCAAGACAACTTTTCGGTACCAACCTAAACAAGTTGTTCACTGCTTGAGTACCAACTCAAGCAGTGAACAACTTGACTTATTTGATTGAGAACTCTACAAATATTTATTATTATTTTATTGTTGCAGTCTTCAATATAGGATCTTTTTTCACACACCTCAATAAAGTCTCGAGTTTCGACGAAACAAAACAAGAAAATGTTTTGCAAAAGTAAACATCTGCAGCGACCATTGTTAATATGCGTTTTTTTATATACAGGAAGGAAACAAGTAGCTGTTAGTATATTTTTTAAACTTATTTGTGCTCTCACAATAATAAAATGCCGATGACATACACTCAACGAATATCTTTGGTAGTTTCCGTGTTTTGCAAGCACGAAAACTGAAGACGCGGTTGTGAAAATTCGTTTACTTATCTAGTGCATGATGCATTGTCACTAATGTGACATCACAGTGGCTTACGAAATCTCTTACAGTCAGTCACAAAGTCACAACTAAGTTTGCAACCAGAACAATGAATCTGAGGTGTATACCAACCAAGTTAAAGATAATAATGACGATATTGTTGCTTTGCAACTTGGGACTTGAACGCCATCCCGCATATCTGCTAAGTGCCAATAACGAGAGGTATATGAATTCTACATCTATCTTTAGGTACCTATCGCTCATTGTCATCGTTGAACATGCGTTTCTGCCCTTGACCCCTTAGTTTAAACGATCCTTAAGTGATATTCAACCATCGTCGTGATTGTGAGTTTGTTCGTCTATATTTTTATTTGATCCACTGTGCTCATAACAATATAAAGGCCCTAGGCACTACTAGTGCGCTTATTTTAATCCGACTACAATAGATCAATACTATAGTACTAGGTATAGTAAGTAGTATTCAATGACATCACTTCAATTCTACGGCCTATAGTAAGCGTGTTTGACAATAAACCCAAACATACAAACATGAGTGGGGACATAAGGTAACAACGCGGTGCACTCGTTACTTTTGTATCGTCAGTAGCCCATACTTATAGTATTAGATCTATTTAGTAGTTTTTCATTTTCAGTTCCAGTTCATTCATTTTTCATGGAACTATTTTTCAACATGTAGGAATGTACATATGTATCATACCTACATGTTTAAGTCAATTTTTATTGGATTATAAAGGTACTTATTATGCTACGATTCTTAATGCTTTCTCCATTTAGTTATAACAACATGCTGCAAACACCCCGTCAGGGTCTAAGCTGTTGAAAATATCATGTTTCTTCCGCTTATAGATCGGCAGTTAAATGTTTCCCACTTTCCCGTGCTCTCAAATCAAATCAGTTTATTGCAAGCATGTTGTACAGGGGTTGGAATAATGTTAAAAGTATCAAACATGCACCCTGTAGGGGCACTGCAAAACAAAACATAACAAAATTAAATTAATAAACATTACAATACAGAACATTTGGAAGTTTGAAAGTGGCGCCAGTGACAGAAAAGTTGAAAGGAAATCGTTTGGCTTGGTATAGACATGTGAAGAGGAGGGAGGAAACGCATGTGAATAAAAGAGTGATGAATAAATGTTGATGGATGGAGAGGGAGAGGAAGGCCAAAGAAAAGATGGATGGATTGTGTGAGGAATGATATGAAAGAGAAGGGAGTGAATGATAGCGTGACTTTTGACAGGGGAAAATGGAAAGAGAAAACGTGTTGCGCCGACCCCAAGTAACATGGGACAAGGGCAGGAAGATGATGATGATGACAATACAGAACATTTCATATCATATGACATTTTTACAAAAGAGCGAATCAATAAAATAGGATAGAATATTATCATTGTTTATTGTTGCTAACGAATTATTATATTATCATTTTAAGTATTAAAGTATTAGAATAAGTTTAATAAAAATAAAATGTATTTATTGAAATAAATTAAATATTATGTAACAAGTGTATGCTATGGAATGATGTGATAAGGCAACGGTGCGGTTTAAAAAGAGATGTAGTGACAAACATTGAAAAGAGTATGCTTAGCTGGTTAGGTCATGTTGAGAGGATGAATGAAAGTCGACTAACAAAAGGTATTTACACGGCAGATGTGAGTGGAAACGCCGGGAGGGGACGCCCTAGGAAGACATATAGTGATCTTATTGGTGATGTTCTTCATAAAGGTCAGGTGCGTAGTACTCGCAACCGGCGTGCGTGTATGACCAGATGTATGAATGTAAACGAGGCAAAAGGAGTATGTAAGGATCGTAGCAGGTGGCGTTCTGTAGTTTCTGCCTACCCCCATGGGAAGAAGGCGTGAGTTTATGTATGTATGTATGTAAGTGTATGCTATTTATTGTATTACTTTTTATCTACTTTTTTCCCTTTTTTCTTCCAAAAACTCTTGCAATGTGTAGTAGCACTTCTGGTTCAAATAATCTCATGTGATATCGGTTTGCCCATCCAACGATTTGAACTCAAAAGTAGTTAAGTAATTGAAAAGGAATTCAGTGGCCTATCTTTTACATGAGTTATGTGAAAACATTCGTCAAATTCCCAGTTATTCAACCTGACCAACTCATATCATTGTGTTCCTATATTGTTATCAAACAGCTGAGGATAACACAATACGAATTACTAGATCATGTACAATTTACTACCATCCAAAGTACTTACCGGTACCTTATCCTTTACCAATCTGATAGGTACCGTTTTAAATATATCACAGTTTAAGCACCGTTAGATCCTAGGAACTATCAAACAATGGGACGGTCAATTTTGTCATCCGTCATTTTTGACAAGATCTGATCGGTCATTCACCCGTGTGACTCTTACAATGGGTGTTTGATTGTACAGTTAAATTAGTCGTGTGTCGTCTTGACCGAATTATTGTATTGTTATATTTTTTGCTTGCAGATTTGACCATGGTTGTGATTTTCGCTCGCTTGTTATTCATAGAGTATATGAATGGGCGTTCATTGTTAAGTACCGTTAAAACAGTCGTAAATATGCACACACTTTTATGATCGTTGGTTATTTTATTGTTAATGTCAGTGTCACTTCTTTCCATTCATTCATAACTGCTCGTATATGTTGATTGTTGGACAGGTCGACTCTTAACAGCTGCTAACTAAACGGTTACCCTGCATTAGATTTTAACATCAGTTGGTTTGATGAATGCAGAATGTATTTTGCTGTCAATTATTTTGAGAGTTCGGCCATTCCCTGCAAGGCACATTGCCGAGTTCGTCTTTATTAACTGGTCTTTTCTTCTTAGCAATTTCCAAGCAATAAACCTTAGTGCTATCTACGTTAGTCGTAAGTAGTCTTGGCTCATCCGATACCTACATTGTGCTTTCAATCAAGACAATTTAAAAGCTGGAATTTTATTACCCATCTTACTTTCCTCACATCAAACATTCCACAAAACGGCAGTTTCACACACTACAATAAAAGATCTTATATTGCTCTTACACAATCGTTCTGCAGTATAGTGTAAAACCTCAACAGTTCTCCAAATAGCTCGGGAAGGTGCGGCAGACGCTCCTAGGGTCGCACGCCCGTGCCTCGGTTAGCTGGGAATTTTGTTTTGAGACCCTACCTTACTAATAAATATCTATTATTGATACTGTGTGAGTGTTTGCACTGGTGTATCATAAATAGTCTAAGGGTGTATCTTAAGAGTCCTGGGAAAATGGATGAGATTGATTTATGTCTTTCAACCATTATTCATATTTATTAAATCTTGCTTTGTTCTAGAGATGGTTGGTTGGTGGTTGTTTGGTTAATTGGGTGTTTCACACTACTCAGCGTCAGTAGTTACATCTGTGATTACCACTATAAAAGAAAAATCTACTGTAATAATTTGGATGTCTTGAATTTGTCTTCTCCGAAGTCTAAAGCAGTTTTTAGACAATCATAAATTGCACTAGCAGCATTGATTATGTTCGGTCCGATGGTCCGAATCCACGAGATAAGTTTGACTTTTATGTTCCGTTTTATTTTACTTTTAGCAACCACTACTCGGCATCCAGGTCTTCGTGATCCGCATCTAGCTTAAAGATGCTACCTTTCTTCTACTTACTCATTGCCCAAAAGTAACGATTTTTATAAAAAAATATTTACTTCAATTTATTGCATAGCAGCCCTAAAAGCTCTTGTCCTTGCATAACAGATGCGCTTACGCCGCGCACCGCCCGACACTTACTCGTAGGTACGAGTACCTTGTTGGCACGTTTCCTACATCACTAGCTGTAGGATAGGAGGTCTAAGTTAGCACGATTTATAACTGTTCTAGATTAGGGATCTTGCCTTGATATTTTATTGTATTTGACCCGGAAGGTGGTAAAGGTGGCAATAGGCGTGTTTTGGCATGCCCAGTTGAAAAGTAGTACTTACATTCAAGGAATGTACCAAGGAATTACCTGGCATTGCGGTATGTAATAGTTATTGGTAATGGTATATACAAGGTGTAACATAAATAACGCACAACCTCTTAAGGGGTCATTGTACTCATCACTATGAACAACTTTTACTATGGGACCAAACGTGAAATCGTGAAAAAAATATCAGATGTTCCCTACATTTTGGCGAGTCATGCGAACATAAATGTAGGGAGGTTGTGCGTTATTTATGTTACACCTTGTATCATCATCATCATCTTGTATATCAGCAAAATAAATGTATGAGTTATTAAAATTTTTAAAAAATGAGCGGGAAATATGATTAAACATTGATACTTCAAAATTGCGACAGCTTCCGGCAGTTTTTGGTGTCCCAGACTATTTGTCCATTAAAAATCTAGACATAAACGTTAACGGGATATCGGTAAGAAAAAACTCAAACGTAGGTAATCCTGCGAACATAAAAGCAGAGTTTCCTATTAAACTGATATAAAACAAATTACTTTCCGACTCCATTCCTGATATAATTGGAAGCGTACACCTCACCGCACTGATAGGGAAGGCGCGTCTAATGCTACGTCATTAATAAGGTAATTATAGCTAAAATTTCACTACCCGTACGCTAGTCGTGCTGCTAGCTTCTAGCTACTGGTCACAGTCGTGAATGCGTCACTTCCTACTGAGTATGACGACATATTGTGCCTCGTTTACCTTCGTAGGGATCAAGGGTCCGTTTTGACATGATTTATGATACCTAATTATGTTGCTTTCTTGGCATATTTAGGGTAATAGGGTTACGAAGTTCATATTATAATATGGGTTTTGATTACAGTTTATCTTGGCCTTAATGTTTTGGTTTCTTTGAGTTGAGGGGTTGCAGTATTTGTATTTGCTATGCAAAGTTATTTTAAATCATCAAGGACACCTTAAAAATTGATCTGTGAATTCATTTAAAACACCATTACCCAAACTAATTATAATAACCGTTCATACTATTATAGTGTCCTTTATATCCTTTATTATAATCCTTTATATAATACGGCTATAGCAGTAACAACAATGAAACTTCTATTGTGTCTCAGAGTCGCGCAGTGTTAACGCCATAAAGATACAAGTTAGATTAGAACGACATGTTTATAAAAAACAAATGACTCGAGAATCTAAACGTGAAATAAAAACTGCACAAGCTTTTAGTAAAACGTTTCTGTCTCACGTTTTTCTATCTTCCATAGTTTAACACTATGAAACACAATAAAAATACCTACTAAATGAACTCATCTTTTATTCATACGGTTGATTTAATTACTTATGACGTTTCTCTGTTTCAAGCTGTCTTGATCTATGAAGATGCGCTTGACATGGAAAATATATTGATGCAATGCGGTAATAACAATTAGCTATAAATTGTAAAGGAATGTTATTGGAGTTGCTTTGTGTAGTTATAGATTTTCCTTTGCGAGCATTGGGGCAATATTAGAAATAACAACGGAACTTTACTATATATATAATTATTAATATACATATTATAATAATTAAATGATAAATGATTTTATTTCTGTAAGTAGGTTTATACAAACACTTTTACACGTCAAACATTTTTTTTTTAAACTAGATGAGGCCGGCGTTTCCTATCTGACTACTCTGAGAAGAAAAGCCGAAACAAACTCAGAAGTCACAGTCTCTTTTAAAGTCTGTAATCTTGGTCAGATCATGTGAAGCCCATGTAGGTTGGTGTCTGAAATGGTCTTTTGAGGAAAGAACCACACAGAATTACTTGACCTGACTGATTCATTAACGCAGAACCTAAAACCGCTGGGGCTACAAACTTGAAATGTTGGCAGTTGATGCCTTTTGTGATGTAATCATCCACTAGGGAAGGATTTATGGAAATTCGACCTTTAAGGGGGTGAAAGGGGGGATTTTTTTTGTATGAAAAGTCTTATTTCTTGAGTTAATAAACTTGAAACTTGACACGAATACTTATCTAAGTAAATTATGAAGTTTGTTATTTTTGGTAATTCTAAACAAACCCCTAAAGGGGGATTGGGGGTGTCAAAGTTTGTATGGAAGAATTTTAACGCGCGGTCCGATTAACTCGAAACTACCACTACCACTTAATACCAAAAATAAAATGAAAACCAAAGAAAAGAATAACGTGTATCAAATTTTTTTAAGAATCTACCCGTAACAGGATATAAAGTACAAAATCCACGCAGACGAAGTCGCGCGAGAAGTGCTAGTTAGGTATATGTGTCTGGTGCCGTGTGAGATTAGGGGGTAGGTAAAGAATATAAATAAGTAGGTAGGAATAGTTACCGACACCTGCCACTAAGCTGGGCATGAATTTGTCCATATTGTTCAAATTATTCTTAGTCTGCGGGCACGAAACCAGCGGCGGTCGAGCGATGGCGACTGCGGAGCGGGGCGATCCGGCAGCGGGCTTGGAGTGGGCACGAAACTGGCGGTGTATCCAGTAGGAAGTACCGGCCGTCGAGCGGCGAAATGGAACAAGTTTGTTTCCGTCGCTTGCGCGTTGCCACCGCGCCGCCACCACCCGTGCATCGCTTGATCGCCCCGCGCCGCTCCGCCCGTTTCGTGCGCGTCTCTTCTTTTGATTACGCCGCCGCCGCCGCCCGCGCCGCGCTGCCCCGCAATCTCTATCGCTCGGCCGCCGCTAGTTTCGTGCCCGCAGACTTAGTATTGGTCGTTATTTACCGTATCTATAAATTTAGCAGCATAAATAGAGATGTTTACATAAAATGTCGCTTTTTTATGCATTGCTTGAATAAATATTCTCTGTTTCATCTAGGTAGGTAGGAGGCTTGCGCGAAAGGCGAAAAAACCTAAGAAAGGACGACTGGAGTTTTATATTTTCTTTCTTCTTTTTAATGTCCGTAGCATTAATCATAGCAACTAATACTGGACATTCTATGTATTATTCACATCACGTCTTTAGTTTATCGCCAAGTTTTCTACAGACATTCTCTGGAACAGGTACCCGGCCATTACTCACATTAGGTTTTATTACGAGCATCTTTATCTTTTTATTTGTCGTTGTCTGACATAAAATCTATTATTATTTTTTATCCACTACACTTTTTATCGAACTTTTGATCTAAAACCCATCTTCATTGCGTCATACCATAGCACGAATCAAAAGTATTAGCCCAGCACTTTCCCTCCAAAGATAAGCCGTGTCATCGTGTGTCTTTGGACTTGTTATGAGCCTGTTACGTCAGCTTCCGGTTGACTATGATATTGTTAATTCCGGGTCTGTTTGGAGTCTATACATGTACTCGACATTTCCGTTCGCCTATGTTTTAGTTTAATATGTACTTACAATGCACACTTTATTTTCTTATCTAGTTAGGATGTGCTTCACTAATTAATTAGAATTTTAAATTAGAGCTCCACAGATAAAATTGTTTACTATTTACTTTTACATGCGAGGTTATTTTCCTATATTATTCTTGGTCCTTGAATAATACGTTTTTACCTCCAGACAATGACTTATTTCCCCTAAATAACTTTTTATTGAAGGAGATCTTCATTGTTCATACATTTTTTGGTAATTACTCATTTCAGTTATTTCCTATAGGTATATATGTAATCCAGTTGCTCAAAAGACCTACCTAATAAATCAAGCACTTTACAGTCAAATAAGTAACATCTTAAGAACGAACACATAATATCTCAGTAAATGTTACCAACATTACCGTGGATAGTATTTACAATAGAATGCAAGTGTGCCAAGGAGGCTGTAGCGTCTTCAGTCCTGGTTTACATAATGTTGTTTAATGCGAGCACTATGCAATTACGCTTGCAAATACGATGGAAACGTGTTTAGTGAGTTCACGATACGAGAAACATAGATGCACCTAGTTAGTAGGTAGTTATGGAAATGCTTAGCAAGATGTCAGAATTAATATTCGAAGCACGATCTCTATTAGTAAACACTGAGATGAATTCAGCTTGCGAAACAGGACGGTCTCTACTACTGACTTGCTTTGTGAATGAACTGAGAGTGAGAGTCAATACGACTCCCTTCAACGCTCAAGAAATTGATAAAACCTACAACCCGTGTAGTTAATATTTTGTAAGGACGTAAGCGCTACGACAATTAACATAGGTAGGCAAGTACTGAAGTAAAGTATTTGTAGACCGGCAAAAAATAAACAATATAATTTCATAATATTTAGGTATACGCTGATGTTCTACAATATTAGCAATGTTGCAATATTGGCAACTACCAATAAAAGAAAACAGAATACTTAATGATTGAAAATAAACAAAAACTGCTTATTCATAGGCCCTTTTGCACTTTCCAGTCATTGAACCGCCACCTTTTTAAGCACCCACAAATATTTTCAACATTATTACGATAATATTACATTTATCATGAAATTGAGGTTTCTTTTGGAAAACTTTACTACTCATAATTGTGGTTTTCGCTGTTTCTTACTGAAGTCAATGGAGCGATCGAAAGAAACGTAATTTGGCGCGAAAACATGGAAAATGGCTATTGCGACAAATATGGCGGGTGATTGCAATGGCGCGAATTTGGAGGTCACGATCGGACGGACCGAGAACTTGGAAGCTGAGGTTCTTTTTAACTGAAACTGGTGTGCATTTCAAATTCTGTTGTAACGGTCAATATTAACGTTTTTATGGTAATAGTATAGTGAATTAGTGAGTCCAAAAGTATTCACGTATTTACTAAGACTCATAAACAATTTTGAACGCAATTTTACTGCTACGCAGATAGTATTATGTAAATACCAGTCATGTAGTAGTAAATGATTAAACAAAAACAAAAGAGCTTCCCACGCGAGCATAGCTTAGGTGTTAATTGTTAGTAAGAGGCTATTCACATAAACAACAGGCCACGAAAATGCCAGTACTCAGTAGTATGTCATTATTTAAGGCATTTGCCATCAACTAATTATTTTGAAGTGTGACAAACTTAAAAGGCCCTACTACAGCTGATAGGGCTTAGGATTCAGCTTCGGGCACTGGCTAATAGCCTTCGTAATCCGTACCGTCAATAACGTCATTTTTAACCCTTAAACTGGACATTCACACAAATAAATCGCAATCTTTCAATGAGATAACGACCTTGAAGTGACTGTCCAGTTTACTGGCCACTTTGTATACTCCTATAAAGGGTTAAAGTAGCAAGGAGTAATTTTAGTACCTTTTTTATGACATCCTCCTAAAACTTCCAGTGAAATCCGTTCACAGAAAACATCGAAGATTTGCACTAAAATGCTCAGAAAAATAAGGCTAAGGCTAGTAAGCCAGACAATACGGAGCTAAAGGGAAAGTTATCAATAAGAAATGGCTGCACCCTCCCACGCGGAGAAACCTTGCTGCGCTGCAATATTGTTTCGTAATGTGACGTAAACGCAGCGTTTTTGAGTGCTTTCTGACAAACTTGGATTAGCAGTTTAATTGGAGCGGTATCTACTTTTTTGCTGGCTGTAGTTATACATGCTGTATCGACCCCTAATATTATAACATCGTGTTAGCTGGTACGCGCCTTGGGCGGCCTCCGCTGATACAGCATTCGCGGTAGCGTCTGGATATTATGGCTAACACCTGGCGACACGCATCCGTAGAGATGAGGACGTAGTAATAAGACCATTGTATTAGATTTATGTTTTAAGCTAGTTAGTCTGTATTAAAAGTAATTAAAACGTCTTCGCGACCAGACTCTTTTGTTTCTTTTTAAAAACCTTCGGCAGTGCCTCTGGTAGTTTACTAGGTACATACATGATAGTGTAATATTTGTTGTTCCTTATCAGCAACAATATTTTTTCTACATGGCTTAATTGATATTGGTATATCGAAACGCAAGCAAGACGACGCAACGATAAAATGGTTTCCAACGGAGATGAAGAATTATAAATTAAGGAGAAAATAAGGAAGATAAAATGTAAACTTAGTAACCAAAACCCTGAAAATGTACAATACAATGTCTTAAAAAAGCCAATACAGAAACTAGCGCCTAAGATCTGAAAACTAAAGTGCCTATAGAACTAAAATAGTACAGAGTCTACCGTCATACTCATAATACCAAAAGTAGTACGTATAAACACTGTCTGTATACATTCTTCAAAAGATGGTACAGAATACACCGCAGACCTTTCGAATCCGATCCGAGCGACCTGCAACACAAAATAGACAAAAACGGTTTGTGCGCCAATTGGGACAACACACTGCAAGTGGAACGTTATGACATAATTGCACTCGATTCTATGAGCCAAGATCCAGTGACCGGTATACTTACGGTCACGTGGCTTTGTTTTGTATGGAATCGTTTATACGATTCGGATCTGCTTTTCTTTGATAGGTATACGTTACATAGGTTATGATTTTTTTACTGTACCTGTGTTTGAGTAGCGTAAAGCAACCTCTTTTATACTGCAGACTTTAGCAACCTACAAATTATGATACCGCATTTCTAACAGTTCAATAGTATTGTTCGATTTCTACCGATATCTTTATCATTATCAGTGTGATATCTTTCTGTAGACCTTGGTGTGTTTTTCTAGTCTATACTGTTCCTCTTCTGGACAACGACCTCTTCTAAGTCTTTCCAGGCACTTCTTTACCACATGGTTTCGAACCAGCCCTAACTTAGCGGTAAGCGTCAAAGTCACCTCTTCCTGGGTCGGCCTCGACGACGTCTTCAGTTAAGTTATAAAATCTTCCTACATAGACGTAAATAACATGGTGGCTGGCTCTTAGACCGTATCACGCCGTAATACCGGTGCGGGTGCAGACGACATTGGACTGCACGCGATCGGATACGCGTTTGTTCGAATTCGATTCAATTATCTAACTTCCTACAGTTCGTACCTACTTTATACTGGAATAGTGGAACAATTGTTCGATTGATTTATGTAAAATCACGAGTTTTTCCCTTACTTGAGGACCTCTAGAAGTAACATTATGACTTGCGGTAATATTGTTCTTATCCGAGAAACATTTTTATGAGGTGTTTTGTATTTTTGTTCGATAAAATAATCAGGTCACGTACTAGCTGTAGTTAATTTGTATTTAAAATATTCTGTGTAAAAAATATTTTCAAAACAAGTTAGCAATTACGTTAAACAGCTTCGAGATTTACATCAAGCTTGAAATATGTGATTTATTCAAGTTTATAAAGGGGTTTTGTGTGAAGATGTTTCTGACTGACAATATTTAATGGGTCTTCATCACAAAGCGTTATGAACTAATGACCTAAAAGAACATAACATGGACTTCCTGTATTAAAAAGACAAGATTAACAACCGAATCTTTTTTGGATGATAATCATAATTGTTCAACCCATCATACAAGTTAATCTTTTGTTATAAAAATAACTTTATGTCTGGTGTGTAACCTAACCTTGGAACAGTTGGAATGAAATCTAATGACCCAGGAAAATCTAAGTAAATGTTAACAGACACGTTGTTTAGAGTAGACCTAAATTCTATAATATTATATTTTGATAATTTTAAAAACTATGTATGTCGAGAAAAAACGTGTGCGGTCGGGGTACCCCCGTCAGGAATGAAGTTCCTTCTCATGTATGATTTAAAAAATAACAAAATTTCCGCAGCCGCCATCTTGGATTTACATTTTGACCTCAGTATTGACTTTAACACCTTCGAAAACCACGAAAACGACATCTATGGTGAAAAATTTGAAAATTTTCGCAACCGCCATTTTGGATTTTAATTTTGACCAAATTCACACTTTCTCGCTAACTCACTTTCTTTCTATAATATTTAATAGAAAGAGACAGAGTGAGAGCGAGAATTCTCATGGAGGAGGCATAATGGTTTTTCGTTACGTGACGATTTCTACCAATTTACTCCTATCACAAGCCGCGTTACAGAACTTCATTCCAAAAACATTAACGTTTGGTGATAGATGATGGAACAAATCTCCAAATTCATGATTTTATCTACTAAAATTATGCTTTGGAATATTGTTGCAACAGTAGGTGCAATAACATGACCACGCAATTCAATAGCTAGATTAGCTAGAACCTAACAATATCGAAACAATTATCCATCTCAGAATGAGGTTACTCGCTGTGCACTGGAGCTTGTACAGACACTGGCCCAAGTTGCGAAAACCAATTCGCACCATGACGCTTCAATGGAGACCATCAGCTGATCTCTTATTGATTTGTAACTACATAGTTGCCATCAGCTGATGACTTGTCTTCGATTTGTTGGCAATTAGAAGATAGGTCCAGTGTTGAAAGAGTTTATAATTGTGGGTATTGTAGTTGAAGAGCTGATCACTGACCCGTCATAAGAAATTTGTTTTAATGGTGTTAGATATGGACGTGACCAAATCATCTTTTGTAACCTAAGCAGATATAAACAAACAGTTGGCAAGGAAGACAATTTGATGGGAAATAATCTATATCCGATTTTTTAAAAGCATTGTCAAGGTTTCCTTCGTCTTGAGGAAATAGGCTCATTATCTAATGTGTTAGTTCCTTCACCCATATTATTGGAAATTTGTTTAACAAGAACATTTACGATGGTAGTAAAATCGGATATTGCTGCTTGTTCATTTGGTATTATCTCTTTATCATCTATCATGACTTGGCATCCTTAGGAATGGGTCTGGGTTGATGCTTCAGTCCCACCCTGGATAATAACCTGGTTGTAACATTTGGATTATAATCTGTTAAATTAATTAGTCCCACGTTGGGACACTGTCTGTCGTTATTCATTATTTAGTTCTTTTGCAACTTTGCTCCAAGCAATTGTGTTTTGATCACTTTTGCAATAATAGTTTCACTGTTTTATTGTATTTATATTTAGTGGTTACTCTAGTGGAAATGAATACTTATTTCGATATTTGTGATCGAGTAGTTTTGAAGATTTTAAAGTATTTCTTACCTTTTGAAATTCTCAGAATAGTAACAGTTGTTGTTCATTGAGAATTAAGTAAGTACTTAGTGTTTGGCTAGCAAGTTGTGGTGGCACAAGGAAATGGCGGCAAATTTAAAAAATCTTCAGGTGGCAACATCAAATATAGTCTGAAAAAAAAAACGATTTGATACTTTTGTATTTTTATGTTAATTGGCTTGTTGATATGAGTAGAAATGTAGGATTCAATCAAAAGCACTATCAATTGCTCTACATTTTGTTTCAATTTATATGGTAAAATACTACCTGTCATAGTGAAAAGTTTCGTCAAATAATCTGGTTGATGTCATTTCTTTCATTACCTATGAGTATTTTTTACTAAGTTTTTAATTCATCCAAGCATCATCATTCAGTTATCCAAGCCATCTAGAAACAAGTAAGCGTAATGTAAGACAGAATAACAATAATTCAACTAAATAAGTAGGTAGGTATTGTTAGACTAAAAGTAAACGATTAACTAGCGCATCTCTATTGTCACTGCGTATCGTTCCCCGCTCTAGCGTCATTTAACAGATGAAAATTGGCGCTCTTTTGTTTTGCGGTGATATTTTTCCAATTAGTAAAATTAAATGTTTTAATGTGTTAAAACTACGTTTATCTTTATTAGTATGTAAGTATAGTGTTGTTGGAAGATATTATTACGTATTTAAAAATAAAATTTAGAGGTACGTATTTACGATATCTAGACGTGAAACTATCGTCTATTGCCTTAGTTCCTAAAGTGGTCCAGGTGGACCCCCAGGGGTCCACGGGAGACTCGACGAGGGTCTACGTTGGGGTCTATCTTCACATTTTTTGTCTAAGTTTTGGGAATATGGTAGAAATGTAGCTGCAGTGGATCCACCGGAACCAGAAAAATTTTGAAAGTGGTCTAAGAGAAAAAAGTCTGGGAACCTCTGTTCTATTTATCTATTAAGTAAAGCGAAATAAAAACATACTTTATGTAGGTCCCTGTGACTAAAAAAAAATTATAAGTATCAAGATGTTTTGGTACGACTTACCCGATGCCGAAACGTTCTTTTGACAGATAAAAGTGTGGTCATATAAAGAATTTTAATAAATAACTTGTGACACGACTCTCTGGCCAAACTCTAGTTTACATTTTCTTTAGGTTCGCCATTATTTTAATACCTAAATATGTTTTTGTAATGTAACGTTTAGTCACTTTCCCTCTCTGTTAGTTACGTAGTAGTTCTTCGCAAAATTATTCTAGTGGCCTAAATTACTTTGAATAACAAGACACATTGGTATCGGTAACATAGAAAAGTGTCAATTATATGCTCAGCATAGATAAGGTACAATGTTGAACAGTTGCACGAAATAGCGGAGGAAATCCACCTCATGATAAGATGTGTCTAGTTTTTAGGTCATGATATTATTACAATGTTGGTGCCCTTTACAACTTTGTAAGTAGTTGATGATAATTAACTGTCTCGAGGTTAGGAATTAACTTCACACATTCATCCAAGGTGACGGAATCTTGTTCAAATGATGGTGCAATTAGGAAATAGGCTACTTGAATGTCCACTGCTGAAGAATCTTTATAAAATGAAAAGGTTCGACAGTGCCTAAGATAACACTACTATTTAGTTAGTAATTTTGTTGTTACATCGTTAAACCGGCTGGATATGTAATTGATAGTATGATGTACGGTCTACCGCACATCAGAGTTAACAATTTGATATTGATTTTTTTATGTCATAGCAGTAAGGGTGATTTTTGTAGGTAGTCCAAGTGTAACTACCACAAACGTAAGGTTAACTGTATAAATAGGTGTATTAGTAGGTGATTTTTGTATTTCCGAATCAATCGTGCGCCGTACATCGATCGATATACAGGATGGCAGAGACATCGACGCGAATTCGGTTACCATGGATTCATTACATGAATCTGGACTTCCCCTGCGTTGAAATTTTTCGTCGTTTATTTAAAAAAAAAGATTGCTGTTCCATACATTTTGACCGCGTAGACCGTTTGCACTTTTGTAGGAAACACAAGATTTTTTTTTATAACCGACGAAAAATTTCTAAGTCGGGGGTCCAGAATCATGTACTGAATCTATGGTAACCGGATGCTCGTCGATGCCACCCTGCAGATACCAACTTACTTCAAAAATGGAATAACTGCACCGCGTGAAAACGATGAAGATTTAATCGTATACATATATTATTATTGAAATAACGGCGGGTGTTCACGCGGCATTGTTTATGATACGTGTGCTGTCACAATGAGTGACGCTCATTGGTGTTCATTGTTTCGGCCATTTCTACCGGTGCCGATATCGAGATTCACGTTCACTGTTACGTCACGGTGAAGTAATAATTATTACTAATTTTAGTGAGTTAATTCCTTCTGTGGTTTTGTTAGGAAGGCCTTCTATCAGGTGGATTACGGTAATCTTATCAGGAATATCTTAATTTGAATTTTTTACCTCACCTAACCATGTTTTTAAGACCGGTAGGTACTATCAGCATTTATCACCCCGCCTGTATTTAAATGATATATGATGTGGTTCGTCTTTGAATTTAGAATTGTACTCAGAATAAACTGCATGTGTAATAGAAAAAAAAAAGAAAAATAGGTTTATTTGTCACAGAAACACGTGCATACAAAACGATAAGAATATAATCAGAAAAATAAAACAAAATAGATCCACATTATAAGGCACATTATCACGAGCTCAAAACAGAAATAGTCGGCAGCTGCACGTCATGACTGTGACAAGAAGGCTTCCACTCAGCATGATGCTGTGCTATGAGGGACCCACAGCATAGCGCTGATTTTCAGTGGTCACCCGAAAAAGACAGGCTTAAGCAAATGGTGGTCCTCAGCAAGGTCACCAATAATTCGAACATTATAGGCTCTTGACTTTACTGCTGCTGCTGTGCTTACCAAGGGGTATCGTGTTACCCAGTAACTGGGTGGTAGAGGTCAGATAGGCAGTCGCTCCATGTAAAATACTGGTATTCAGCTGCATCCGGTCGCCGACACCAATACAGTTGGGAAAAGGCTGGCAGAGAAACCTATCTCAAAAAAACAAAATTAAAAAGATGATGATGGTGTTAGGCTCTTGACTTTGGCAGGTAATTTCTTAAAAAGTCGTTCCATTTTTTAATCAACTTCAAAAAAGATGGAGGCCATTTTACTTATGGGACCTAGTATCCGGAGACTAAAGCAGACACTTCGATCCTAGAATAATTCACTGCTTTGATGAACCTTAATTAAGTCGTGGCCGAATCCTTGTCTTTGATTATGCAATGAATTTAACCTGGCATTGAAAATTGGACACTTAATGGATGTTTATAAAGTTAGTAAATCGCCGATTAACTTGTTAACTTTAACACGAACTTCCAAATCTTTATGTTATTGCGCATCAGGATTAGTTTATTTGTAATGATGGTTTTAATATTTATTGGTGTTAAATTGGTATGATAATAATCTTTGCTAATGATAAGTTTTCATGAAATAGAACGCAGGTCACGTGATACATCGAAGCATTTAACTTATTAATCATTATCCATTTTATTCTTTCATTCATGAGTCCTCAGTCCTCAGTAAGGCTAAATCTGGCAATTTATGCACTTATCAACGCTCTGAGTTATGCTGTTTTGCCATCCATCGCCAACAGACTATTTTATAATAATGTTTGGTTTTCTTGAACTATCTTTAATCCCATGAATGCCATGTACAATCTGAATATGTTTTAATGATATGGTGTTTTATCCTTACAGGTCAAGGACATTGATGCGGAGAGCCACAACTCCGGGAAGGTGTCGGCGAGCTCCATAGAAGAAAAATTGTAAGTCTATTTTTGATTTCCACCTCTTTATTATGAAAACCCCTTTAATGGCTCTAGTACTAATATAGACACAGACAGTGATAAATAGGCCGTTAAATAATTTTTCGATATCGCATACATATCATACAATCATCATCACCTCCCTGCCCTTGTCCCACGTTACTTGGGGTCGGCGCAACACGTTTTCTCTTTCCATTTTCCCCTGTCAAAAGTCACGCTATCATTCACTCCCTTCTCTTTCATATCATTCCTCATACATCCGATAATTCTCTGGCTCTTCCAGTCATCGTCCCAATATTCCAACTTGCATACCTCAGTCTCACTTCCCGGGCTCGCTTCTTACGTTGCCCCTGCCCGGGGAGGTGCAACAACCCTTGTCCACTTCCCGCAGGAGCCGGGTGCTGCCCCTGCGCGTCGCCTGTGGGGTACGCCCTAGCCCTATCGCGCATTATATCATTTTTACTCATGTTACTTCAGGTTTTGGCACAGTTTTACAGTCGGCTGCCAGCCTGACACCAACCCTCGTTGGGAATGCGATTGTTGATGGTTTACCCGTGGTGAGATGTGATGGTCTATTCTTTCTCCGGGACCGACATAATAATGATCATATAATCCACTAAAGGGAGTCTACACTCAAACGCTGGATAAACGGGTCAATTTTGTCATTGCAAATCACAACCAGTTTAATCAGTACCTATGTGTCTATCCAAGTTCAACTCCAGCTTATCAATGCACGTTTAAATATGGGCTACTGTGTACAAACCTTTCACATTTACCATCCATTCATATCCACCACCAAAACATGTCCACATAGCACCAAAGTAGTGCATTTTTCTTACACTGTAAAACTGTCATTAGCTACCTAATAAAGGTTACAAAACTGCGTCAACTGAGCGCCGAGTCTTGCAATGTCTGATTAAAACTGCAACACAGTTACTATTACGTAAACTCAATAGTTATGTTAACATACACAAGAGTGGCCCAAATAAATGGTGCAAATAATAAAAAAAGTCCAGAGATGCTGGTATTTAAGTACAGCGCCTTTCAAAAGTGCGTGAGGTTCCGTAGGTAGGTATCTATTATTATTTTTCACGTTAATTAGTATTAGTTGATCTATAATTACGTTAACGCTAATCTAAGTTAACGCTGATATTGTGAAAGCACTTTTTCAGCAGCGAATAATATTCCAGCTCGATACAGTATTTTTTACAGCAAATAAAACTGATAGACGCGTATAATAACTTCTCTATCAAAATTAAAAAGTGAGCTTAAAAATATTAAAACTTTAATATCTCGCTAAATTCAATGCAACAATATAGAACCCACGACCGCCTGTCACCGAAGGTTTAGTATTGTCTGTGAGACTATAGGTGACATCCCAAGGTGATAATTATTAAGTTATCTTGATGAAGCAGCTACCGTATGTCCGGTTTTTATATTAAGGTGCACGGAACCCTGAAAACGATGTTTTTATGAAATGACCTTCGTTATCGACTTGTTACAAAATTAAATTCTACGAATAGAAATGTATCCGCAAGAAATAAACATATTAACTATTTATTCTTGAAGCCGTTTATAAGATTTACTATAGTTAAGTATATGGCACCTCGTTGTGTTCTGGTGTCTTCTCATAGTCCTATTAAAGCCCTAAAATTATCGAGAGGAATATCACCAAATGTGCTGCTACCTACCCTATATATATCAAGGGTTTACAATTAAAAGGGGTAATCATTTTTACAGCTGTTATTATAACCATTACGGAGGTTATTATGATCAGTTGAAAAAAAACGGGCAGTCATTTTATTTGTCGGCGGGTACTCACTGTGCTCAGTGTGACAGTAAAACATGAACTGTTGTTATAAAAAGAAAATTGGTCGGTTATTTCATCCTACATTGTCATTACAAAAAATTTACTCAAGTAGTGTAATAAAAGAATGGCCAGTAAAAATTTTCGAATGGGCAGTTAGGTAAATAGTTCGGCAGTTCATAGGTTAGGTCGGAACTGTGACCAAGTACGCGCGAGCAGAATTGGTCGCAGGGACTAAGCCAGGGCACCCCGACGAAATGGGTTAGGGTACAACTGTGACCAACCGCGCGCGAGCCGAGCGATCGAAGCGAGCGGTGCTACCACTTCCAAGTTAGATTTCTTACCGTCTAATACCGATTTGTTAACTGCCCACACGTAACTGCCCGTTAAGCCATTTTACTGCTTAGTATTTATTTAATTACCCATTTAAATATTTGTTATGACTCATTTTTATTTTGTGTACTGCCTAGTTTTTACTGCCGAACTTGTTGATAAACATGCATTTTGTAATTTTTCATTTATCAAAACTACAATAAACAACTGCCGCCTATCTAAGTCGAAAATCAATCTGCCCAGCCTTTCCCAACTACACAATGTTGGGGTCGGCTTCCAGTCTAACCGGATGCTATCTATTTATAAGTATGCCCATTATATGCCTAAACATAATCAGAATGGAACTAAGTAATCCATTCCCAGGTTTATAGGTACTACTCTTATTCCTGTATTGTAAAGTTAATGTTCCCAAGTTTATAACAAATCTGTTATCTAAACACTAAGGAAATTCATCGCAATATGCTTTCGCTGTATGCTTTGTACACAAAACGACTCTGACTGACTCAGCACTGTCAGATTGAAACTAAAGTGTTATTTGAAGCAAATATCTGTTGTTTCAAGACTCCAATGACACCTTCATGTTTTCTGAGGAGAAACTGAAATCTTAGTACATACTAAACCCTTAAAAATTTATTTTATTGTGTTTGTTGTGAGGGTGACTGTTTGGATTTCTGATAATTCTGATAAATTTGTAGGTGTGTAGTTATAAACCTTGAAAATGATGAATATCTCATCAGATATTCATAATTTTCACTTACCTACTTTTCACGTACTTTTACAAGAGACACACCATCAATCATCTATGATGATAAATATCAAATTCTCAACAAAATTAAATTAATTAAAACCCGCATTTTAAATTTAAACAAATCACTTTAATTTACCAATCACCAAATAAACCGCAGATTAAAGTTCATGGGAATTTACTAGTAAAATGGAGGAAGAGATTTGTGAAAATAAAAAACGTGTCTTGTTCGTCGAACTAATACAAATGCTTTAATCAAAGAAGGGGGCTTTTTATATATTATTACTGACAGAAGTGACAGATGAAAAGACAGTGACACTACATACAGTGTTGCAAGGCAAAATATACTAAACAAAATGTTAGGGTTGCCAACAAAAGTGTTTAAATCAAATCCAAATAAAACAAATAAATTATATTTACAAATCCTTCGAAGCTATTGACAATTTGGAAATATGATTTATTTGGTTTATTCAAGTATTCACATTTAATTTCATTAAGCGTTGTCTGAAACAGCTTACGTTGCTGAAATGTAGGAAGCTTGTGGGGTCACGACCGCAGGCATAACACACCGTCTCGTCTTATACAACTCAAATATTATCATAAATAATATAATGCTTATACCCGCGGAATGTTTATTGCAGACTGCAGTTTACACAAATTGAGAAATGGCAAAGTAATTCCATGTTAGAGGATTGATAGTCTGTTAGCTACATAACATTGTCGTGATTTACTAATTTTGCTTTAGACGTATCTTTCAATTTGTTGAGTAATAATACAGAGAGACGTCGAAGCTCTACGCGTCGTAAGGGTTAGGTTATTATTTTAGATGAACTTTTAATAAAACACCAAAAGATCAAAAAAATAAGTGAAAATCAAAACTGGAGCGTCATACGCATGTGTTGCTAAAATCTCAACAACATAAAATTGATATGCGTCAACTGTAATATCGCGTGGTAGACTTATAATAAGCTCCTGTATTTCCAGTTTAAAAACTATCAAAGTACGAAACATCCATAAAACAAATCTTAGTTTTCTACTTATTGAGCACTCCACGCAAAAAAGATTTAAAAAACTAGTAATTAATTTAGTCGTTAGTTTTGTTATTAAATATATTCATTTTAAAATCAATCTCAGCGTCGCATATTATGTTTATTTTGTGACGTAGGATAGGATTCTGGGTAAACGGAAAGAATCTGAAATCTTTCAATTCAATAGCGCCATGTGGCATGACAGAAATAAGAGATTATTATAAGAAGCCGCGCGTGGACGACTGCACACAATGGCGGCATTCAAACCTTTGTTGTTGGAGTATGGTTCAGTTCAGTTTCCGATGGTTATCCGACGTTTATTCGAGACCCCAGCACGAAAGCGCGACGCAAACGCTACGTAAATTCGAATCTAAAATGTACGTATTTTATACTATCCTACAGCATTTCGGATGTTTGCGACAAGCACAATGGAACTTCGAACAAGGATCACTTTATGGCAGTCATTTATAAAGTTAAAATTATACCAAAGCCTTTTCGTACTCCTTAATATTTTTAAAATCCTACAGCCATTTCATTATTATTGAAGACTTACTAAACAAAGTACAGACGGCAGCACATCAAGCTACCCGAAACTGTCAAATTTTCCCAATCAATCTTAAACCAAATGCTTTAGCAATAAAGTCGAAAATCTATTAAAGAAATTTGACAGATTGTAGTAGCTTGATGTGCTGGCGTCCATACATACCTACAGTCATATTCTTTCAGTATTTTTGCATTTTTTAACCGACGAAGAAAAAGGTTCTCAATTCGATGCGTATATTTTTCCCGTACCAAGATTTTAAAGCTATTTCTTCACACGACATGCTTTTGTTTATAAAAATGCATTATTTATTACGATAAACAGTTTATCGTAAATTAATTAGCTATGCAATGCAGAAGTACTAAAATAAAAATAAACTAAGGAACCAGTTAAAATAATAGTTATTAAAAATAACGCAACGATTGTATAACAAGCAGTTATATTTATTATGTCATGTGTGTTACATGTTATTTGTAAGATTACTGAAGAACACGCGAATTGTATTTGTATCGTAACGATACATATATCAGTCGTGTTATATTTCGGTTGCTCATACATATATTCTTTAAAACTATATTTTGTTATTCTTAGGTCTTCTTCATAGTAGCAAGTTATACCTTTAATTTAATAGTGGTGAAAAAAATTGGTCTAAGTAATCTAAAAAGTCGTAAACATGGACAGCATGGACTCGGAAAGAAGGAGAAAAATTAAAAAAAAAAGGTTTTAAGGTAGGGATAGTAAATAAATCGTGGTGTGCGTATGCCCAAGACTCTTTACAAGGTATGAAAACGTTTCGCGGGATGTTCGAAAAAGTTACTTTGGCCTCTGGCATAGGCAACTGAAGGAACACGGGTGGGTTTTAGTCAGTAAAAGTCTGACACGCCCTCCCGCTCTGCCCAGAGCAGGAGAAGTCATTTGATGATTTCCCACCAAAAAAAAAGGTATGAAAACATTAATGTCGGTCAGGTGTAAACTCTCAAGTTTCGCTATAAGTCTAATGTAATAAAGGCCCATATTCACGATGTAAATTAACTTTGACAATTGTCTAATATCCTTGTATGCAGCAGCACCATAATACGATATGGGTAATTGTCACGCGGTTACATTAATTACTAAGTATGACACTTCTGAATTAATTCAATGTTAATGCTTTTGTATGTATTTACATATTTACATTTTTAATCTCAACAGAATTTCTGAAGAAGAGTGCCACCCTTGAGACAATACAAATCATTTCGACACAGAATGACAGACAGCAAAAACAAAAGTGCGTGCAATAATAAGCGTGTATGTACTCTTATAGTAATATGTGCACATCTTAATGTTCCATATTGCGTATAATTACGTGAAACTTTAAGCGCACTTTGAATGCTGAGCGTCGCTTGCGATTTCGCTTACACACAATAATGACTTGAAATCGTATTGGATTGGAGAAAAAGTTTTGAAATTTTAATAATTGTTTTGTATAAAACTGTGATTCTTAATAGCTTGCCAGTAGGGTTTTATTGCACTAAAGATATAAGATTGTTTTAATTATTTGTATCATTAACGAATTGACCAATGCTTACTTATCTAAACAAATAAATAAAATTGAAGTGTCTGTTTGTAATGTCGAAATAACAGTTTTTTACTAAATGCATATTAAAGTATATACGGTACCTATAACCAAAAACAATTTTTTAATTTTTTATCTCTGTTTGTTCCGGCTAATCTCTGAAACGGCTGGATTGATTTTGACAGGACGTTCACTGCCAGATAGCTAATGTAACAAGGAGTAACTTAGGCTACTTTTATTTTATAAAAAGAATTAGGGTTCCGCGCAAAAAAATTAAAACCCATGAAATTATGAACAAAAACCGGATTGGAAAAAATCTTTTTGCATTTGGTAGCCTAATTTTCGAGGATGGTTATAGGCTATTTAAAATCACGCTACAACTCTTAGGAGCCGAGCAAAAGGAAAAATAAATCAGTAAGAACGCTAAGCGAAAACGAGGGAGTTTTATTAAAATGTGGCTGTTATTTTAGTGTATTGTGTGTATCTTACGACTTCCACGGGAGCAAAGTCACGGCGCACAGCTAGTTGTAAATAAAGACGTTTTGTAAGTTCCCAACTTACTTGCTGTAGCTTTCCACGTCAGCTTACCGACCGCTTATCTCTAAACATAAAAACGTGTCACAAAACACAGAATGTAAGTAATGTTATACTTAATTCTTTCTCACAGTTCTTATCTCCATATGTCATACAAGATCATACAGTTCTGTAAAAACTATTAAGTTTCCGTGACTAAAATTGCTGGTGTTTGATTGTTACGTGTAACTCGGGTTCAGTAAATTATTTCATAGTTTTATGGTTTTTTACCAGAAAATGTTACTCCTTCTTCTGGAAATCTTTCGTTACAGGCCGATTTCAGACGAGCAATACCGGTAATTATAAGAACGTTCGTATTCTAATCTCAGTCACAATCTGTCGAAAAATTATATAGCGTTTACCTACATTTTTGACATTTGATTGTCGGTGAGAGAGATTGCGATTAGATTTTAAACGTTTTTAATACGGGAATTGGGCTTCAGATGGCAGTTACTTGAAACTGATGTTTGTTGAACCGGTATTTAGGTAATTAAATAATTCAACCATTCTCATACTTACTTTGTACCCTATACAAAGAAAGAAAAGAAAGAAAATACAGTGGATTTCGGGTATAACGACAATGAAGGGACCACTCTATTTTCCTCGTTATATCCGGAAGTCGTTACAGGCAAAGGTAAAGAGATACAGACACGTACACATGTGTAGTTTATATTAATTTATTATTGAAAATATTTGCACACATAGAAAATGTGTAATATTAGTTTGCTTCAATTTATTTTTTTGTGCTAGTGTACGCTGTAGGGTGTATTCTATTTTCATTACTTCTTCAATATCTATAATATCCTTTCCATCACCAAATAAACAGTATCTTTTAAGCTTTGTTACAACACCTAACACATCCTTAGTTGTAGGAATCTCACCTTCCTTGCAATCTTCTTCTTCCTCCTCATTTTCCTCATCTTGCGTCGTATGTGATGGAACAACAGTTTCAACAATTTCACTATCGGACAAATCGCTAGTAGTGATAAGTTAACTGTCAATATCAACATATGTTGCCCAGTCCGCAACATTTGTTCCGCTTGATGATACTGTAGTCAGTTGTGCCAATGGTATGTCCAATTCATCATCGGAGTCGTCGTCAATTGTTGTGATAGCCGAAGATTTACGGAACCCAGCGTGTAGAAAACACTTTTTGATCGTATCTGGAGTCACCCGAGCCCATGCCGTAGTTACCATTTCAATGGCATCTAAAATATTAACGGAAAACGGGCCTGCCGAGTTTTCAATGTCGTTCATCATTTTCTGTACTAAAATCTTCCTATAATGACTTTTGAGGGTTTTAATTATCCCTTGATCAATCGGTTGAATCACTGATGTAGTGTTTGGTGGTAAAAATGCCAGTTTTATGTTGGTCAAATTCTCTATTTTAGGATGAGCTGGGCAATTGTCAATAAATAAAATGATCTTCTTTTTGTTATTTCTTAACTGGGAGTCCCATTTGCGTAGAACTTTTTCGAAAATCTCTGAAGTCATCCAGGCCTTTTTGTTTGCTTCGTAATCAACTGGCAAAGATTTAACATTTTTGAAACATCTGGGTTTTTTTGCCTTGCCTATGACCAATAATTTTCTTTTTTCCCCTGCCATACTTGATGCAACAAGCACGGTGATTCTATCTTTTGATAATTTTCCACCAACGCACTTTTCCCCTTTAAATTTCAAGGTTTTGTCAGGAGTTAACTTAAAAAACAAACCTGTCTCGTCAGCGTTCCATATTTGGCTATCAGTATAACCTTCAGTCAATTTTGGGAAAACTGTTTTTAGCCAGTTGTCACAGTCACTTTGCGATACACTAGCGGCTTCTCCACAAACTTTGCCTACTACAATATCGTGTCGTTGACGAAATCGGTATATCCAGCTTTCCGAACACTCAAAATCCATTTTTCCAAACAGTCTGCCAAATTGATTAGCCTTTTCTTGCAGCAGACGACCGCTCAAAGGTACGTTTTGGCTTCTTTGGGCTTTGAACCACATTAGAAGGGCATTTTCGATATCTTGATGCGTCGGTTTGCGGTTTTTCTTAATTTTTAAGGATTTGGATTCAAAGCATTCTAATATTTTATCACGGTTTTTCCACATCGTAGATACTGTTGAATGGGAAACTTTGTACTCTTTGCACAAATCAGCATTGTTTTCACCGTTTTTCAATTTTGAAATGATTTCCGCCTTTTCTTTAACAGTGAATGTGCGTCTAGCAGCCATACTTATTCAAAAGTTTACTAAACCCAGTTGCTACTCAGAATATCACTTTGTAACTGAACCATAAAAGCTCCGAAACGTACACGCTTCCCCTACCTACTTAGTTGATATCTATAAACAAAAGGTAAAGGTCTCCACACTTGCTGACCATCTGTGTGCAATGGATGTAAACAAAAGATAAGAAATGTTTGTGAAAGAAAAAAATCTTTGTGTCTTTGGCGGCCGACTCCGGTCGCAATATCTGCATGGGATTTCTAGGAATTTGTTACAAATGATTCATTAAAAACAGTCGCTACACCCGAACTCGGCGTTACATCCAAAGTCGCTATAGCCACATGAATTTTGTACTAAAGTATGCTTTAAATTCAAGGGACTTAGATTTAACGTCGCTATAGGTAAATGGTCGCTACAACCAAGGTCGTAATAAATGAAATCCACTGTAGGTTTATTTTCGGTAAACATGACGTAAAAAAGAACACAAACACAAAAAGAAACAAGTTAAGGGAAAATATGCGTCACATCCACGCAAAATTGCCATCGCTCAGCATAATGCTGCGACCTTATGCGAGACGGTTTTCAGCGACAGCTGGCGTTGACGTGATGACGTCAGCCGGTGCAGCACGCAATGAAATTTAAAAAGAAACAAAATGAACATACAATACTTAAATCTATAATACCGCTATACGGAAAAAAAGATCGTCTTCTATATCAAGATGTCAAGATTCGGTATGATTCACAGTCACTGACAGTACCTACGTTTACAGTACAACGACACCAACAAAAAAAATCGGACCATTAGATATAAAATGTGTCATCCATCTTGCGACCCACCCCCACATGACGCAGCGTTATGCTAATACCACGATTGCATACAATTGCACCGAACACCTCGACTTTATGCGCCTGTATGATTGATGTATATGACTTGTATGAACAATGTTGTTGTTACGTAATGATTATGAAACACAATGGTGTTTACTGATTTCCTGTGTTATTTTGTTGGTATGTCGGTTTATGGTGATTTGAGGTCTGTGTGAGGCTGTATGAATTGATACGATGGTATAGTTGATCATTTCCGACAGTTTTACTGTTTGGTAAATATCGATTGCTGCTAATATTTTGGGAAACAATAAAATAAAACAAACAAATTTTGCAGCACTCAATTATAAAAAAAAGTTGATGAAAAATAAAGAGATGATTTACCAACCCTTTAGTGTTTAAACTTAAGACACTACTTGAAAATACAAAATCCATATTCACATAATGAATTCAAAAGATATGTAGGTCGTAAAAGCAGTATTTTTATAAGATTTCGAAGAAAAATAATACGCGAAGCACATAATCTCGGTAAAAATCAGTTCAGCGCGTTGATGTCTTTTGCACCGCGAGCTTGGGCAGTTGGTCACGTGACTCAAAAATGTTATTTTATAGGCTTTTGTATCACGTTTTATGGACAGTAACTTAATTACGTGCTTTGATTTAATATTATTGTGGTTATGTAAGAAGTTAGATTTTCAGAGTAACAAAGTTAGGGTCAATGACATTTACTCTAGCGAGATGTGATTACGATAACTCACGTTAATATTATCTAATAATATGAACATTGAACGTATCTAAAATAAACATTAAAGTCAAATCATTTATTTCAATTACGCATGGTGTTTTGAAAGTCAAGCAATATTTTACACCAAAAAGTCCACTAGACTTGTATCATTTTCTCTTCCCGAGAGGCTGATAATGTACTTACGTGATACGGTACAACAGCACTCTACAGTACGCGTCAAACTTTATGGCGTCTGTGAAGTGCGCTACTCGCTACGCAGTACCGCACCCCTCACCCCCGCTGATAAGTGAATTTGTTACTGCGCAGCGTCTCACCTCATGTTGTCTTGTTTCTTTTTGTGTTTGTGTTCTTTTTAGCGTCATGTTTAGCGTCATGTTTAGCGCAAACAAACGTATTTTCTTTCTTTCTTTTATGTTGCGAGCCGCCATAAAGTTTGAATCGGGCTGTACCTTGAACCATTTTCACCATTGACTTTGTGATGACTATGTATGCATATTCAATGTATTTCTAGCAAATAAACGTTTGATTTGATTTATTTAAAAAAAAAATTGCTCGTGTCATGTTATCAATTTTATTGATATCAGCCCGTCAGCAAAGTAGTAGCTGGGTTTACCAGCTTCAGCTTCATTCGATTTCGAGTAGGGAACCCGTACCCAGGGTGCGCGGGACGTACACTTAAGTATCAAAACTTGTGAAGGCCATTACGATACCAAGACGACACGGAGCGGAGGTCCCCCCAACAAGACGACACGGAGCGGAGGTCCCCCCAACAAGACGACACGGAGCGGAGGTCCCCCCAACAAGACGACACGGAGCGGAGGTCCCCCCAACAAGACGACACGGAGCGGAGGTCCCCCCAACAAGACGACACGGAGCGGAGGTCCCCCCAACAAGACGACACGGAGCGGAGGTCCCCCCAACAAGACGACACGGAGCGGAGGTCCCCCCAACAAGACGACACGGAGCGGAGGTCCCCCCAACAAGACGACACGGAGCGGAGGTCCCCCCAACAAGACGACACGGAGCGGAGGTCCCCCCAACAAGACGACACGGAGCGGAGGTCCCCCCAACAAGACGACACGGAGCGGAGGTCCCCCCAACAAGACGACACGGAGCGGAGGTCCCCCCAACAAGACGACACGGAGCGGAGGTCCCCCCAACAAGACGACACGGAGCGGAGGTCCCCCCAACAAGACGACACGGAGCGGAGGTCCCCCCAACAAGACGACACGGAGCGGAGGTCCCCCCAACAAGACGACACGGAGCGGAGGTCCCCCCAACAAGACGACACGGAGCGGAGGTCCCCCCAACAAGACGACACGGAGCGGAGGTCCCCCCAACAAGACGACACGGAGCGGAGGTCCCCCCAACAAGACGACACGGAGCGGAGGTCCCCCCAACAATCGGGACCTCGGGACCTTGTTATTTACCAATTAGGCATGCATTAGTAGTAAGAAGTAGGTAGTTTTAGTTTCTTGTCTCATCAGATTCGTTCATCTCGCTGCACTCGAGAGGTGGCCTTTGAACTCTTCCGTAGTTGGAAGAAGGCCGTCATTCATAGCAATGGTTTTTATTTAAATCTCATGGAATTGTTTGTTTTTTTTTGTTATGTTCTGATATGACCATGGATATTTCAAGGAGTTTAGAACAGTGGTGATCTTTTGAAGGTCTCAATACCCTCAAATACTACTCGTACTGTTTTGTTATTTTATTTTATCAAACCTTCTTCAAATAATTGTTGTTGTTTTTTTAATTATTTAAAAACAAAAAAAAATCCATACCATACAACATACCATTTATTATCGGCTTTATCAATGATTTTACAATATTAATATGGCACAAAACACGGGACTTTCCGTTTCTGTAAAACGTGCGGTGTGACCACAGATGTGACTTTAAAATCCATTAACTTTTTGCTAACTACTTGGGCATTATTTAACTAATTGATGCTGCGGTTTGAAACTTCCAAAAATAAAACAAGGGTACTGATTTACAGTGATGTTTATCGAAGTATCGATTGTTCTAATATTAACTATACCTTCCATATACGTAGGATGTTCAATGTATTCTCGGTATTCGGTATGGGGGTGATTTACTATTAATGTGAGTAATTAGACTAATTAATTAATTAATGACATTATCTGAGGGTAAAAAAGTTAAATTTCATATAGGTAGTTGTGATCATTAGTTTGCTTAGTCAACGACTACTAGAATGGCTATCGTGACAATGTTGAAGAAAATCGAGCATCGCTCTGTGGTTAAATTCCTTACCGAACAAGGAAAAATTCAAAAGACTATCCACGAAGAGATGGTGGCTGTTTACTAAGATGCACCTTCATTATCTACGGTTCAAAAGTGGTCAAGTGAATTTAAAAGGGGCAGAGAGAGTATTGAAGACGACGCTCGCTCGGACGGCTTGGTTACTGCCTCTACCGAAGAAAACGTGGAAAAAGTTGAGAAGCTCTGGAGGATGCCCAAATGAAGATGAAAATGATAGCAAAGATGATCCACCTCTCCGTTGGTACCTACCGTGTACACCATGACCTTCATCATGACCTTCTTTATCTTTCAAAAGTCAGTGCAAGATGGGTGCCGCGAATGCTCACGGCGGGCGGCGCCTCAAAAACAAGTGCGAATCGAATGCTGTAGAGAGTTTTTAGAGCTCTGTGGTGAAGTTCCATCAAGTGTTTTCGATCGACTTTTTACTGGAAATATGGGTTCATCTTTATGACCCTTAAAATAAGTAGGAGTCCATGCAGTGGCACAAGAAGGGTACTGCCTCCCTAAGAAATTCAAAGTCGTTCTGCTTACCGGAAAAGTCATGGCCAAAGTCCGGTGTGTTGCTTCTTCACGACAACGCCCCGGTCCACACGGCGCGTGTTTCCAAGGCCGCTGTACGAGATTGTGGTTACGAAGAAATTAATCACACACCCTTTTTTTACAGCCGATACCGTGAACACATTGAATGAATGCCCTTACTTTTGAATCATTTGCAGTACATCGCTGTAAGTCGCCCTTGAATAAACTACGGTTACATACACTATCATCGGTTGGGTCTTGAATGAAGTCATTTTGGGGATTTGCCTAAATCATTTAAACCGAACATGCCTTATGTATTCTTTAACATAGTACGTTTTCAAAAATCCTGCATTAAATAAATACTTAGGCCTACTGTCCACGGACGCGTAGCTTCATAGACGCGTATTCGTCATTATACGCTAGGAGTACGCCTGCTCACAGCTTACATACAAAACTATGAAACTGTCGACGGAGCGGCAACGTCGCGCTCGCGTCGCTACATGCAGACTTCATGACGCCTGCAGAACCGCATGTCATACTCCGGGCGTACATCGAGCGAAAGCACGTGTTTATTTTTGTAAAAATGGCGGGAACGGCTGCGAAATTTGTTCATTTAGTAGAAAAATATCCGTGTTTGTACAACAATAATGTCTTTGGCGACTTCGAATGTAGTAACATGCTAATATAACGTCTTCGTCGTCCGACGACATCGTCACAAATGATTGAAAACGTACGCGTGTAATACGCTTCGTGGACAGGGTTCAGTACGCTGGGCTGCTCAAGCTGTTTGGCGTATTTTGAAGCGTTTATGAAGCTACGCCTCCGTGGACAGTGACACTTATTCATAAAATTCTCGTGTTGTGATGTTTCGCCATCAGCTGTTATTGTATTCCGTCAATTTCTATTCAAGAATCATAGCAGAAACAAAAGAAAAGGGCTTTGTTTTATTGTTCTGAGAATTAAAGTCGGGCGCTCCTCGTTGAAGACATTCGCTTACCTTAATTACTCCGAGGTAAACCTACTCCTAATTTAGTCAAATATTACCAAATCGAAGTACAAGAAATCTTAATTGAGTTTAGGTGTTAAAAGTGGCAGTATGTACGGAAGAGTATCTCGGTTCATACTCTTTGGAAACGAGGGAGGCACTTTGAGAAATCGCCGGATAATCCATTTTCCGCATCTAATCTGCCTTAATTGTACTCTTCAGAATCTGATCGGTCGTGTCACGTAAGTACCTAATATTCGCATAGCTGTTCTATGCAAGGTGTAACATAAATAACGCACAACTTCTTATGGGGTCATTGTACTCATTACTATGAACAACTTGTACTATGGGACCAAACGTGAAATCGTGAAAAAAATATCAGATGTTCCCTACATTTTGGCGAGTCATGCAGCTGATTTTTTTTTCGCGATTGCAGATTTGGTGCCATAGTAAAAAGTAGTTCATAATGATGAGTACAATAACCCCTTAAGAGGTTGTACGTTATTTATGCTAAACCTTGTAGTCAGTGTTCTTCAGATATTATTAGAGCCCGTTTTGTAGTTTAAAAAACTAGGAGTTCCTAAATCGATAACGCTTATCAGTATAAATAATTGTACAGCTTCCGACGGCTATTTATCAGTAGGAAGTGTCCTTTCTTGCCTGTTGGTTCTTATCTGTTATTAATCACCCCTTATAACATTGACGCCTGTGTCTTCTGCAATAAACTATCCTATTTTATTGTCTTTAAATGATGACAATAATGACACATTTCCTTCTTCAATTGACTAAGATATTCACCACGTCTTCGCACATTGTTATAAAATCCCTTTTCATTGCAAACAAATCGCGTAATTAACATTCAATTAGGTACTAGTAGGTAATAATGACAAAGCGTTTACGCATGCGTACAACGGAACGACACATTGTCTCTGCCCTTCCTTCTTGTAACAGCCTACAAGTCACTTAACAAAGAAAGCTTCGTATCGGTAATTATGTTTATTGTAATATTCAGTTTTACCCTTTGTTGTGAGGTGAGATGGCTCGAGGCTCAACACTTCCGTATTCGACAGATATTAACTGCATATTGTTTTGATAGAAATTATGATGATCAATTAACTTGTGTGCATGATGTGTTAATAAATAGTTGGTTAATGTGGTCGGTAATTACAGGTACTTAAGGTAGTAATTTGGTACTTAAGTATTTTTTGTTTGTTAGCTTACGAAAAAGGCGCCTTGGAATTTATAATTTGAAAGAAAAATATGTAACTATGTGAAGGAAGTAGTTCTTGAATGCTGTCATCACTATCACAGGCATATAGAGCCTCGCGCACATGTGGGAGTGGCGCGAGGAGGCAGGACGCCGGGGCGTAACTCTGTTGCCGCGAGAAATCGTGGCACGGCGGACAGAGCTCCGGCAGGATCTCATGGCGGCATGGAGAGTGCGATTGTCGCAACCCAGCGCTGGGCACGCCACAATTGCGGCGATAAGTCCCCTCTTTGAGGAGTGGCTGGAGAGGCGCCACGGCGTCCTCACCTTCCGCCTGACGCAGGTCCTCACCGGACACGGGTGCTTCGGGAGGTACCTGTTCCGGATAAGGCGGGAGGAAACGCCCGGGTGTCACCACTGTGTGGATCGCCCGGAGGACATGGCGGAGCATACGGTGGAGGTCTGCCCGGCTTGGGCGGAGCACCGCCGTGTCCTCGCGGAAGCGATCGGCGGCGGCGATCTCTCGCGTCCGGCCCTGGTCCAGGCCATGGTACGGAGCGAGAGTGCATGGGAAGCCATTACCTCCTTCTGCGAAGCAGTAATGCTCGTGAAGGAGGAGGCGGGACGCGTGAGGGAGAGGCAAGCTTTGCACCCTCACGCCCCTAGTCGCCGCAGGAGACGCCCTGGGCGTCGGGAATTGGCAGCTGATTCCCGGCCACCGTAGGCGCGGGCTTGCGGACGGCGAGCAATGGGTAGCTCGCCGTCCGGTAAGGACCAGGCCCGAGTCGACGGCGCGTCGTGTTCCACGCGCGCCTCAAAGAGATGTCAGCACTATTGACGGGGTCCGCTAGGGCCGATGCCAGCTAGGGTTGCGGGATGTTCGAAAGAGTTACCGTGGCCCCGGCACAGGCAACAGAAGGAACACGGGTGGGTTTTAGTCAGTAAAAGTCTGACACGCCCTCCCGCTCCGCCCAGAGCGGGAGAAGTCATTTGATGATTTCCCATCCACAAAAAAAAAAAAGGCATATAGAGCTCTCTCTCTCTCTAGAAGTTGCTCAATACTTCATCAATATTGAATCGTTTTATTGACATTCTATTTTGTGATTTCAGTTTTCCCCTCACAAAGTAGGAAACGTCTTGGCAATGATTCCAAAACATCCATCCATATTTTCCGAAAAAGAGGATGACTACATCCATATAGTTCAAAGTCACGTACAAAAGTAATTTGTAGCTATAGTAGATCACTCACGCGCAGGATATAGTAGCGTTTGCCTCAATTGCACCTACTAGCTCAGAATAATGAATAGTGACATGACACGCAAAGATTACTCGTACATAAACGTTATTGTTTCATTCATAAAAGTACGTGTAGTGTATGGAACTGATTTATTATTATTCTTTATGTATGTGCTATGGTTGACCTAATGAAGTCAAAAAATCATCATGTATTTGTAACCCTAGCGATTATTATCACTCGTATCTATCCTACAGCTAATCTGTGAACAGCGTTGTGGGCTGCAATATTGTCCATAATTGTTGTGTATTTTTTATTTCCATGTTTTATATTGTAGCTGTTTGTTGTTCCTTTTGAATAAAATAAAGCGTGGTGAGAAATTGTTATGGGAAAATCTTCTTTCGTGTCATCTATAGCCGTTTATTTCCGCAGGCTCAGTCAGACTATCGCAATATGAAAACTACGATGACACACGTAACAAAATTGTCTCATAGTAACAGTAGTAAACATGTTCTATCCCTTTCTTTCTTTAATTGGATAGGGTTCTACCAAATGTGTATTGTTTTGCATAGTGTGTATAATTAACAGTGATCGGAACAGGTAGAGCTATTTAGGTTCATTGACCGCAAACATTGATGTTAATATGGATATTCCACGGGATTCCGATTGATACACGGGATTTTATTGAATTTCATTATTTTTGTCAATATGTATAAAAATGGTTTATGTAAGCCAATAAGCGCATGAGCGACGTTGTAAATTTTACGTCAACAGCGCGCTATAAAACTTTTTGCCAAGCGCGCGACGTTGCCGCTGTGTAATAATGAAGTGTAATCTTTCATTAATCCCGAAGGCAAGAATAGTTTTTTTATGATTTTACTACTTAAAAACCAAATCCCGGGAATCGGGGAATATCCACATTATTCTAACCTATGGCAAGTACATAAAACAGCCCTACCTATTCCGATCTATAATAAATTAATAATTAAGCATGATACACTATTTAAAACAACATACCGTGTAACATCTACTCTAACCGTGATCTATGTTCCCATATTGTTATTTCTTTTCCCAACAGAAAAGGCTCGGATATCAATATCATATCACTACATATTTATGTATATTATGATTATAAAACGAAGTCCTCCCGCCGCATCTGTCTGAACGCTATAAACGCAAAAACTACTGAACGGATTTTCATACGGTTTTCACCAATGGACGGAGTGATTCATGAGGAAGGTTTAAATGTATAATTTATTTAGGTTTTGTGTAAATTGACTGAAATATGACGTTGATTGATGAAGATGTCGGAAAAAATCATGACGACTGGGAGCTTTACTGGCGTGCGCCGCGTAAACCAATAGAGTTATATGAAAACAATGTATTACGGAATTAATACATTGTTTACCTGGATTAGCACATAGGATATTTTTAATCCCGGTAATACGTTCCCGTGGGATATTTTCCGACATCCACGAGGACGAAGCCGTGGGCTAGTTAACACTAAAACAAAAATGAACCTTTCTGAACCTAGAGGTCATCTATTTAAATATTTAAGTATTTTGCCACCAATTATATGCACTCGATTTCGTTCAAGTAATTGCACAATTTATTTAGCAATCGACCGACAGATATCCATCTATTGTATTATTCTTAACCTGATTATGTAATAGGTAATAAATCACGAATAGTTACTAGTATAATAATTAGGAAAATTAATTATATTTCGTAATGCGTCATGAGATACATCTTTGTTTAAAAACAAAAGATTTATACGCAAGTTCTAGGTTTAAACATTGAGTTATTAATCAATTTATGTAATTGCACGTCTAATTGATTGATTGATTTGATCATGAAATTATCTTGTTTTCATGCAAGAGTTTAATAGTTGATCTATTAAACTCTTGCTATGTTATAATTAAATAAGCAAACCGAAGTAACGTTTGTCTTCGTGTATCGATGGTAAAGATTAACAGAATATTTATTGAAATAAACAAAAAATATACAAAAGATTTTCCTGTGCAATACTCTACAGTCTGCTAAGATTTCTAACGAAACTAGAATTATTAATGGCGTGGATAGAAAATATTGCTAAATAATTTGAATCAAATTAAAACTGTACATACTGTAGCGAAATAAAAATGAAAATTCACCATAAACATGTACAATAATTGAAAAAGAATCGGACCAGAAAATATATATAAAAAGCTAATATTGAATATCATAAAAAACTTGCGGAGCAGGCAATTTGACTTAAATTAAAAGACACCACGAGAAAACTTAAGGTAAGCTGCATCGGATGGTTAATTCATAGTCACGCATTAGGTTTCCGACCTAGGGAATCGATTGCCATCGGTTTTTTTAGGTTCATGACCACTAAATTTTGTAAACTTTCAAAGGAATATTATCATATAATGATGAACCTAAGTAATCCCGATAGCGATCCGATTAATCTTAGCAAAAATCAACTACTATTAAAATGTTAAGGCTAAAAGTACTAATAACTAAAATAGTTAAGTTTGATGGCCCAAAATTAAATAACACGTCGATCCTGACGAAACGCAACCTCGAAGCGTAGCATGCCTCGCCAGAAGGGCCGGAAGCAGCCCCTTTTATCTGGTTCTATACCAAATTCGAAGAATATCTTACACCATTTGTGCAAAACTCAACAATTTAAGTTGGACGAGTGTAGATAACAGGAATAAGTTAAACAGATTAGGAATTATGGTAAAGTATGAACAGTAAAAACGTACTTGATTAAAACGTTGAAAATGTATAAGAAAGTCCGTCTTCAATCCCAATTTTTTTTCTGTAACTCTTTTCTTAATAAAAAATTAGAACCTTATTAACGTCAAAAACAGATATTGAAAATTTAAAACTTTAAGATTGAACAGTTGATGACCATACGAACTAGAAAAAATAGGTTGAATAGGTTACAACCGTAGTGGTGACGCTGCAATACACATCGGCTAAATCTTTTTATTTTCTTAAATTTAAGAAACGTAGGTATATACGTATAATATTCAGTGACAGTTCACTCCATAAGTAACGAGACTGTTACCAATATTACAAAAATTGTACGAATAAATAATTTAGGGCTTTAAACATGTTTATGGCCCAGTAGGATATATAATGCATGTGAACAGTGTGTCAAATGTCGTACGTAATTGTGAAGTTTTCATGTACGCTGACGATATGTGTCTTGTTTATGCCTCTAAAGATATAGCTGAGGCACAAAAGTGTATACAAGATGACTTTGAAAATATTAGCAAATGGGCACACGACAATGGAATTATGTTAAATCTTTCAAAAACTAAATGTATGCATATACACTCGCCATATAATCGAAATGCTAAATCTGTAAATAATGAATACCTCACAGTGATAGGACATACCTACGAATGTTTGCATCGAAATAAATGTAACTGTAACTGTGCAAAATTGGACGACGTAGATAAATTTAAATATTTAGGTCTAACAATAGATAAGAACTTTAACTGGAGATTACATGTAAATGACATTTGCAATAGGCTAAGATCGGTGCTAAGTAAGTTTTACCAATTAAAAAATGTATTAAACAAACAGACATTAAGAGTGGTGTATTTTGCACTAGCCGACTCGCTAATGAGCTATGGACTCCTTGTGTACGGGCGAACCTTTGTTACATATTTAAGAGATATTAAAGACATACAAATAAGACTTATAAAGTTTCTGGTCAGTAAAAATGTTAAAGATAAGTGCAACAAAGAATATGATAAGTTATTTCCCATCTGTAAAATTATACCCATAGATAAAAAAATAGATTATTTGGTAGGTCTGGAATATTATTACAATGATAAATATAAAGTTAATGTTAAAAACAAGTACAACACACGTAGGGTTAGAGAGAATAAACTGGTTCAACCACAGATAACAAATTATTATGGTAAGAGAACATCGAAGTATTTGGTACCTAAAGTATTTAACAAAATAGATGTATTAAGAGAAGAAGTTAAAATTAGTAAAGGATCACTGAAGACGAAGTTAAAAAACATTATACAGGATGGCAAACAGAGCTAAATACATTTATATCTTATAAATGTATTTAGTTCGGTTGTATCATATTATATCATTATCTTATAAATGTATTTAGTTCTGTAAACCTTAACAGCATAATATTTAAGTAATAGGTATGTAAGTAAGGTGGTATATTGTTTTGTTATAAAAGAGTACCTCTCGCCATCAAACGTAAAAGTTTGGCGAGTTTAGAAGTAAGTGACACCTATGTATTATATTATCAGTAAATAAATAAATAAAAAAAAATAAAAAAAATGTGGTACCACAAAGCTATGATTCACTTTGATGCAAATTCACAAAAATGTCCCAATCTTCCATCTCTTCGTGTGCACTGGCTGCCAGTGCTGGCTGATAGCGCATTAGATAGAGCCTCGTTTGTTTGCCTTGAGCCTTGACATCCATGCTCCGTCGACGATATCTCTGAGCATTTTTTTGCTGTGGTTTGAGGCTTACCCGGTAAATGGCCAGGCTGCTGTTTTATCTCGTTTTCACCTGTATTAGTTTGTGACGGGTGTTTGGTGTACATTTTAAAACAATGTTGACTTTCATCAGACCATAATTTCAGTGTCTCGTACTTTTTAGTGTACATTTGGTATTTTAATATGTTTTTTCTAAGTTAGAAACGAACCACATTCAAGGTTATAGCTAAGGCTAACTATGGTTACTAACCATAAAATAGTTAGGCCCTATATAGATATCCGTTGGTTAGCTATGGTTTAACTATTTTACTACTTCTGCCATAATTATTCGATTACTCAAACTCAAACTCAAAGCATTTATTTCAATTAAACCAATCACAGGCACTTTTGAATTGTCAAAGAGTCAGTTAGTTAGTCAGAAAATTGAAGCTAGTCGCCCATTCCAAAACGTAGATCTCTATGGAGAAGAATGGGCAATAAACTCCATGGACACTCTTTTAAATCAAAATTTACAAAATCCTGGGTAGGTACATTGTTATTTTCTTGTTGCTTCTATATGTGAGAACAATGTAAAAAATAGATAATTAAAACAATTTAAAACATAAGATTAAAAATAAGCCCTGGCAGCTAAGAGATGACCAGTCTCCACTGACGGCGCCCGTTCACGAACATGACGCGTGGATTAATTAATTCATACTTTTAAATAGCTAATGTCAAAGGTATTATTACGAAATAAACTACGTGATAACACAAGTCGAACGTCCGTCGCTTGTCACACACAACAATTAAAAGCGAAAGTGACATCCTTATTAGGAGGCTCTATTATAGTCAACGCTACGGTAAATCACAATGATACGGTTCGTTCGGATAGAGCGCGAGCGTTTGAACCCACGTGGAGGACACAAGTTATGAGAGAAAGCGGTATGCAAAAAACGTTACCAAGAACAAAAGCGGCTTCAATGAGAACAAAAGTCGATCCTTTTATTTTAAAGTTGATTTTCAGCAGTTTACAAACTTTTAAGTAAAATGAAAAAAGCTAAAGACACGACTGAAACTTTTATCAATTCTGCGTCGTCTCTGGCAGTCATCCTGTCTTACTTTAGCTCGATTTGTCATATTTCCACCCGGGTTAAATTAATTAAAAAACATCACAACTTCTAACTCAAACTAAAACAGAAGTTACCGCTTCAATCTTTGATCTAAAAGTACCTTAACTGGCAACCAAGTTCGCTAACCTCCTCCACCTTAACCCTCACCTACCAATGGAAAGCCTCGGACGTGCTTCGCTTTAATTGCATTATCAGTGCGCGCGCAGGTCCGTGGCATTGAACCGCCATGAACCGCCACTGGCCGGTGTTTAGGAAGCGCTGCTATGTGCCATTAGGTGACTTAAATGTGCACGTAATCGGCTTTCTATTCATGATCAGGTGTTAGGGCTTCCGATGCGGTTCTTATGGGGTTATGGTGAGCTTGGAGGAAGGTGGTTATAGTTTATGCGAGTTTGAAATAGTTTATTACTGGATTCTTCAGTCTTCGAAGATTATTTTTTGTTGATCAGTTGATCTGTATGAATTATAAAAACAGTCTACTACTATCCTATAAATATAAAATCATAATCAGTTGGGCAGAGATTTATTTATTTATTGGTATGACACTTCAATAATTTACTCACTAGAACATACACAAAAAAAATCACATACAGTTATATTTAGGTAATGTCAGTACGTCACTTACAGAAGATGTACCTAGGTATAGAACAGCCACATTTCGCCAGTTATGTTTAAGTCCCATATAATAGGTGTCGAGCCTATTGGCATCTGCCGGGCACAGACTGTCCTACAGTCTCTATACTGATATCAAGGGCATATCCATCGCTAAACAAAGCTATATATCATCCATCCATGCAATGAAAGGGGATTGTGTCCGTGAAAGTCCCATCAAAATTCGTTCGACGATTGTTTTTCAACCTACGTGATATTTTTTCATATACGAGACAGGGAAAAGTACATATCGTCTAAAACGTCGCAAAAACTGATAGAATCGGAAGTGGATTTTCAAAAAGATATTATTTGCATAAAGAAATTTGCATAAAATCATGACTGATCATCACGAACTCTTTATGCGAGGTGGCTTTTATTAATCGCAATATAGCGGTATCAATAGACCAGCCAGGAAATATGTTAAACATATCAAGACTAGTTTAAAGCACAACTCTAACTTATCAGCAGATTAATCTAAAATGACTGGTAGCCACATTAATTGAGATAAGTTTGTGGCGGAAGCTAATGAAAGTTAGTGACGTTGACAAATAAATTCTGTTACATATTGTATTATTTATTTATTATATATTATTTACAAATGACTTTAATACAATTATATGTTAAAAAAACTTAAAATATCTTTTTCTACTAACTAACGAACTAACTAACTATACAAATAAATATACAAAACAAAAGGAAACTTAGGCGTCGAAGTACTCGTCCGCATCGCTGTCATCCGAAAACGTGCCCAGAAGACTGGCAGCATTGCCACGTTGAATGGCAATGCTAATTCTTTGGCCAAAGAACGAGCCAGCCCTCTGGTCACGTGAAGTGTCGACCAGTCGGCGAGAAATTTCCTTAAAAAGGAGACGCGCACTCGGGCCCCATGACCCGAGCGTTTCGACCCCAAACGGCTCAAAACTGTAGTTACCGATAAGGTTACAGTATTTGCGCCGCTTAAGGGTCTCAGCAGCCGCAGCAGCGGCGCCAGCACAGCTCGCCGTGCTTGGAACATGAGATGGCGCAAGGGTGTCGACCCAGGTTGCGTCCCACACTAGAGGTCTACTCACCTTCCAAGGCAACAACGTCATGCCGTCTGGTCTCTTCCCATCGTCACGTACCAAGCCGTTTGGTTCTAATATCGCTGGTACGCCGGCGGTGACAAGAGCTCGACGAATAATATCGTTAATGCTGGCGTGTCGTGCTATGCGGCCTGCACTCCTGCAGCAGGACAGGCCATGGTGTCCGAGGTTGTCGACAGCTTCACCGCAGTGACACCGATGCGGAGCAACACAAGGTGCGCCTAAGCGGAGACACGTAGCGAGCCGAAACGAAGAGTCATCCATCATAGTGCCTATGGTGGATGACGGAAGCGCTTGAAGCCACAAGCCTGACTCCCATTCTCCCACAGCCAGCAGACGGGCACGCTCAGCAGTATTAAATGACGTATTTACTAGGGTATTCCGTATAATGCTGCAGAGCGGCACGTCCCACCGTTTCTGGGAGGCTGGGTTGTCAGGTAAATCCGTATGGGGACAGGCCATCTTCCACGCGTTCAACGCATCGGTCAAACACGGTACCTCAAAATCGACCAGTGAGGAAGATAAAATTTTCCTGGTTAATTTGTCGGTACCGTGGACCGAAGAGAGGAAGGCCGGTAAACTTATACTTGAAATTTTGCGGACGCCGAGACCACCCAGGTGAATGGGAAGTGTAGCTTGCTGCCACGCTCGGTCGTCCAGGGCCACATTTAGAATAGAATTTAGTGTGTTTCTAATATGTAATTTGGTCTACTTTTTCTAAAAGTTGTGGATGCTTCCATAGATGGGAGGAGCGAAGGCTATACGTAAATTTTGGTCCAAAGCAGCAGTATCGAATTAGTGTGAAGGCCGAATGGATGTTAATTTTGAATAGTCTTTCCGAGACGTCATGAAAATTTTGAATTTTTTCCTCAACAAACGTTGGAAAGGATTCGTCAAAAATTGGGGACCCCAGGAGGTGAAGAGAGTTTCTTTCCGTAATTTTGATATTTGGTGCTATTGTATTAAATTTTGCTATGGTAGTCTGTCTGTCAGTGGTTTGGGGAAGATAAATTTCACATTTTGAAAGGTTAAGGTCTAGGCCGATGGAACTAAATTTTTCTTTTATAAAAGCTAAATCTTTTAAGACTGTGTCTACATCACCTCCTAGGGTTCCGTCATCCAAATACCATACGTTGAATTCAGAATTTAGTTGTCGAATAATTGGATTTATTGCCAAACTAAAAATGACTGGCCCAAGAGGGTCACCCTGTTGACATCCAACGGCTGATTTCAAAAGGTTGTCTTTATAAAGTAATTTAGAGGGGTGCCTGTAACATTGATATAGGAAACTGTAAATTTTGGGTATTTCTTTTTGGACTTCTGTCAACAAGGTGTCAAGGTGTTCTGTTACATATAATAACTATTTACATAGTTTGGTACCAAAATAAATATATGTCCTATTATATTTCCATTACATAGATTTCACTTTGCCTTGATCAAACAATTTTTTCGCAATCAGTACTAAAATTCCACAATGTCTGAAGTCCCGTCTCTATGACCAGTGTGTTCTGCCCACCATGATGTACGGTGCTGAGACGTGGACGCTCACGCAAGAGGCTGTGTACAGGGTGAGAGTTGCACAGAGAGCCATGGAGCGTTCCATGCTCGGCATAAGATTGATAGACCGAGTTCCAAACGTCGAGATCCGAAGACGAACGAAAGTTTTCGATATCGGAAAACGAATTATGGAACTCAAATGGAGTTGGGCAGGACATCTGGCAAGGCGCAGTGATGACAGGTGGAGTAAGGTAGTGACTGAGTGGCGTCCAAGGACTGGAAGATGAAGCATCGGCCGTTCGGCGGCGAGATGGGCAGACGACATTGTTACCATCGCGGGTAGAACCTGGATGAGGTTGGCATAGGAACGTGGGGATTAGTACATGAAACGAGAGGCCTATGCTCAGCAGTGGGGGAAAACGGGCTGTGGATGATGATGATGATGAACTAAGATTTTTTAGAAAAAAATACTAAATTTTTTTTTTACATTTTTCATCACCACAACCACAAATGAATCAATTCCATCGGTTATCTGTTGTTATAATATTGTACGTTGACTACGCCGCCGACAGAGAGGCTAGAAATTACACAGTTTTTTTTTCTAAAAAATTATATCTTAGGTACTTACTATTTGGGATATACATTTTTTTTTGTATTTTTTCAGAACGGCCATATGGTCTATTATATGCTATTGCAAGGTTATCCATTAATTACCGGACACCCTGTATAAACAATTCTGAAAATAAAGTCAAAACAACGAAATTAAATAACGTAAGTTTTTTATTATTTGGTATGAGACCTAAGGAAACGCCAGCAAACCAATGTTGCGTTCGTTTAGAAATATACTCAATTTATTACACATGTAACTAGTGGAGGAAAAACCTTATCAGCTTCGATACTGGTTGGAGAAATTGTGTTGAGGAGGTTGTACACTGTATACTATAAGGTGAATGTTTCTTGGTGTGTGCCATGTGCACTCGGCAAAGAGTTTTTAAATCAATTTAATTATTTAACTTAGAAACTCTCGACTTAAGTTGACAACAGCGATAATGATCATTACTTCACAAAATCATTTACTTTATCAGCAACACGTTTGCTGCAACTGATTGCTGTTGCAGTGAACGTCGATGGTGTATTTGGGATGGTCCTTTTGATCTCTTTGCTTATTTGCTCTGTTAAAAGTAAATGATTCGTTCAGTTTCTCTCTGCTGCTGGTAATCACCGAGTACTACGTCATCATCATCGCTGTCATCAACTAAAGTCGAGCTCTGGCCAAAAGCACTTTTGAATTATCATTATGACGAATCTAGTAATTGTGACATTAGATGGATTTTTGAAGATATCGCATGAATTTTCACGATTATAAATACTTACGTATTTTATTAGAACACAATGTAAAATGTTATATTATTACTGATTTTGATGTAATAAAATATAAAAAAGAAACAAAAGGAACTATCCGTATTATTCGTTTTGTCCGGATAGTAAAACAAATTATATCTGGATAATATATTCGACGGATATCCGGATAGCATGTCCTAGCCACATCCCTCCGTAGCTGAAAACTAGATTTTTAAAGAAAATAAACACCATAAGATCTAGTCCATCAATATATCTACCTACCTTTACAAAAGCAATGACAGCCACAACACTGTGTGGTTCTTTCCTCAAAAGACCATTTCTGACACCAACCTACATGGTCTTGATCTGACCAAGATTATGTCTGGACTTTAACAGAGACTGTGACCTCTGAGTTTGTTTCGGCCTTTCTTCTCAGAGTAGTCAGATAGGAAACGCCGGACTCATCTAGTTTAAAAAAAAATGTTTGACGTGTAAAAGTGTTTGTATAAACCTACTTACAGAAATAAAATCATTTATCATTTAACAAAGTTCACCTATTAACCCTAAAGACGCAGATGTTTACCATATTTAGTACAAATAACCACAGCTAACAACACCGGAACCAATGCAGACAGTCGACTAGAAAGTGTCCAACATGGTGTCCAACTGTCCAAACACATTCGGCATTTGTTTCGTCCTATAGTTATGCTAATCGCGTGAACACAATGCGTCAATGGAAACTGTACTGTGTTATGCGGTCATTATTAATGGGTTAACGTGACATGCAGCCGATCTGGCCATTCTTTTTTCCGAGGAAAAACTGTTACTGTTTAAAACACAATATAACATCACGCCTGTATTACCCAAAAGGTTAGGTTTAGGTACTAAGCTCTACAGCTTCGAGCGTCGAGGGGAGCGAAACTACAATAATAAATGATAAACTTTTAGAAAGTGTTATCTTTTATCAATTTAACGCAATGAAATGTGCTCAACGTAATTCTGTAATTGTTCGACTGATCTTTTTACAAAGAAACTTGTCTGAATGATCGAAATTAACTATAGGTAATTTCCTATCAGTCTGTACAACATAAGGCTGTCTTTTGCATGAAACTTACAGTATCTATAGTTCACTCACATTGAGCCAACTAAGTTTAAACTCCATGTAACTAGTTACTAAGGTCCCAATATGTAACTAAGGTGAACTATTATTAAAACTACGTGGAAATTATAGCAATGATGTTACTGAAATTGCTTTGGCATACTGTTTATGACTTGAATTGCTGAACTTGACAGTAATATTATGATTACTTATTATTATGTATTAATGATAGCTATAATGAGGAAGAACACGACATGTCGTATTCTAGTGGCCAACCCGCACTGCCAATGAAATGCTCATGACCTGAAAAAATAAGCAAATCGTACCAATATCTAGCAATAACTTTTTTTCCTCATGGATACTCTCCGTCTGGGGCTATGTCGGACCCCTACCACTGCCATGAGTCGGGGGCCCGGGAAATGGCAACTCGTACATTCGCGCGCATCCCCGACTGGTAGTGACTAATAGGTACAAATACCTTTTTGTTTTCACTCGCAATTACTTTTTTTAATTCGATATTTAAAGATGAAGACACATTAGTTAATTTTAGTTGACTGTTGCGAGATGAAAATAACTCTCATATTAGAAAACGAGTTGTATATTACAAAATGCAGCTAAGGACAAACAAACAATTAATGTCTGTCATCGATGTCTTCACAATAAACCGGAAAAACGCTTTACATAATGTGTCATATGAGAATGCAACGCTTGGAAATACCAAGCTTTTATTGTCATGTCTGAGAATCATTAGATGCTATTAGTTTCCCTTTGCATATCATGATGACACAGGACACAGTCATTCCCTAAACTTAGTGGTAGGTAAGTGAGACATACTGTGGTTGGGTTAACCCTTAGTTAACCTAGACGGTAACGCTTGATTTTTTCCTTTAATAATTTCGTTTTCTAATGTGAATAAAACGGAAATAAATTACCGTTTCGTGAACTACAATCAATGCCAGATACTTATCAAGTAAAACTATTAAGGCATTAAGTCCGTACCGTTACTTAGTGATGTTTGTAGTTTATATTGTTATTAAGTTAAAATTAAGTAAATAACCTCATAAAACAGTTGCTAAAAGAGTTACTAGAGTTAATAGAACCAGTTTGAGGGCCTAGTTGCGTAATCTATCTAACTTTTTCTAGACAGATGAGGAAGAGAGTAATCGTGTTAGTAGTTGTAGGAAGATATCTACTACAACATAATTATCTACACTATACATAACATTTTGTTCCTCTACAAGCTGTGACGAACAATGCAGTTCCGAATTTACTGACTTACGTGTGACTAATATACCTAAAAACCCATCAATCACCTTTACCTTTATGGTCTTCAAAAACAAAAAAAAACATCGCGCACAAACTTTGCGGCTACTTTTAGGCTTACTCACGAGTTTGACCAAACTGTAAATCTTCGCGACGTCTCCGTGGGGCATGAGCAGAATACCTAATAACCTATCAGGGCGGAAAGCATGGAGGGTTTACCGTTACTCTTTATTTTTCCAAGTCAATGCCTTGCTTCAACTTCGACAGACAATGCTCGTAAATATATATTTGCACATATCGAACATTTTTGTTGAAGATAGTATGCGGAGGAATTTCAGATAAATATCGAATATGTTTAAAGTTTTGAGGAAAACTTATAAAATGTTAATGTTGGCTTTGTTATCGAAAACTTTGTTGTTTAGTGAAAATACACGCATACGGAATTTATAAAACGCTTTGGATTTTTTTCGCACGGTAAGACATAATGTAAGTACCTATCGAGATTTTTTTAATGTTATATCTATAATCAACTCAGTCTATCGCGATAGAGACACTCTTTTCCAAGTATTGATTACAAGACCGAGGTACCTTTCAATATCGAAAACTTTAGTAAACTGCACACGAACTGCCGACGCGAACGGTAGACAACCCGGAATTATTCTGAATCAGTAGGGCAATAACCAAACATGAGCTTTTCAGCTTCTTGTGTGTTATAAGAGGTCTGTCATGACTGTGTTAGCTTCATTGTTCACAAGTTAACTGTTCTGTAAAAGTGGGCCAACTAATTAGCATTGATTAGTCTGAGAACAGTTAAGTCATGCTTGTACAGTTATTTGCATTACTTCCTGAACATTTGAGTGGTAAGTATTGAAAGTTTTGTGTTGTGCCCATTATTATTTCAGATTTATAATAATAACAAGAAAATGAATATCTATATCGACGCCTAACAGCCAAAAAGGGATAAGCGACATTTTTTGCGAAATCGACTTATTTGATAAGAATCGGCTTTTTGGCAGCTTGGCATCGATATGTATAAATAAAAAATTAGATGATTTATTTTTTCGGTAAAAGTCATTACAAAGTGTTTTTTTTTTATTTCTAACATAAACACCTAGTTTATGCCCTACGAACAAACTCTCCGGCAAGAAACAAGAAACATTATACCTGCGCAATTCATTGTCTCCTACAAGATTACATACTACAAGTATCAATTGCCTCATTTGCTAGAACTCCTCCTCAGTGCACGGCGCGTTGAGGAGGAAAGTGAAACGGTTCCGATGCGCGATTGCAATTGTTATTTGTTGAGAGTTCCGCGCCTGCGGGCGGGCCGGAAGAGATTCGAGTGTCTACGACGGCGATTGAAGCTGTTTATTCATAGTTTACAGGCGGCGACTATAGAATTGAGTTTGATTTCATCTTTTTAGTTTCTCTAGCCTGTCTTGTTGGCTTAGTGCTCACAAGCGCATTTTTGTTGAGAGTGGGGTTCGTACTTGATCTCCGGTAGGCAAAAATGGGTTGGGCAGGTAGGCTCGTCTTAAGTATACGAATAGATTTTAAATAACTGGTCGAAATGTGGGGTCTACCTACTATTCACCTGTGCCTATGATCATTGCGTAGAAATAATTTATATTTACAGATTGCGTATGAGCACAAATGTTAAATATAAATAGACAGTGGGCGTTCGAAGGGACCAGTGAAGGGTATCATTGTTGAAAGTCTAGATACAAGTTCAATCATCTTTGTAGATGGCACACCGTCTTTAATTAATATAAGTTTGGTCTCTGGTTTAATCTTTCCAAATATGTAGCGGGTTCCAATAAATTGGGGTGCTCTTTTGGCAGTCAGCCGAACCAGTATCAATCTTGCTGACTGGCTTATAGGTATCTTTTTACCATAGCAAGAGCATGAGCATTGACACATGTTCGTACACGAGAAAAAAGGGGTTTTGAGCGACTTATGTGTCGGGTAGCTGCACTGCACTGTTGGTTCTGTATACAAAGTAACATACTTACCGTAAGATTGATCTCTAGTATTTTGTCAATGCGTTTTGCGACAAAGCCGTGATGCAAGTATGAATGAGCGTCCACGGTTCGTTGAATTCAGTTTCGATTTCTGAACTACGAGCAATGTTACCTAGCTGTGTAACCAACTGTGTGTGTGTTTGTGTAGCTGTCTACCTAATTATGAGATTTATAATCTATGTGATAAGATACCTACCTACTCGTCACGCTTGTGTGGTACACTTACCTACATAGTTCTCATATTATCCCCCCTTCACAAGGGAAAGGGGTCCCCGAAATGATCAATTGCGATTGATCAATAAAATTGCCATCAATTTCTATTGTACTAATATTGACAATCGCTTCAATTGCTCTTGATAGACGATCAATTTGCGCATCAGGGTGTATCAATCACGTAAAAATTGCGAATTGCAATTGATCGTTTCGGGGACCCTAAAGAACTTTCCAAACAGGGAAATTGATTACCAAAAAGTAGCTGTTTAATAAATGGTATCACTCAAAACTTAATGTTGTCAAATTAGGGTGGTCTATCCATCTGCCTACGTCACACTGCTAACCGCTGCGAAGTTGAAGTATACTTAATAGGTATATTATTGGATTACCTGCCGCCTCATTAGTGTCTATATGGACGTACACATCATATACTTGTCATTCAATTTCTAACTGTGCAACACTACATCAAAAATTAAATAAAAATTCCAACACATCGTTAATTCCTTCTCACAATTTAAATTAAAACATTATAAGACACAATTTATGACAATTCTCAACTCAGTGATGGTGAAATTTCCATACAGATTGTATTACTTGCCGGAAATGAGACAGCACTCGCAGTTTTTACAATCACTGAGCGCAGGCAGGAGAAAATGCCTACTTGTAGTAAAGTTGTGTTCAAGTATTATTATTTTTGAATTAATTGTGATGGTGTTAGGGTAATAATATAAACACAAACGCTCGCCGTTGAAATGATGAAGTGGGTCAGTGACGGGACTATTTTTGATATACTCACTACTCACTCAATTTCTCAATAGATAGATAGATACAATACTCTGTATTATGTACACCATAAATGCAGCCCGGAGCAGCCCGGAGTATGGATTTGTGCCCGGTTGATGGCAATAGGCGCGCCCCTTTTATATGAGACTTAAACATACGAGTATGTAACTGGCGAAATGTGGGTGTTCTATACACCTCTGCCTAACCTTTCGGGCATTACAGGCGTGAGTTATGTTATCTTGATATACCTACTTAACAATGTATTATAACACTGATTCGGATGAGATAAAAATTATACCTCAATACTGTTGAACGAACTTTGTTTTTAATTGAATAAAACATTTTTATATTTTTTTTTATACTTGGGGCTAACGTTACAATTTGTTTGGCCGCAGAGAAGACAGTCGTTTTCCTCAAGAACCACTCCATCAAAATAACACAGAAGAATACGAAATCGTACATTTTCACATAACTTATTGGTACGAGTGTGTGTAAAAGATATTACAAGCCCAGAAAAGGTACCTGCCTCGTCACAATCAAAATATTTCAAAACACACTTACGTAAGTCACGTCGCGTGTCAGATACGAATCTAAAATATAGGAAACACTATACCTACTAAGTATTATCTATCAAGTAGAGAAAGTGATCTCTCTGTACAATATGCACCAACATTTTATAGATATTAGTCTTACACATAATGTAATCTAAAGACTCCTGAGCTACTGACCATCAATGAACTTATTGATCTATTTTGGCAGACTGAACCTGAAAGTACGCACTACCTATGCAATAAAAAATAAAACATAACATAACATAACATCACGCCTTGTTTCCCCGAAGGGTTAGGCAGAGGTGTATCTATAGTACACCCATATTTCTCCAGTAAAAAAAAAAAATTTAATAGAATCATTGTTTTTATCGACAAAAGGAAAAATGTTGATGTTCATTCTTGAGCCCGATTATATCCCATGGTAGCATATAAATGCATTTTTGTGATTGTACTTATGTATGATAAATGATGATAAAAAAGGTTCTGTTTAAATTACTGGCAGACTGTCAGCAAAACACTAAAAACAAGGCTTTCTTTTCTTTGAAAGCATTGACAATAATAACATGTTAAAACTAATTCTTACTTTCTTTCTTTTCCAGAGAACGCACAGTCCGTTGCTCATCAGTGCTCATAGGCGCGCTAGGCATCTCCCTGATAGCCCTGGCCGTGTACACAGCAGTGCTAGTGCTCACTGAGTACCGCAGCCCTCGGCCCTGCGTCAGCGAACAGTGCGTTGGGACCGGTGAGTGTCTATACATATATCTGCTACAAATAATATAATAGCATAAAGAAAAGTTAGCCTAAGAATAGTGTTCCTACTGTTGGGACACGGCTCTCCTCGATATAAATACTGTTGGCCCCAACATCGAACCTGCAGGAACTCCAAAAAATCGTGTATGTTCTACTCTTATATGTGAGCCTATTTTGAGGCTTTGGGTCCGCTTGAAGAGGTAGCTCTTAAAAATAGCAGTACATAGATTACACTTATGCCTAATCCCCAACTTAGACACCAAGGCAGACAGACAGAGAAAGTATCTAGGGACTTGGACACGTCAGTTCTGTGTTTGAATCATTTATTGGCATACAAGATTTGCTTGCTCACATGTCATTCTAAAATATAATCTGGAGATAGCGCATCTGTTAGATACTTACGGTTAAAGATATTTATTTTCTCAAAAGAATTACAATTCACTTATAGAGAAAACATAACTAGGTTTAGAACAATGTTATTTGCCAGTAAGCGTAGATAAAAACAAAAACAAATATGTATATTAAAACTAACATTACAATTAATTTGACTTAACAAACATCGTTTTAGCATAACAAGCACAAAATAAACAAATGAGAAGAGTTACACACGAGAAACAACGCAACCACTTAATCTGTGCAACGCAACAGTTGTGAGCGATAAGGGAAGGGTGCAATTTACCTACCTACCCTAAGGCGTACCTTAGGGTAGGGTAGAACCATAGTATAAAGAGAGGAAGTAGGTTATCTCCGGCACAATCCGCGATATAATTGCCTACTGTCTCAGGGTTGTCACTTTTAGTTAAATTTTAATTCAGTGCCAATAAATTGGCAAGGGTCGGGAAGTTGTATTTTTTACTTGTATTGTCTGGGTACCTAAACGATGATGAAACCTTTCACGATGAAAGAAAGAGCGACGGGCCAGCAGACGGGCGGCGCGGGGCGGTGATGAGCACGAGTAAACGGTAGGTGATTCGAACTTTGCTCTATTTATCTGATTCACAATTAGTCAATTACTTATTTTTTAAGTACGATTTTATAACTGTAAGTAGGTACTTAGTTACTATACCTACAATAGGTACTGAGAAATCGGCATGACTAAACATAAACAAAGAAATAGCGGCAAATCAATTGACAGATCAAAAGTACCTAGTACATTCTAGTGGGAAAGTAGGCCTACCTACTTCCTCTGTCTGATAGAAAACTAATACAACAAAAAATAAGTAAGTAGGTATCTCATCATCAAGTAAAAATGATATGCTAGAAAAAGTGACTTCTTTCCTGTTCAATAGGTAATTTGAACAGAGACAATTCTGGAATCGATGAATTATTAAGACACCCAAACACACAGCAATACGTTCTCCTGCGATTATCACACATTTTTCATTCATTTAGCGGTGCCGAAAAGCCGTGACGCGCGAACCTCGTGCGATGTTAGCCCCGACTGGCGCGCTGCGAAACGGGCCGAGATTTGTTTAAGTGTGCGTGCGGCGACGCATAGATACTTTGGCGCACACATACAAGCCGCGCGCGGTGCGTTTGTATGAAGATAACGTACTTCCTCTCTTTTTACTATGGTAGAACCTGTAATCTCATGACGCAGATCAACATATTAACATCTCAGTAATTAATTCTACGCGTGCGCTAATTATGCTTAATAACAACAAACAAACATCCCGCTGTAATTAATTACAAAAAAAATAAACCGCAAGTAAATAAATACGCCCGCCGCTGCGCTGTGGTAAAATGCGGAGATTACCACATTTTACCATACGTTTGTCATAACATTTACCGCGACACGTGTCGATTCGAGCAATCGTAATTAGCCGATAATTTATCGGTGCTATGTAAATAGTGTAATGACTATCTAATAGCTATTTAACATATCACTATAAACACCATGACATCTCCATGGGAATGTCTGCCACGGAAGGATGCTTCAGAGTGTTTATACTTATCAGAGTTTTAATTACGAATGTACATTTTATTGCCATGTTAGAGTAATTAGGCATCTCATTCACGATGCGAGTAATGTAACATTTGCATATGCAAATAGTGTAGACTCATCCTTTTAGATTGAATCTCTATCGTCGAGTAATTAGTATTAACACGTCTTTGTCTAGAAATGCCATGTCAGGCTGTAGATATGCAAAATAGGTACTACCTACTCATTTATGCTCTTGTTCTTATGTGAGAGACATCTTAACAAAGACTGAACGAATAGTTTTACAGCTCCAATGGACAAAAATAGCAATAAAAAAGCTTTTAATTTCATTTTTATTGCTAAGTAGTTAATGCTCACTTTAAGAACGGGCATCTCGATCGAGCTGATTGGTTAATTAATTGTTGTACACATTCTGTTTATTATAAGAAATATATACCATATAAATTTTAGTCTCATCTTTTAAAAACGAGTTTTATGATGCCCACAAAAAATAAAGTCCTACCAAATCTCCCGAGCCCCAAGATTCAGACTAACTGTCTAGTTTGAGGCTCACTGGTAAATATTTTTTTGTAACCTAGCTATAGATAATATTTTAAGCTACTCATGTCGTCTCAGCTTGGTGTTAACCCGTAAACCTGCTTACTGTATTATCTGGACAATAAACTATTTTCTTTTTCTATGTTTTCTAAATGCTTCTAGCCAAAGATTGTCTTTCTATGCAAGTACCTATGTTGTAACAGTAAGCTTTTAAGAGTACCTATCAGCGGCGAGGTGTAAATTTTTGTAAGAGAGAAGCCGAAGCGAAGCCGGTTTTAACTTTACTTTTTAGACATTATTGACGTGTATGCGAACCTCCGAAGGGAAGCCGGTAGGAATCGTGTTATATGGTGCTTTCGCCACTGGTACCTATATGTATAGGGGAAAATAGGTCCCAGTATCGCTTTCTACAACTAGTTTACTATGTATTGTTGCATAACTAATTATATTAAATTCATCTAGCTATGTGCGGGTTTTTCAAATAAATACTGCGCTGTTTACCTCTAATGCGCTTGTAAATAAAATAAATAAAGAATATTTAACCTATTAAGGTTAACAGAATTTGAATGCAAATGTTGTTGATGGTTTTCTTGAGATATTCCGACGACGCCAGCGTCGACGCGGCAGAGGATGGCTCCTATGTCTATTTATAATGTACCTATATTCAACTTACGTAACTTACCTGTTGAATTGCTCAGTTTTCAAAGAAACAGCGCATTTAACCCCTGCGTATATCGCTCCAATTAATATACAAATTGTCGCATACATTTCAAAATAAAACGTGTGTTCTGATTTAACCCTCAGTCATTCTTACGTCACTCATTTTGCAGTCCACGTGTTTTCTCTATCTACCTAAGGGATAACTGCGCCACTTTAGCGACAAAATTGTTGTACGAATTAATTCTTTTGAGTCACACCTAGGTACAGTAGAACGTACGTCGTTTGTATCACTTTGACCATAAGCTGGTCTAGCGTAGTACGGAGTTTCAATAGAATGCGAGGCCAGCTTAGACTGGTTTTGTTACCACTGACTTAGATTGCAGCCTACTGTACTTACTGTCGGTACTACGTTTCTCTTCATAGGGTTGAGACGCATTTTGTATAAATGATACTAGGTTTGCGCGCAATTACAGCACGTGTTGGTATAATATAGGCCATTAGTACTTAAGACAACAATTGTGTCATTTGTTTTTGAATTTTTAATTATTTTCATTCACCGATAAAAACATCAATCCGTTCGATACTTTGCTTAGACTGTGTTTTGCTGTCGTTTGAACAAGGAAGATTACATAATGCATTCTAATTTGTTTACGTTTAGTTTCACTTTTAAAATATTTTTGTTAGTATCTTTGTATCCAGTCCTTATTGTCGTTTCGTCAAATTTTGGCGTCGTTGATGCCAGAATTGCCTCGGAAGTGAACAAGGATAATGCTATTGCTAAAAAAACTATTCCTCTTGAGGATACAGGTCTGTTGAATTTGGTTCAAAACTTTCCAATTTAATTTTACTTTCTTTCACCAATATTTGTAAAAAAATACTAATTAATAAAACCGATGCTCTCTCTTTATTTCAATTTTATTAACTAATTAATATGACTTATTTGCAAAAACTTTAACGAGCATCTTGATACCTAATAATAAATTATGTAACTCATTAATCGCATATTTTGACTGCATTATATGTCTGTGCGCCTGCGGTAGGTAGGCGTGGGGTGGGGGTTACATAAGCCCATTGTTTATGAACATTGCTTTTGCCCGCAGCTTCGCCCACTTGGATATCGGAAAGTATCCCTCGGGAACGTACTACAGGGATTAACTCTATGTGTTAATCCAGGTTATAAACTATCTGTGTGCCAGATTTCATCCCAATCCATTCAGCCGTTTTTGCGCCAACCAATCCGGAACATACATCCAGAATCCAGACAGAGACAAAAATTCCTAAATCTATATTTTCGGCATCAGACTCGTTCCCACACCTCGTAACTATAACTTTTTTTTTTAATTTCTGTGTACAGTTTTTACTTCATTACTATTTTATTAATGCAAGATAAGAATGATAAGATGTATACTTAGGTTGCGCATATTTTATGCATTCGTAGAGAAAGCTAGCAGCTTCCTGTTTTCCCCTCTCTTCGAGGCGTCGCGAATTATAGGCTGCTTTGTCGATTCAGTTTTTTGGAAGATTAGTTAAAGAATGTCTTATTTTGTTCACTTACGTGCCGGTTTAATTAAATATAGGCACGACCCATTTTAGTCTTTGCTTTAAAAGTGTCTGATAATTTCGGTAATACCAAACCAAATTTTAAATATCACTAAAAATATTGTTATAGAGGCATGAGGAGTAGGGTGAGTTCACTCATCCTCCATGGAAAAGGGAGGATCCTCCGACCAGACGGGTGTTGTGTCTGGTGGGCTACTGCCCGACCGTTGATGTCGGGATGTTGTATATGTATAAGCTAGTCGCGCGGTAAACTCTGATTGTGCGATGCAGGATTTTGCGTGACGTCAGTGTGACGCGTTCCATTGTGGTGATGTAGATATGCCGCCACATTGTTAATTCAAAAGCATTTGACACATTGAACTCGCACCCGCGACCCTTCATGCCATGTCTCTGACCTACCTTACCTTACGTAGCTATACCTACCTTTTAAAACGGATTATTGTGGTGCGACGCCAACATGGGGAGTAGGAGTTTTGTGTGGTTTGTTTTGGAATTATTTCGTCAATTTCTGTGACATAATTTCACAATTTTTTAGAAGCAACGCCCCCCTATCAATATCATTTAGGCGCCAAAATATCCTTGAAGCACTCTTCTTACAACGCTTCTCATCCACAGCCTCAAGAATCCTGCAAGCTTTAAACAAAGACGTGGACCCGTGCACAGACTTCTACGAGTTTGCTTGTGGAGGTTGGATTAAACAGAACCCGGTGCCTGACTGGGCCACATCCTGGGACCAGCTGGCGAAGCTGAGGGAGCAGCTGGTCAATGATCTGAGGGAACTCTTGGAGGCCAAGGATGATGAGGGACTGCCTAACAGTGTAGTGAAGGCGAAGAGCTTGTACAGGACTTGTATTAACACTGGTGAGTATTGAAGGAGCTGATTATTAGTTTTAGTACTTAGGAAGCTTTACGCAATCGTGTTCTTTATTTTTATTGTAATGCTAGGGTCTGCTTTTCTTTTTACCTGTAAGTAGTGAGTGCTTTTTGGGTTAACGGTAACCTTAACCTCTACTTAGAATAAGCATTTAATAACATTAAATTATTGCCTTTATTCATTGCTTTACAGTCATTTTGAAATATTTGTATAAAAAATAAAAACATTCAGAAATATAAAAAATTGAGATCCACCAATGTCGGGAGCACGGTCCAAGCTACCGGTGGTTAGGGCAAGGGAATTTTCTAAGTAAATAAGTCGATTTCGCAAAAAATGTTGCTCATCCCTTTTTGGCTGTTAGGCATCAATATCAATAATATTTTGTACAGCTTCCGAAAATAATCTGGCTTCTTTGGAAGAGACACATTGATCTTGGGTGTTCCAGCTATAAATAGTTTCCGTTCTTCATATTCCAGAAAAACTAGAAGCCGATGGCATCAAGCCGATTCAAAAGCTCCTTCAGAAGCTCGGTCTGCCCCCCCGCCCCCCCAGGGAGGCCAGCGCCAACTTCACGTGGGAGGAGGTGGCCGGGCGGGGCCGGCGGCAGCTGGGGCTCAACGTGCTGCTCAGCGTGCAGGTCGCCGAGGACGTCAGGAACACCAGCAGAAATCGCGTCGTGGTACGTGAAGTCTTCTTTTACTGATTCTTCTTAGGAAATCCTCATGGATCCTTCTCCATCTGGGGAGAATGGAGGATTATTTCGGACTTCAACAAAAACTCCACGGCGGCATTCCTGCTTTACTAAACAACATGTCCCGGATTTAACGCACAAACTCTTAAGAGGTCATTGTACTCATCATTATGAACAACTTTTACCCTGAAAAGGTTTGACGACTTATGCGAACATAAATGTAAAGAACAGCTGATTTTATTTTCGGGATTCCAGGTTTGGTCCCATAGTAAAAGTTGTTCTTAATTATGAGTACAATGACCCCTTAAGAGGTTGAGCGTTAATTCCGGGACGTGTTGCATACAACCTTATAATAGGCGCACTCTGGAACTATTGGGGTTGTGTAGACGTAAAAAATCTCGAAACCTAATAATAATTAAAAATGTTTACTGATGAAGAATCTCTTATTTCTTTCGGTAACTTATTATAAAGCTGCACTCCCTCTGAATAGTTCTTCTTCCGTTCTTCCGTTCTTCCGTTCAAAGTCCTAACTGAAGGCAGTTCTATACTATCCCTATTCATAATGTAGTAGTGGTGAGTTCTGTGTTTGAAGGTGATTTGTGAGTGTTTTGTTTGTTAAAATTTTCTTTATTAAGCATAGTTTCCCTCATTTCGATATGTGCACATGAAGACTCACACTGTATATGTGCGGAAATTCCTGAACAGAAATGGAATGACATTTTTAGTGATTGGTTTATAAAGATGCAGAATCATCTTGTATTTCCCCAGTCTTGATTTGTGTCAAATATTCAAGTAACGTTTTCCTTCCAGATCGAGCAAGTGTCCCCAGGGTTCAGCGACCGCTACCTGCTGCAGCCGGAGCAGTTCTCGCACGAAATCGAGCAGTACCACAAGTACATCAAGTCCATGATCACCATCGCAGACAACGAGACTGATGCTGAGCAGTTTGCTGATGATATTGTCGAGTTCAGCAAGAATTTGGCCAAGGTTACTCACAGTTATTTATAATCTTCCCTAGTTTTGTCACGAATTATAAGTACCAGGATCGTAAATATGATGAATTTACCTAGTTAACGAAGTTAGTACCTAATCGATTTGATAAAACAGGAACATTGTATACCTAAGTAGATATTTCGTTTTATTGAAGCTTTAAAGCTTTTACAAATAAAATACTTCATCAGTTATACTGCAGATAAATTATACTAGAGCAACTTTACCTTTAAAAATTCTAAGTTTTTCTGCCATGAAGGAATTTGTGGACACTCCGAATGACTGCACTCTGTCGTTCATTTGATGATGATATAGAGTGTGATGTTAGAACACATTCCTCAGATAATGACCCCAGTGGAGGTGCGGCGCAGCGGCACGCATCTGTTCCACGAGGTGTCCGTGCAGCAGCTGCTGCAGGGCTCCAGCGGCGGGCCCGCGCAGTGGCAACAGGTACCTACGCGACTTTTACTTTTTAATTTAAATTATTCAAAAACACTGCCTTACAAAGTTTTGTGAATGACTGGCCACAGCAACTCAAGATATGGAATTGATAAATGATAAATTATTTTATTTCTGTAAGTACGTTTGTACAAACACTTTTACACGTCAATCATATATTTTTTTTAACTAGATGAGGCCGCCGTTTCCTATCTGACTACTCTGAGAAGAAAGGCAGATATAAACTCAAAGGCCACAGTCTCTTTTAAAATCCAGACATAATCTTGGTCAGATCATGTGACGACCATGTAGATTGGTGTCTGAAATGGTCGTTTGAAGAAAGAACCACACATTGAGTGGACCTGTCCAGTCAGTTCACGCATTTGTCAGTAATCGTACAGCTCAACTCATCTGTGAACTCAATTGTGATGGTAATTGATAATTCTTAGACCTACTAGAAGACAAGGTTTAAAAAAACGTAATTTGTGAACAGTTGCTCCCAAATTAGGTTTTTTTTTTTAAATTTTTATATTGTACCCACTGGTTCGTACGTTTGGCCCATTGGCCGTCTGACCTGCGGCAGATGTGTCCAGCTCAATTCCATTTAAGCGTGGCAGTTTTCCGAGGTCAGAGAGAGGTGAAAAGAGAGTAGGGAGGCCTTTGCCCAGCTGTGGGACCGTAATGGCTAACAAAAAACAAAATACATAGTTACCTTTCATAACACACATTCTTAGACATTATTTGACAAATACCTACAATTCTAATTGCAACTCTTTATTAGTGGCTTTTGTGAACAGGTTATTAATTCAGTTTTGTTACAGTTGTAATGGCAATCATGTCATATTTTGATTTAAATCGGTTTTTATACTTAGATTAATTTATATTTTGTGAATGTTAGAACGTAGATTGTAGATTTGTAGACGATTTTCTATTTTGTTAAGTACTTGTTGACTTACTACTGTGTTACTATCCTCCCATACCTATTAACAATGTAATTTGAAAACATAGTAAAAGCGAATTATTTTTAAAAGAGTAACCGTGGAGTTTCTCGCCGGTTCTTCTCCATAGGAAACGACCAATTGGAACCGTGCACCTAGCTTCTGACGTTTCATAAGTGCCCATGTAGGCTTATGTGAAATAAAATATTTTGATGTTGATTTTCATGAGGATGCAGAGTTCAACTACTGCTGAGCAAAGTGTTACTGGGTTTTTCCATCTGGAATTTATCAGCAGCAGCCCGGAGTCTGGATTTGTGCCCGGTAGATGGCAATAGGCTCGCCCTCTATTACATGGGACTTAAATATACATAAATGGCGAAATGTGGATGTACTATAGGTACACCTCTGCTTAACCCTTCGGGAATTACAGGCGTGATGTTATGATGAATTTTGTCTTTACTTTTGCCCAATTTCCGTTACTTATCCAATTCTCTTTCTCAGCACGACTGGGACCGCTACCTAAAGCTGGTGTTGTCCAACACGAGCGTGGTGCTCCAGCTGCACAAGGACCGGGTCATCGTCATGGACCTGCCTTACCTTCAGAAGCTGTCCGTGTTGCTGGCTGACACCAAGCCTGTTGTCATTGGTGAGAAAACTCTTTACAACCTTTACTTGTGTTATTTGGGAGCTGAATAGCAGAAGGTCCCTCGAATGGTACCGACGTGGGGACCGACGTCAATGGTCAGCTACACTACTGGAGGCATCGCAGGTATATTGCCATTTCAGATACAAAGCAGAATTATCTCATGTACCTGTGCATAATTAGTGTTGCATAAGCACAATCAGCCTATAATGTTCCCACTGCTGGGACACAGGCCTCCTCTCTTCGAGAGGGAGTGGACCGTAATCCACCACGCGGGCCCAGTGCGGGTTGGTAGATGTCACATGTCTTTGGTTTTTTGGTTCTAGGACATGCCGGTTTCCTCACGATGTTTTCCTTCACCGTTTTGAGAGCAGTGGTGATGAAATAATTTACACAAAGTAAAGCGCCTGTCTGGGTTCGAACCTACGACTCATAAGTCGCGGCCGCTACCACTGGGCCACTGCTCTTAATAAGTGTTGGCGGATCTTTAAATCAAAATAAGTATATCGGCAGAACATAAGCAAGATGGTAGCCGCATGAGGTCCTTCAGAGTGAGCGCTTTTACTTACTACCTTGGTCTAGGTGAACCAGAAAGTCTAGTCTTGTACCTAAATCAAATAATCTGTAACCAAAGTCTTATTGACCATTTTAAAACCACAAGATGCGGCTGCATTTTCCTTCTATGGTCATAAACCTTCACGGCTTGACTGTCAACACATTTTTCTTTTGAACGTTTCTAACAACAAGCACATGTCCTGCAGAACGTTTCCTCTGGTGGAGCGTGTTCTCGACCGTGGCGCCGATGACGCTGAGCGCGTTCCGCGAGCTCGGCTTCCAGTTCTCGCGCGCAGTGTTCGGGCTACAACAGCGCACCCCGCGCTGGAAGAGTTGTACCGCCAACGTTAACGCCAACTTCGGAGTGGCTCTGAGTTACCTGTATGTGAAGAGGCACTTTGACTACACTTCGAGGCAAAAGGTATGGGTTATGTTGCAATTAGGTGTGTAGCTACTATTTTTCAAAATGTTTACTGATACAGATAAGATGGATTTTTTATAAATAATTTCGATACATTTTACCTTAATGCAAAATTATCAAATAATTCAATAAAAAAGATGAGATTTATGGCATATCATCATCAATTACGACTAAAATCATTCTGAAAACTCAACTTTATTCAAATTTTGAGAATTAGTCCAATGCGTAGCGGATCGGTTAACTGCTACGCCAGCGTTTTTCGTAGCACGCGTAGCCCTGAGTCCCTTGCTACGCCGTAGCAAACTTTCTATGATGAGCACAAATCGTAATCAGAAAATATTTATTCGTTGCAACAATGTTGCAAGATAATATTGTTACAGACAGTAGTGGTTTGATTTAATTGATTGTGCAGAAGTAGCATGCCCATGCATGTGACGGCAGAACATTGAGAACTATGAGATACCTACCTGTGACAATATTTAATTATAAGCTCTAGTTATAAAAATAAATAAAAAAAATATTAAAATGTCTCCCGAATAGCTATTGTATTTCAACCGGCAAAACGAGGTTTTTCTTTAGACCCAGGTTAAAATCATCGATCCACTTTTGGATTTCGAACTTTATTTCGAAAAAAAAAAAATTCGATAAATTCAAAGTTCTAATTACAAGAACTGACATCAAACCTGAGTCTAAATTGCCAATTTTAAATTAAAAACTTTACCGTGCAAATAAAGTTCAAAATACAATTCCTGGCTCGACGGTTTAAGCGAACTCATATTTTACGGTCGCCCTATTTTCCCGAACAGCTATAAAGATTAAACAGTTTTCAAATTGAATGAGTTTAACCAAGTATACCCCCGCCCCCCTCAGGCTATAGAGATGGTGGAGGACGTGCGCTTGGCCTTCGCCGCTGCCGTGCAGGAGCTGGATTGGATGGATTCTACCACCCGCCTGAAGACGCTGGACAAACTGAAAGCAATCAGAAACTTTGTGGGCTTCCCTGCCTGGCTCCTTACGCACGAACAGCTTGATAAGCATTATAAACACGTGAGTATTGTTTATTAATGTGCTCACAGTAATCAACCGATATTAATAAAGTCATTAAAAAGTGTTGTTGCTGTAAGTACTGCTGATAATAGGTATATACCTATAGTGAATCCGTTTTAGCCTGCAGGTAATGCTAGAGAGAAATTTTAAATCATATGCTAAAATATTCTATCCACGAGATTTTAGACTTTATCGGCCGAACCCAATAACCTATTTTCAATAAAAGACAGATCGCTATAATTATTATTGATGGTAGACAGTATAATTCTATCTGTCCTTATGTCAGGCCGGTAAGATTCCATAATCTCTTATACATTATTGGGATGTTAAAACCATAGATAGATAGGTTTTTCTATCTCCAGTATGCCAAAACTGGTGATATATGGGTTATTGGGTTCGGCCGTAAGACGGAAAACGTAATCTCCATTCTGGGGCAATTAACTTAGTTATAACATAAGTTATGGTGCTCCATATATCTCCTTTATGATATGGTAGATATTTGAAGGCTGATGTACTATATTACTTCTTCATAATTCATAATTGTTATGAAACTGCCATTTCAAGGGTTATCACAATTTCGATTTTCGATTTCAAACAGGTTCGTGGAAGATTCTAGGACCGTCTTGCTGAGCTAATGAGCAACAGCGACAACAACAGTCATTGTTAAATGTCTCCCATTTTGTCACCTCGCCTTCACATCAAAACTTGGCTCATTAATTTATTCTTCATGTCCAATTCAGGCGGAAGTAGTAGAAGGCAGCTTATTCGAATCCTACCTGAAGCTGACGTTCGCGGCCGTGAAGAAGTCTCTGGAGTCGCTGCGAGACAAGCCCGACAGGAACCGCTGGGTCGCCACCGCCACCACTGTCAACGCCTTCTACTCCGCTACACTCAACTCTGTCAGTAAGTACACCCACACACCCACACCTACACCCACGACAGAATGTACTTTTTTGCCCTTACAAAACTTTTTATTTCGGGCAATTAAAAAATCCATATTTAACAGGTTTGCACTTAAAATATTATTGTTAGTAACTAAAGATCACCCAACAACTAGGCACTAAAACAGCAATCGAACTCACTGAAGCTGCCACATTATTAATGCTACTGTGTGTGGCGTAGGTACAGTTTTTGTTTCGTCAGTTTCGTCACTAACCAGAACATTTTTCTTTTCCAGCTTTCCCCGCCGGAATATTGCAACCACCGTTCTACGGAAATGGAATTGAGTGAGTGTCTAACTACCCTCATATTTCAAACTATTTAAATCTTACCAAAAACGTTCGAACGGAAGAAATAACATAAGATGTATGTTTCAGAGCGATCAACTACGGATCCATTGGTGCCATAATGGGACATGAAGTCACTCACGGATTTGACGATCAAGGTAATGTACTTACTTGCTAAGAACCTACTATCATAAATAGTCTACTTTCTTTCAACGAGTTGATTGACTAGATGAGGTCCTGAATATTAATTTATAGTGTTATAACTACCTACTTAGTTAAAACTTTAACTGCCCTGTTGGTCTCGTGGTCGCAAGCTCGTCTGCTGAGCTTGGGATCCTAGGTTCGACTCCCGAGTCGGGCAAACTGTTATTGGGTTTTTCCATTAGGAATTTCTTATAGTAACAGCCCGGAGTTTGGAAGCTGGCGGTGTGATGCCCCCGTGCCTCTTGCGCACATGGCGCCGCCGGGACACGGGGTGAGGGAGGAGAGGGTGCTCCTGCGTCTGTGCACGCGCGCCGGCCATGGCCGATATTCGACCTGGAGGACTATTATTAGTTAGAACCCTAACATCTTCCCATTTTTATTTTACCGAAATAAGTACCTACCTAACGCTTGAAAGGCGTTTAGTCTCCAGACGATTCTTCACAAGGAAGTCTCCTACTAATACTTTTTACTAATCCATCGTCAGGTCGCCGCTACGACGAGGAAGGCAACTTGAAACAATGGTGGTCTGCTGCGACGCTGGAGCACTACCACAGCAAGGTGCAGTGCATCATCGACCAGTACAGCAAGTACCACCTGCCGCAGCTGCCCAACTACTCCGTAAGTTAGCTGAACACTACCACAGCGAGGTGCAGTGCATCATCGACCAGTACAGCAAGTACCACCTGCCGCAGCTGCCCAACTACACCGTAAGATTCGGCACCAACTATGAAAGAAAAGCAGCTAATGTCTTGGTGAAAGTTTTGGGCAGCCAGCACAGTGATAGCGGGGCCGACTGCCCAGGATTGCCACTGGGCTCGTTCTGTACACCACCATAGGTATGCCGTGCTGGTGTAGTGCCATGAACAAATGAAGTCTTCAAATTATATGTTAGGACAAACGTGTTAACATTTCCAAAACAGCTTAACGCGCGATGTATGAGCAAAAAATCTTCACCAAGTTGGTTATCCGCAGTCCATTGCTGGATAAACAGATCGGGATATTTAACGATTCGAAAGATGTTTTTAACGTCAGCAGCTATATTGCCGTCTTACCCAGACTACTTCCACTTGTCTCCTCATAGAATAGAATAGAATATTCTTTATTGTACACCACAAAAATTACAGATATAAATGTAGAAATTTTACAAATAGGGTGACACATTGGGCGGTCTTATCGCTAAAAGCGATCTTTTACAGACAACCTTTGGAGAGATTAAAGGGAGGAGAAACAATACTGTAGGTGCACCAGTTATTTAAACAATACATACATACCATACGTATATATATATATATACAATAATAAACATGAAACAGGGGCAGGGAACTTTATGTAATGATGAGATTTAAGGAGAGAGGTAGTGTTTTTTACCAGAATTATAAAGGAGGACAAAGATTGAGCACGCCTTATCGACACGGGCAAGGCATTCCATAACCGCACTGCTTGAAGTGTAAAAGACTTGTCATAAAAACTGGTGGAATGCATCGGCTTCTCCAGTCTCAAGTTTTCCGATGACCTCAGATATCTATTATGTGTGTCATGAAGGAACTTGAAACGTTCTTTAAGATAAGAGGGGGTTGTAGGATTGAACAGAATACTGAATCCTCATCCTCTTCATTGTTACGGAGTCTATCCAAAACTTTAGGTTACGTGTACGTCCACGTGTTTCGTGTGCACAATCAGCCTATAACGTTCCCACTGCTGGGACACTGCCCTCCTCTCGGTGAGAGGGAGAGGGCTGTAATCCACCACGCGGTCCAGTGCGGGTTGGTAGATGTCACATGTCTTTGAATTTTTGGTTCTAGGACATGTCGGTTTCCTCACGATGTTCTCCTTCACCGTTTTGAGATTCGTGTGGCCTGGCTCTAAATGCTCCTACATTCTTTAACAAAGCACTGGTTTTCATTTATCCCCCGTCCCCCAGGTGCACGGCTTCAACACGCAGGGCGAGAACATCGCCGACAACGGCGGCCTGCGCGCCGCCCTGCACGCCTACCAGCTGTTCGCGCGCCGCGCGCCCGCCGACAGGAGAGTGTCGCTGCCTGGGCTGCCGGACTACAAGCCGGATCAGCTGTTCTTCCTAGGATTTGCACAGGTATTGTAGCAGTTTAGATTGGATGGAGGGAAATTGTTTGGGGGTGGTAAACCAGATAGCAGAAGTGTGAGCGCCTTGCTTTTCTACAAATCGGTAAAATAAGCAGGAATATGAAATTACTGCTAGTGTCTTCTCAAGAGTTTGATGATCCCAGTATACTCTTACCTACGCGAAGTCGGTTGGAATAGGCTAGTGTCCGTTCCGTAATCCGTTCTCTACAGTTCATTCGCAAAGAGTTGAGAGAATACAAAGAGTATTCACTAAACATCTAGCCTTAAATTTATATCCACGAGAATTAGCCATTGCTATCCATATGAGCAGCGCTTACACTTTTTCAATAAAGACACTCCGAGACCGTCGCCGTTCGCGTGATCTAATTTTAAACCTCCCAGACATCCCATCACCAGGTCGTTTCCTATCCCTTTCCGCAAATCCAATCTTGGTCTCAACGCTCTCTTGCTCCGAATGTGCAGAAACCACAATAGCTTTTGGAAATCGTCAGAAACCGGCTTACACGGTGTATCACTTAACAAGTTTAAAAGAACAGTCTCCGAGGTACGGAAGTGCATACACTAACCAACTAACCAATAAATAAATATTTTTTGTAAATTCATGTTTATATTAAATCTTAGATATCACTCACACTCATACCCTTCCACCTTTCGTGGTAACATTTTCTATTTTTTTTTTAGTAAAAGTTATGCAAATATCCACTTACCTATTATATTTTGAATTTTGTTTTCTAATGGTATTTTATGTTTTCATACGTTTTTTGTTTTATGGTGAATGCTTTCAATACCTCTAATAGGCATACATACCAGCTTTTTTAAACTATTGTTCTCTTTTCATTTTTTGTATGTAGATACAGCTGTTAGTGTAAATTACCCGTTTGTCCGTGACAAAATACTGAGCCCAGATGACCGGCCTAGAGGCTGATAATATTTCATAGGTTCCGTAGATTCGGCATAGATTATTGAAATTATTAATATATTTAGATCATTCGAAAATAACATTTGTGTTTGCTGTGAATAATACGCTATTTAGATAAGTCCGGGCTTCGGGCCTTAGGGTTTATCCATAAAGACATATCAGAGTCATTCGTAACATGTGCATATGGAAAGACGTAAGAAACTTACCTATGACACCTATAAACAAGAAGAGAACCCAGTTGTGGTCAGCCGATCTATTCTGGTAACATCACACCGTGAGCACTTAGGTGAAGTGAGTTTGAAGTGAGCTCAATTCCTGGTAGAGTAAGGTGGGATGACAGTTCACATCACGCTCACTTCACCTAAATTTTCACGGTGGGATCGTTACAGAATAGCACCACTGGTCGAGCTCTGGTCTGATCTTTTTTTGCTCAAGACCACACAGCACTTTAAAGGCATGACGTTACTGTATTTTTTGTAATGCATCTACCCAATTGGAACACTATAATCTTCATAAAATTCTTCTTTCAACAGATTTGGTGCGGCAACTCAACAGTAGGCGCTCTAAAATCCAAAATGGTGGAAGGCGTGCACAGTCCCAACAAGATCCGTGTGATAGGCACGCTCAGCAACTCCGCGGAGTTCGCGGAAGCTTGGAGTTGCCCCGCGGGGTCGCCCATGAACCCCGAACACAAGTGCGTGCTGTGGTGACACTGTGATTTAGTATAGGACTACCAAAGACTATTAGGGCCAGTTTCTAGAACGAAAATTATCGCAAAATTAATGTGACAAATTAGCATACGCGCGTAAACAGCTGCGATTGGCTATTGATAAATCATTCAACCAATCACAACAGTTTACGCGCGCATGACAATTTGTCTGAAACTGGCTGTTAGCTTACTGAAAGTTACCGCCTTAGGCTATACGTACAACTTTTATACTGTGGTGCACTCAAGGTATTATGCGATGGACGTATTATTTTTAAGTAGTAATTTTATTATGAAGCTGTTATAGTAGCCGGCCAAGACAATTTAGAAAACTGTGTGTTCGTCTTTAGTTAGGTTTAGTCAGCTGGCAACTAGTGTTGCCATGTGAAATTTTGCGTAAACCCTTTCGCATAAACCATCCTTTTCTAATTCCGTAAACTGTAAAGTATGGTTGTAAAGTATTTAATTTAATTGTGCAATCCACTGTTTCATTCATTCTTTCTTTAGTACCTCCCAAATCCGTCAAATATTTGTGGATGACGTCACGAACGCCAGTTGTCTAATTTATTTGGTTAGGTATGCTTATATTGTAACGTTCCTGACGATGAGTGATAAAACCCTCCAATTATTAGGAGTCGGTCAATGTGTAGAATGCCTCAATGAGTAGAATTTGAACTTTGGAATTGTTGATCACGAGACAATGTCTTACTCATTGAGCTATTGTATAATTAGGTTTAAGCTATTTTAACATTTGTGTTGATTAATCAGGGACATTTCTTTAAACTCTCTAAACGTAAAACATATTTTAACTACATTAGACGCGTAGTTAAGACATGTTTTAAGTTGAAAACCAATTTTATATTAAATTTCCAAATGATATTAAGTAATTCGATGACCATTTTGAATTTCTAACTAATATCATTATATCGCACAATACCTTGGGTGCATCTCTTAATGTAATGAAGAAAAAATTATTTATTACGAAAAATTAAAACGAATTTAAACATTTAAAAGGTATTATTTATTATTATTTTCTCCTTGCTTTTTACCGCACATGTTACATCTCTCGTCCATAATAAACATCCAACAGTCAAAAGGGAAAAAATATTCAAAAGGTAACGAAACTGGCAGAAACTGCAGGCAAGCAGATTCATGATTGTAGCCTGTCTCATCATCCTCTAGGGCCCCCTTGCACCACAAACAAAGACCACAACTCATTAAATGCATTTAACACAAAACAAATATATTTAAAATATCATTCTGTCTCTGTCATCTCCAAACAACTGACAGAAATAGAATGGTGTTTTAAATTTGTTTAGCACTAAATTGATTTATTGTACAAGTAGCCCTAAATGTTATTTCTGAATCACCTTCTACGTCACTTATGGCTGAACACAAGAAAACCCCTGGTTTCTATTTAAAATAATAATAAAGTTAAAGGCTATTACTTCTTCCTCATATATTGGAACTGATACACAGGTGCAGAACTCTTGGTCCCAGGTTTTAATCTCTTGGGTTTCATGATCTTCACATCTTGTAAGTGACGTTTCAACTCCATCTTCTGTTGGATGACAGTTAACTCTTTCTCCCTCTCTATCCTTTTTGATAGCTCATTGTAGATCTTCTGTTTTTTCTTCTTCATTGATTCTAGTGTCTGGAAAGTGGAATTAGAATGAGAGTTCGTACAAATTGTATTATATTAATTTAGATGAATTTTTGCACAGGTTTTTCTACTGTGGTCTTCAGAAGATAATCTAAAAGTATAATTGTACAAAGTTTCTTATAATTGGAAGTACAGAGACAGGTACAAAAGTAAAGAGAGGCCTATGGTCAGCAGTGGGTTAATTCAGACTGAGAATGATTATGTTACAATTAGGGAGAATTTGTATTCTAAATTGGTATTCTGCCTCGTTGGCCACAAGCACTACTGCTAAGCATGAGGTCCTGGGTTCGATTTCCCAGGTCGGGCAAAGTGTTATTGGGTTTTTCTATCTGGAATTTCTCAGTAGCAGCCCGGAGTCTGGATCTGTGCCCGGTTGATGGCAATAGGCTCGCCCCCTATTACATGGACTTAAACATGACTGGCGAAATATGGGTGTACTATAGGTACATCTCTACTTAACCATTTGGGGAAACAAGGCGTGATGTTATGTTATGGTATTCTAAATGAGTTCTTAAACACCACATGCTAATCTGTCAGTGTCATCAACAGGCGCTGGCAAAACATACTTTAAGTAATTGAAAGAAAGTACTGATCATTGATAACTAAAAATGTAATGCTAATGAAAAACTCAATTAAAAACCAACCTCATCATTAACATCAGGCAGAACAATTTTATCCAAATCTGACATCCTGGGCCTGTTGGACTTCCTGCCCAACAGCGCTGGGTGTGTGTCCAGTCTCTTAGCCAGGTCAAACTCTTTCTCTTCTCCCTCTTCCACAAAGAATGTGTGAGTATTAGGAGTTGCTTCTGCTACATCTGTCATGTGGAGCTGAGCCTGTAAATATTTAATTTGATGAATTAAAAAACAAAATGTTAAGAATTTATTTTTACATGACTGCCTCAAAAAAAGAGTTTTCAGGGTTCATGTATGTATTTATGTGAGTTTTTTTATTCCCAAATAACTTTTAAACAACATAATGTTAAACGTAAATGTTTGACGTGTAAAAGTGTTTGTATAAACCTACTTACAGAAATAAAATCCTTTATCATTTAAGGTGAAAGCGCCAGGGTTGCCCGCGAAATTCAAATTTTCTTACGTTTTTTGCAATTTGCAGATCACTATTAGGTTGTATGTTGATTGAAATAAGATTCGCGACCGTAACAAATATGAGTTTACAGAATTATAATCATTAAAGTCATCAATACAACTCTCTAAGACCAAGTAAGTCTATTGAATGACTTTTTTTTATGAAATCTTAACATTTCAGGATTATACTAACTTAAGGAATTGCATTACTAATTCTAATATTATAATTCTATAAATACATATTTGTTACGGTCGCGTATCATACTTTGATAAACATACACCCAGACACTGAGCTGCAAACCACAAAAATCGTAAGAAAATTTGAATTTCGCGGGCTACCTTAGCGCTTCCCCCTTAAAGCCTGAACATATTTGGATGTATGGGGTATCGTTAGAATACTGACATCCTCCCGAGTGACAATGGCTATAAATATATATTTTTTTTTGTAAAAATTCAATAAGGTGGCAGTATGGCTCCATTTTCAAATGTGAATAAATATTTTTTCTTCCAAATTATTACAATATGGGTATCAAATTGAAGGCCTTGAAGAGCACATTAAGAAACTAAAAAAAATATAAGTTGTCACTAAAACATATAAAATTAAAATAAATTTTATTTATTTAAAAAAATTAAAAACAACTGCCCTGCTGACAATTTTATTTATCTGTTTAGTCAGGGAGTAAATGAGGAACCTTTCGCGTTGAACATAAAGATTTAACTAATACAACTTGTTTTTTACTTTTTTGTTCGTTTTTTGGCAGGGCAGTCGTGATTTTTAATTATTTCTTCACTACCTAAAACATCAAACACCCATAACACATAACTTGCTGGTGTAGAGAATTGGTTTGATAAAAGTACTTTACTTAAATATTTTAAACTAGCTGGTGCCCATGGCTTTGCCCGGGTAGAAGTCAATACTTCCCTATTTGAATCGGATTTTGTTCACAATTTCATGGGTTTTATTTTTTTTTGTACGGAATCCTTAATCTTTTTCTAAAATATAAGTACCCTACGTTACTCTTTATAACTTCCGCTATCTGCCAGTGAAAGTCCCGTCAAAATTAGTCCAGCCGTTTCGGAGATTAGCTGGAACAAACACAGACAGACAAACAGACAAAAAAAATTTAAAAATTGCTTTTTCGATATAAGTATTGTATGTACCTTCATATGCATTTAGTAAAAAGATGTTATTTTGACATCACAAACAGACGCTTCAATTTTACTTATTTGTATAGAGTATAGATGAGCATAGTTTAATGTTATCTTTACTTCTTCAAATGGTGCAAGAAAACTGTCAAACAAAGAGAAGAATCTCGTTAGAAGCTGAGCTAGCCAGCGTTATTACCGAAAACATAAAAATCTGACAATAGACCAATACACACTTGCAGTCTATCGATTCTCCTGCTCTCAATGGTCCTCTTCATGTTGATGTACTTAATGTCCTGCGTCTGCATCAGCTTCACCTGCTCTGTAGAATGCTCGTCCACCTTCTCAACTTCATGGTGCTCCTACAAAGTTATTACAAGACTTGTTAAATCTGCTCACATATTCATTTAAGAACTTTTAGTAGTAAACTAACTAGGCTTTATTATACTTTTATTGTGATGGAAATTCTTAGATAGATTATCTACCGACATATCTACCGGTCCAGTATTGAGTGCAGTATAGTGAAATACCAATTTTAAAAAATGGGTTATGTTTACAAAACAAAATGTAGTAATTCTCACTACCTACCAAATGAATGTGCGATTACTTGTTACTTAACGAAATACGATCACAAGATTGAATTGCATAGTTCAATTCTTAGCTTCATTATAAGATTTTCGAAGCTGTATAGCAGGACACTGACTCACCCCATCCTTCACACGGGAATTGATCATATGAAAGTAGAACTCGTCAGGATTCTTGTCCAGTGTCCGTTTCCTCAACAACTTCAGAGTTTCCCCTTTCTCATGGTAATCGTCTGCGCGCTTCTTATAATCTTTCTTCTTTTCAAGTAAACCTAAGTGTTTTCGCGATTCTGGCTGATGACGCTCTTTGTGCGTCTTCTGGTTGGCCTTCGCGGCCTTCTTCCATGATGACATGTTTTATGATTTACTACTGAACTGATGATTTATTTGTTGGAACAAAAACAACACAAATTTAATCTACTAAAGTACTGGAACAACACAACCACGTGTGCTTGACATTGACACTAATTAACAGATTGACAGTTACGACAACGACAGGTTGACGAAAAACTTCGTCATGCGTTACGGCTGCGTTCGCGCAAACATCAATAACATCATTTTTTGCTATACAGAATGGCCGGAACATTGACGTCCAAATAAAAAGTTTTGGTCCCTCGTATCGTGGGGTATCTGAATCACCCTCATGTATGTTCCGCGACTTTTCGTAGTTTTCATAATTTACGTTTGGTGAATTATGACACAAATCAAATTTAAATTAAAACTCTTAGTTTGTCTATAAAGTCGTGACATTAAATGATGGCGCTGCTGACATGTTGTTGCAGGGATTGAAAAGGTTCTTAAAATACCGGTATAGAACCGGTATTAAGTGGTTCCGGGTACAAGAACCCGAACCGGAACCGGAACCTAAATTGGAACCTATAAGAACCTTTATGTTACCGGTTCTTCAAAGCAAGTCCGAATGCCCTTTACTCACACAAATGCATAATGTATAATTGGGCGAAACCAGGAAGGGGTGTAGTTTGTCACTAGCTGCGCTCCCGCAGAAATATTTTCGCGGAAATATTTTGACTCCACTGAACCTACGAGCGGCCGCCGTGCGGGTGAAAAGGACTACCTTTTGCTGACTGTAAATACTCAAGTATGTCGATATAACACCTAGTCCTGAGACATGGTTTAATATTCTTTAATTATTTTGTAATCAGTTGAGAAAAAGTTTGATTTCTCCCATCATGCTCGTCATCGTCGTTGTGGTGCAAAGCACAATCTTTACACTCTATTATTTGTTGTTTTTCAGTATTTGCAGTCTTAGGTTGACATTTTTCTTGAAAATTTCTTCTAAGCAATTGCTTCAAATTTAGAGGTAACTTGCTCTTGGAGTTGAGTGTCTGTATCGGTATCGGTCACAATACGGGCATGTTTTGTTCCTGAAAGTAAGATACCAAATATAACCAACGTGTAATTGGAATAGCGTAATACCTCGGCGGTAGTACCGTAACCCATGAAACTAAACAACCATAAAACACTGTCCACACATGGTAAAACAAAATAATAATAATTTATATTAAAAAACCCTCCTCCTTTTTAATAATATTATCTAAGTGAATACAATACGATGAAACTTACCTTTGTCCATTTTATATTAATGTATTAACAGTAACTGTAGATTATATAAACCACTAATAATAATTACTGACAATATTTGCTGACACTGTTCAGTACAGACTTCCACTCGCCAATAATTCGAAGGCGAACTGAAAGAAAAGATACGCCAGGCACGCGTCAAACATATCCCATCTTTCTTAGAGAACCTTTAAATCGGATGATACGGAAGCGGTATATTGGAACCTTTATTTGGAACCAGAACCAAACCGGAATCTGAACCGGAACCGTACCGAAAAGAAGAACCTTTTTAAGAACCGAAATGAAGAACCGGAACCCAAATTCGTACCGGTTTTCAATCACTGTGTTGTAGCAATTATGTTTATTAGTACTAGTACTTACACTTATGTTTAAGTTGTTAGGTTGTTTTGTTAGTACTAGTACTTATGTTTAATGTTGCTAGACACATGATTAAATGTTAGTTCCTCGAACATCCATGTCACGACTTTATTGACAAACTGTAAACAGGTGACTTCATGGTTCCTAAGTAGGCCTCAAGAATGCGCCAGACTCTCAGCTTTCATAATCATTAAAAAAGTAGCACTTAATGGGCAACTTCGGCTAAAGTCGGCCTTCAAAGACAGCGAGGTGGAAAATTCTTAAAATTAGACATCAGATTTAAAAAAAAAAAATTTGCCCATTTCCTCGTTCCTAAAGTTATACTGGAAACTAACCAACAAATAGCTTCACAGGTTGGGTAAGAAAAGTTTTAATTAAAAAGTGTTTTTTTTTTAATAAATCGCAGATGATAACGTGAAAACGACATAATAATATAGTGATCTTATTGATGATGTTCTTCAGAAAGGTCAGGTGCGTAGTACTCGCAACCGGCGTGCGTGTATGACGAGATGTATGAATGTAAACGAGGCAAAAGGAGTATGTAAGGATCGTAGCAGGTGGCGTTCTGTAGTTTCTGCCTACCCCCATCGGAAGAAGGCGAGAGTTTATGTATATACCTATGTATGTGTACAAGGCGTGAGGTGGTTTTATTTCATTTTTGCGAAAATGACGCGTTCTTGTTCCTAAATACTCCGAAATTAAGTCTACCATTTCCCGAGAGACCCTAAAATTAGAAGATGGTGGCTTAAAGCTATTCGTAGAGATATAAAGTTTTAAATTGTGACACATTCTATGTGAAATACTTGATTAAAAACATTGAAATCACCGAAAATAACGAAATAATGAAATGAAACCAAACTCACCTCAAGTCGGACAGTTACACTTAAGGGCTTGGTCAGGATTGGTCGCTAATTTATACTTTGTTTTTATCGATTTAACGGTATAATCTTCGTTTTTCTGAAGGCCTACCTAACGTTATTACCATAATCGTAAAAGCGTTGACATTGTCTTGTGTGTGTACGGAGGTCGACATCCGAAAGGTTAATGAACACGAAATGGAATGAATGAACGAAATGTCAAAATTATTGTAGGCCGTAGGGACCTAGCTATGATTACGCAATCTACAATTAGCTTTGCCCGATCTTCCCCATTAAACTTTTCAGGGTAAAAATTCTTTTTCCAGGTCTCAGAATAAAATCTTTTTTTTTTTTCTAAATACATTTTTCTACACCATTTGCACCCCAAGTCACCTAATTTTCTAGAGATTAGAGTTGAATTTTGAAATAAACACATTTTTTCTTTATTACCTCTAGAATGACTAGCACTATTATCCTTGTTGTAAGTGTTATGTTTTGTTATATGTGTTAATTTTATTATCAAAATCTTGACTTATTTAAAAAAGCTATATTCATGTTTTTAAACTATGAGAACAATGTTATGTATTACCTTTTATCTGGTTTAAATGTGATGTTTTATTAGACCTATAATGTATAACTTATATGTATACATGACCTCTATCTTGTATGTGTAGTATTAGCTAAACTGTTAGTATAAGTTGCTCAAATAAATAAATAAATAAATGACATTTAAAAATGGTATTCCACAGTTATAAGCAAAATAAAAAATTATGTTGTTTATAGAAATTACAGCAAACTTAGTAAAGGAAGTTGAATTTTTTTCAAAAAAAAAAAATATAAACTATTTTATTCTGAGACCTATCATGGAAAAATATGGTTTAAACTTATGTGATAGCTGAATATACGGAGTATCGACCCCTTAACGTTGGACCACTATTTACGCCACACCCCGTGTAACATAATCATAAAACCACTAAGTACAGTAATTTTTGTTTAATTACAGTTACTGTAACTTCAGGAAAGTATAAAAAATTGTACTATTTTTTTTATAATTGTAATAATTTTTGTCTTTTTAAATTCAAGATTTCTAATTCTAATGTGAGCTTTTCTTTTTCCATTTTGTGCCTCTGTAGTAGGAACTTTCTCTCTAGTTTAGCATTGCTTAATTTTAATTTGTAATACTCTTCCTTTGCTGAACCGCAGCATGTTTCGATTTCAGGCGGCTTTTTCTTCGAAATATCTGGAACACCAAAACATAAATAAATTGATTAGACAATTACACTATTAACCTCTGCCTAACCCTTCGGGGAAGAAAGGCATTATATTATGTAACACTTAATACACATAAATATTTCAAAGGTGTTTATGTGCAATCTAGTAGAGCGCATTATTGGCAGACAGAAAGCAGAAATAGAAAATAATGTTTAAATTTACCGTCAGGAAACTCTTTGCTGCTACCCGCCGCAGAAATGCTATCTTCTTCAATCTCACGTTTTGTAATGAAAGGAGGTTGTGCGGGCACGGTTATAGTTTCCATATCATCACCTTTAACAAATAAATAAGTAACACTAAAAATTCATTAACAGGGAATTTCTCTCTTCACATTTGCTGTGGCCGACAGCAGGCCTCCGCCACTCGCCTATGCCTATCGCGATAAGCACCTATAACGAGCGTCAACCCGCGGTTGTCTAACTTTCTTTATATGCTCATTTGCTGTGGCCGACAGAAGGCCTCCGTCACTCGCCTATGCCTACCGCGATAAGCACCTATAACGAGCGTCAACCCGCGGTTGTCTAACTTTCTTTATATGCTCATTTGCTGTGGCCGACAGAAGGCCTCCGTCACTCGCCTATGCCTACCGCGATAAGCACCTATAACGAGCGTCAACCCGCGGTTGTCTAACTTTCTTTATATCCTCATTTGCTGTGGCCGACAGAAGGCCTCCGTCACTCGCCTATGCCTACCGCGATAAGCACCTATAGCGAGCGACAACCCGCGGTTGTCTAACTTTCTTTATATCTTCATTTACTGTGGCCGACAGCAGGCCTCCGTCACTCGCCTATGCCTACCGCGATAAGCACCTATAACGAGCGTCAACCCGCGGTTGACTAACTTTCTTTACCTCCTCATTTGCTGTGGCCGACAGAAGGCCTCCGTCACTCGCCTATGTCTACCGTGATAAGCACCTATAACGAGCGATAACCCGCGGTTGACTAACATTCATGGCCGCGCGCTTAATAATTGATTAGATAATTACTTACACTATTAACGTCTGCCTAACCCTTCCGGGAAAACAGGCGTGATGTTATGTTAGAATAATAACTATATACACAATATCTCGAAGGTAGTGTTCAGACACCTGCATCTAATAGAAGGTAAGTTACTGGCAGGGAAAACGAGAAATCTATATAAGTATAAATAAAAATGAAATACTGTTTGTTGGTAAGCGCATCACTCGAGAACGGCTGGACCGATTTGGCTATTTTTTACCTGACTGCCCCAGAAGGAGGGTAGGTAATGTTTTTCGAGAGTATGTATGTATGTAAATAGGTATTTATGTATGTGTATGTCTATTTCTTTGGCACGCTCTGTAGTCTAAACGGCTTGATGGATTTTAACCGATTCGTTGCGATGTCTAATTTCGCTAACTTCTAACTGTGGCGTCGAACAAAAATAACGTGACACTGTTCAGTACCCAACGCCATACGATTAGATGACACGCATCTGTGCCTTCAGCCATGCGGGAAAGAAAACAGTATTTTGACCATTTTTTACATGTTCAAAGCTTGAATACTTTTAGTTTACATTCGAAATCTAACGTGAACGGCCAGGCACATTGTTGTAAGTGGTTAAAAGTGGCAAAATAAGTGTATTTCTGGAAATGGAGGGTAAGTGACTTTTTTATTACAGTTGTTCTAAACCTTTTCGCATTTTCTAATGATTTGATTGATTATTGAGGTCTAAAAATATTAGATTTAAGTCCCGTGACTATTTTTTTTTCGTATTTCTGACAGCAAACCCTTTCATTTGATACCCATATCATGAAGGTGGATTTCAAACAGCCAGTCCGCCATCTTGGGGAGGCCGCCATATTGGATTTGTAATGACGTTTCTTAGCTAGTCATGTATTGTCATCAGAACTCAGAGCGTGTGCAAAATTTCATCCTAATCGAAGACCGGGAAGTGGGTCAAATTAAGATTCCAAGATTTTCTTACATACATAGTTAGTTACAAGTGAAGCTAATAAAAGCGTGTTAAAAACAAAAAAAAAATTACAATATCTAGAAACGAGCTGAATATACGTGAAAAATTAAGATAATTTGGTTCTGGGTAAAAACCATAACTTAATCGAAGGAGTTCCTTACCATCGATTTAAAATGACACACATCCGTGCCTAACGCCACACGCAAAAGAAAGTGATGGCACTGAAACTTGCCATCTGCAACGAATCGACTTTTAACTTTCAAAAAGGTTGGTTACCCCTGTTTAAAAAAAAATCTTACAATATCCAGAAACGAAGGCTACGAGCTTAATATACGTGAAAAATGAAGATAGTTTGGTTCTGAGTAAAAACTTCCTTAACTTAATTGAAGGAGTTACCATCGATTTTAAAATGACACATATCCGTGCCTAACGCCTCACGCAAAAGAAAGTGATGACACTGAAACGTGCCATCCGCAACGAATCGGTTAAAATATGAGGTGTCGTTAGATTCGTCTTAATTACGGGAGTGACATAGGCTATATAATATGTTTATATTGCATCTGGAAATACAAAAAAGGGAGGGGAAGGTTTTTTTTTAAATATATTACAACAATATTGGTATCAAATAAAAGCTAGTAATTAGTCAATTCCAAATATTTAAATATTAATAAAACTAAAAAGCTTGAAATTAAACAAGTTATTTTAAAAACAAAAACCCGACTGCAAAAACATAACTGAAAAGAGAAAAACAAGAATTATGATAATCTAATTTTAAAAATTCCGGGAAAATTTTCCAATTTTTCTTTCCATAAAAACTTAATTCAGACTATGACGAACATTATAAAACAAAAAGCAAATGATTTATAAAACTAAACACTCGATTGCCAAAACACATAACAGACAAGAGAAAAATGAGCATTATAATCTATAGAATTTTGGTATCGCAGGCGGACAAACCAATAACCTGAAATATAGTGTCACTTTTGATTGTCCAAAACCAATAACCTGAAATATGGTGTCACTTTTGATTGTCCAAAAGTGACACCATATTTCAGATTATTGGTTTGTCCGCCTGCGATACCAAAATTCTATAGATTATAATGCTCATTTTTCTCTTGTCTGTTATGTGTTTTTGCAGTCGAGTGTTTTGTTTTGTAAATCATTTGCTTTTTGTTTTATAATGTTCGTGATAATCAGAATTAGGTTTTTATGGAAAGAAAAATTAGAAAAGTTTCCCGGAAAAATTTTAAATTCGGGAAAAACTGAAAGTCCTTTTTTCTATGGGATTTTTGTATGAATTATTGAAATTTGGACACGACAACGTCCGTCGAGTCATGTAGTAGAATATAATGTTTAAATTTACCGTCAGGAAACTCTTTGCTGCTACCCGCCGCAGAAATGCTATCTTCTTCAATCTCACGTTTTGTAATGAAAGGAGGTTGAGCAGGCACAGTTATAGTTTCCATATCATCACCTTTAACAAATAAATAATTAAGTAACACTAAACATTCATTAACAGGGAAATACTCTCTCTTTCTTTAACTCCTCATTTGCTGTGGCTAACAGCAGGCCTCCGTCACTCGCCTATGCCTACCGCGATAAGCACCTACAGCGAACTACAACCCGCAGTTGTCTAACTTTCTTTATATCCTCATTTGCTGTGGCCGGCAGCAGCCTCCGTCACTCGCCTATGCCTACCGCGATAAGCACCTATAGCTACAACCCGCGGTTGTCTAACTTTCTTTAGATTCTCATTTACTGTGGCCGACAGAAGGCCTCCGTCACTCGCCTATGCCTACCGCAATAAGCACCTACAGCGAGCGACAACCCGCGGTTGTCTAACTTTCTTTATCTCCTAATTTGCTGTGGCCGGCAGCAGGTCTCCGTCACTCGCCTATGCCTACCGCAATAAGCACCTATAGCGAGCGACAACCCGCGGTTGTCTAACTTTCTTTATATCCTCATTTACTGTGGCCGACAGCAGGCCTCCGTCACTCGCCTATGCCTATCGAAATAAGCACCTATAGCGAGCGACAACCCGCGGTTGTCTAACTTTCTTTATATCCTCATTTACTGTGGCCGACAGCAGGCCTCCGTCACTCGCCTATGCCTACCGCGATAAGCACCTATAGCGAGCGACAACCCGCGGTTGTCTAACTTTCTTTATATCCTCATTTACTGTGGGCGACAGCAGGCCTCCGTCACTCGCCTATGCCTACCGCGATAAGCACCTATAGCGAGCGACAACCCGCGGTTGTCTAACTTTCTTTATATCTTCATTTACTGTGGCCGACAGCAGGCCTCCGTCACTCGCCTATGCCTACCGCAATAAGCACCTATAGCGAGCGACAACCCGCGGTTGTCTAACTTTCTTTATATCTTCATTTACTGTGGCCGACAGCAGGCCTCCGTCACTCGCCTATGCCTATCGAAATAAGCACCTATAGCGAGCGACAACCCGCGGTTGTCTAACTTTCTTTATATCTTCATTTACTGTGGCCGACAGCAGGTCTCCGTCACTCGCCTATGCCTATCGAAATAAGCACCTATAGCGAGCGACAACCCGCGGTTGTCTAACTTTCTTTATATCCTCATTTACTGTGGGCGACAGCAGGCCTCCGTCACTCGCCTATGCCTACCGCGATAAGCACCTATAGCGAGCGACAACCCGCGGTTGTCTAACTTTCTTTATATCTTCATTTACTGTGGCCGACAGCAGGCCTCCGTCACTCGCCTATGCCTATCGAAATAAGCACCTATAGCGAGCGACAACCCGCGGTTGTCTAACTTTCTTTATATCCTCATTTACTGTGGGCGACAGCAGGCCTCCGTCACTCGCCTATGCCTACCGCGATAAGCACCTACAGCGAGCGACATCGGTTGACTAACTTTAAGGCGTGAAAAGGTAATAACAGACAGACAGACGAGAGTTACTTTCAAATTTATAATATTAGTATGGATATGGATAATATTAGTATGGACTAAGAGATTATACAGGCACAGTTATAGTAGTAATTAACAGGAAGATTTTCTCTGTCTTTCCTTCTTTTTCTCCTACTTTGCTGTGCCCCACAGGGTCTATAATGATCAAGTCTTTATAAATCTACCATTTTGGAATGCGATCTATATGCTATGTCGTGGCCAGATCTTAGAATTGATCATTTCATGAAGTGTTCGGTCATTTCATGAAATGGTTGTATTTCATGAAATAGCCAGCTAAAATTGACCATATTGTTTAAACGTCAACGTTGAATGGTATGTCAGTCGACGTTTGGCCATATAATTAATGTAGGGTATCTGTCGTGGTCCGATCGTAGAAAAGGCCATATCATGACGAAAGCATTTGTCGACATTCCCAGCTGACCTAGTGGCACCCCAACCAAATGGGTTAGGTTAGGTTAGAACTGTGACCAACCGCGCGCGAGCCGGGCGAGCGTAAGGCCTCTGCCTCGAATTTTTCGGGCAGCGGGGCGGCGGGGCGGCGGCGGCGCGGTCAACGCAGATCCGTTCTCGAAACCAGCGGGCAGATCGCGCGGCACTATAGCGGCATAGTGTTGTGTCGTCGAGATATTTGGTTTTGCTCGCGAACGAAATGTCTGACAACAAGAATATTTTGTAGTTAATCCCATTCATTACTAGTTATTTTATTAACATAATAAAACATTTTTATATTTTCCTTCAATATTTAGTTCGTTTTTAATTTCTCCCCATAACTGATTAATTAGCCTCCTATTTTTGTGGTTCACATCTTTGCTGTTCCATATCGGTGTCCTATCCAAAATAGCTGTAATAATTTGTTCCTGCACGTCCGAGGACATTTCGACACATCACAAAAATAAATTGCGCAGCACTATCAATGCAGACGCGCGGCGGTCACCGCTTGACTGGAGTGCACCGCTCGTCGCCCGCTCCCGCCCCGCTGCTGCGCCGCTGTTTTCGAGGTCCGGTCCATTTAATTTTACGCATAAAATCCTGCCGCTCCCGCGCCGCCACCGCTGCCGCCTCGCTGCCCGCAAAATTCGAGGCAGAGGCCTAACGAGCGATGCCGCGGCTGCGGCCAGCGAGCGCTACATCCAAGTTGGTCGCAGTTACTTAGGAATTATTCGAGTAGGAATAGATGCACAACAAAAACAAAGCGTCATCAACGTCTCTACCAGTGGACAATCTATTTTACGATATGATCACTAATGTTTGGCTACATCATGAAGTAGTGGTGGGTTTAACTTCCATATCGTCAAACGTTGAGTACTTAACGATCTGGCAACATCACATCATGATGTGACCAGTGGTTGATGTTCTATTTCATGCAATGGTCAGACACTTCATGAAATGATCAATTCTAAGGTCTGGCCATGACATATAGGCTACAAATAAATAAAATTGAAGTGTCTGTTTGTAATGTGAAAATAACAGCTTTTTACTAAATGCATATGAAAGTACTTATAACAAAAAAACAATAAAAAAATTTTTTCTCTGTCTGTTTGTTCCGGCTAATCTCCGAAACGGCTGGACCGATTTTGGCGGGAATTTTACTGGCAGATAGCTGATGTTACAAGGAGTAGCTTAGGCTACTTTTATTTTAGAAAAATAATAAGGGTTCTACGCAAAAAAATTGTGAACAAACCCATGAAATTGTGAACAAATAGAGCGGGCAGGTGATGCCGCGGTGGGTCGGGGGACGAGGGAGTTTAATTAAAATGTGGCTGTTATTTTAGTATATTATGTATCTTACGACTTTCACGCGAACAAAGTCGCAGGGCACAGTGAGTACTTACTCAAATATAATGAGTATTCTTTTTTTATATTTTCCCAACCAAAGTCAGGGTAAATTAAGCGATTGATATGCTATGGCATAATATGACAGTCATGTATTTTTTTTACCTGATATTGTTAGGTCTATACCAAACTGCATGGGTTCCGTCTTTGGACTGACCTTTGCCTGAATCCATTTGTCACTGTTGGTCATTGCACTTGTATTATAAGCATGATCATCAGTGCACGATAATACTTTCTGTAATAAAAAGTCATTGAATAAACAAAAATTCTAGGATGATCATTAAACAATAAATAGTCATTGTGTACAAACTGTATCACTGGATACCTTTTTATTCAGCTCATTATTTTTCTTAATATACGACTGTTGTCTCTGAAATATAGATAAGCACAATGTATTATAAAGTTAATAAGGAGCAAAAGCTCGGGTTCATTTGTATGGTTAAAATAGATTTAAAGTATTCTTACCTCCCTATGAGTTTGTCTTTTTCTTCTTTGTTTTAAATTATCATACAAATTCCGTAGCTGAATCCAATTTCTTGGGCCAGTTACAGCCATTGCATTAAAACGCTGGGCTATCTCATTCCAAGCTGTTCTTTTCTTTGAACTCACTACAGCATTTGTCTCCTTATTTTCGATAATTTCTACATTTCTAAACACAAATAACAACTGATTAATGAACCACCACCACTCATAATATTAGAAGAATATTCACTACAAATCTTTACAAATTAATAAATCGCTGAGTGAGCGCTTACTTCTTAATCAGTTCAAGCAACATGGCTTGTTCTATGGGTGTATAATTACTACCGCGTTGTTTTTTCGTTCCGTCTTTATTCATTATTACATTTAATTATTGTCTTTAATGTTCCATCCCAGTTTTAATCTAAAATTCAATCCCGACCTGGATTACAAAGTAAAATGATGCTCTGTGAAAGTAAATAAACAAAACCCTCCTCGAGCCTTGTAGCAATTTGACATTGACATTGACAGCCATTATTGACACAAATGCAACGAAATTACGCAATGTACACACCAACGCGAAAACCTGGCGATAACTTGTCAAATTGTACGCAGTCTTTGCTTGCACACTGACTGACGCTTACCGCTGCGGTTTCGCTGCGAAACGCCATATTTTCTGTACTATTTAACAAGTGAAATAACCATTGTTCTCATTTCCATGTCGGAGCCGATTGGTCGGGGTCGAGTCTGTTGTCCGGGTCGAGTTGTCTCGGGGTCGAGATGTCGTAGAATCTTGTGGTGACCAAAACTTTGTAAACATGGTGCTTCAGGGCCCGCGACGATCACTTCATCGGATCAGAATGGTTTAGTCAAAAAACAATTTCTCACCGCGCCGCTGTTAAGACTGTCAGAGGCTCTAAATCACAGATTACTACTATATGTAGCAAGCTCCAAATAGAATGAGGTGGCAATTTTAGCTACGGTATAACTTACACATCAATTTATTTAATCGTAAAAAAATAATTAACTTGAAAGTAAGCATCTAGCCTCGTGTAGTTTCCGGGTAGTAGAATAAAATCAGCCTATTAGCCCAGGAAAATGAGTAGGTACAGACGCCAGCACATCACGCTACTACAATCTGTCAAATTTCTTTAATAGATTTTGGACTTTATTGCTAAAGTATTAGGTTCAAGGTTGATTGGGAAAATTTGACAGTTTCGGGTAGCTTGATGTGCTGGCGTCCATACCTAAACTTAAAGGCAAACTGCGAAATAAATCCTAGTTAACGAATCCTAGTCACCGGGTTTATCTTTATTCAGGCGTTGGAAATACTGTGTGAAAAGTCCATTACGATATTTTGTGCGAATTTTTTTTATTGACTGTCAAATTTTAATGTTCCAACCAAAAGTCGAGTTCTTTGCGAATATTTCGAACGTAAAAACAAATTATCTATCTATTGTCACGCAGCTTTCCGCAATGTGTCTGCCACAGAGTACATTTTTATAGTGGGTGTCTATAATCAGCACCGTAGGTACATAACTAGGGCGATGCCAGCGGTGCCCAGGCACAGGGCTCAGACCCTGACGGGGCGCAGAAATGACCAAGTTTTGGGTCATGCATGGTACCTAGTTAGTAGCACACGTACAATAGAATACCTATCTTAATCTATTATTTATCGCATACGGGTGGACCTGGCCCTGCAGTCAGCAGCTGATATAATATATTCTTCTTACAAGCAAATAACATTAATGACAGAATAGAATAAAGTATTAGTTAAACCTCGCAGAAAAATTATCAACTGTCCCATACAAAACTTCAATACCTAGTCAACCCAAATATATTATATGGGACAGCTGATAATTTTTTTGCGAGGTACGTACTTCTTTATTTTGGGCTTACTGATACCCACTACTGATAATTTTTTCACGATTACGATGTTGGTCTTATATAGAAAGTTGTTCAGTTTGATGATCTGTACTGTACCTACCACGCTCTTAAAATGACCACACCTCTCTGATACATGATGTTTATGTAAAATATAAATGCAGGGTGCTAACATTTTCGAGCGAGCGTATCATCCACAGCCCGTTTTCGCCCACTGCTGAGCATAGGCCCTCTTTTCCTATGCCAATCCCCACGCTCCTGTGCCAACCTCATCCAGGTTCTACCCGCGATGTCGGTTCTACCCGGTAACAATGTCGTGTGCCTATCTCGCCGCCGGACGACCGACGCTTCGTCTTCCAGTTCTTGGACGCCACTCGGTCATTGCCTTACTCCACCTGTCATCACTGCGCCTTGGCAGATGTCCTGCCCAACTCTATTTGAGTTCTATAACTCGTTTTCCGATATCGAAAACTTTCGTTCGTCTTCGGATCTCGACATTTGGAACTCGGTCTATCAGTATTATGCCGAGCATGGAACGCTCCATGGCTCTCTGTGCAACTCTCACCCTGTACACAGCCTCTTGCGTGAGCGTCCACGTCTCAGCACCGTACGTCATGGTGGGCAGAACACACTGGTTATAGAGACGGGACTTCAGACATTTTGGAATTTTGGCTGAATTCAGTATGTCATCCGCTCGCTCTTCCATTCTCTTATTCTTCAAACTTTTTTGCATACCTATGTCGACAAAGTAACTCCTTTTTCCATATGAATATTCAAAAGAAAACCTAATCTAAACAAGCAGTGTGCTATAATTTTCGAGCTCGTTTCGCTCGCTCTTGCTTGCTGCCTACAATCTCTTCATTCGCATGGTTTCTGCATGCGTCGACAAATTAACACCTATTTATGTATATACTTTTCTGAGGCGGGGTCACGGGGTGGTAAAATTTTCTTTTGAGTCATACGTTCTACTAATTCTCAAACTTTTCTGCGGTAGTCGACAAAGCAACTCCTATTTCTGTATCAATGTTCAAAACAGACGTACCTAACCGAGAATTCAGAGATGGTCTATAAACAATTTCAATTTCGCCTCACTTGCTCTTGAATCCCACATTCTTGCTGTGCATTCTTTTTTTACGATGAAAATGTCCGTGAATAGCAAAATGATGAAAATGCAGCTCCCTGGAAACAAATATCCTGCCAGATGCGAAGGCCATGTTTTATATAGAGTAGGTATAATTACGCACTGTTTGTTTTTTCACTATTCATTTTCTGCAAAATGTTATTAGAAATTCCTACATAAACTGAGAAGACCGGGGGGCCTTGTTTTGCCACCCCGGGACCCCGACAGGCTTAGGCCGCGGACGCACTACTAAGGCGACTGCGATGCGATGGTGATTTCGTGAAAACAAACTCATATAAACATAGTCGGTAGCCGTCCTGCAGAAGCGACAATATGTTCGTACGTCGCCGTTGCGTGCCTCGGCTACGCCTCGGCCCACATTTTCACGACCATCCATAAATGCCCTTATTGCAGGCCGCGGCAGTAATGTACTAAGTATTTCTTAAACACGCTTGGAAATTCGAGCATTATTTTGACAACCTTCTTCGAGATAAATCGAAAATGCTGCACTGGTCAAATCCTGGTCAAATACATGCGAGCATTGTGTATACACAATGCGATCAGGCGGCCGGCAATGTTAGTAAGTATGATAAAATATCTGTCGTGATTAGCGGCCCAATAAATTACTATGAAAACGCCTCGGCCCACATTTTCACGATCATCCATCAACGCCCCTTAGGCCGTGGCAGTAATATACTATTTTGTCATTTTCAAATTCAGTGTTAACTGTAGATGTTCCTGTTCCTGGGGATCTACTCCGAAGCGATAAACCGAACTATCGGCTGAATGTTCGGATGTTTCATAATACCTACACTTTTTCTGTTTCGTTCGGTCGAAACTTCATTTTGAGAAAAAAGTGTAATATGAAACATCCGAACGTTCGGCCGATACTTCGGCTTATCGCTTCGGAGTAGACCCCCCGATCATATTATCATAGTAAAAAATGTGCAGGACGTTAATAACCCGTTTTGCTACTTTCATTTTTGGGTTCTAAATGAATGATAGGTATCCTTTGTTGGCATCAGGTGAGCGAGATCAATAATAATAACAAACAAATACATAGTTTGTTAAAAATAATCATTTATTTGAGGGAACAACAACTCAGTAACAACAGAAATATGTAAGCAGTACTACAGTTGGAAGGAATTGGACAGGCACTTACACTCGACACGAATAGCCACATAGACCGCTGCCTGGGTTGTAGGGGCGTTAGAGACAAAGTTGTAGGGGCGTTAGAGACAAAGTTGTAGGGGCGTTAGAGACAAATCACGAAGATCCACATGTTAAGCCCCGTATACACCGGAAACAATGTTAAGCAACAATCGCGCAACATCTGATGTTGCGAGATATTGTTTTGTTTACCGTGAATAGGGAACATTGGTATGTTGCCAGCAACACTGCAACATTGTTACGCGCAATACATAAACATGTTGCGCAACTTTGACTTGCTGTGTATACGGGGCTTTAATTATACAAAAAAATATCGATTTGCAGGAACCGAACCCACGATACAATAAGCACTGATTGAGGCCTACCGATCTGGCCCAGAGGTGGTATACCTAGCAGTGGGGTCTATTTCAGACGATTTTCTTATAGCTACCGTTAATTTTGCTATTAAAAAATATAGGAATTCCAACGCGCTGAATAGTCCCACACCCAGAAACATGTTGAAAACTCCGCCCAGAGACGCTGGAACAAAGATACTAAAGTTAATTTACATTTTTTTATTACAGGGGGAGCGATGGGGTCTACGATGGAACGAGTGTGCCCAGAAGATGGATCTTCAATCTTACTTTGAAGGCTATATCGATATTGGCTGGGATAAAATGCACGTAGTAACCCGGAGACTGAGTAGCGCGACTTGAGAGAGACATTTTACAAGCAGATCATTTAAAAATGTTTGTAAACGTGAGTCTCTAGTTAAAGACCGACATAACTGGTTCTTTTTTTTTATTTATTTTTTATTTGAGATAGGTTTGCTCTTGACTCTAGTCTAGGTCAGATATGACAGAGACAAAGTCGACGATGGAGCGAGCTTACCCAGAAGAAGCCTGTTCACTCTCACTTTGAAGAGATCGGGGTTGTATGCATTCGGAAACACAGACGCAGGCAGAGAGTTCCACTCCTTTGCTGTGCGCACCACAAAAGACATTTGGAAACGTTTAGTGCGAATTGGTGGGATAGCAACTAGGTAAGGATGGTAACCTGCAGTGCGTCTAGATGTCCGCTGATAGAAGGGGGCCGGCGGAATGAGGTCGTGGAGTTCTTGAGCACACTCCCCGAATCTGTAGAAGACCGTCAAGCAGGCAACCTTGCGGCGATGAGCCAAGCTGTGAAGCTTGGCATCCACCAGTCTTACGTCGCCAATGAGCCTCTTAGCTCTGGTTCATAGAGCAATGACGGACTATAGCAGAAATCATGAGCTGTTATTGTCTGTAAAATTAGGTAGGCTACGCACACTCATTCAAAGATACTTACACAGCAAAGTGAGCCACGTTTCAGTCGGGTCCAGTAGAAACACTCGAGAATGGCCCACGTTGACTCGCAAGTTCACTATTATGGTTGGCGTCACGTTTAGGCCGGAGCTGCAAGCAATTTAAAAGATATAAAACTATAAAACACTGTTTGTAATTTGTGTAATGTACTGTGTCCGTTTGTGTTTATGTATTTGACCTCGTAATTACTATATTACTTTTGGCAACTAGTAGTTTTGTGACGTGCAAGTGACATTCAAGCTTAGGGTGAAAAAGCAATAACAAAGTCTCATACATAGGGTCAGCAGCGCAGCTACAATTGTCTTTAGAGGGAAGTCGAAAAAACATTTGTTCAGTTCTCAGAAACTCTAGATAACATCAAAATAAATTAACTCAAAAATTAAAGTGTTTACTTTACTTTTCTTAGTTTAACGCCATCTATGGTCAAGTAATATACAACCAAAGAGACGCTATCACTAAACAAACTGAATATTGTATAATTTTTTTACATAAATAAACGATAAAATTACCGATTATAGTTTTATTTCTGAAAAATATTATATTACAAAAATATTATAGAGCAGGTGAAAACAAAATACACGTGAATTTATGTCTCAAAAAATCAACATTAACAAAGAACATTATTATAGAAAATGAAAAGAAAGAAAATACATTTATTTGCGGTAAACATGATGCAAATAAAAAACACTAACACAAAAAAGAACAATCATTAATTCTATCTCGTTCTCGCCTACATACTTTTCTATTATGTCCCTCTCTTTATCTCACTGTAGTTCGGTTTCCCCGGTTACCTACTACCACACCTACCACGCGGTCCTGCGGGACACGAAATCACGTGTGTGATTAGAAAAACACATTTCTATTGTGTTATCTAATAAACTTAGTTCAATAAGTACTATGATCTGTTTTTGAGATGATTTAAACAAATGCCACAATAAAAATGTGTTTTTAATAATTACCTATTTAATTAATATTATTTAGTAAGCCGCCCATTGATTACATTTTTCAAAAAAGCGTCTTTTCTTTTAACATTCTTAAAAATTTGGTCCCGTGTGAGCGAGAGAGGTGACAAAATGTGACAGCCCTCTTAAGGATTACAAAAATATACAAAAACTGGCACATTTTTTTTTAACAGACAATTGAAGTTGAAACTGAAAAAACTTGATTTGAGAAAAAGCATTTTTGAAAGTTTGATTTTTGGTACTTGGTACTTTTTCTGATGTTTCTAAGTACATTTTCTGGTACTTAGAAACATCGTACAAAGTCATTTACTATATGAACTTGTAGATAATTGAGCATTAATTAATAATCAATTAAAATCGAGAAATGCAATTTTTTCACCCAACTACAAAACTGCGTATATCTCGGAAACTAAATGCCGAGAACTGGACCCTTTTTGCTTCGATGCTCACATATCTGTAATGTGATACACGGTTAAACACACAGGTGTACCATATTATTTGGCCGTAGTAGACACTAAAAAGAGTGGTTGTTCCGAAGGGAAGCCGGTAGGAATCGGGGGTTTATTCCCGGTCGTCCCCACCTCGTCGTCCCCACTGGGCACGAGTGGAAAAAAAAAAGTTTCGTTCCTCCCCTGAACTTTTTTTCCCACTCATGCCGTGGGGCGACGGGGCGGGGACGACCTGGAATTTAAACCCTTTTTTTTCGCACTCGTGCCCAGTGGGGACGACGGGGCGGGGACGACCGGGAATAAACCGAATCGGGTTGTATGAACGCTGCGCCACTATAGGTTATATTATATGATATACCTACTTACTATAAAGGATCAATAGTATACTCGATGGCGGTCAGCGGACTTGATTCTAGGACCATATAACTGGTGACCTTTTTACAAGACGGCAAGCACTGGCAGGTTACATTGTCTGAAATCAATACGTTTTGAGTGAGCATCGAGTGTCCCGCTCACTAGAACCGAACCTACGTCTAAGTACAATAAAATCCTTGTTTCCAATTGATGTTGATGTCAGAAGCAATTTAAAACATGCATTAAACGCACACTATGTAGACAAGCATATTATAGGTTGAATGATTATATCATAGATAAAAATGCTTGGCTAAATGTTGGTCCTGCTCCACAGCCACTTGGGCTTTGTTAAAATATATATATATATATATATTTTTTGGAAGAAATGCGTCCCTTTTTTTCTGACATTATGACCTTATTGTTTACTAATCTTTTAAATACAATCATTGCAAACTATAGTTTTGTATAAATTAGAAGCATTTTTTCAATTTTATAAATGTGAGTACCATGGAGCGGTTTTATGTTATGATGTAGGTATGTTGACTTGAAAGAGTATGGCAGTTGAGAATATGTCATGCTCACTTAAATGTCTCGCTGATGGTGGCGCGTGTGTTGGATCATTCGGTTCCCTACAAAATGGTTGAGCTGGATGGTGCTGATCCACGCGTCATGTTCGTGAACGGGCGCCGTCAGTGGAGACTGGTCATCTCATAACTGCCAGGGCTTATTTTTAATCTTATATTTTGAATTGTTTTTAATTATTTATTTTTTACATTGTTCTCACATATAGAAGCAACAAGAACAATGTACCCAGGATTTTGTAATAATTTTGATTTAAAAGAGTGTCCATGGGGTTTCTTGCCCATTCTTCTCCATAGAGATCTACGTTTTGGAATGGGCGACTAGCTTCAATTTTCTGACTAACTGACTGACTCTTTAACAATTCAAAAGTGCCTGTAATTGGTTTAATTGAAATAAATGCTTTGAGTTTGAGTTTGTTATTTTCGCTTACACAAATGAATTTTATACTTGTCTGAATTAAGTTGATTTCAGAATGATTAGTAGGTAGGTACTATAGAAATGCCTTTTTTTTCTAGTTATAGCGCAACCTGAACTTTATGTGGGGGTTTTAAAGTTGTTTTTCCAGAAACACATATTTGTTTACATGTTTGGAAATGATAAAATTGCGAACGTCAGATACAAATAAATAACTAAGGAGGTTTCGATTGCCTTGTTAGTCATTTTCCAGCTCGGACAAAGTGTTTTTATCATCAAGAAGAACAGTGTCAGTAGCAGATCGGGGTCTGTACTTTTAATGACATATGCTCTATTATTTTATTGTATTTTTTTATTTTCTTTATTTTCGGAAGGCTTTAGGACTAATATGATTATAATATCATTAATTATGTAACTAAATGGCTAATTATAAGCCTCAACAGATAAATACAAAAATTATTACTCCTTCATAGTCTAAGTTAAATCTTATCAATTCCATTCAAATGAAACCGTGCACCTAGCTTCTGACGTTTCATAAGTGCTCATGTAGGTATATAGGAAATATTTTGAATTTAAATGAGTTATTCCCTCAAAGTTGGTTCATTTCGTTCAATTAAATTTAAGCCAACCTGGACAGCAAACGGTTCAAGTGCAGACAGGTGCCTCTTGTACAAAAAATGGCTTTGCCAAGCGCTTCCTCAGAGTGCTTGCATTGGTGCAGAAAAGGTCAATGCCATGTTTACAACAAATTTCGTTAAAACTGCGACTGGCTCTATGGAATTACGCCTATAGTTAGTGTTTGCATGAGGTACATCTAGAAGTGGTCGCTGTCGTAGCCCCATCTGATAAGTGCGTATCTTTAATTTTGAAACAAGTTCAGGACAGTCGATTGAACCATTTACGATATTAAACAAGTAGCATAAAACATTAATATGACGTCTACGGTCAAGCGGTAGGAAATGGTACCTTCTGTATCGGTGAGTGTAATCAACAGATATTTGTTTCACCCTGTTATCTAGATACTTAAGAAATTTTCTCTGAATGCTCTCAATACGAGACTTGTAGATCCCGTACTGAGGGCTCCAGACTTGTGATGGATACTCAAGGTGGCTGCGTACGAGCGAACAATACAAGACTTTGATCGATTTTAATGATCGTAAACATGCTGAGGTTCTCATAATGAAACCAAGTGCTCTCGACGCCTTGTTCACTATTCTATCAGTATGCTGATCGAAGAGCAGCTTGCTGTCTTGTATAACCCCAAGATCCCTAATAGTATTGACTTTGCCAATATTGATATTGTAGGTACAGTTTGTATGTGGAATCAATTACAAACTTCTGGCGTGTAAAAGTCATGTGAAAACATTTTGAAACGTTCAACTCAAGCCTGTTACGTCTACAGTATTCTTCAAATCTATTCAAATCAGCTTGTAACAGGTGTGTATCAGGTGTGTATATGTTTCGGGTAGTTGTATGAACCTTTACATGGGACTTAAACATAACTGGAGACATGATAGTGTACACCTCTGTCTACCCCTTCTAGGGGAAAATGTGCAGGCGTAAGGTCATGAGGTACTCGTACTTACTGTACTTCTTGTACTCATTGGCTCTCAGGCAGCTGAGTCGCGTGGCGGGACACACCGGCAAGTCACTGTTAGTGCTGTAATATTTGAACTGTAGCGGGTCGCTACAACCACATGCTTTCTCTGCACATCTTTGCTGCCAAGATAACAAAATATTATGTAAAGCAAAATTCAATATAGGAGTAAAATGGCGTCGAATATCTGAACCACTCAAAACCAGCTCGACTCAAAGATAAGCATCGAAATGTGAGCCTCATTTCAATGCTTAACTTTGAGTCGAGATCGTGTGTTCATAGGTATTGATAAATTATGAAACGCTTACTTAGCAAAGTTACGTAGGTACATTCCCAAAATTAAGTGACAGTACACGTAGTTGCCAACACGTCTCCGTAAGCTTCATGTGTATTGTAACTACGTGACACGAAATAAGCACACATTTTAATACTTTACTTAGCGTTGAGGGGTTGTGGCTAAGTAATAACAGCCGCACGGGTCGATTGATCAGGTTAAGTTACGCTTGCCGCGGTTGGTCTGTGTATAGGTGACCATCTTTACATACCAAGACCCCTCCGTGCCTCGGAAAACACGTTAGCCCGTTGGTCCCGGCTGTCATTCGTGGATTTTTGACAGTCGTTACGGGTCGTCAGAAGCCCGAATGTCTGACGACCAGTCTTACCCAGTAACTGGGTTGTGGAGGTCAGATAGGCAGTCGCTCCATGTAAAATACTGGTATTCAGCTGCATATTATCCAGTTTGACTGGAAGCCGACCCCAACTTATTTGGGAAAAGGCAGGCAGATGACTGCGTTGAGATATTTCAATGTGCGAAGGCCTTAGTCTGAGAGAACCTGTTTGGCGCAGCCGTGAGGCACACACTATTGTCGTTAAAACATTATTTTCACTCTTTATTTTGTATTTTGTGTTTCACGAACTGTGTCCAAATAAACATTATTCTTTCTTTCTTTGAGAGAGTGTTCTGACCTTAGTCTTGATCGAATCGAATTTTTATTCCTAGAACATTTTTCAAACATAAATTATTCATACCATACAAATAGCCTTGGAGTACTTTTTCCCATGAACACAAGCGCTTTCGACCAGGCTGGTGGGGTTGGTGTTGGGATTTTCTGGGATGGAGATGAACCGGAGTTGTCCCATGTAGTAGTAGCCGGCCGACAGGATGTCAGGCTCCACCCACTCCTCGCCTTCGTAGTATGTTACTAACTGGAAGGGGAGAACCGACTTAGGATTTGATGGACCAAGAGTCAGTGCGTCACACGCCACAGACGGTACTAATCTCCGATTTTGTTGAAATTTCACGGATTGATAGAATCTATGTAGGGATGGGAGTTTGCTATTAATTTGCTGTTATCTCTTAAAGTATTACAGGTTTCTGTAACATAATTACGTTTTCGTGAGGTGTGAAATTAGAACAATTGTTTAGGAACGAACCAATAATACAACCAGAATCCGTAATACAACTCCTGTTAATACTAAAATGTCAAGATTTCATGAAATAGTCATTCAATAGGAGTAGGTACTTGGTCTTAGTTGTGACTTTAATTAACCTTTTAAAACCCTTCAGTTTGATACCACACTCGATAGGTTTGGCAGATTTTTTTTAAAAACATACATTTTGGCGCCAAAAATCCGCCATTTTGATTTTTTTTTAATTTTAATATAACTAGTGATACTCGTGCAATAAAGACGAATCTAACGGCATTATCATTTATCAAAATTGGTTCAATCGTTTAGTAGTTACGAGGTAACGTAGGGACGGACATACATACATATGTATGTACAGGTCAAACACATAACCTACCTTTTTTGGCTTCGCCGCAGTAGGGTAAAAAGGTAAGCGCCTGCTACACGGTCGTTAACCGCGTCCCCGACAGAGGTGACCTTAGTTGGCGACCGGCAGAGCTGTTTCAATATTTGGTCGTAAACCACCATCTACACGCTTGTAAACCACCGAGGTCACCTCTGTCGGGACTCGGGACGCGGTTGGCGACTGTGTAGCAGTCGCTTAATGCAGTGCATAGTGCGTAAGAACGTTCTCTCTCTCTATCTCTGCCTAGCCTCATCCTTGTTACTGATCTGTCTATGGGTGTAAAATTTGATATTTTATCTCGACTGTATATTTATTATAGTTCACGTAGCATTATTAAGTTACACTAGCACATCTATTATGTTAAAATAACAAAATGTGTTTTTCATTGTTAACGAGAACAACTACCGACAAACTGTTATGAAGTTTGGCAGACTTTATGTAACTTATCGTTTAGACAGATTTTGAATAAATAAAAAATTAAAAAAAAAAACATTTCACTTAGCGTCGACTTTCCTGGTCGGTCCTCATCGTTCTTGAATGGTGTGATAAACGTTGAGAGTGATAAATATGGGCCACGTTTCCTGTGTTGCAGAAGTATGTTTAGCGAGTTTGACTTGAGGTGGCTGTGTATTGGGACATTTGTTTAAATATAATTTCACCTGGCAGGCATACAGCACAGATCCATGCGTGCATTGCAGCACTAAGTCTATCATCTGCGTGGTGTGAGACCGCCCCAACAGCCCCGTTTGCACGTTCGATAATCTGGAACATTATCTAGTTACAATAAGCCCACGTTCACCCGCACAGTGTCGATAAGTACGATATTTTACTGTTTATTTTTGAGATCACGTGACAGTTTCACACTGCATTTGTTTTTAACCGTATGAACCGGATGTTAACCTGTGAATGTGTGATCCCAACATTTTACCGTAAAATATCGTACAGTACCTACAGCGCAGTGTGAACCACTGCTAATTATTATAGGCACTTTGGAATATTTTGATCTATGGTTAATTAAGTAGATAAAGTAACAGACTGACAAGTTAATATTAATTAAATCGCCTTCAAGATGAAGCATCAGCTGCTATTGATAAGATACCTAATCTCATCATTCGATAACATGTTATTAGAAGGAAACAAACATTGAACTAATTAAAATTCAAAGATTCCACTGTGTGTATAGTGGATTTGTAGACTTAGAAAATATGTCAAACCGCCATATTTATTCCTCAGATAAAAGTTATCTGACGATTGAAAAATCAGCCCTTAGATAAATAAGTAATCGGGCCAATTCTTACGTTTATATAGATCATAAGTATAAAATACAAATAAACTGTGTCCTCCATTTTCACCATGATAGGACTTGTTTTTAAAAAAGCTTTTGTAACGTCTACATTGTATGACCCATTTTCGAGTTAATTGAAGCAAGGAGTAAAATTCAAACTGCTGGACTGCGGCGTGCATCACAGAGAGTGCAGTAAGTAGGTACCTATGCTTATTTCGACAGTGTCAATTTTAATTTTAAAAAGTGTGCCTTTAAAAGAAAACCAGGGCTCAACTCCGAAGCGTAAATCCGAAGTATCTGCCGAATGTTCGGACCATAGACATCTGTGGTTCGGACGTTTTCTACTACACTTTTTTTCTACTTCGTTCGGTCGGTTCGGATCGGACCAAACGTCAAAATGAAATTCGTTGAACAAACGTCAAAATGAAGCTCGGTCGGATCCGAACCGACCGAACGAAATGAATGAAGCGTAGTAGAAAACTTCCGAACATTCGACCGATACTTCGGATTTATGATTCGGAGTAGGCCCCCAACACTTGGTTTTCTTATCAAAGCACATTATCGCATACCACTTACTTATCCGGCCGCATAATACAACACAGTCCCCAATACGTTAACTCCTTTTCAAACAGCTGTTCGCAGGGCAGTATTTTCGTCTGGTACCGACACCTCTTCGTAAGCTCATTGCAACCAAGAGTGAAGTTCATCATGACTTGGGCCAGGGTCACGTTGTGAGAAGCCAGGAGTTCGTCCAACAATACGAGCTGGTCTTGGGCTGTTGATTTTCCAGTTAGAAGACGTGCGAGAGTCATTGGTAACCGTTTTGTTTTGGATGAGTTCATTGACCTGTGTTTGTAATAGATAAGTGAACGATTAATGTAAGAAATATTTTCATTACGTGGCGTATTCTTAATTCGTTGCGTGGCGTGCCTTTTAAGTTTTGTCGTTTGAAGAAAAAAAAAAACAACTAGAACCTTATAGTACTTTTTATTGTTTTTCAAAGTATTCACCACGTAGTTTAATATACTTTTCCATTCGCTCGAACCAGTTATTAATACATTTATTCCACTCCAAAGTAGGGGTGTCCAGTATGGCTGATTTGAAAGCGTCTGCTGCTTCTTCACCGAACTGGAACCTATAACCACGAAGAGTTTTCTTAATTTTAGGAAATGTAAAGAAATCGTTAGGACTTAGGTCAGGACTGTATGGAGGATGGTCAAGAATTTCTAAGTTTTCCTGCTTCAAATACTCAATCGTTTGACGAGCGTTGTGTGAGCTTGCGTTGTCATGGTGTAGAACAATGCGTTGCTTTGGGTTAGATTTCCGAAGTTCGGCGATGACTTGTGGTAAACAAACTGTGGTATTCCACACTGCATTAACCGTTCTACTACCTTCAAGTGCAATCGTCGCAACATGACCGGTTTTCGCCACGAACGTAGCCACCATCTTCTTTGAAGTGCTTCGAGAGCGAACAACTTTAGTCGGCTTGGGTTCGTTTTGGAAGACCCAGATTGTGGATTGTTGTTTGGAATCAGGATCGTAAGCATAGATCCAAGATTCGTCAGCACTGATGATGTCGTAGATGTGATTTGACTCTCCTCGGTTGAACCTTTGAAGAGTTATCTTACACCAACTGACGCGGGCCGCCTTATGATCGTCAAAAAGCAAATGCGGGATCCAACGGGAAACTAGCTTTCTCACACCAAGTGCCTCATGCAAGATCTTTTGAATGGTTGTCCCTGAGATGCCTAATAACGCTTCTATCTCCCGATATGTCACATGATGATCTTCGAGGATTAGCTGTCTCACAGCAACGATGTTATCTTCAGTGAAGGCGGATTTTGGACGTCCTTCACGAGATTTGTCACTAAAACTGGTATATCCACGCTGGAATTCTAAATACCAGCGTTCGACAGTCCGCAGACATGGGCCTTCATCATGGAACACAGATGTTAGCTCTTCGAAACACTGAAGCCGTGTTAGGCCTCTTCGGAAGTTATAGAATATTATTGCACGGACATTTTCCTTAGTGAGATTCATTTTCGTACGTAACCTGACAGATTCATTGTACAGTTCTAAATTCAAAATTAGCGGCAAATATGTAAACGACAGAACTTAAAAGGCATGCCTGGTATAATAGGTATTTGCACACCTGTTACGATAATACTCGTAATATAAATGGTATAAAGAACTTTGTTACATGTTGTTATCCACAGCAGGTACAGGTATTACCCATATAATTATTTGATTTGAAAGAAGAGATATTTGATGTACCATACCGTATGGGAATCCCAAGAAATATTTCTGTTCAGCTGGGAGAGAAGAAAAGATGTAGGATGTAACAGTGGTATTGCTTGCCCTGACGTTTGTTTAGACAAATAAATAAAATCGAAGTGTCCGTTTGTAATGTCAAAATAACAGCTAAATGCTTCTGTAAGTGTATATACATATAACAAATAAAAAACAATTTTTAAAAATTTCGTCTGTCTGTCTGTTTGAACCGGTTAATCTCCGAAACGGCTAGCCCGATTTTGACGGGACTTTCACTGGCAGATAGCTGATATTACAAGGAGTAGTTAAGGCTACTTTTAGAAAAATAATTTAAACCCATGAAATTGTGAACAAAATCCGATTCAAATAGGGAAGTATTGACATCCACGCGGGCGAAGCCGCGGGCAACAGCCCGCAATTATTTAGCACAAACTGCGTAGTAGGTATTTATTACTGTTGTCCTAGCGGACAATGGTATATTGCCAGTGCTTATAAGAAAATGGATATTACTGAAATTTATCCTTACCACAAGATCATTAAAAAAATCACAAGGTGGTATGGTAATTTGGGATGAGGCAGTACACAAGGCGTACAAATGGATATAGATAGGTACAACGATTGTGGTAGCTGCCATTAATAATCTATACAAATAAACAAAATTGAAATCTCTGTTTGTAATGTATGCACGGTAGGTAGGTACTTATAACAAAAAGCAATTTTTAAAATTTTTGTCTGTCTGTTTGTTCCTTTTGACGGGACTTTCACTGGTAGATAGCTGATGTTACGGAGAGTAACTTAGGCTACTTTTATTTTAGAAAAATAATTAGGGTTCCGCGCAAAGAAATCAAAACCCATGAAATTGTGAACAAAAAGATTTGAAAAAATATTTTGGTAGACCAATTCTCGAGGACAGTTATAGGCTATTTAACATCACGCTACGACTCTTAGGAGCCGAGCAAAAATAAAAGTTGGAAAGAACACTAAGCGAAAACGAAGTAACAGAGCGGGCGGGCGATGAAACGCGACGGGTTTGGGGGACGAGCGAGTTTTATTAAAATGTGGCTGTGATTTTAGTATAATTATTGTGTAACTTACGACTACCAAGAAGTCGCGGGGCACAGCTAGTATCTGATGAACTACTTCAGACCGCACGGAATCCATGCAGTAGTGTTAGTAATGAAACTTAAAACGAATGTTTGTACCCAAAAAGTAATATTCATGCTAGGTAAAGTCTGCAGCCGATCATCACACTATCCACGCCACTAAGCGCCATCACCATCCCAAATTAACACCCTACCAAGACCCAGTATTTTCTTACAATTTCTTCAGAAACATGTCGGCGACGCTCTCGGGGGGTGCGCAGATCGCCACAACTGGAACTCTGTCCTCTATATACGGGGCTGTGCGCATGTCGTCACTCAGCGTTAATAAAGCCGGTACTTCGAGGAAACGCGCCCATAGTACCGCGCACAGCAATCCCGCGCAGCACGCGCTTGCACAGCAACACACTAGCCAGCCGATACTGAAAAGGCAGCCAGGGTAGGATGGTTATGATAATTTAGTTATAATATTATATGTTATCAAGTGTTTTGTGTGTACATAAATAAATAAAAATTTATGAAAAAAAAAAACTGCAATATATTTTTAACTCCCCTGGGAGTTGGAGAGGGTGGGAGTCCCTACTGGGCCCGTGTGGTAAGTTACGGCCCATTCCCTCCCATAGAGGCCTGTGTCCCGGCAGTGGGTACATTTGTACATAATTTGCTGTTGACTGTACGAAGTTAAATAGCTAAAGTTCATGTTGCTTTTTTACGTATAAAAGAAAAACTGTTTTTAACGAAGTCCTTGTTCATTTAAATTTGCCTCCAGTTCAGCTGGTTTTCGGTATCCCGGCAAGGTAAACTAGACTACCTCCCAAGGGGTAAATCTTTATCTAAAAAATTACTACAAGATATCTAATAGATTTAATTCAATTGTTTAATTTATGAGTTAAGTTTCCTTCAAGAATGCTAGTAGACACACTATAGTAAAAGTGGGCACCACTTTATTGGTAGCTCACAAGATTGACTTGAGAAAATGCGTTCATACTCGTGACTGTAAACCGACGTACGTACGGACGTAAAAATATCGCGCCGGGATTTTATCGCACACTGGATTTTCAACTCTCGGTGTTGGGCCGCGCGTTGAGAATCCAACAGAGTGCACTCCAGCGCGTCGAAAAAACACTGTGGGATTTTCAACTCTCGGCGCTAAGCAGAGCGTTGAGTCCAGTGCCCAATAAAAAATCGCCGCGATATTTTTACGTCCGTGCGAACGTGTGCTTAAGACAGTTAGCGTCTTTTCTTATCTTCTTTCTTCAAATAAGCTATCTATAGAATGCTACAAGATAATTTTAAGAGCATTTGTTTAGTTTCTAGACTATATTAAGGCCATGATAGCTGTTCTTTACAATGCAATTTTAAAAACAAAGGAACTATAAAGCATAACGAGCAAGATACAACTTCTTTTAATGTTTATGTTTTTAACTATAAGTACTTACAATATAAACTAACAAAACTTTTAGTAACATGGCAACATTCAATTAATTGGACCGATTTAAGCAAAAATGATCCAACCCACATTGTCGTGGTTATGGTCGTTGGATCATTTTTGCTCCAATTGATCCTTACTTTTTCATGCAATGTATTGCACGAATGCTCGTGCGGTTTTATAACATACATCGTGAAAGATAATGAAAAACCTAGTGTCGCAAACAAATGCGCTCGCTCTATTTTAAATACTAAGGTACCTATGTATACATTTTTGGTAATAAAAATACACAATAGTATATTTTATTCTAACTGTTATTAGAAAAATTAAATAAACCTTTTATCACCGTTTTTTTTTTGAAAATCATTAACGGCAATATCGCAGCCATTTTTTATGCATAAAAAGGGCGATAAGATCGAATAGTTTTTTTAAAATCGTCAAGAGTAATTTAGCTACAGCTTAGCAGTGGCGAAAGCACCATATAACACGATTCCTACCGGCTTCCCTTCGAAGGATCGCATCAGCAAACACTACCGCTATTGAAAAATGGCACAGTCAATAGTGTCTACTATTGCCAAAAAAATTAGTTACACTACGGGTATTTAGTTCACCATAACATTCAAACAACACAAAAACGCCTATTATTACCTTTGAATTACAACAAGACTTTTATTGTGAAGTTAATTAATTAATTTTTACTTCATTGTTAAGTAAGTTAGTTAAAACCGTTTTCGCTTCGGCTTCTCTCTTACAAAAATTCACACTGTTTTAGAGAAGTTGTTTTTAAAAAGTGTGGAGTGTTTTATGCAATAAACGCCCGGAAAACTCGCCTTTACAGCTTTTACATCAATATTTAGAGTAATTTTTTCTGCTAAATTTCGAAAACGTTTTTCAAGATTAGTCTTCCAACCATGGTTATGTTATGCTTCATTATTATCGTATATATTTTAGTGATATTTATTTTGGTAGTATACATGTATGTATTTGTATGTACTCTTTATTTTATGTTTATATATATTTTGTATATATTCATATTATTGTATCGTTTGTGATTTTATGTATTTTGTTTTCTCTATTACTCTTACACACGTTGTCTACATCTCTTTATCTACTTTCCTATCGCAGGTATGCTGGAAGAGATTTCTTTAGAAATAAGCATCACCTTTGTACGTATTTTTCTGTTCCTTTCTTCTTGTCTGTATAAATGTGTGTACATAAACTGTTAAATAAATAAATAAATAAATGTTATCAGTAGCTTTTCGCCACTACCCATCTTTTTTATTTTTTGCAAACTTTGCACTCTGTAGCAATGTTCTTGCGTTTTTCGGCACCGTGGCGGGTTGAAATTAATTAATAATACTTAACACGTCATTCATGCATGGCACTTCGAGTGATGCCATGACAGAAGGACCACTGTCGTAGTCTCATTCTCATATTAAATGCACGAACATCGTGGTTAGTGTCTGCATCTTCAGACTCCGTAGGGGCTATCGATACAAATATCACTTTCAATTATCGATTCACAAGTAGGAGCGATAGATAGATTGCGCGAAGAGAACTTTGCGGGAACTCCGCTTCGTTTTGGTTATTTTTTTTAAAAATATTGTTGTACTTTTCTACGAAATCCACTTCTCTCCACACTTCTTCTTCACTTCTGATCTTATAATATTTTTTTACTTTGTCCATTTGCATAAAATTTTCCAGCGTGATTGATCACGCTGGAAAATCACGCTATTGATAGAATGAAAACTCGATTATCGACTTCGATTATTAGGGTTTCGTACCTCAAAAGAAAGAAACGGAACCCTTATTGGATCACTCGTGTATCTGTCTGTCCGTCTGTTACCTACAGCTAATTTGCTCAGAATCTAATGAACCGAAGTTGAAAGGTACCTACCTACACATATGAATTTCTGTGGCCCAAACACGGACGTGTAACGTAAATAAATGAATTTTGAATATGGGGGCCACTTTTGGGGGCAACTAAGCAAATTAAAAAAAAAAAGTTTTGCAAATTATACCGTGTGACACCAATTGAAAGGGTTTACTGTGGGGGTCTCAAATAGATTTTTTTTGACGAAAATTTACCATACCTTATTTCCGAAACTACTAAGCCTAAAATTTAAAAAGATAATACAGAAAATAGTTCTATACGTAGGTAGAGATTACAGGAAAACCTATAAGAAGTGTATCGTCTTAAAATAACACGGTAAATCTCTCAATATTGTGCGTACAAACTTACATTTGCAGTTGGAATATATTTTTCAACTACAATGTTAAGTTTGTTCCTGGGATAATTCTGTCTCTTCTTTCTTCATCCCAACTACGGAACCCTTCATTGTGCGTGGTCCGACACGCACATGACCGGTTTTTTAAATGTAAAAACCTCGGAGATGCACTTTTAGTGTGTAGGTATTAATAGATGAACGCTTAAAAATATGTACTAAACAATTATATCTAGAATAGATTCGTGAATACTATTTTTAAGGGTATTAACAGACTATATTATTATTTATAGAATAATTTAATTATCTATAAATTAGAATAATTGGTTAATCTACAGAACAAAAATAAAGACTTCGAGTCCGCCTTTACATATTTCATACTTAATCAAGCTGATTGGTATTTTGGAGGTTTTAAAATTTTGGCTTGATTTAATTTACCCTATCACATAACATAACATCACGCCTTGTTTCCCCGAAGATTTGGGCAGAGGTGTATTATATAGTACCTACACCCACATTTCGCCAGTTATGTTTTTAAGTCCCATGTAATAGGGGGCGAGCCTATTGCCATCTACCGGGCACAAATCCAGACTAGACTCCGGACTGCTACTGAGAAATTCCAGATAGAATAACACTTTGCCTGACCTGGGAATCGAACCCAGGATCTCATGCTCAGCAGTAGCGCTTGCGACCACTAGACCAACGAGGCAGTCATTTACCCTATTAGAAAATGTTATTTTCCCTATAACATTATTTAGACAGCTATTAGCTAAAGACATACCACAATTAGACTGTTTATAGATAGAATATGTTTTTAAGGCTTATAAGAAATGCCCCTTGGGCTACTTATGAATAAGCGACCGATCATGAGCATACAGTTTGCGGTATACCTACGTGTAAAATTCTCAAAGACATAATATATTAAAACAAAACTCGTACTTACCGATCGACGCTGTGTACCGAGCACAAATATTTGAAGCCGTGCAACGTTGTGTTTTTGAAATACTGCTGGATCATTTCACCCACTTTTGACGTTCTCATGATTTTAATGTTTATGCTCACTAATAATAAAATTAACAAATTGCTGCCAATAAGCCTGATACAGTGGTGCTGGATCGAAAAGAGCGGCGAGCAATGATTATTGACATAACGGTCCCAAATGACGGGAACCTCGTGATAGCCAAGAAAGATAAACAAATCAAGTATCTTGACCTGGCTCGCGAGGTTGTCGACATGTGGGATGTGGATACAGCGATCATTGTGCCGATAGTCATATCAGCCAATGGCTTAATTGCCAAGAGCCTCGACCCACACCTAAGGAGGTTCTCGTTGGGCAGCTGGATTAAGGGCTTGATTCAGAAAGCGGTACTTCTGGACACGGCTCGCATTGTTAGGAGGTTCCTCTCTCTGGAGCCCTGACCACCGGTAGGTTGGACGCTGTTCCTGATACCGGTGGGCTACTATTTTTTATATGTTTAAGGGCTGATTTTTCAATCGTCAGATAACTTTTATCTGTGGAATAAGTTTGACGTTTTGACAGCTTTTGTATAGAAAATATGTCAAACCGCCATATTTATTCTTCAGATAAAAGTTATCTGACGATTGAAAAATCAGCCCTTAATGTTATATTTTTTAAATTCTAATATTTAAAATATAATTTATATGTATACAGGGTGACTTGTAATTTGACGTATTCCTTTTAGGACGTGATAGTGTGACCCATTTGCAACAATTAAGCACCCCATAAAGCATAGGTGAAAATTCATGGGATTCCAGAAAAACCATTTTTTATTTATTTTTGAAAATTTCCCAGAATTCGTAATTAAATATCAATTTTTTCTAGGCTCTCAAACTGAATGACCTTCATTGCTATTCCATTGGGTACCTAATACTTTAACAAACCTTTCGATAAAACCAAATTTTCTAAAACATCAAACGGTTAAAAGTTAAAGGAAGAAGTTTATTGACCATTTTCAAAAATCATCTACGTACATGAACTGACACCAGTTATCTGAACATTGCACTATGGCATTAAGCGTATAAATTACGGAGAAGTCATCTTCATTTAATCAGCTATCTAACAAGGTACAAAAATTAAAAAAATATATTTAGAGGTGCCCATGAGGCAGTCGATAGTGCTGACAAAGGTAGAATTTGCAAATTGTAGAAATATTGAAAAATTTAGTTAAATTAAAATTAATTAAATGGTTTATGTCATCCTACTACTTTCTCACCACCCTGCAATCCTTGCGTTAGCTAGCCAGGTCGCTGCGTCCAAGTTGCAAGTTGAGACGCCGCTTTTGAGTGGTTAGTATTACTGGCAGTCGACGCGCTGATTACTGATCACTTGTCACTTAGTTCGCGTGTTTTTTAAACTAGGTACTGTGCATGTAACTACAAACTCTTAATTCTTTAATAAACTTTAAAAATTGAGGCTCTTGTAAAAGAAATACCTATTTATTAAAACGTGTAGGTACTGGCAGTAACAGACGAGTTAAGATGCTTTAAGTAACCAACAGCAACCACGTTCATAATTTCTTAAAGGATTTGTGCAGCGCATCATTTTATGTCGTGCTGTGCAAGTAGCTTGGGAAAGGTCCAGATGTGAATTTCGTTAGACTGAGTTAATTGATTTGTAGGTTGGACCATTACTCCTGAATATCGTAAAATGTTGTCATCAGCGAACTCTTTTCTACTATTAACAACAATCACCAATCCGTCGTTAAAGATTATGGCAATGCTTTTTCTTAATCAACAAAAATAGTCTACATTGCAGGCTCGTGACATAAATAAAACATTCTTTATCAAAATCCTAAAAAACCGAAGTACGTTTAAGTTTGTACTACGTGGGCAGTAGATTAAAAACACGCGAAATAAGCGACAAGTGATCTCAATACTACTACTCAAAAGTGGCGTCTCAACTTGCGACCTGGTCGCAACAACCTGGCTACATAACGTAGAAAGGAATGCTGAGTGGTCAGAAGGTAAAGGGATACCATAAACCAGTTAATTCATTCGATTATCACACACTTTTTAAATATTTCAACAATTTGCAAATTCGACCTTTGCCAGCATTATCGACTGTTTCATCGGCATCTAAATATTAATTTTGTACCTCGCTAGACAGCTGATTAAATGAAGTTGTCTTACCCGTAACTTGTACGCATAATACCATAGTAAAATTTTGAGATAACTGGTGTCATAGTTCATATTATACATAGATGATTTTTTGAAAACGGTTAATAATTTCTTCCTTTAACTTTTTAACTGTTTGATATGTTAGAAAATTTGGTTACATCGCAAGGTTTGTTAAAGTACCCAATGGAATAGCAATGAAGGCCATTCAATTCGAGAGTTTAAAGAAAAATTATATTTAGTGACGAATTCTGGGAAATATTCAAAAATGCATAAAAATTCGATTTTCTCGAATCCCATGAATTTTCGCCTAGGCTTTATGTGGTGCTTAAATGTTGCAAATGTGTCACACAGTCACGTCTTGGAAGGAATATGTCAATTTACAAGTCACTTGTACAGTGAAATAAAGAAATTAACAATTATCAGTCGATGGACCAATCAGAAGTCCCCGCCGACTAAGAAATAAAGTTTTGAAGAAAAGCTTTCTGTATTCACGGAAACAAAATAATCCGTGCACGTGCATAATTGAATATCTTTATATTTATATCGATTATTAAAGTTTTTGGCAACTTTATACACGAATTCCAAGGTCTTTCTTGCACTAATTCTGCGTTAATTCTTGCAGAGTTGTTTGCCTGTCACAAAACTCAGTTTACAATAACACATTGACTTAACCAAAGTTCTATATTCCCCTCGACCTGTATTGTACTTGACCACCAGTTGTTCACTGCAGTAACTGTGGCATTTAGCGTGCTTAGCATACTTGTCAGGCGGATTAATTATACCTATCACTGGTAGACTTATTAACCTTTAGCGACCGACGTGGTTTTATTGTAACACAAGTACCGAGGTAGGGTCTGACAGGCCGCAAGTACTACATTAAGTTTTACAAGGAAATTATGACTTTTTCTCTGAAATTGACGCTTACAATTAATATTTAGGGCGTATAGATGCAATTAAAAGTAAAGAAAATAATCAACTTTGAACTTAAATGCCTTTTAATCTATGGCTCCGTTTCTTAAAAATAATCTTTTTAGAAACAAAAACAGGTTTTCCTTATATTATAGGAACATATAATTTAGACCAAAATATAAAATCAACTGTAACGCTTAAAATAAATAAAAATTTCCACCATCAGAAAAGTACTACAAAATTTAATTACAATCTGGGCACACTTGCTTGGCATATTGTAAGCAAAAATGTTTTGTGCAACAATAACAGCGATAGGTTGATTTTCTATTGAGTTTAGGAGGACAAGACACACACATTTTTCTTGTTTTTTCCTCATCGACCTGACCTGGAATAACATCTGGCATATCACAACTGAAAATTCTGGCTAAGCTTCACTACTTGGATCCGTTAGATTTATAGGGGCCCGCGGTCTTCTGGAATCTTCGCGTATAATATTCATAGGTAAACTTCGTTTACCGCCCGAAGTCTCAGGTTCATTCATGCTTCAAAACAGCTGTAATATTTTTATAAATAAGCACTTTACTTTTGACAATAGTTAAAGCAAAAAAACTTACGTAAGTACCGACGTCGGGCCTGTGAGGCCGCGTCGTAATTTATATTCGTCATAACTTACCAATAACATGTTCGCTCACACTACCATCTCATTGAACGGCGTTCGGCGTCGGCGCAATTAAACTCGCAGTTACAAGTGAGCGGGAATCTCTGCTGCGCGGGGAAGGGGTAAAACTAATCATTAGGCGGAGGCCTGATTAGTGGGTTGCGTTGCTTCGTCGCAGCGTCAACGCTGCGTCGTTTTACATAATAATATATTTTATAGTGACATGCCACATTATGCGTTGCGTCGTCGCACGCGGCGTTACAATGGATCGACGGACGAGAGATGAAGCGGGGGGAGGGTGATGCACTGCGCTGTCGGAACTCCAGTGCGACGACGGACAGCGTTCCACTGCTAGAGGGGCAAACTCCACACTGAGACGCTGCGCTGTGATGGCGTGCGTGTCGCCCTCTTGCGTTGCGATTGCGACGTCGTGCGTCGTCACAACGCAGATGTGGCATACAATTCGTTGATCCGTTGCGACGACTCAACGCAACGCACTAATGCGGCCTCAGCCTTTTTTTTTTGGATGGGAAATCATCAAATGACTTCTCCCGCTCTGGGCGGAGCGGAGGGCGTGTCAGACTTTTACTGACTAAAACCCACCCGTGTTCCTTCTGTTGCCTGTGCCGGTAGCCTTAGACTACCTGCCGCGGCCTCAGAGGCCCCACGTCGGTATTTAAAGGTTAACCAACAATTAAGGTCAAACGGATAAATTGTTGTGTCTGCCCTTAAAAACTCTATAATTATATCCCATCGCGACACATTTTTGTCAAATTCTAATGGGTTCAGATTTGATCAGAAAAATATTTTTTGATGGTCAAGAACGGGCTCAAAAATGTTTGGCTGGTATTAATTAACATTCATTATCGTTAGTATTGGATTTCAAAGCCATTTTATTTAACCTTTATTAACGCCAAACTCTACTACTTATCAAGTTACCGTGATTTGTTATGGGCCATAATAATTCAAAACATCATTGAAACAAAATGGATTAAATAAGTTGTTTCAAAAACGTTAGTTTAAAATAAATTAATGAAAAAGAAATCCCAAAATTGCCTGCTCTTCTTAACCACCACATACGGTGGCGGGACTAATAAACGTAGATGTAAGCAAGTCTTGCATACAATATTTGTTCAGCAGTTGTATTGAGACAATTGCTCGTAAAGCCCCGCCCCCCAACACGTCAGATTGACATTGGAAAGTTCATTCCATTACATACCGTTTCAAATGGTGGAGAACCCACTTACGTCCTAACTAATATTATAAATGCGAAAGTGAGTTTGTTTGTTTGTTATGGAGGGTCCACACTATACAGACTATTGGTCATACAGATATATGTACAGACCTTGAAGTCTGAGTAAACATTTTCACGCAGACATCTGTGTCTGCGCAAACATTCTGATGTTTGCGCACTTTTCCTTAGTTATTTATTACGATAGTCGTGCGCGCCTCCGCCGCGTCCCAAATCTTAATAATTACTTATTTGGCTCCGACGAACACGCAGACATACATGCAAACTTTCAACTTTTCTGACACACCGATATTTGTATGTAGGTACTGCTTTGTTGCACAGACAAAATTCTATAGAAGTTGATGAAAGTCTGTATCGTGTGGACTCACCTTTACGTTTTCACGCTAAACGGCTGAACGGATTTGGATGAAATTTGGCACATGGGTAAACCATGACCTGGGTTTGGACATAGGATTCATTTTATCTCGGTAGTATGTTCTCGTGGGATACTTTCCGATCTCCGCGCCGCAGCGGCGAAGCTGCGGGCAAACGCTAGTCACGATTAAACAAGGATGTCGAATGTCACAAAGTCAGGTGATTTACGGACACGTGCCAAGCATAGGTCGCGTCCTTCAGAAAAAGGTCAAGGACTTAACCGGGGCTCCATGCGATCGAACAGATACCATCTGACCAGCTCACTCAATGTCAGCCGACCTCATTTGCCACTTTATACAACTGCAGCAATTAATACAACAGCAATGACCATTAAAATTGTATTTGATTAATTTATTAGCATATCAGATCATTTATAAATAGACAGTTATTATGTCAATACACATAACACGCCTGTAATCTCCGAAGGGTTAGGCAGAGGTGTACCCTTTAGTACACCCACATTTCGCCAGTTATGATTAAGTCCCATGTAATAGGGGCAAGCCTATTGCCATCAACCGGGCACAAATCCAGACTCCGGGCTGATACTGAGAAATTCCAGACGAAAAACCCATAAACACTTTAGCCGACCTGGGAATCGAACCCAGGACCTCATGATCAGCAGTTGCGTTTCGACCACTAAACCAATGAGGTAGTCAATACATTTATTTATAATCTCCTATGTGATTATAATGATATTACTCCTATGTGTAAAATATCAACAAGAACTTTTAGATATCTTCCCCTGATTTCCAAAATGCATTTATTAAAATAAAACATACCTGTAATTAATTTAATATACCTATTACAATTGAATGCAATTAACCTAACTAAATTAGTGATATGCAAAGTCGATTTCAGTTTGATTGAAGTCCATTTTTCACATCACTATCTGTTCCCTACGATATCTCCGCCACATACAGCGACATCTACACATTCAGAGTTATAAAATATACAATTACATATTCAGTTCCTAGTTTAACATGGTATATCTTTCCTAAAACACAGCGTTGAGGTGAAGAATGCTGATTGTAAATTCGCCTTAAATTGTTTATCTATGGTTAAAACTTACTAAATTGTCCATGGTTTTGTACCTTTCTCTCTCATTCACCAGCGTGCATCCTCTTCTAATCGGGAAGGATGCTTGTCACGAAGCTGTCAATGTCATAGCGTTTGTAAATTTTACCGGTAAAAAAAAATTTCCAAAGTTAAAAAAAAAGTGTTGAAATACAATAATTTATTGTATTAAATTGACACACAGCGTTTATTTAGTGTACGTGTCGTGATTTTTCGTTGTGAATTAGTGTTTTTTTACGATGAATCCGGACCCGGAGGTTCCGGACGAAATTGTGCAAGGTAAGTGTCGGAGGTGAACAAACTTCGAATGTTGACGCTTCCGATAGAGATCAGCACTCAAATAGAAGGAGACCTGATGACTTGTCATCATCTTCTTCATCTTCATCCTCGGAAGATGAAGAGGGCATAGCTTCACCTCCACCCAACAAAAGAAGAAAAGTTTCACGTAAGTACAAACAAGTTCAGACATGTACGGACCCGCGTGTAAAGACTTATTCAACAAGTGGGGTTTATGTCTAGTTACCTAACGAACTTACCTCTTCTACCGACTAATACTAGTCAATCAGGACAATTACTCGAACAACGAGAGAGTGATCCTACATCCACAGCAAATTTGAGAAATCCGACAATTACATCTTATAAACTCTCTTTAGGTGAACTTGGTACATACATATTTTGACGAAAAAACAATTATTCCACTCGCTGACAAAGAAAGATTACAAGAACTGGCTAACCTGCAAAGATTTGATACTCAGTCTTGGAAAGGCATTCGTTACAAAAAAGCTTTACAATCTTGCATTGCCAGTCCTGGTTTTGTAGTTCTTAAACTTAATGAAGAGTTGTGCCCTTTTTAACAAGAACAAAGATTATTTAGCTCCAACTCAGCAATTAGCAGGCTTGTCTAACAATATTTTGGAACAAAGACCACTGTTAAAGTCAGGATTACAAGATTTGCTTGACAGGGCCCTAATAATTTAAATACTAACACATTGTTTGAAAAGATTTCTGGTACTTTTGGTCCAGGGTCCCCCCATCATATAAAAATTCAGACTGCAATGCAGATTGTGTGGTAAAAGGGCAGAGTGCATTGAAGTGAGACAGGACCGTACTTTAAAAGAAATTGCAAATCCAAATTTAAAAGCTACACTACAAAATGTTCCACCAAGTCAAGAAAATCTGTTTAGCCGAGAGGCTTTGCACCCTATCATAGCTTCTTTAGGTGATTCTCAGGTTTGGCTTAACACTCTAGGTTACATTAGGGAGAAAAAAGCTTTGAAGACATCTTATGTTCAGAACAAAAGACATCACGGACCTTACAAAACTTAGAACAAAAATTACAAAACAGAAAAGAAGCAGAACCTAAAATTTAAAAAGAATCAGCAGCAGACAACAGGACTCTTGTTGCATACCTCAGAAACGAGGGGGGGACACATTCCCTTGCACTATTAAGGCTGACAACTAGGCTCCTAAAAGTCGCAGAGCAGTTACAAGTAACTTTCTCAGCCACTTACCTCCCGGGGAGTCTAAACGGAATTGCGGATCGCCTATCAAGGGGTCGCAAAGTGTGAAGTGTGAGTGGCATCTTCTGCCCCAAGCCACGGAGGCTATTTTCAAAGTGTGGGGCGTCCCGGACGTAGATCTATTCGCGTCAAGAGAAACGGCTATCGTACCAAAGTACGTAACATTAGATTCCAGAGACTGTTACGCAGTTTTCTGCGACGCTTTCAGCCGACAATGGGACTATCAGCTGGGCTGGGCATTCCCACCACCCAGCTTAATACCAAGAGTATTAACTCATTTGAACAATGCAAAAGGAACGTACATCCTAATAACACCAGAGTGGACCAAATGTTTCTGGCTGCCCGACCTGCGAGCGAGAGCCATAGCAGAGCCACTTCCGATAAAGATCCTGCGGAAGGTCTTAATAGATCAGACTACAGGCAATTGCCCTGCACAAGTGGACAAGTTGACTCTCCTTGCCTGGAAAATTGGGGGTGGGCTGACCAAGTCGCTCACTGGACCATAGAGGAACAAAACTTATTAAAAAGTAGCTGGCGGACATCTACTTTAACAACATGTAATGCCCCAATTAAAAGATGGTTATTCTGGTGTGACACCAATAAAATTAACCCAAAAGCACCTGAAGGCCAGCAAGTTGCTAGATTTTTGGCAAAATTATTTTTAGAAGACAAACTAGCTTATAGAACTATTCTGCATAAATGAGCTGTCTCAACTTACTGTGTAACATCAGAAGTAGATATCTCAAAACATTTTTTTCATTAATCAAGTTCTAAAAGCCATTTCACTTGCTAATCCAGCAGTACAAAAACTACCAATATGGGACACTGCAATATTATTTAACTGGCTAAGGACTTCAGCAAATTCAGGTTCTTTATTTGAAATAGCTAGGCGAACAGCTTTAATACTCTTGCTAGCCTCAGCTCGTAGGAGTCATGATCTCACATTATTGGAAAATAGCCCTGAAAATCTTATTTCTACGGAAGATAAGATTAGTCTTTGGCCAAAGGTTGGTTCAAAAACAGATTCAAAGACACACAGACAGTCAGGTTGGTTGTTGCAGAAACACTCAGACTATCGTGTCTGCCCAATCAAACACATTAGTAACTTTATAGAAAAATCGGAAGATAGAAGAAGCACAGACAGAACTGTCACAAGTTTATTTATTTCTCTATCAGGGAAATTAAAACCTGCTTCAAGAACAATGATTACAGGTTGGATACGTAGTATTTTTAAAGATGCTAATATTGATGCCCCACCGGGCAGTATCAGGTCAGCTGTAGCCTCTAGAAGAGTATTAAAACATTTCAAAAATGTTACTGTCGTCCAGTAAACAAGGTTGATAATGCCTACTCCAAGGTTGACTTATTGCATTAAAATTTTTCTAATATTGATTAAATTTGCATACTCAACTTTTTTAAAACCAACTATATTGAGGTCGACTTCCAGTCTAACCGGATGCAGCTGAGTACCAGTATTTTACATGAAGCGACTGCCTATCTGACCTCCGCAACCCAGTTACTGGGTAATACGATACCCCTTGGTAAGACTGGTTGTCAGACTTTCGGGCTTCTGACGACCCGTAGCGACTGTCAAATATCCACGAATGACAGCCGGGACCAACAGCTTACGTGCTTTCCGAGGCACGGAACTTTTTGTTGGATTTTATTTACCTGTACCTTGATATAAGGTTAAATTTAGAATTATTTTCTTGCAACTCTAATATTTGTTTGTTGTTGATTTACTATAATTAAGCAAGGAACGTTTTTGGTTACATTAAATTATATTAAAACTGATTTATATTATTATAATAAAATTCATTCATCATAGCGTTTGTGTTTATCACCAGCAGATACCAAACAGGTCTTCACCTCAATGCTGTGTTTTAGGAAAGCACATGACTGTTTTGCATTCCAACAAAACACGTATTATGTGTTGAATAAAACACAGCGTTGCAGCAATTCTCTTGCTGGTGAGCTGAAGACACTATGACATTGACAGCTTCGTGACAAGCATCCTTCCCGATTAGAAGAGGATGCACGCTGGTGAATGAGAGAGAAAGGTATAAAACCATGGACAATTTGGTAAGTTTTAACCATAGATAAACTATTTAAGGCGAATTTACATCAGCATTCTTCACCTCAACACTGTGTTTTATTCCACACATAATACCTGTTTTGTTGGAATGCAAAACAGTCATATTAAATTATTATGTCATCATATTAAAAATACATCCAAGGCGTACCTATATCTGCAAGCAAGCTTGTCCGTGATAATTACATACTTCATATCTAAACTATTTCTTTAGCCGAGTGTAGACTTGACCAAGAAAACTTTTTTATTGTCTGTTTCAGAATCAGGTATTATCTCGTTCAAGCCTACTTCAAATATAATCTATATTTGCTACAACAATGAACAATTATTTACTCTTTATTTACATTTTATTATTATAATTATATAGACATCAATGTATATGTATAATATTATGTATATATATGATTGATTACATCAATCCTAACATTCTACAGAGCCACTTTGGGCAATAATGAAATAATAGTAACAGTAGGTATGTACATAATAGAAGTATTGATAAGATACTATCTTTCCTAAATACTTTTGTAAACCAATGTTGAATATACAAGGTGTAATTTAAATCACTGATAATCTCTTAAGGGGTCATTGTACTCATTAACTTTTATTATAGGACCAAACCTGAAATCGCGAAAAAAAATCAGATTTTCCCTACATTTATGTTCGCATAACTTGTCAAAATGTAGAGAATGCCTGATTTTTTTTCGCGATTTCGGGTTTGATCCCATAGTAAAAGTTGTTCATAATTATGAGTACAATTACCCCTTAAGAGGTTAACAGTGATTAAAATTACACCTTGTCCCCGTAGAGCGAAGTCGTAAAAGCCCGTTTTGAGTTAACGAGAGTTAAAGGTTTTGAAAATATAAATCGTCATAATTATGGCTGCCATTACATACATTCATGTTTTTAGCTTTATTTTAAAGGAAATGAAATAAAGTTAATATATTACAAGAACTATAACTTGAGACAAACTTCTAACTCATCTTTTTACACTTAGTGAATTTCGCTCTACGGGGACGATATGCTGTTGGCTTCTATATAAATAAATAAATAAGACATTTTTGTTAAAGTAAACAATTAAATAAAAAACTTTTCAGTGTCCATCGTCCTCATCATTGCAAACGGAAAATAAATACATTATAATACAATTATACAGAGGTGTTTATACACTTTATGATATTGACAATATTTTTTTATTGATCCAACACCAATATAGATGTGTCACATTAGTTCATCATTGAGAAGCCACCTACCTTCAAAATTCGCGGGAACATTATAAAAGCAGATATTTGGTTACGTCAAAACACATCAACACAGAATCGACAAACAATTTGTACAGAAAGTTAAATATTGACTATCAGTCCTCAACATCTACTTAATAAAAAAAAATGTTAAATCATTCAATCAGTGACAGACAACGCACAGCCGTTGGGTCTATCAGCATGAAACTGCACAAGTTCCTTTTGAAAGAAAGTGAACATTGAGGATTTTTGATAATTCACCCCCCAATGGGGATGAAAGTTTGTCATTTATGCCGATGGGATTTTCGCAAAATAAAATCAGAAACAAAAGCTTGCACCTCTATCACTCGTAGCGTAGTAGCGCGCACGCACGTTTCACTTAGCGCCGGTAGATGGCGGTGACGGTTAGCAGCACGTGCGGCGGGCGCGCGCCTCAGGAGCCGGCCAGGCGCGCCGGCCACACGTCCAGCAGGCAGAAGCACGCGCGGCACACCGGGCACGTGGCGCGCCCCGACAGCCAGCCCGCCGGCGGGCCCTCCGCGCGCGCGGCCCACCAACGACCCATGCACGAGCAGCACCAGAGGACACTGTGCACAAAACAAGTTTTAATTCATTTATAACTTACACGTTTTTAAACAAACAAGTAACTAATTAACACTATGACTAACTAACAGAAAACTTTGACAGATTTAACAGCGGGTTCCAACCTAGGCACAGCCTGTATCTTGGTGACCCAATCATTACACAAAAAGAATAATTTAATGTGTTCTGCTAACGTAATTCATATTCAACGCACATAAAAGTCTCGTAAAACTTCTAATAGACAGATGAAACTAAATTAGCTGAATATCATAACGACCGGACCAATAATTGAACCCTGGGGCATACCAATTAAAACTAGAGATCTATTAAAACTTTTAAACAGCTGACACTTATCATCATCATCACCATTTCAGCCGAAAGACGTTCACTGCTGGACATCTGCTGCTTGCTGGACATAGGCCTCCCGCAAGAACCACCACTTCGACCGGTTCTTTGCTTCCCGCATCCAGCGGATTCCTGCGGCCTTCACAAGGTCATCGGTCCACCTTATGGGAGGCCTTCTAACGCTACATCTTTCAGTACGCGGTCGCCACTCCAGAATCTTTCGGCCCCAACGGCCATCTGTTCTGCGACCAATGTTGCTCACAATGGGCCTTATTAGAAGGCTAAAAGTCACCTAAAGGGCAATGGAGAGGGCTATGCTTGGAGTTTCGCTACGTGATCGAATCAGAAATGTAGAGATCCGCAGGAGAACCAAAGTAACCGACATAGCGCGAAGAATTGCCAATACTAAGTGGCAATGGGCAGGGCATACACTTATAACTGCCTATAAATATAATACAAGCGTTTTTTGTTTGTGACTATCCACAGTATTTTAGGGACTGCTACTTAAACCGCAGGGAATAGTGAAGCCATTTCGTGATCACAAGTTGATCACAAAATGGCGTCACCGTCCTGGCAGAAAATATGAAGGAATATGAATAAGTTACCGGCAATTGCACTGTGTGCACGGGGGCGGGCCCCCCTCTAGGTGCGGCGGGGGGGCGACACATCGCCTGTTCAGCTTTACGTCAGCGGGATACTGCATGCAACCGATGCACAGCTCCAGCTCCTGTAATGACTAGCGGTAATGAGCTCATCTGTACAAATAAATAAAATTGAAGTGTCTATTTGTAATGTCAAAATAACAGCTTTTTACTAAATGCATATGCAAGTGTATATGGTACTTATAACAAAAAAAAACCTTTTTTATTTTTTTTTGTCTGTCTGTTTGTTCCGGCTAATCTCCGAAACGGCTGGACCGATTGTGACGGGACTTTCACTTCTATTTTAGAAAAAGAATTAGGGTTCCGCGTAAAGAAATTAAAACCCATGAAAATGTGAACAAAATCCGATTCAAATAGTATGACATCCACGCGGGCGAAGCCGCGGGCAACAGCTAGTTCAACAAAAATCAATCTTAAAAGTCAAAATCAAATCATTTATTCCAAAAATGTCATTAAAAGAAAACATAACTGATTCTAGTTCTTTGTCCTTCCAACAGGTAATTTCGTATGGAAAAGAATGGGCAAGAAACTGCATAGTTACTCTTTTAAAATGTTTAACAATATTTGGTTTACAACCAGAAATGTTACATATCAAATACTTGTTATCATCAATCTTGTATAACTTCGTTACCTAGATTTAAGATGGATACCCCAAATCTAGGTCACGAAGTAAAATATACAGGGCGGCCCGGAATATTGACGTCCAAAAAAATTATTTTGGTCCCTCGTATCGTGGGGTATCAGAATCATCCTTACCCCCATGTATGTTCCGCGACTTTTCATACATAGTTTTCGAATTATGAATTTTTTTCTGAACTTTTCAGAATTTTCGACCTGACCAACTTAAAAAAAATGTAAAAAAAAAAAATTAGAACACTGTCGAGATTTTTTTTGCAACTGAATCTTCATGAGTAGTACTTTTATGCATAAAATAATCAGCTTCGTAACGGTGATGAAAGTTATGAAAATGTTGGTCTAAAGTGAAAAATTTACATTCGGTGAATTATGGCATAAATTTTCAAATTTAAATTAAAACTCTAGACAGGTGACTTCATGGTTCCTGAGTAGGCCTCAAGAATGTGCCAGACTCTCAGCTTTCATAATCATTAAAAAAAAGTAGTACTTAATGGACTATTTTGGCTAAAATCGACCTTCAAAGACAGCGAGGTGGAAAATTCTTAAAATTATTCCATGGCGAAACATGTAAGATCATAATTATATTTATAAGACCTTATTGTACCATGTTTTAAAGCAAATAAATATATTCTATTCTACTTATGAAGATTCAGTTGCAAAAAAAAATCTCGACAGGCTTCTATTTTTTTCTTTATGTTAGGTCGAAAATTCTCAAAAATTCTGAAAAAAATTAATAACTCGAAAACTATGAAAAGTCGCGGAACACATGGGGGTGATTCGGATAGCCCACGCTACGAGGGACCTAATTTTTTTTTGGACATCAATGTTCCGGCCACCCTGTATAAAATATTATATAGTCCCCTGTAAACAGAAATACAATACTACTAACCTGATCAACATAATACACTGGATTCTGATCGACATATTGCTTGAAAACATTGACGAATCTCTCAATAAGGGTCGGTAACAGTGAGATGTGGTCGGGCACCCTTACTGCCTGCGACAGTCGCGGCTGCAAGTCTCGCAGGGCCGCGGCGGAGATGCGGAAGGTGAAGCGTTCTAAGTCGTCGCGAGTTGGGATGGCCTCTATGTTTATGTATTGTATTTCGTCCTCGCCAGATGGGGTTAGATTGTGGCTGTCCGTCTGTTGAGGAAAAACAGTTTTTTTATAGCTAGCTTAATTGCTGTTTGACCGCTATGATGGGAGATAATTAACAATGGCTTTATCTAAATAGTCACAGCAACAAAAAACATTATCAATACATGTAGCAGTAGCCATAGTTATTCGCGTTGGTTCCACAAACACATTTGACAGATTAAATGACTTGTACAGGCTTAATAAATCCACTACTATTTGAATTATTTTCCAAAATATTAATATTAAAGTCACCACAAATAATTACTGATTTATTACCAGTTGCAAGTTTAGCCAAAACGTCTTCCATTACTGACTCAAATATAGAGTAGTTTAGATAATTTGGGGGTCTGTATGCGCACACTATAAAATGCTTATCTAGCTCAACACAGGACAATTCAATGCTATGTTCAACCGATAGTTCCACTATGTCTTTACGAGTCTTAAATTTTATACAGTTTTTAATTAAGATTAGTGAACCTCCACGCAGCATGGATTTTCGGTTAAAACAACTGCCCACACTATAGTTCTCATAATTCATTAACATTTCGTAATCTTTCAGCCAGTGTTCAGTTATACAAATAATATCAAACTTTGTTTTTTCTAAAAACAATTCAATTTCTAATTGCTTGGAAGAAAAACCTTGAATATTTACATAACATAGCTTGGCATTTAATTAGTAGATGAAACTTTTAAATAAAAAATAAGGTCATAAGTAAAAGTCAGTGAATTACTAATGAATGCAGAAAGTTTGAGAACTATCCCAGATATTCAACTTTCTTTAATCCTTAAGCACTTTTGGTGTTCTGAAATAAAACTTATTCATATCTTGGTATTCCATGTTTTCATACTAAAGAAGAATTTATGCAATCATAAAAGAAAGAACACATATTACATAAGACAATCAGCTTATAGAATGGATTGAGGTCAAAAGCGAAATGTGACATGAGCTTGAATAAGTTATCCGGTCAGAAAATTGTTATTCTTATTTATCATTCTGAACTGCCTCTACTGATTGAGGTAGAAGAAAAAGGCAGAGCAGAGCAACTGTTTCAGCTATTTAATCAAAACACATAAACAAACAACAACATACATGTTACATAAATTCTATTTTAGCACTTTTATTGCTACTAAGAACAGGATATTATGTTTGTCCTTAACATAATGATTCCATTTATCTATATGTTCCAGTTTCTATAATATTATCAATATTTAACTTAGTTGAATCATTTAATTAAACAACTAAATAAAATATAGATAAGAATGAGTCTATTGCGAGATTGATTAAGAATTTGAACCAAAAACACCAGTTGATAAGAGTTACTGTTATTAAATTGTGTTTAAATTGGCAATTATTTTAGCTGCATTGCATGTTACTAATACTATATTGCTTTTAAAGTGCTTGTTTTTTTTTCAAAAATCCTTATTTGACAGAGCTAGCTTTTATTTTTCGAAAGTATCATCTAGATTCCTTGGTTCCTTGGCTCTTCACCTCAAAATGAAATAAAGTGAATTTTGTCACAAACTTAAAATTATCACAGGAATTAATGGAATAGAAGTATGTTTATAGGAAAAATAGTTATTTTCTTTTTATAATAAAGATTAGTTAGTGCATAATTTCATCCCAGAAAATTGATCTTGAACATAGCCTAATCCAAAGAATGCTTGTAAAGAAAGTAATAACATAACAAAATAATATGTTAATACTCACAGCAGTAGCCACAAGAGTGCAATCTCTTTGCTTGACAACGTTGAGTTTGTACTGTGTCAGTTTGATCAGCCAAGTCTCTGTAGCCACGAACCTGCTGGTTGCGTTCAGCTGGATCGACACTTTGTCAACACTATAACAATATTGCACCAGTTTACTTCTTGAATTTTGGTAAGCTTAAACGAAATACTTCAGTAACAACATATTTTAATTCAAAGGGTGAAATAATAATAATATACTAGCTTACTACTGTCCCACTATAGAGCAAATGCCTCTTCTCATTCAAAGAGTAAAAATTTATGTTTTATTATTATTATTTTATTTTTTTTATGCAGGTAGACAACAGTTTCCTACATTATTGTAAGTACCTACTTAGTGGTTCTTTCATGTTTAGTCCTATTCAGAGCAATAAATGAGGTAAGACAATTGTTGTTTACTTACTTCCTGAACTCAATATTGAGGTTGGCAGCCACTACTCTCCAGTCAGTGCCAGGAGTAACGTAAGCTATTAGAGACTTCACGACGGGGTGTCGCGCTTGACCGTTTTCCCACCAGCATAGTAGTCTATAGCACATGAGCAATGGAATTATGGCGGTCGCTGCCGCCGCTGCAGGCAACCAAGGGTTGCGTTCCCCCGCTAACAATAGACAGAAAACGTAACCCAGAGGCAAAGCAGAGTGAATCAAAGCCGTAATCGTAGTCCTCTTCATATGGTATCCGATAAAATTCATATTTTCCGATCCCAGGAAACTCTCGAACAGCTGAGCTATTGTAAAACCGGCTGACACGAATTCGGTGGGCGGATAAACGACACATATTGAGAATAGAAGATAAAATAATGTCACTAAGATATCCATTGTGGATTTTAAGTTTTAAAACATTACTTTGATGATTTCTAATTTGATTTTAAATTCCAAAACACACAAACGAATGCAAATTGCAAATGTGCGACGCGACGAAGTCAAATTTCATCCAAATATTTTTGTCGCTTTGACAATTTTGACCACAGACGGAACACATATTTTGACATTTAAAAGTATTGATTTTTCTGTGTGAGCCACATCATGAACACTCAAATGATTAATCGACTAAAACAACCAGGGAATTCTTTTATAAAAATTCTGTTTACAAATGAACTCTATTTTTCACCTCAAAACATCCTGTTGAAGAGTTTTAGGGAACTACTGTACATACATTAACACCCGTCGCTTTTAATAGTAACTATTTTTTTTTTGGTACAATATACCCTTTTTGTGTATCAAAATAATAGGTGCCGAAAAAAAAAATATAGCCTAGTTTTTTTTTATAGTAGCTATTTTTATTGGGTAGAATAGACCCTTTTTAGTGTATATTTGAAAACCCCAAAGTGCTCAAAACTATAGGGGCTGAGAAAAAAAAACTAGTAAAGCGTGGTAGACGGAGCTCCGCTTCGCGGGATTCTATGGTTTAAAAAGATCTAACCTAACCTGCCCGAGTCGCAGTGCCCCAAATCCCGAGCTCGGTTCGCTCGCTCTTGCATCCTAGTGTTTCCTAGTGTAACCTATTAAGGTTAACGTAAAAAAGAACGCAAAAATAATAACATTGAAAGACATTTTATTCTATTTAGTTGAATTTTCTGAAACTTTAGGATTTTTTTCTCAAAAACTAGGCGTTTGCGCAAAGTGATTTACACGAGGACACTTACACACTATAAAACTGTGAAGCTTTGGACGCGCGGGTGTTAATGTACAGTGGAGCCGAGTTTTAGAGACACGTGATTGCATCCTGGAAAATGTTGAAACCTACATATGCACTCCACACTTTCAATCACAATCCGAGGAATAAAAGGAAATTCTCAATCCTTTGCTCTCTACTCTGCTAGACAACATAAATAACGTAATAAATTGTTGAATGATCAAAATGAATAGCATTGAGATGGTGAGTGTGTCATGCACTTACCCCACTGATCTCTAAAAAACCGGTATTTTTAATTTCAGAGTCAGAATCTCAATCACCTAGTTAATAGATAGAATATTGTTGATAACCATTGTTATAAATTGTCAAGTATTGGGTTGGCAACAAAGTATTGACTCACTTTGGAAAAAAAGTTTCTTTCTTCTTATCGAATTGAACTAGAAAGTTCTTTTTTTAGATAAGTCTAGAACATTCCAAAAGCTGTATTATTGAATAAATAAAAGGCGGCTAGAACGCGTCTTTGGCAGTTTAATCCATGACATGGACCAGCACACTATTCGAGCTGTAATATTTTACGAGTTTAAACGTGGCTCCAGTACGAGGCAGACAAATGTGAATATCAACAACGCATTTGGCGAGGGCACAGTCACACAAGCAACTGTAAGTCGATGGTTTCATCGCTTTCGATCCAGCGATACAACACTAGAGGATCGAGCCCGTTCAGGTCGACGAGTCATATTGGATGTCGACATGCTGCTGGCAGAATTAAATCAAAACCCGGATGCTACTACTCGCAAGTTAGTGCAGGCACTTGGCTGCAGTCACACGGCTATCGAAAAGCGACTGCATAAGATAAGATGATATTTTATTTTGCAAATACGGGTGCAAGTCATGGTGGTACATAATATAAATACAGAAACAGCCATATTTTACCAATTACAAGGCATGCAAAAGTATAGAGATTACAATTAAATTTACTATTCCATTACATAATATAATTCTGGTTCATCATTCACTACTATATTATCAATGTTCAACTATTCAATATTCAACTATCATGCATGCACTGGGATATCGGCGAGTGGTTGAGTATGGCAAACCGAGCTGTTCGAATATCTATTTGTCAATCGTTGCTCCTCCAGCCCAAAAAAAAGGAGTTTCTAAGTGATTTAGTAACAGGACATGAGAGCTGGATACTGTATAAGAATGACAAGCGTAAAGCCTACTGGTTACCACGAGGAGAAGAACTGCCAATCCAAGTCAAAGAACATACTCATAAACGGAAGGTTTTGCTTTGTTGTTGGTGGGATGCAGGCGGTATGATTTATTACGTATTACTCCCTGAAGAACAAACTGTCAATGCCAACGTCTATGTTAATCAGCTTCGTAAGTTAGCGGCTGCTGTGAAAAAAAAGGCGTAGAAAAGTCAACATCCACTTGCTACACGATAATGCGCGACCTCACGTTGCTTCCGCCACACGTCAGCAATTGCAGGAGTTAGGCTGGAATACAGTTCCGCATCCACCGTATTCTCCAGACTTAGCGCCCTCCGATTATCATCTGTTTCGCTCTCTTAAAAACTTTTTTCGTGGACAGCGCAGTGGAGAATACACTGGATAACTTTTTTAAACAGCAGCCCGTTGATTTCTGGGAGCAAGGCATTCAATCTTTGCCAGATAGATGGAAACAAATTATATATTTACACGGCGATTATATCATCGAATAATAGTTTTTTATAAAGAATACAAATATTAATATTTAATTTTGTTTCATTTGAAAGTGAGTCAGTATTTAGTTGCCAACCCAATACATTGGTTTTGGGGAATGGAGAAACGAGGTGTGAAGTTCCTTCACAGAAAAGAGAGCATCCTTTGAGCAGACGAGTGGCATGTATGATTCTGGTGAGCTATTGTCGCGCAGAACATGTGGATCAAAAGTTAGTCGAAGTAAGTTGAGGAGCATACCGCGTCGTTACAACAGCTGGTGGATCAAGCTGGTCTTATCGGTTTGATGGTGACGATCATCAAATGATCTATAATGATGATGAAATTATCAGGATCGGTCACTAGTTTGAAGAACTTCACACCAGGTTCCTCCACTTCCAACCATTTTTGGTTTTCATTAGTGTGACTAATTTCTAATGATCCACGCTCGCTACGTGCACCCCACTATGATGACATGATGAACATCACTATTAATGTCACGTTGATGTTCGTTGACGTTTTAAGTTGTGGATGTGGACACGTATTATTTTAGTTTTGGGTTGTAAATTATTCTCATTTGCCCTGTGATTGTAAGATTTTTCAGTAATTGAACACAAAAAGTGAAAACACATCGTATTGCACATATAATACCGAATACTAACATTGATTCAGGTAAGTAAATACTGATGTATGAAGGACCGACCGGACGCTTGTAATCTCAAATTACTTCAGTAATTCAGGCTCATGACACAGGTTATAGGAAAAATCTATATCTCTTATTCATTGGTGACAAAAATCGTATTACTTTTCATATTCTGATAAGTATTGTTGTAGATAATGGGTGGAACAAGTCATGAAGTCATCACACACACTGAAAATAAATATGATCGACACTTGCAACATCTCAATTACAAGTTCCATTAAGACCTTCAATGTTGCTTGGTCTCTCAATTTCTCAATTTGTTATTTGGCTTTACTAAAATCAAATTTATGATGCATTTTGCAGCATGGCGGGTGTGGAACAGCCATGTTATACTCTGATCAACTTCCCGACGGATTCAGAGCCCTACAATGAGATGCAACTCAAGTTGGACCTTGGTAAGTTACATTTTGTATTTAAACCCTATAACTACTGAATGTAGAATTGTCTTGTATTAGGTTGTGTAAGAGCCATCATTTGTCCTCAAATATAGCAGGATGAGTTGGTTTTACAACATAAATGATGACACACTTTACATGGCCTCAGTAGAGAATATTTCTGGCAATAGAGCTGTTAGTATTCTGATTGACATGACAACAAAAGTTCCACAGAAATTTTTACAACATCTTCTTTCAAATGAGGATCACAACTGATTCACACAACTCCACTACTTACTTCTATTCTAAACAGAAAAAGGTGATATAAAGAAGAAAATAGAAGCGTTAAAGAAGACCATCGGTATCATACTCTCCGGTGAGAAGATCCCTGGTCTTCTGATGATCATCATCAGGTTCGTGCTGCCGCTGCAGGACCATATGATCAAGAAGTTACTGCTCATCTTTTGGGAGATTGTACCCAAGACCACACCTGATGGAAAACTGATGCAAGAGATGATCCTTGTCTGTGATGCCTACAGGAAGGTATGTGAATATTTAATTTGTTTCTCATTAAGATCGAAACGGATAACACCAAGGAAAATGTGAATGATGGTGAAATTCCAGTACATTTTTACTGAATATTTACAATGTTAAATTTGTATGAGGAGGGGGGAAATGCATGAGAGTGTAGAGGGAGTGGAAGGCCAAAGAAAAGATGGATGGATTGAGTGAGGAATGATATGAAAGAGAAGGGAGTGCATGATAGCGTGAAGGTTGAGGGGGGAGAAAGGAAAGAGAAAACATGTTGTGCCTCCACATTACATGGGAGAAGCGCAGGACGAGGATGGCCTACAGTATTAAATTTGGTGATATCTTTCTCTATCCACTAGTTTCTGGTTGAAGCTAAAAAAAAACTGCAATGTTCATTGTTCAGTGACAACAATCATCAGAACAGAAATTCTCAGTTCTACTGCTAACTAGCTAGTAGATTAAATGCTAAATTGCTGTTGACTAACATAAAAACATAATAATTTTCTTTATTTACCTAATTTGGGTCTCCTTCAAGTTCTTACAGGTACTCTTTTTTTGGCACCACCTTGAATATTAAAAAAAAACACACAATACAACTGCATCTATTGCCCAGGATCTGCAACACCCCAATGAGTTCATCCGTGGCTCCACCCTGCGGTTCCTGTGTAAGCTGAAGGAGCCAGAACTCCTGGAACCCCTGATGCCTGCTATCAGGGCTTGTCTGGACCACCGTCACTCTTACGTGAGGAGGAATGCTGTGCTCGCCATTTTTACTATCTACAGGTTAGTTGGTACTTCTTGAATATCAAATGCACTAGTTTGACTTGCATTTAGTTCTACGACAAAGCCCCTTTAAAACCTGGATTTTCAAGTTGTTTTCGACATGAGCTGTACTGTGTTACATTAAACATGCTTCATAACAAATGTGCCACATTTCCTGTTAAACATATTATTTTGTGATTTGAGATATGTTATGTATGGCTAGTCTTAAGCCTGATTTTCAATAGTCAGATAACTTATACAGGGTGTAAGAGACAGCCCTCCGCAAACTAACAGGATGCATTTAGCTCCTTATTTTGAATCATATTCCACCGGAAATATTCTCAGGAAAATTTTCATTTTTTTTATCGTATTTTCAGTTACTATTCCTTTTGTTCAATGTAAAATTACATTATCTGTACGCAGCACTCCATTTATGTAAATAAAACAGCTAAAATAAAAAAATCAGCCATAGATGTTGAAATACTCTGCGGCTGAAGGCTCGCTGCGCAGGCTGCGCTGCCGTTCGCTATGCGCATTTTGCCACGGTAGCGATACATTGCGTGTGGGGTAGTAAAACAAATCAGGTTTATTGGATTCCCATAAGGTTCCTGAAATAATTTCATGTACCAGTCATCTTAGTATGATATATAGAATTCACCCCATCAGTCTGCAGAGGGCTGTCCCTTACACCCTGTATTATATCTGAGGAATATATGGATATCGCACTTTTATTTTTTATTTTTTTATTCACAAGGAGCTCGTGGCTAAGTAATAACAGCCGCATGGGTCGATCCATCAGGTTAAGCTACGCTTGCCGGGGTTGGTCCGTGGATGGGTGACCATCTTTACATACCGAGACTCCTCCGTGCCTCGGAAAGCACGTTAAGCCGTTGGTCCCGGCTGTCATTCGTGGATCTTTGACAGTCGTTACGGGTCGTCAGAAGCCCGAAAGTCTGACAACCAGTCTTACCAAGGGGTATCGTATTACCCAGTAACTGGGTTGTGGAGGTCAGATAGGCAGTCGCTCCATGTAAAATACTGGTATTCAGCTGCATCCGGTTAGACTGGAAGCCGACCCCAATATAGTTGGGAAAAGGCTAGGCAGATTATTATATGGATATCGCACTTTGACAGCTTTTGTATCCGAAATATATCAAACTGTTATATATATTCTATAGATAAAAGTTCTAACTATTAAAATATCAGCCCTTAGGCAACAATAACACATGATGGCTTGGGACGTCAGCTGTCTCAGCGATACCGCGCCTCTCCTTGTGTTTTTCGTCTTGAACTTAAGGCAACTAGTAAAATCCTAAGCCAACTCCTTACAACTCTGTTCAAGCACTATTTCATTCGATAATAAGTTGTAGTGTGTGTTGCATCTCATCCCTATATAATTGTAGGTACTTTAGCGTGTAAGTCGAAACAAAAAAACGAGTACTTACACGTCTTTCATTCTGGCTCCTGAACGCCCAACAGTACACGGCGACCCGACCTGTACTGGAGGCGGATCGGCCTCGCCCACTTACTGCGATTTTACGGAACTTAAAAGCAATAGGAGTGACAATGTTGAATACTAAGTGACACATTATTCTACCAGAAACTTCGAGTTCCTAATCCCCGATGCTCCGGAGCTTGTGGCCAACTTCCTGGAAACGGAACAGGACATGTCGTGCAAGAGGAACGCCTTCCTCATGCTGTTGCATGCTGACCAGGAAAGGGCGCTGTCTTATCTGGCGTCTAGACTGGACAACGTGCAGGGATTCGGTGATATCCTGCAGTTGGTTATTGTGGAGCTGATTTATAAGGTGAGATTGATCGGAGAGATACCTAGTAGTTCGTAAAACTCTCTGGGTTTGTTTCTGTCTTATAAAGTCTAGCGTAAGCCACGCCATTCAAATCGTTTTGAATAGCTATTAAAAATAGTTTTGTCCAACATATTTTAGGGGAGATAGCTCCAACGACTTCCTAAGTCACATGTTTTACACTAACTGCAACATTCCCAGTGAAAATGAAATTTATAAATCACCAACAATGCCAACATTACAAAACAAACGTAGTCACAATACGGTGTTTACGCATTACTAAGAAATCTTGGACTGAATGTATAAAAAAATCGAATGCAGTGCTTAAGCGCAACGAAAAAATTACTCTCCTTTTATGTCTAGGTGTGTCACGCGAACCCTTCAGAGCGGTCTCGCTTCATCCGCACCGTGTACGGACTACTAAACGCAACTAGCGCAGCCGTGCGATACGAGGCGGCGGGCACACTCGTCACGCTGTCTAACGCACCTGCTGCTATCAAAGTGAGTATCAAATTTGAATCACTTCTCAATCCCTTTCAGTTTTTCATTCTTTAGTCAATGTCAGCATTGTGTCAAGCATTGGATGTCGGTGAAATTACAAGGGCAAGAGATGTTTTTATTTGTCTCTTCTTCGACGTTAGTTTGTTCCTACCATATATTGGTCAATGAAACAGTAGTCTCCGTCATTTTGTTTAGTGTTTAACTGCATTTCTTACACACATTTTTTATTACTATTTCTCGCCTCACAGGCAGCCGCCGCATGCTACATCGACCTCATAGTCAAAGAGAGCGACAACAACGTGAAGCTCATCGTGGTGGGGCGCCTGGCCGCGCTGCGCGAGGAGGCGGGCGAGGCAGCTGCGCGCGCGCTGCCCGACCTCGCCATGGACGTGCTGCGCGTGCTACAGAGCTCCGACCTGGATGTTAGAAAGCACACGCTACAGCTGGGTTAGTGTTATATACATTTGTAAATTTATCTAACAACCGATTTAGATAAATGTAATAACATAGAAATCTCTTGTTTTGTCAAGTATTAAAAAACCGTGCGAAGCAGAGGCGGTCGCTAGTGATTTCGACTTTGCTTTTGTAGCGTGGCGAAATACACATGGCCTTTTCTGCCTGGGATAGGTAAAGGGTTAGTAATAGTCATTGTTATCTATTGGTAAGGGATTTTTACAAGTCATCACAAAAAACATCATTCCATTATGGTATTACAAGTCAAAAAGAAAAAAAAACGTAATGCCAAATATGTCTTGCCGACTCTGTAATCATCATGGTGCAGCTGAGATGGGACTCAAATACCTATTCGAAGCAGTAGAACGCATTCGTAAGTTTTTAGTCATCTTGGGGGTGGCTGGATGAATTTATAGAGAACACTCCTTATGTTCGGGACCTCGGAGGCACACTGGCAAACATTATTGTATTCAGCAATATGTATAAGGTGTAATTTAAATAACTGCCAACCTCTTGAAGGGTCTTTGTACTCATCATTATGAACAACTTTTGCTATGGTACCAAACAAGAAATCGCGAAAAAAAATCTGCTGGTCCCTACATTTACATATGTTCACATAACTAGTCAAAATGTAGCGAACAGATGATTTTTTTTTTCGCGATTTCAGGTTTGGTTCCATAGTAAAAGTTGTTAATAATGATGAGTACAATGATCCCTCAAAAGGTTTGGCAGTTATTTAAATTACATCTTCTATACAACATATCGTCCGTGAACTTCTGATACCTCTTAACTGACATTTTTCGAGGAATTGAGAAATTTGATTTTGAAACATGCGAATAACGCATTTAAACTCAAAACGATATAAAAGTGAATTTCTCGAAAAATGTCAGTTAGGAGGTATCAGAAGTTCACGGACGATATGTATAAGCATTTTATTTATTTATTAAAGAACACCAACAGCATATACATTCAACATTGTTTTATAAAAGTATTTAGGAAAGTATTACTGCTAATGTATACACAATTTTCTTGTCTATTATTCTCCATATGAAACTACCTTTTGGAAGGGGCAACTAGAATCGGTTCCATTTTCTTGTTTTGACACTCAAAAGTGCTTTTAAAATAAATTATTTGACTTTGACAATAGGCAGATCTAGGATTGTTTAATCTCAGTTTAATTCAATTATTAAACTGAGATAAACTGATAACCCCACCAGTCAATTTAACTAAATAAATTGTACCCGATCTCCAACTCACGTGGTTTTACATGTATTAATTTCCCTTCAGCCTTGGAGCTAGTGAGCTCCCGTCACGCAGAAGAACTGGTCCAAGTGCTCCGTAAGGAAGCTGCAAGAGCCACGTCAGCTGACCACGACGATGCTGCCAAGTACAGACAGTTACTTGTGCGGGCGCTGCATAGAGCTGCCCTCAAGGTATGCACCAAAGTTAGCTAATATATACCAGAGCCGTTCAGGACATTTCACTCTCCCATCAGGATTAATTAACGATGTTTTCCATCACAGTTCTTAAGTTAAAGTCAAAAACAAGACGTGATGTCTAGGTAACTAACAGAAAATTTTATCTATGAAATTGAAAAAGTCACATTGATACTGATCAATGTGACTTTGCACGTTTATAAGAAGTGAATCCCTTAAATAATATTTGCCTTAATCTATGGAAGAATGGTCCATCTATACATATTACAAATGAAAGTCGCTTTTCTTGTCTGCCAGTATGTCCGCGTTGTTTTCCTAAACTACGCATCGGATTTTGATGTGGTTCCCACCATCATTTAGTGAACCGAGTGGTTTATATGTATAATACATTAATATTAAATTAACGTTAAAAGAGTAAAAAAAAAATTAAAAGAGTATGCTTAGATAGTTTGGTCATGTTGAGAGGATGAATGAAAGTCGACTAACAAAAGGTATTTACACGGCAGATGTGAGTGGAAACGCCGGAAGGGGACGCCCTAGGAAGACATATAGTGATCTTATTGGTGATGTTCTTCAGAAAGGTCAGGTGCGTAGTACTCGCAACCGGCGTGCTTGTATGACCAGACGTATGAACGTAAACGAGGCAAAAGAAGTATGTAAGGATCTTAGCAGGTGGCGTTCTGTAGTTTCTGCCTACCCCCATAGGAAGAAGGCGTGAGTTTATGTATGTATGTATTAAACTAACGTATAACATAGAAATCTCGATGTTTTGTGTGCGAAGCAAGAGCGAGGCGCTAGTGTACCACAAAACAAATGACTGCCCATAATTCCAAGTTGGATCCATGTTTTTAAAATAAATCATTGCGTATTCCCACCTGGACCTGTGTACACTAATGAATTTGTTTGATTTGACACCGTTCGAAGTGATATTAAGAGAGCACCATAGTGAATCTAAATTAATAAAACTAAAGCAATGCTGTCCTTTGTCGTAGTTCCCAGAAGTAGCAGGAAGCGTAGCCCCGGCGCTCCTAGAACTGTTGGGCGACGGCAGCGAGCCGGCCGCGCAAGACGTCATGCTGTTCCTGAGATCGGCGCTCCACACCTTCGTAGATCTGCGAGACCATATCTATCAGGTAAACAATCCCGCGGATTCCGTATTTATTTTTTAATTTATGTTATAGGTATTTTGTGCCGACCTTTTTCGTTTTTATTTTAGTACTAACTGAACTTTGCTGAAATTTGGACAGGACAACGTCAGCGTGTCCTGTCCAAATTTCAATAGTTCGTACAAAAATCCCATAGAAAAATCGATGTTCAGTTTTCCACGAATTTGATTTTTTTTTAATTTTTTTTTTCATCATTTGGTTAGTCCGAATGAGGAAAAAAAATTAATTTACGAACATTTTAAAACAAAAAAAAAATTAAAAGAACACGACTGTCTTGCCAAAAAACGAACTAAAAAGTAAAAATCAAGTTGTATTAGTTAATCTTTATATGCAAAGTGAAAGGTCACTCATTTACTCCCTGACTAAACAAATACAATTGTCGTTGCAGTCGGGGGACCTCTTAGATTAAACCCCCCGACTGCAATGGCAATTTTATTTCGCTTTCGTGCTGGAGCACCTCAAACCATTATAATACATAAATGATATTTAACATACTTCATTTACTCATAAATACATAGGCAGCGTTTTACCACTACGCTATTACAAAAAAAATCTCCATACATTTTCACTGCACCCTAACATACATATAAACAAAATATACCAAGTCTCATCAATCATTTATGTCTGTTTCCAGAAACTTCTAGAATCAGTGACAGGCATCAGAGTGGGTAAGATAGCTCGCTCGGCACTGTGGCTGCTGGCTCAGTTCGCTGATACCCCGGCGCGGGCCAAGGCGGCGCTAGCAGTGCTGGCTTCTGTCATACCATCGGCTGCTGGAGGGGAGGAGAAGGTGAGAATATTCAAAGCAAATCATTTATTACTTTGCAAACATGGATACAATTTTCATTACCTGAGATGGAAATATTCTTAATGAATAAATGCATATATAACGTGGATCTGGATGTACGATATTAAATGAAAACGAGCACAGTACTAATCTATCGAAACATTTTAAAACACGAAAATTATAGTTAATGGAAAATTTGAAAATTGCAGTTTTCAATCAAAATAAATAGCAGAATGAACTGCATAAAAAGTAAATACGGTTTATCTACGAAAAGTCACCAACGGTGCGGTGCGGGGTGCGGGGCGCAGGTAGGCGCCTACCTGCAGGCACTTCAGTAGGAGAACAATACAAACTCAAAGTTGCGTGTTGTTTATTAAAAGATCACTGATTGAATAAAACAACACAATAACACAAAAACAAATAAAAACACACAAAAACAAAAAAAAAACCAGTGACACAATCACATAATATCAAATCACAGTCAGAATTTACATCATCAATAGACACAAATTTTTAAATTTTCAAAGTGTCCGTTGTTAATTATGCACAAGCGACATAGTCTTATTAAATTTTCACGGAATCGTAACGTAACAAATCCCCCCATCTGCCATTATTTTTAGTTTGTGGTAGGCATTAATTATTTGAATTTTTAAATCGTTCACAGTGTTAAATTATCGTGCATACACCGCGTTTTTTAGGGCCCCCCACAAAAAGAAATCCAGTGGTGTCAGGTCAGTAGCAACAAACACTTTTTATAAAATCACGACAATGCGCGCGCGGCTCGTCTCGTAATAAAAAAAAATAGTGCGTGCTCTCCTCAAAGGGCGCCGGTGCACTGACTGACCTAATTATCGAGTCCGACACTTTTTGCCGAAAAAATTCCGCTCACACACACACTCGCAATTGTCTTTGCACCACTAATGTATAATTTGTATAAGTAATATTTCTTTTTCTTTCTAACTGTAAGATTTTGTGGGACTGGGCGGGGTGCGCCAGAGTAGAATCGTATAATACTTTTCTCTGTCTTTCAAGCATATTGAGACGCAGATAAGAGAATCATATGTTTTGAATTTAATCACAGGTTCTTGACCTTACAATGTTTACCTATTATTATTACGGACTCGGATCTACATCATGTTGAAACATAAGAAAATGAAAAATAATTTCCTGTGGCTAAAGTATTCATTGGATTTGATTGATTTTTTGTATACGGGTAAAGTACGTTCTCTTTACGTGGTTTAAAGGAATTTCAATCGTCCTGTTCCACCTTGTTTAATATAATAAAATGTGTATATTGTATATACACAGATGTTTTTTTTTTATAATTAAGCACTCCGTTTTTTACCCATTTCTACACAACGTGGAACAGGACGATTGACATTCCTTTAAACCACGTAAAGAGAATCGTGTTCTGTACCCGTAAACAAAAAATCAATCAAATCCAATGAATACTTTAGCCACAGGAAATTATTTTTCATTTTCTTATTTTTCAACATGATGTAGATCTGAGTCCGTAATAATAGGTAAACTTTGCCGCAGCCGCGCCCCGCACCCCGCACCGCACCGTTGGTCAGTGACTTTTCGTAGATAAAGCGTGTTTACTTTGTATGCAGTTGATTCTGCTATTTATTTTGTTTGAAAACTTCAATTTTTTAATTTTCCATTATCTACTAATTTTCGTGTTTTAAAATGTTTCGATGGACTAGTACTGTGCTCGTTTTCATTTAATGTCGTACGTCCAGATACACGTTGTATAACGTGGTTCTGCATTTATTCATTAAGAATATTTCCATCTTAGGTAATGAAAATTTTAAAGATGAAAAAATAAAATGAATGAAAATACTGCTGAATATATTGACGTAAAAATATACGCAGCTGCTTTTTCCTGTGTGATCTGAAGATTAAAAAGAATAATTTTCATGGTAATCAAAGCATGTGCAAAATTATTACATCGTCATAATTTGTGTTGCTATAATTAACTTCCTCATTGAACTCGATAAACGAGTGGAGAAACGTAAATAGCATGGTATTTTTTGTAGGAAGAATCAGAGGCTTCGGCTGCTAAGACACAGGACACGTCAGCCCCGCGACAACTGGTCACCAGCGACGGCACCTACGCCTCACAGTCCGCATTCAACTTGCCAGTGTAAGTTCGAATTTTGATATTTTACATCATATTTTTTTATTGGTTTTAATTGCACTGTTTGTGGCTCGTAATCATTTTGTAGTTAAATGAGTTTTTCGTCTTTAAGACAATATTTATTATTTATTTATTTAATAAAATTGCAGTTTTAAATGGCCGCCGTTATAGAATTCATAATCGTCCTCATTTCCGACAACGCTAATGTCGGAAATGAGAACGATTCTTTCGAAAAACCATTAGAATTAATGAAATAGAATCTATTTAGATTGAAAATGACGTCAAAAACAAAATGCAAGATGGCGGCACCAGCTTGGATTTTGACGTCATTTTCGATATTAGTACCCGTAAAACTATTACAGTGATACCCAAGACTAAAATATGACAAATTAATAATTGTGTGTCCACACAGTAGCAACACAACCCCCGCCAACTCCGGGCCGGGTCTGTGGGCAGCTCTGGGCGAGGGCGAGTCCTTCACCGCCGCGTGCGCTTGTTCCGCGCTGTGCAAGCTGGCTCTCAAGCTGGACAAGCATGACGCTACTGCTGCCATACATCTAGCTGCTACGCTGTTGGCTTTTCATAAGCAGAATGCTGGTAAGTAGATAAGGTTTACTTTGCTGATGTGAAAATTGTTATGTAACTATACATAACAAAAATAAATTTATGAAAATCGTTAATTTATACAGGTAATAAAATAAATAAATAACAGTGTTTGAAAATTTTCTCTTCTGGTGTATGCAGTGGTTTATATTAGGATGATTGCTTTTCATTTAGTTTTTAGACTGAAAAAGACGTTTTATCAAATATCCTTCCCATCATATCCTATCCCATCGTCATCATCATTCCTTTGTCCTTATCTCAATATATTTGGGGTGGGCACAACATATCTTTTTCTCCCATACTTCTCTACTAGCTGTGCCCCGCGACTACATCCACGTGGGAGTAGTAAGATACACAATATACTAAAATAACAGCCACATTTTAATAAAACTCCCTCATCCTTTGACCCACCGCGTTGCATCGCCCGCCCGCGCTATTACTTCATTTTCGCTTAGCGTTCCTTCTGACTTTTTTCTTTTTGCTCGGCTCCTAAGGGTTGTAGCGTGAAGTTAAGTAGCCTATAACTATCCTCAATAATTGGGCTACCAAAATCAAAAAAAAAAAAAAATTCAAATCTGACTATTTGTTCATAATTTCATGGGGTTTAATTTTTTGCGCGGAACCCTAATTATTTTTCTAAAATAATAGTAGCCTAAGTTACTCCCCGTAACATCAGCTATCTGCCAGTGGAAGTCCCATCAAAATCGGTCCAGCCATTTCAGAGATTAGCCGGAACAAACAGACAGACAAAATTTAAAAAAAAAATGGTTATAAGTATACCATATATACTTTCATATGAATTTAGTAAAAATATATTATTTTGATATTACAAACAGACACTTCAATTTTATTTATTTGTATAGATATAGATTAAAGACAGCGCACGTCGGCGTAGGCGGGCGGAGTATTTACGAACGTAAATTCGTACGTATCTTATGGTAACAAGATATAGATTCCAAAGCTCAGAGACCGACCACGGAGCATCAAAGGGCATTTCTCTCTGCGGTATTGAAGAGCGCGCTAAAGGACACTGCGGTTGGATGCGAAGGCATGTGACCAGTATACGATGTAGTTCGCCAGTCCGCCAGAGTCCGCCAGTATACGATGTCCCCCATCCCGCGCGTGTGGTATACCGCGGCATCCCCATCCCGCCCGTTCGGCATCCCTATCCCGCGCGTGTGCTGCGGGATGCTCCTCGGCTAATTCTCCTCGGCGCCGTCCGCCGGTGTGCTTAAGTCACATTAGTCAGTATTGGAACAGACTATAGGTAGGCTTGTACAAATCATTGACCTAAGGCGGTGTGAGGAGGATTCGGTATCGCGGCGCGTTATTGCATGTTCGAGTTTTAACTCGTTTCACATCGTACCGTTACAAATAGAACACTATTTCACCCGAATTATCCTTTCTCCTTAGGCTCCAGCGGCGCCACATCCGGCCTAACAGCTGACGACCTGGAACACGGCGCCATGTGTGTGCTAGCGGGCAGCTCTCGGCCCGACATCGTACGCAACGCTCTGCTGGGCGGCTCCAGTGACGCACTGGCTGCACTCCTGGCGCTACCAGACCGCGCCGCCAACCTGCTGGATGAGGCCGACAAGGTGAGCTAGCATATATATGTATATATCGTCTTAGTGGAGACTAGCCTTCGGCGCGGCAGATATTACAGTGCAGGCGTGTGTGCGCAGACACAGGTGCACTCCCTCTTCCCTCACTCTCATAGTCCGATGGGACGGTAATCCGACACGACCGGAGAGAGATCGAGCATATACACAACCGTCCAAAAGTTTGGAAGCACACCTGTCTTCAAACAAAACAAATGAATATTGACTTTAGGCGGCAAAAATTAGCAATAAACTGTCGTTTTACAAGCTTTTACGATTGTTTACATAAAAATAAAAGAATTGTTATTCCACATTCATGAAGTTTTAACTAACTCCTTAGTTTTGACGAAACACGGGTTTTATGACTTAATCCGTCGGGTACTTTATTGTTGCAATGGTGTGGTTTTATTGATAATATTTGGTGGTTTTAACTTTTTAAGACCCTGTTTAGTCCAACTGGAGCATTGGCACGTGAAAGTTGTGATATTAACATTGTCCGTATTCGAAAGATATCGACGACTCCTTTGACCTTATTTTTTCTTCTGAAAATGGCAAAACGCAAGCAAATCACGCTCGAACAGAGAAGCGCTATTTGTACTCTATATGAGGAAGGATACAGTGAACGTCAAATCGCAGAAAGGCTCGGAATCTCTCGTAAAGGTGTCAACTATACCCTTGTTAGAAAATGAAACTGGGAACGTAACTGGGAAAAATGAAGATAGAAAGAGATCTGGTAGGCCCAAATCCACAATAAGGCAAGAAGACGACTTCATCAGGATTCTCTCTAAACGGAAGCGACGCTCAACTGCACTGCAAATCACCGCAGCTCTGAATGAAACGCGAGAAACACCCGTTTCAAAAACAACTGATAATAGACGTTTATTGTCTGCGGGACTAAGAGGATGTGTTGCAGCTAAAAAACCAAAACTAACCATTCGACATAAGAAAAATAGACTAGAATGGGCAAAAGCGCACCAAAACTGGACAATAGAGCAATGGGAAAATGTCCTTTGTCTTTGTGTATGTTAGGTAACAGCGTCGCCACATTCGCCTAACAGCTGACGTCCTAATGGCTATAATTTCTTGTACTTAAAAACGGTCCAATTCAAGTGGCAATCTCACCTTAACGACAATCAATTTCAAAAACTTGTCAAAAGTAATTTAAAGGTTTTTTTGACAGATTAAAATGCGAAAGTTCTTAACAATACGGGAATCGGACTGTGTCAACTCGACCCCGGCAACATATTTTTACTGAACGTAGAGCCGTTAAGGTAATTAAATAAATACACACAGTACATTAGTGCTTTTGTCCACAGGACCGTGAATCAAAGCGCCAAGACAACAAAGTGGACGTGGAAGCTGGCATTATATTCGCACAGTTAGCTGGCAACACTGCCGCTAGCACACACCATGATATGTTCGAGTTGTCACTCAGTAAGGCTCTGCAAGGTGAGAGTAATTTTGATCTTTGTGTATATGTAAAATAAGTTCATTATTGTAGTAACGTGTAAGCGAATCTAGCCAGTAACATTACAGGTAGCATGGCAACACGATATGCTCGATTAATCGTTTGCACGGTTAGTACGACTTGACAAAACATCGAGATTTCTTTAAAGTCAAAGTCATAATTCATTTCAAATAGGCACATAAAAGGCATTTTAGAACGTCAAAGTATTTATTTATTTAATGTAAGTTTAATAATAATGTAATAAACCTAAATGTTGGTAAAGACCGCATCAAATCCATTGCGGAGGTCGGAACAACAATGCGATCACACAGACAGACACGAAAAGCGACTTTAATTTATAATATTAAAATTAATAGAATACTAGCTTCTGCCCGCGACTTCATCTGCTAGAAATTTCGGCCCCCGACCCACCGCGTCACATGGCATCGCTCGCCCGCGCTATTACTTCGTTTTCGCTTAGCGTTTTTATTTTTGCTCGGCCCCTAAGGGTCGTAGCGAGATGTTAAATAGCCTATAATCTTTCTCAAGAATTGGGCTATCAAATGCAAAAGGAATTTTTCAAATCCGACTGGTAGTTCCAGAGATTAGCGCGTTAACAGAAAAAAAAACTTCAGCTTTATTTTATTAGTATACAGGATCATTTTTTTATCACTACCAAAATTTTCACAGGAAAAAATCTGCTGTCTTATACATTTTGGTCACTAGGTAGGTAGGTAACTTGTATGAAACAGCAAATTTATTTTTTCGTGACTTAAGAGTTGGTTCCATAGTGAAAGTTGTTCATATTCATGGGTAGAACACCATGTGAAAATTTGGGTAGTGATAAAAATTGCCCGGTAGATAGATAGACCAAGGTTGCAAGGCTGCAAGGTATGCATGATTTTGTACTTAACGTCAATGAGAATGAAGTAGAAAGAAGAATGATTGAAAAAAAAAAATCGTTTTGTGATGCGTCTTGGTTTCTTCTTGTTCATACACAACGAGAAACTAGTTTTGTAACGCCTCACTTCTCATTAAAATATTGCCCAGCCTATAAAATAAGTAAGACCAATAAATGAGAAATACGTTTGAAATGTCAGCATTTTACCTGAAATAGGAACCATTTCTACATAATGTATTTCAAATCACCCCACAGGCCGCAGCACAGGCGTGAGTGAAGAGCGCGGCAAGCTTTCCAAGGTGACGCAGCTGACCGGGTTCTCGGACCCGGTGTACGCGGAGGCCATAGTCGCAGTGAACCAGTACGACATCGTACTCGATGTACTCGTGGTCAACCAGACGGGTGAGTTATATTGTTAGACCTATATTTTGTTCGTGGATAACGTGAGGAACACCTTTCCCTAGCAATGGTTATCAATATACCCTATACAAATAATATGGTACACCTGTGTGTGTAACTGTGTGTCACATCACATTACATATATTTAATACAGTTTAATACAGTCATCATATGATTAAAAATATTACAAAAATGCCTACAATTTTTTGTCTGAGTTTATGAGAACTGAACAATTTTTTCTTCGGCTTCCCTCTAATGATAATTGTAGCTGCGCCACTGGGCTTACGTGTATTGTTGTCAAGGACGTTTAGAATCTCCTGTCGCAACGGTGCTCCTGTTCATGTTACGCTAAACATCAGAGGCAGCACATAATCACTACGCGATGCCATTCCCACAGGTTAATGAGTAGTCTGAAGTCCCGCTTTGTCCCCCGATCTTTACCACGTCATCAGGCCTATTCACGCTGCGCCACATCGTCGTATGGTCGCTATTCGAGAACTTTCCGCCATCCGTTTAACGAACCTTCGCACTCCACATTTTTTATTTCGGTGTGTTTATAAATATATTTGGTTTTCTGTTATTTCTGATTTAATTATGACGTTAAACGAAGCAAGAGGAGTACGTAAGGATCGTAGCAGGTGGCGTTCTGTAGTTTCTGCCTACCCCCATGGGAAGAAGGCGTGAGTTGTATGTATGTTTACGTAATGGTGACGTGCCCTTTCTCAGACGACACGCTACAGAACTGCACGGTGGAGCTGGCCACGCTGGGCGACCTGCGCCTGGTGGAGCGGCCGGGCGCCGTGGTGCTGGCGCCGCGCGACTACGCCACCATCAAGGCGCACGTCAAGGTGGCCTCCACTGAGAATGGCATCATCTTTGGGAATATCGGTGAGTTTACAACGATCTATACAACCGGACGATTTTTGATCTAGCTAACGTGATCGTCTTGATCCAACATGTAATGGGTCCCAACTTTTTTAACCAGGGCTGGTGGGCGACTGGTTTTTAATTGAATAAATTACACTAGATAAAATATATATTTTAGTGTTAGCTTCTATATGTATTTAAGATTTGTGTATATTACAATAAATTATTATTATCAGGAATAAAATAATCACTAGATAAAATAATTAAAATAAACTTTTGAACATATTTGTTGAACCCCCATTGAATCACAATTCACAAGATACTTCCAAGTGCATCCCCTTCTGCATGTCCAAACACGTTTCATGTACGTATACCACGCGTTAAACACATGAACACGAAGATCTTAGCCCTTATTTTTTAAAATTAAATCTATATTTATTTAATAAATAAATGATTACTAAACCAAAGCTCAGTAAGCTCGAATTCCCGCACATAACCCACCATTTGGCCCACAGTATACGAAGTGTCAGGCGCCTCGATGGACCGCGGCGTGGTCGTTCTGAACGACATTCACATCGACATCGTGGACTACATTCAACCGGCAGTCTGCACTGACGCCGACTTCAGACAGATGTGGGCCGAGTTCGAGTGGGAGAACAAGGTAATCAACTGTGGATCGACATCTGCCTGCCTGTGTCCCAATATGTTGGGATCGACTTCCAGCCTAACCGGATGCAGCCGAATGCCAGTATTTTACGTGAAGCGACTACCTACCAGACTTCCACAACCCAGTTACTGGGTAATACGACACCTCTTGGAAAGACTGGCTGTCAGACTTTCGGGCTTCTATCTACCCGTAACGACTGTCAAAGATCTACGAATGACAGCCGGGATCAACGGATTAACGTGCTTTCCGAGGCATGAAGGGGTCTCGATATGTAATGGATGGTCACCCATCCACGAACCGACCGCGGCACTCGTAGCTTAATCTCCGATCGACCCGTGCGTTTATTATTTAGCCACGAGCCCCTCATATAATGCACTTTATCCAATTGACATAAAGTGCAAATTACAAACATCGACGCAGACATCAAAAGGTCCCACGTGCTTCTAGCGCGAACTCATTCGCTACTTAAAACACTGGAAATAAAAGTTTCCTGTGTCTGCTCAGCCCTCGTAGCTTTTTCCTTATGTACCTATTCGATGATTTTTTTTGTGTCACACGACATTCAATAAATGCAGTTGAATGATTGCAACCCCATAGATCTCGCTCCAATATTTCTGTATAGTAATATGAACGTGTTTGTGTTGCCAGGTGTCCGTGAACACGAACATCACAGATCTGCGCGAGTACTTACAACACTTACTGTCTTCAACCAACATGAAGTGTCTCACTCCTGAAAAGGTAATATTGTTTAACTATCTTATCTTTATATTATTAACGTTAAAACTGCCTCGTTGGTCTAGTGGTCGCAAGCGCTACTGCTGAGCATGAGGTCCTGGGTTCGATTCCCAGGTCGGGCAGTGTTATTGAGTTTTTCAATCAGGAATATCTGAGTAGCAGTGCTGAGTCTGGATTTGTGCCCGGTTGATGACAAGGCTCGCCCCCTATTAGACGGGACTTAAACATAACTGGCGAAATGTGGGTGTACTATAGGTACACCTCTGCCTAACCTTTTGGGGAATACAGGCTTGATGTTATGTTATGTTATAAACGTTAAAACTCGTGGCTGTTGAAGTCATAAAACATGCTAGTGGGACGGTAAATATCTCTTAGGTGAGTTGTGACCTTTCAAACAACGCTCCCATGTCTTATGACCACGTTTACCACGAACTTTGGCATTTTGCTTTGTTATTTTTTCATTATTAGGGGAAAAAGTACTACTTTTCGCCCTAATAATTTAAAGAAATTAAAGATTTTTCGGTGTGTATGTTTGTATGTAAGTGTTTTGCTGCTTGTAGCCCTATCGGGTGGATAGATTTTAATTGGACGCAAGATATTTTTTTTAACTTAGCTGACGTCACAAAAAAGAAACAATGTGGCCAAGGATAGCCCACGTATTACACAAACCGAAAAAAGCCAGATATGAACCACCTTTTTCATAACCAGGCACTATCCGGACAATGCGGCTTCATGGCCGCGAACCTGTATGCGCGCTCCATCTTCGGTGAAGACGCGCTGGCTAACCTCAGCATCGAGACTCCGCTGCACAAGCCCAACTCGCCTGTGGTGGGACACGTGCGGATCAGGGCTAAGAGCCAGGTATGTACTCTTTTACATTGGTATTACATAAACACTACTTACGCATCAGTGGCGCAGCTACAATTAGCATTAGAGGGAAGCAGAAGAAAAAATTGTTCAGTTCTCATAAACTCAGACAAAAAACTGTAGGTATTTATAAATCTTATGATGTATTTATTTATTTATCTTATCTTTTATCTTACAAATATAAAAATCCCGTGTCACGATGTATGTCCTGAATGGAATGAACTTCGAAACTACTGAACCGATCTTGATGAAATTTGGTCACTACGTGTAATTTGGTCCAACTTAAAATATAGGATAATTTTCATCTCGATTATTGACCTCAAGTAACAGCGCGGGCAGGCGATGCGATGCGACGGGGTGGGTTGGGGAAACAAGAGATTTCACGCGGACGAAGTCGTGGGCGGAAGCTAGTTTATATATACATTATTGTACACCAGATTTTACATTACATAAAGATACATTAAACTGGTATTAAATATAATTATGTAATGTGATACACAGTTACACACACAGGTGTACCATATTATTTGGCAATAGTAGATGTTACGAAGAGTGGTAGTTCCGAAGGGAAGCCGATAGGAATCGGGTTGTAGGAAGGCTACGCCCCTTTTACATAATATATAACTGGCGAAACGTGGGAGTACTTACACCTCTGCCGACCCCTTCTGGGAAATTATGTAATAGGTCTTTTCTCTAAGTTGCATTCGTTACTTCACAAGAAAATTGCTTTTGAATGTTGCGTAAGTATAAGATGCTCGTGATAGTACCCGGTGTGTGGCAATAGAGTAGCCCCTTTTATTTGCAACTTGTGCATAACTGACGAAATGTGGATCTACTTACAACTCTGTCCAACACTTCAGGGAACACACCCAGGAATATGTTTGTTATGTTGTTTTTAAATACATCTCACACACACATACAATTTATCCCCTTACAGGGCATGGCGCTAAGTCTGGGAGACAAGATCAACATGATGCACAAGACTCCTCAACTGAAGCCAGCTTCCAGCACCATTCCCGCCGCGTAAGATATCACCATAATAGTACTGACTATCTAACAACTACACGGTGTGACACGAATTTAGTCCTAAAGGCTACTAGTATTAAAGGGTGCTCAGTCGCGGACGGAAAATGTTTAAGGTCTATTATTGCTTGCATGTATTTTTTCCTTGAGGTCGGTCGCTAGAGAAATGTTTGTCATTTGTCGCAGCATAAAAAAAATGTTTGACAAAAATGTCATAATATTATGAAGAAAATAATCATGAAGAAGTTTAGCCACAAATATTGTTAGGTCACCATTTTAAAAAGTAATAAGCATGTGCCCATCATAATTCGTTTTTAAAGTTGATATATTCTTAGATCTTGTTGTGCTCAGTGTGCGAAGGAATCGATCTTGAGATCTGATAAACATTTTGAGATCGCGACCGTACGCGAAATTAGACATTGTTACGTAGTCTAAGTCGTCATTCCAAATTACATCCTACGCACCCACTAACCCGCTTGAAAAGATGTTTAAAATTAGAATCACTGTATTAAAGGTAAAAGCTAAATTAGACCGTATGATACAATTTTAAGGATTGTATTCGTTTGCGTAGCTTCGGAAGGAAATTACTCGTAAACAAATGATTTCGTTAACGCGATACACGGTCACGTAAAATGATCACTAGAATATCGATATTTATGATTCCGAAATCTCGTCTTTCAGATTTTCCGGGTATTATTAAGTTCCTTGCCATGTATTAAACTAGTTCGATAATATAATTAAATTCTACGAAACTAACCGCATTTGTGTTTGAGTTATTTTATAAGCCGTTGCATTTATGTTACTTACTGGAACTTTTATGTTTTGTGTAGGCGAGGCCTGGCAAGCGCCGGGATTAGTAACGCCAGGCAGAAGAAGAAGACTTAAACCTGTGTTACTGTAGGTTATGTCGAGTCTTGACCCCTCCAGCTGGCTATCTCACAATCAACAAGACACATGTCACTTTTTTGTCGAAATTTTGTATGAGAGACATGACAAGACCTGTGATATTTGTCTTGTCACAGAATTGTGTTAGCCTGCCAAAATTATCATTAAGCTTAATTTTGACCATATCAATGGGTAGACGATAATATTTTTTAAATGAAGTCTTGATTCCTCATTTTAATGTTGACTTTAGTTGTTCTTTCGAATAATGCTATTATTTGTATAATGGTACCTATAGACTTGCCCGATTTCGTCGGTTGAAAAAAATGTGATCTATGAAATCCGACAGAATTTTCTACATTAGTAACGTTCCTTTGTCGAGAAATGTCGATATCGATAAAAGCGGGTAAGTGTACAGGCAACTTTAGATTATTTCATTTGTTTATTTATTTATATATTTTGTACGTATTTGAATGCAAAGCATTGTAGATGAAATAAGTGTCTCATTGTGTAGTTGTTAGTTAGTCCTTTTGTATTACGCTAGTTAGTTGTAACGAACATTTATTATTATAGATTTATTGTATTGAATATACCATTTAACAATTATGTATGTTATACTTTTATTTTTAAACCTCTTATTTCCGTATCGATCTTCCATGACCATCTTTACATACCGAGACTCCTCCGTGCCTCGGAAAGCACGTTAAGCCGTTGGTCCCGGCTGTCATTCGTAGATCTTTGACAGTCGTTACGGGTCGTCAGAAGCCCGAAAGTCTGACAACCAGTCTTACCAAGGGGTATCGTATTACCCAGTTACTGGGTTGTGGAGGTCAGATAGGCAGTCGCTCCATGTAAAATACTGGTATTCAGCTGCATCCGGTTAGACTGGAAGCCGACCCCAACATAGTTGGGAAAAGGCTAGGCAGATTGATTTCCGTATCGATCTTGAAGGTAATTTAGTAACATTCGCATTTCAAAGAAACTCAGATCTGTACAGGTTTGCTCGATTTCGTTTTTCTATATAAATTTTGACGATCATTAATATATTTTTTTTAATAATTAAACTGTCACATATAGGGTAAGCTTTGGAAATGATCGATAGTCAAAATCTATAGCTAGCTATAAGGTATTACTAACATTATGGATCTCTGTTGTCCTAATAAAGAAGTTTTGATTTTGAAAATCGACGAAGTCTATAAGCACTTGTTATTCAGGTCCACATTTTATTGTACTTATTCAAGGTTTATGTACTGGCTATTAAAAGTATGTAGCACAAGTAGATAGATTAATTCTATAACTCCATAATTTTTAGCTAGTGTTTGATTAATAGTTTATTATATTATCAGACCCAACAAGAAAATAAATGCAGTTTGATAGAATATCATTCCTTATAGCATCAAGTAAACGACTTTTTCTCAACAACAGTTTATTAAGAACTTATTTTTATCTCGCTGTGCCTTGACCCACTTTACTAGTATCGAGTATTTTGTAAAGCATCAATACTCTTTGAGTATCGCTTTATGATTCTGAAATCACGATTCGGTATGGGAGTTTGATAGAAGGAAAATGGAGTTTATGATAAGGTTAACTGGGGAGAATGGTACGGAAACATGAGACAGGCAGGCAAAATAATATCGCACAGTACTGATACTTTTTCGGATTCCTAATCACGACCAGCCTGGCTTCTAGCCAAGTATGCCAGGTTCGGTTTCCAGAGTAAACAAATGTTATTTTCACTGTTTTATACTTACTGATGACTATTCTGAGGATCTAAAATTCCACTGATGCCGCGACTGGGCCCAACTCATCTAACATACTAATATGATGATGATTTTTTTTACAGTCTCGAAATTTTTAAAGGGTGTTCTACCCATGAATATGAACAACTTTTACTATGGGAAATCTGAAATCCCGAAAAAAAAATCTGCTGTTTAATACAAAAGTTCAATACCTACTTGACCAAAAGTATGAAACAGCTGATTTTTTTTGTGATCTCATAGTTGGTCCCATAGTGAAAGCTGTTCATATTCACGGGAAGAACACCCTGGCAAAATTTCGAGACGGTAAATAAATCACCAGTATATTAACATTTACCATCGACTCGAAAATAAGATGACTATTTTCATCGTTGTTTGAAGGTAAAATAAAAAACTCGACAGCCTTATGAAATAAATTAGTTTATTGTTACGCCATAGTTGTTCACGACGTTCTAAGTGCAAAAATGTCCATGTTCCGTAACGAATGATTCAACAGTATAAATAATAAAAATAATTTATAATAGTAATAAGTTAATGGATTGGTTACAAAACAGTACTGTCCGACCCGTGAGTGTCGGCGATCTAGCTTCCCTGATCAATCGTGCTGCGTATGTCTGGAACAAAAAAATGTTAAGTAAGTATCTTATAAATCCCGAGTTGCATAATCAGTGACTACCCAAAAATTTTAAATAATAAAAATAATATTCAAAATAGAAAGTTTCGACTGATTATAATACGTTTATAAAGACAAAGTAAGGGACTTTTACAACAATTCTGGCACTTGTTGGAATAATGGCTGATGTGAACTTTTCATTAAAAAAAAAAGAAACTATTTTAAGCTAAACAACTATGTCCCTACCGTCCTTTCACCGTTGCTCTACCTCTGATTTTGCCTCATAGTGATCCTTATTTTCGTTGGTATAAGGTTGTTGTCAGAGGTAAAATAAATGAAAGGACCAAATGACAGACCTTGCCACTTTTCATAGTGGCTTCGCTAGCTCCACTTTTAGCTCGGTCATCAGACAAACTTGTGGGGCTAAATGCATTTCTAATTTGTGTATTTTCAAACTAATCACGTGCAAATTGGGTTAAATACTCACTTATTCCTCTTCCTCCTCTTCCTCCTCCTCCTCCTCTTCTTCTTCCTCCTCTTCTTCCTCTTCCTCCTCCTCCTCTACGACCTCTTCCTCCTCTTCGGGCTCAGGTTCGTATATGGGCTCGTCGTCTTCTTCAACTTCGGCCTTCACGTCCTCCTCGCCTTCGGGGGATTCGCCGCCACCCTTTTTGCCGGGCCTCTCGCCGAACCACTTGGGCAGCCTCGCTATTGTTAGGTAAACATCATCATCAACAACAACATCAGGATTATATTTTTGTTGGCCTATTTTGCTGTTGACTATTCGAGAAACGTTTTAATCTGTGGCTTTATCTCTTATTGCGGTACGTTAAACGAGTCAAAGTTATACGGGCGTGTCGTAAGATTTTCTTTTAGGAGCAGTGTGTTCTAATTCACTATTTTGGTTTTTCACTATCTGGTCGTAGTGGGAGTCGAACCCAGATCCTGATGGCGTATAGAGACCACGCTTGCCATCACTAAAGCTAGAACTATAAATATATTCCAAGTAGTAGGTTTTGCTTTTAGTTAAAATGTGTGTATAGGAAAATTCGTATCGTTTACACACAAACAGTTATTTACAAAGGAGGACGAATGACATGCAACAAGATATCGTGAAAAACTTGTGCACAGTCTTCAATGTCAGATGAATTGGATTTACATTCCACCAACATAACTTTGCAGACGGACAAATAAAAATTCAAACTTAACGTCCATACATTTACCGTTTTATATATAAACTGCAAAATTAAATTGTAAATGATACTTACTCTTCTGCCTGCCACCGAACTGGTCGGCCCTCTCTTGCCACACCTTCTCGAGGAAGTCCTTGTTCAGTTTCTCAAGGTCCTATAGGAATCGTTAACACAGGGTAAATACAATGATAGTGGTACAATAGGAGATACACACGACCGGGGCTTATCTGACTTGGAAAATATATTTTGTGCTGTCGAAATAATATGGCTGGTGAGATTTACTAACATATTGTTGCATTATTTTCTGAACCAATCGAATAAAATTCTGCGGTAAAAATTCACACTTCCAAATTTTTTCAACAGTGCAAATAGGTACATTTAGGTCACAAATGGAGCAAGACATGCCGTGAAGACATGCGTCGAGGGGTCACATTGGGAACACAATCGCCAAACATTGCGTTCGCCTCTTACTTTTGGTACGATTCATGAACTCGTTCATCCTCGTGTTCCACATTTTATCCAGATACTCTGCCAATTGAGTATCCAAACCCTGCGTTTAAATGTCATCATCAATATCAATGTTCACATTCGTAAATGTGTCTCATGTATCTGTTTTTAAATCTGATGTCTTCGAGTCTTCGTTCTGTTAAGTTACCAAATTATTTTCGGTTTGTGTGTGCTACTTTAAGTCGGTTGAAATTTCCTCGAAGACGTGTATTATAATTTAAATCGCTACTACGTAACGACTGGAAATTAAATGGATGTGAAAGTGACCTGGATTGAGATCTTGGCAGAAGTCCAAATTATGTAGGGCAGGATTTGATAATGTGTTTCGAAAATTAATGTGTTTAATTTCCAGACCTTACATACTGTCTAATAATTCTGTAATAAGTATGGCTGTAAGGTTGTGTGTCTGTAAAGAATACTTACACCCTCGAACAACTTCTTTTTGTCGTCGTAGGACCTTGTGTCGACACGTCTCTCGTACTTGGACGCTACTTGGATTTTGGGCTGAAAATAAAGCATCACTTTAGAAACTTTCTCTTACATCAAACTCTTCTAAGTCATATTCTTTATTATGAATGTAACTGTAATGCTTACCGGGTGCTTGCCTGTGAGGGCTTCAGGGTCGAGACCCTTCTTTAAGGCCTTGTGCCTCAACTGTTGCTTCTGTCTTTCTTTGAGCTCTTTTAACTGTTAACAAAAATATTTTAAAACTATTTTAGCAAAGTTTTTGAACTTTATTAATTTGAACTTTAAAAATCTTTACAAGCGACGAAATCTTTAATACTACATAACTCTTTGTTAAAAAATATGAATGCTATAGTAATAATATCTTTAAAATTCGTTACTTTAAGTTGCTTCAAATTGTCACAATACTTACGTCGTAGTCCTGCCTCTTTTGCCTCTCCTCAAGATCGTATTTCTCTGTCTCGAGTTTGATGATGCACTCCCAGAGTTCTGTGGCCTTCTGTCTGAGCTTTTCGGTGCCGAGGTTCTCGATGTTCAGGGGCTTGATGCGGATGGAAAGGGAAATCTTCTTCTCCTCTTCCAGCTGCTCCTTGGTCTTGTTGCGTTCCAGTTGAGCGTTGCTAAGGCCGAACTGTAAATATACAATCGGAAAGTTTTAATTTTGTTTGATGATTCAAACAGACGATTTTTATCCTCAAAACAGTTCAATTTACAATTTGAATTGTTTACACATCAGATGTGTTTAAACTTTAAATAAACTGGATGTTTAACAAAAAATATACGGTTGTTTTCGAAGAAGTACAGAAGAACCTATTCATTGGAATGTGTAATTGTAATTTTGATTCTCTTACGTTATCACTCTTCTTTTGGATGGTGAAGTTGGGTCCGGTTTTGGTCGAGTCTTTCATGGCCTGGAGCATAGCCTGGCGTTTCTTCTCGGCCTCCTCGAGTCGCTGCCTCTTCTCTTCAATGTCGCGTTGTTTCTTCTCCTCAACTTCGCGAACTCTCCTTTCTTCCTCCTCCTTCTTCTTCTGGGCGAGGCGCTTCTCTTCTTCAGCGCGAGATACCTACAATTAAATAAAAACGTTCAATTTAGACACCATAAGAAATAAATAGCAACATTTTGCCACTATCATGTCGTCGATGTAAATGAGCCTCACCTTGCGCTTAGCCTGCTTCTCCTTGAGGCGTTTGAGCTCATCTTCCTCCTTGGACCGCTGTTTGCGCCATTCGTTGATGTATTCCTTCAACTGATCGTCCAAGTCCGACCGCTTCTGGTCTTGACGCTGTTTACAAATATTAATGTTATTTGATGAAATCTTAGCACCATGTCTAGTGCAAATATTATGCAATCTTGTCGATAGATGTCAATGTGTTTTGGTTACTTTAATTTATGAAACGTGAAATCAGTTAATGGAAGAGCTGAATTCGTTGTAATTACCTTGATGAATTCTGGGTCTCCCTCACCCCTGAAAATACAAAATACCCATATTAATTATGGTGTCATAAAATAAGTTCGTGTTAATGTTAGAAACCGTGGTTATAACGGTCACAATACATATATAACTTCTGTTACGGTGATTGAGTTTTACGATAACTCGTTAAAGTTAAGTTTTCCGCTGTTACGCTTAAATATCGTTGTGTAAGCAGGGACATCAGGTACTGTACATATTGTTAAAGTTTTAGCTTTAATACTTGTGTACTGAACAACTACGTGACATCATTATTCATTTGTTAACATTATTATTGTTATACGATTTATAATCCCTCATTCTCTAAAATCGTATAACATAAATTTTTAGATAAATTAATATTGGCTTTATGTTCAACGTATATTCATAGTTGTGTAGTGTTGTATTTGTAAATGATATTATTGTTTGTTGTGGGTTTATGACAACATTTATAATTACCATGACTGCGGTACACGGACAGATACACATATTACAACAATATTATATTATGTATTACAAGGTAGTCATGCTTCGATGTCGTGTTATTACTTTCATGCAATAAATCAAAAATAAGTCGGGACAACTCGAGCAGTCGCCTGTTGACCGACATTTTGTTTCTTTGCAGAATGGCGCGGGCGCAGCACAGTACGGTTTTCTAAAATAGAACGCCTACCAACCGATATAAAAATAGCGACCGACGTCGGCGAGCGCTTGTTCATTCGCCGAACGATCATCTGGTCGGATACGATAAATTTGGGAAACGATCGTAAAAAACATGCGCCCGCGCCTTGTCCAGTTAATGATAGGATTATAGTTAGTGACACCACAGAGAGCGGTGCAACTTACGCGATCGATGGTCTACTCCTAGAAACAGAAAACAACAATCAGCCTTCTACTTATCTTTTACAATATTCTACTTCTTTATTGCAAAATTCATTGTTCGTAACCAAAGAAGCGGTGACAATTAGTGTATTTTGCGCATACACGATACAAACACTGCATCACAAGCCACTAGCCGTTGTAATCAATATTTTAGAATTTTGCCAAAAGGACCGTACTTCGTTTTGCTTAAGCAAAATCTCTAGATGGTATAAGATTAGTTAATTTTGTGCCAATCAATCATAGTGCCATAACAGTTTCAGTGGCTAAAAGCGAAGCGGTAGGGCAGTTCGTAATTAGAGTTTACTTACTCTGCTTTAGGAGCGGGTCTTCAGTTTGCAACGACGAGAGGAGCAGCGACGGGAAAAGAAAAACAAAACACGATTAAAAACTGCAGCCGCGAAGAAGTATATATTCCATTTGATTTTCAGAACCAGAAGCTTAGGGGTTAAAGCCAAATTGATGTTCACTCACAACTTCGACAACACTCTGGTAGGTACAGTTCCATTCTGTACATGTCATGGAAAGATCAGGCACTTACTCATCCTCGTTACACTGATCTTTCCGATAGCATCAAACTCATGGTCTGGTTTGTTATATGAAAGATTTCAATGTTAGAAAGCACGGTTTCCAGCGCTGCAGCACCTAGCGTAAGTTGTATATCTGGAAGCAACGAAAGCGGTGAGATAAGCGCTACAAGCGTTAGGGTCGCCATCTAAACTTAGCCTAAAACGAGCGAAGCATTTGTGAGTGCCGGATCAACCAAAATGGCACGCCACTTACTTCCTGCAACAAAAGAGAGAACAGGGTTTGGTGAGGGCGTGCAACAAGCCCGAGACTGGGGGGTTCCAAGAAACTGGGGATCAAACCTTGCGATCATGCTCAAATAGTTCACGCTTATGCCCAAAAAAGTAAGACTGTTGACGTACATCCACGTGTACTTCACCGTTCTAATAGTTTTGGAAAATGATAGAATCGCCAAGGCAAAGTAAGAAATCAGGCCGAGAGAAGCTGAAGTGTTCAAAACCAAACAGTTTCTAAAAGTAAAAGAACTAATTCCGGGAATCGAGAGAGACTGTCCGCTGAGTTGTCATACTTACGTCTCTTGGACTTCTTCTTCTACTTCCTCCTCTTCGGAGCCACTGTGGAATAGATAGGGTTGGAGTTAACGTACACATTCGAGAACTAACAGACACAGACTTTGTGTAGTTAGCACAATACATATACATGGTTACACTACAGACGACAGGGGGACAGTTTGCATGTAGTGTGGAAGAGTGTACACTAAGTATCGTGTATTTGTGTTTGTGTTGTGTAAGCAAAGAAACGTCTTACGTCCTGAGATCCTGACAGGTGTAAATATGTTAAATACTTACGAGTATTCTTCTTCGTCAGACATGGTGGTAGTTTATTTAATCTGAAAAACAAAAAGTTACGTTGAATGAAACGTTCCCAGTTCTTTTGCAACCGGTGAAAGGTTTGAAACAAAATGCTCCACAAGTCTGATAACTTGATATTATCTCTTTCCGGGTGATCAAAACGCCAAGTGTTGTCAATGGTTCGTTGAACGATTGATAGTTGTTGGCACCTATCGGAGGCAAATTCAGTAGTAACGGGCTGAGTGCAAGATCACAACTGCAGTATCAGATTGCCAACTCATCCCATCCAATTATCAAAATAACCAACATATAGTTCGATCTAATGTTGATAAATCACTATCGGTTCTGTTTACATGACGCATGACGTCACAGCATAACGCAGCAGATATTGGCAACGCGTCCATAGATGATGCATCTATTAACATTTATCGACGGACAGATTTATCTCTCATCAGTGCATACACATGTGTTTACATTTGGCTCCCAAAATAGACTATTGACGTTCCACTCATAACCGTTGAAAGCTAAAATCCTACACATTTATCTTCAGTTTTATGCGCAAATTGTTACAACTTGCCTCTCTTGTTTCTGGTAGTGTTACTGATACAGTTAATCCCACTTGGAAATTGGAATGTTACATGTCCGATAAGATTTTGAAAGCAAAAAGGTAATTTTGAAATCAATTTTTTTTTCTATATATTAAATGGCAACATTAACTTTTGCACCCGAATCACAAAACTTTAAGTGGGTAGTTACCTACTTCATTTGCTGGTAACAATTTTAATTTGTAAGTATGTAACAATGTTGAGTGAATCACTCCTTCCTTTTAGCTAACTGTCGTTAGCCAATATGTAACTCATACTTAAGGGGGAAGCGCTAAGGTAGCCCGCGAAATTCAAATTTTCTTACGATTTTTGTAATTTGCAGCTCAGTGTCTGGGTGTATGTTGATTAAAGTATGATTCGCGACCGTAACAGAATTATAATCAGTAATATAATTCCTTAGTATAATCCTGAAATGTTAAGATTTTATGAAATAGTCATTTAATAGAATTACTTGGTCTTAGAGAGTTGTGTTGATGACTTTAATCATTATAATTCTGTAAATACATATTTGTTACGATTGCGAATCATATTAATCCACATACAACCTAATGCTGACCTGCAAATTGCAAAAAACGTAAGAAAATTTGAATTTCGTGCGCTACCCTGGCGCTTTCGCCTTAAACTCGAAATAGACAATAGCAATATCAATAACGTCGAACTTTTTCTTTTGTGCCAACATTTAAAAAATGGCGTGGGCGCGAAACGTGAACGCGGGAAGCGTGCGTTTTGTTTATGAAGTCCATTTTATTTTTAGCGGTTTTATCTTTCCTGCCTTCTAGCACACCTACGTGCTGGCAACTGTTCAAAGAAAGTGTAAAATTGGATTTCGCGTTCAACTCAATGTTGCCTAGGATTCGGATTTCGATGAGCCTTGAATTTTTACAGATTATTCCGCGAGTAAGCTTTCTTGATTCCTTTTGTGTTCAATTTTTACCTGTCTTCGTTTCATCAGACACTTTCATTTGAAGTGTTTCCTTTTCAAATTATACTGGTATCTGTGTTTAAATAATTAAACTAAAGTTTGTTAATTCCAGATATCAATTCGACAGGTGCAAATGTCAAACTATGTGATAAAAAAATTATACATGGAACATTTAAAAGGTCAAATTACTATCTGGGATTAAAAACGAACTTTAAATGAAAAAGAATCATCAACGCAGTCCACTGAACTAGATTTCCTTCAACGTGTAAGTTTGAAATGAGTAAGAAAGCTGTCGCTCATGAAGTGTTCTAATAGTTTCGAGTATCGAAGGAAAACACCACAATAAATTAAGATATTTGATGATGAAAGAGAAACCCGCGCATTATTTAAGTAGTAGGCATTTGGTCAAACGAGAAAACTTCCAAAATTTAAGTCACATTTTTGATTTAATAAGCCTTCTTGCTATATCTGTTTGAAAACTTTAAACTTAGAGACAAAAGTATGATAGAGTAAAAAAAAAGCAAATTGACGGTACCAGAGCCTTATAAAAGTTTTAAAAATGTCGGCTGAGTTTAAAAAAAGTAAGTAATCAATTCTGCTAGGTACATTCAATCATTTCGAGACCTCATAACTAAGTTCCAATTTTTGGGAACTTTTAAAAACATCCAAGTTTTAAAGTACGGTACCTACTTTTTACCTAAAAAAAATCGATTTAGTTACAGTAGTTTTTTTTTGTGTACCAGTGTACCTAAATATTGTTTCTATCTATCAATATCAATGTGAAAGTCGTGTAATAATGTAACATCTGTCATCTGGTTACTATTAAAATAAGTTCTATTTTCATAGATCTTGAAATTCTTTCTATGTGCGACTATCTTTAGAATCAATGGTCACTTTGCATTGAAAGTTACATAGTTAATTACCGACGCATTCTTAAGTTAATCGAATTATTTAATCTATTAACTATGTAACCAAAGCATCCTCAATTAGATGGAACTTATGGAAGTGAAGTCAGATAAACTATCGCGCAAAAATAAATCAATACACATGATAAATGAAAAATATGCAACCGTTTTTTTTTTCAACCTAGAAGTTATTTTTTTTGTTCCTGAAATTTGATTTTCTTCAGGGTTAGGTAATTATTTTTATATTAATAATGATTTTGGCTTTTATCGATTTATGATGCTGGGTGCATCAACCTCCAAAAACTGTTAGGACTTTGTAATTTTGAGGTCTTGTAAAATAATGTGACATTGGATTTTAATAAATAGTAAAGTTATGTTTTTCTCGGGTAGATATAGTGTGTAGTGTAAATGTGTGTATGATTATAAAAAATGCGATTTTTTTCACTCAGAAATTGAAATCATCTGTTCAGTGCGATTCTCATACGTCCACGTAGAGATTTTCGCTGAAACTGTACGCGCTCGCTGCGCGCGAGTCTCGGGCGGTAACGTATCGCTGCGCGCGAGTGTCGGGCGGTAACGTAATCCGGCGCACTATACAAGGCGGTTGCTTCTATTTCAGCGTGGCGACGCCCGCGCCCGTCCGCATTTGGCACATACCGCGCGCGTATTTTTAGACCAGCCTCCTTACGAGCCGTCTTTTATCTTCGACGTTTCCGAACTCGACATCCACAAGGACTCCCGTAACACCATTATCCTACACACTATATGCCCGCTGGGCCCGTCACTGGCACTCTCACGGCACGGCACTTACGTCGCACGGGTGGAAGACGGTCACTCAGTCACGGCACTGGTTCTTCAACCGGCAGCACAGCGACGTTGGAATGTGGAGTCCGCGGCGACCGAGGCGGCTCTGGCCGGCGGCGGGCGGCGCAGCTGCCGCGCGCACTCGCCCCCCCTGCGCCCGCCGCTATATTTAGCGCCGGTCATTTTTGAGCCGACGATTGCGAGCCAGCTCCGGTTTCTAAAGGGAAACTAACTGGCCAGGCCGGCCCGCGTACACGCGTGCAGGTGCAACGGCACAGGAGGAGGAAGTCGACCTGCCTCAGTTGCTGAGCTGATACTACCGCACTCCTACGGCCAAGCGACTGTTGTCATGCTCAACCAAGGCTCGTTTAAGGTCAATGGTCGGAACTCCTATCAGCGCCTACTTAGTGTTATAATTTTACTTGTAAAATGGGACATCCGATTGATACGCAAACATAAATGTCACAAATTTCAGCATGGGAAATAAACTTTCGCCGTAAGGATAAAAAAGGACAGCTGTAATCAGTACACTTCCCTGACTTCCCGATAGATCGGCTATATAAATATGTTAAGTCATACTGTCTGAATTGTATGATTTCTTAGTTTTAACTGTAATCTTCACTTACGGAACTGTGAGTATGAGCCGACGCCGGTCTGTCCGTCAAAGCAAAGACGTCGGAGAGGAGCAGGCCTGACTAAAAGCTTACCGATAGAATCGCTACATTTTTATATTTTAGCTTAGCTTCGGTAGATTGGCATTTGGTGGGGAGTCATATTGTTCCTATGCATTTATTATGAGCTCTGCTGTTCGACCGCGTAACTAGACGTTTAGGCGAAGCGGGGGTGTGGCCCACGCAGACAGAACGACATGCTATGGTGACGTAGGGAGTACAACAAACTGGGAATTTATTGACTTCGCTTGACGGGATGCCTCTGTCATTGCTTCGGAACTTAAAATTAACTTAGGTGAAGAAGTGGTTGAAACTTCGCTACTGCCTTGGCTGCCATTTTAATAACAGGTGTTGTGTGGTTGACCTGACCTGCAGTCGACCGGGTAAGATACAAAAGAAAAAACAAAGATAGAAAATACATTTATACCAGCGCGAATAACAGAGGCAACAGCTTCACCACCGTGTAACAAAGCTTAAAGCTCGCTGCATGGTCCGGACAAAAAGTTGGAATGTTTGATGAAATTAAATGAAATTGTTTATTCTATAAATAGATATCGGAATCACTTTTACATGTCATACTTAAGGAAAAAAATATAAGCTCACATTATTATTGATAAGTCGACATTTTCAACCGACTTCATAAAAAGGAGGAGATTATAAATTCCGTTGTTTTTATTATGTTTGTTACCTCAGTACTCCGTCATTTATAAACCGATTTGGAAAATTATTTTTTTATTTGAAAGGACATACTTCCAGATTGGTCCCATTTTTATCAAAATCCAGTTCTGATAATAGAATCCATGAGGAATATACAGTGTGAGTCTTTATAATGTGCACATATCGAAATGAGGGAATCTATGCTTAATTTTATCGACGGAAAAAATGTTAAAAAAAATCTAAATATTTATTTATATTTTTTATGGATTTTTAAAAAAAATTGTTTGCTTTTGTGACCCCAGTGTATACAAAACTGTGTAACTTTTAAACTAAACGATTTATCACGATGAAACAAACTCTATAATGTTTGGAAGTAATTAGGTGTCGTCATAAAATAAAAATTATGGAAAAAAAATAGCCACATTTAAAAATAAACATTTTTGTTTGGCAAAAATCTGATTTTTTTTCATTAATTTTTACAAAAATTGTAAAATTTCTCAATAACATGCCCCCATCACCTTCTTTTTTTATAACTTTAAGTTATTCTTCATTGTATTAGGAACCTAACGGTAAAAATTGCATGTTTTTAACTCAACCCCAACATTTTTTATCAACTGTCAAAGAAAGGCCCAACGCATAGCTATTGTTTAGCAGGTAGATAAACTTTCTTTTGAATGTGCGCAGGTCGGGGAGGTAGGGCCAGCCAAAGGAACTTGAATTATGACAGATGTCAGACTGGCAGTCGCTCCGAATTATTCGCCGCTGCTACATGTGTTTCGGTACTTTCGTTCGCTGGACTTTCATAACTTTCGTTCGCTGCTACATGATGCCGCGTTTAAGTGAATTTTCCCCGGCACACATCGCCGACATACATTTTTATTATGGAGTGGGACAAGGAAGTGCCAGAGCTGCGCGCGCGGCTTACATAGCTGCGTATCCTAACAGGCAACCAGTGCCATCTGCCCGAAACTTCCAGGAAGTTCACAGAAGGTTGTCGATCACTGGACTTGGATCAAGTAGAGATCGTCGCGAGCCACCTCAAGTAATTATTGATGCGGCTACTGAACAAGCAGTATTAAGTGATTTGTTTGCTGATCCATCCATAAGTACTAGACGACTGGCTCTTCGTCACGGAATATCCCAAAAATCAGTGTGGCGTATTTTAAAGAAAGAAGGATTGCATCCTTATCACTATCAAAGGGTGCAACATCTACATGAAGACGTAGACTGGCGTCCAAGGTGTGTGATGTCCACATGGATTCAAAGAAAAACCAGAGCAAACCCAAACTTTCCAAGAAAAATACTATGGATGGACGAAGCGACATTCACTAGAGACGGTATTACTAACTGTCGAAATTTACACAGATGGTGCCGCGCAGGTGAAAACCCGAAACTGAAACGGTCATCTACTTTCCAAGTAAGATTTTCGATAAATGTTTGGGCTGGTCTTATCGATAACATGTTGATTGGACCAGTCATATTGCCGAGAACATTGACTGGTGAAAGATTTTTAAGTCTATTGAGAGATGATATGCCTCAGTTATTGGAAGATGTCCCACTGGCTGTGCGTCAAAGGATGTTTCTTCAGATGGACGGATGTCCTGCCCATTACGCTACAAATGTAAGAAGATTTTTAAACGAAAATTATCATGACAAATGGATCGGCCGGCAAGGACCTGTAGGGTGGCCTGCGCGTTCACCCGATTTGACGCCCCTTGATTATTTCCTATGGGGGACCATGAAGCAACGCGTCTACAGTACCCCCATCAACAGTGAGGCCGATTTGCGTGACCGCATAATAAACTGTGCGAATGATATTCGCAATGATCCCGAAATGATAAGGAGAGCGACACACCAAATTCTAATTCGCGCGGCTTTGTGTTTACAACAACGAGGTGGACATTTTGAGAACCTGATGCATTAAATTTTGTATTTAATAATAAATGGGTTTCAATTGAACTCTTTTGCATTAATTATCATCCCAAACAAACCACCCTTATGAGAACAATACGATTCCGCGTTCGGAGTGCCATCTTTGAAACGACCCGCGCGCATTCACAACAAAGTTAACAAAAAAAAGTTTATCTACCTGCTAAACAATGTGCGTAGCTATGCGTTGGGCCTTTCTTTGACATTTGATAAAAAATGTTGGGGTTGAGTTAAAAACATGCAATTTTTACCGTTAGGTTCCTAATACAATGAAGAATAACTTAAAGTTATAAAAAAAGAAGGTGATGGGGGCATGTTATTGAGAAATTTTACAATTTTTGTAAAAATTAATGAAAAAAAATCAGATTTTTGCCAAAAAAAAATGTTTATATTTGATTATGGCTATTTTTTTTCCATAATTTTTATTTTATGACGACACCTAATTACTTCCAAACATTATGGAGTTTGTTTCATCGTGATAAATCGTTTAGTTTAAAAGTTACACAGTTTTGTATACACTGGGGTCACAAAAGCAAACAATTTTTTTTAAAAATCCATAAAAAATATTAATAAATATTTAGATTTTTTTTAACATTTTTTCCGTCGATAAAATTAAGCATAGATTCCCTCATTTCGATATGTGCACATTATAAAGACTCACACTGTATTATAGGCAAACACATAGCGATTTTAGTATTTTCATCAACATTCAAGCATTTGCATTCAGAAACTATCATTTGATGAAGTGGAACTGACGAAGAAGACCACAGATGGCCACGGGAACTCCTCAATGATAAGTATTTCACGGGTGGCGATAAGATATCTCGATTAAGATAGTTAAGCGACTATGACGAAGCAAATGTAAATAAATGGTTCAGATGAAAATTGTACCATTGAATTGATCTGATGATGAAGCCGGAAGGTAGGCACCGGAACTCCGTGTAATAAAACAATGTATCCTAGCCGTGTTTGGGTTTATTGAAATTGTCATGAGATGCACTCTGGCTATAAATTATTTTTAACCGACTTCAAAAAAGGAGGAGGTTCTCAGTTCATCGGAATCTTTGTATTTTATTTATTTTACGTGTGTTCCCCTATTACTCGATGACGGCTGGACCAATTTGGAAATTCTGTTTTGTTTGAAAGGGTATACTTTCCAGGTGGTCCTATTGTCATCAGGTCATGATCTGATGATGGAATCTTGGAGAAATCGAGGGAAATCTTCAAATATTATAGGCACACCTGTAGCGATTTGGGTATTTTTTATAGTAACTCGTGCATTTGCTCTCGGAAAGCACCATTGGTGAAGTGGAACTGATGAAGACCACAGATGGTAAGATGGCCACGGAACGACTCAGTAAAAAGTATTTCACGGGTTGCGATTCGATTACTTTAAAATGATTGCTAAGCAATATAAGCTCGTCACAATGCATATGTACCATAGTCGAGCTGATGGTGAAGTACCAGGAGAACTTCTCAACAATTAACGTGCCTGCATCAGGAAAAACAATGTTTTGTAAAAGGTGATGAGCAGTTGTCATTAGGCTGTTGTAACTTAGATAAATTACAAACCGACCCACTGAAAAGTGAAAAATAAAAAACTTTTTGAGAAAAAAAAAACAACCGACTTCCAAAAAAAAATACTACAAAGTGAAAAATAACTTAATTTCGGAAGTCGGTGGCAAAAAACTAAAATACAGATCCAAAGACAACGACTTCCGAAATTAAGTTATTATTCACTTTGTAGTGTTTTTTTGGAAGTCGGTTGTTTTTTTTTTCTCAAACAGTTTTTGTATCTGACTACTCCAGAGAAGAAATGGCGAAATAAACTCGGGGAAACTTTGGAGTCAAATCTCTTTTAAAGTCCAGACATAATCTTGCTTAGATCATGTTAGGACCATGTAGATTAGCGTCTGAAATGGTCTTTTGAGGAAAGAACCAAGCAGATTTGAGTGGACCTGTCCATTCGGTGCAAGCATTTGTCAGTAATCGTGTAGCTCAACTCAACTTATGATGATAAAGAAGGGGGCCGAACCAAGCTCCCTGTGGCACTCCATCAGAAATAAAACTAAACAATAAGGAATTTCCGTTGTTGCTGACAGTGAACTTTATAACTAAATGATCCCATCGTAACATATAGGTAACATAATATCACGCCTGGTTTTCCCCAAAGGGTTAGGCCAAGGTATGTACATATCTACAGATAGTGCAATTCACGAAGACGCGCCCCACCAATTTTTGGTTGAGGGGATCGCGGGGTGCGGGGAGTTTGCTCCGAGCGGCAGTCGCGAACCGTCAGCGGTTCGATGCACACGAATACTACACTCTATGCTGCGAAAATCCAGACTCGTCACGAAAGTTGCTCTACTTTATATATTTTTAAAATGTCGAAAAAATCTCAGCGTGTTGTTTTTAAAAGCCAGGTATGTAAAGAAGTTTGTAGTTACTAAAATACATGAAATTAGCTAACGAAAGTAATTTAATTTTAATAAATAGCAAATTTTAGTAATAGTGGATTTCATTTCATCTTTACAAATAAGTAAAACTATGTAATGTTTTTTTTTAATTTTAGGCAAGAGAAATTATTTCTAAAGTTTACGATTTTATGAAAAAAGAAGCAAGTAAAAATTATGCAGAAAAACTCACTGATGCGCGATGGAGAACCGCACAGGCTGTTGGAGTATCTGAAAGCACAGTGACTAGAATTCTACGCGAAAGAAAGGAATATACTAATATAATGAAGCAAACTACAGTACCTGCTATGGAATCGAATATAACTATGGAGACGGATGCGATAGTTCCTATAGCCCCAAGTGCGGAGAGTACAACAGAGCCGACTACGGAAGCGGATATTGAGTCTGAAAATGAAGCGAGTACGTCGCATTCGAATTTAGTATACAGAAGTGCTTCTATTTTTACATCACCTATGAAGAAGAGAAGGGTAAGACCACGAAAAATTAATTTAGACGAATTTGATATTGGTGTAGTCCGAAGAACTATCCAAAACTATCATATAGAACATCGTCAATTTCCAACATTATCACGACTTAATATTGTTTTGAAAGACCGTATACTATTTGATGGATGTATAACAACCCTAAGAACATTGTTACTTAAACTTGGTTATAAATGGAGAAAAACTGAGAATAACAGGAAGGTGCTAACCGAAAAACATGATATTCAAATGCTAAGATTGAAATATTTAAAACAGGTAAAGTCTTTTCGCAATGCAGGTAGACCTATAGTCTACACAGATGAATCATATATTCATACCAACCACGTGCAAAAAAAGTCTTGGGCCGAAAAAAGTTGTAAAACAGCAATAAAACAAAACTTAACAAAAGGAGTGCGCATAATTATAGTACATGGCGGAAGTGCAGAGGGTTTCGTACCAAATGCGTTGTTGACATACAGAGCAGAGATCAAATCCGGAGACTACCACGATAACATAAACACAGAAAATTACGTAAAGTGGCTAAAGGAGAAACTTATACCAAATCTCCCAAATGATGCCGTGATAGTCTTGGATAATGCAGCCTATCACAATACTAGTTCGGAAAAAATACCAACATCCAACTCCAACAAATTAGACATGCAGACTTGGCTGAATGCAAAAAATATCTATTTTGAACCAAGCTACAAAAAACCTGAACTTTATGACCTTATATTAAAAAACAAAGAAAACTTCCGCAAGTACAAAGTTGACGAATTATTGAAAGAACATGGATTCACAGTGCTTCGGCTGCCACCTTATCATCCAGATTTAAACCCAATCGAAAACATTTGGGGTATTGTAAAAAACGATGTTGCTAGTCGCAATATCAATCAAAATTACACTTCGATTATGCCCATTTTAAATGAAGCATTTGATCGAGTAAATAAAGATGTCTGGTTCAATACTTGTCAGCACGTGGAAAAAATAGAAGACGAATACATGAGACATTGTGATCTTGATTTTAGTTTTATTGTAAATGTCGGTGATACATCAGACTCTGAATCAGATATTTCTGAAACGAGTGATTGAAGATTTTCATTTCTCAATAAAGTTCAATAAAACTATTTCCGTATTTCATTAATATCTATAATTACCTCCCATTATAAAAATAGTAATATTATCGATATTAACTAATAAACACATAAAATATCCACACCTAAAAATAAAATAAACATAACCCTTTCCTTGCGGTCGGGTAAAAAATATAAAATTGAAGTAGAGCATCTTTCACTTTGACCATGACGCTCTGTCCCGGATTAGTCTATTCATTGTAGTGTGCGTGTATACTCATAGGTAATTAGTGTGTACCGACAACACTCAAACATTGACGGAAGCTTGCACACATATACTATAAACGGTTAGGAGGAATAGTGGGGCGCGTCTTCGTGGATTGCACTATCTATACATGGTAAACCAATATTTCGCCAATTATTTTATAAGTCCCATGTAATAGAGCGAGGCGAGCCTATTGATTTATCACACATATGTACTCAATGAATAAATACTCAATTAATTTGAAAGCTTGATAACACAATAAGCATTATATACCTATAATCAGCCCACATTCCCATTGCTGGGAGATAGACCTCCTTTTTGTGAGAGGAAGTGGACCATAATCCTCCAGAATGTCTCGTCTTATTTTTTTTTGGTTCTTGGACATGTAAGACATTGATCTGACAAAAATAATTACCTATCATTAGGTAAATAATATTATAATAGTTGACCGGCCTTGAACGAGCTTTCTCCATATATAAATAAAAGAATAAAAAACAATAAACAATCGGGAAGAAACTTCTAACTTTTTCAATCGACTTGGTGTAGGCCGATGAACTAAATGCGCTTGGCGAAGAACCGCATTACTTGGTGCAACTTGGGAGAGTCCTATAAACGGCAGTACTTATGTAGATTGAAATGTTAAATGAATGAAATCAACACTTATACTTACCTGTGCAAACCGTTCAAACTACTATATTAATGACGAGGTTTCGTTGATCCTACAGATAGAAAAAATCATGTTTATTTGTTTATTTATTGCCTCAATGCCCGCAATGTCCGAGGATTGTCACAAAAAAGATTGGTCACATAAGCCACATCCGAGTTCACGAACGACAACTACTGCGGAGTTGAAGCTATCGCCTTGGCCGAAATCGGTCGGATCGCATCATCATCATTATTGCACAATGTACACAAAGTTAGACCAAGACTAGGCTCAACTAGATATAGTCATCATAGCGATGGGTCTATCTATCGCATCGCAAATGAATGGGCTCTTATCTAGTTACTTAAACTTATAATGTTCTGAAATAGTTGTGTACTGCAGTACGGCGACAGGTAGAGAATATTTAAATAAATACCTATTTAAACTTTATTCTACACTGCAGTGGGTCTAAATACGGCGAAAATCATAAATTAACTTGTGCTTTTAAAATACAAAAAAGTACTTATGCAGACCTTCCCGGTCTGAATCAGGGCTCGTTCACGGAGACGCGGGGCGACACGCGTCACGTGCGGCGTGGCGTCTCGCGGCACGTCACACGTGCAAACACAAACTTATGGCAATGTACGATGTTGTTCGCCGCGGGTGCCGCTAGGTTTTACCGTGAATGGAGAATTGCAGGATTAGCTGTCCGCAACGCTGCGTACGCCGCCGCGATAAACGTCGCGTGCGACGCGGCGATGCCACCCGCGGGCTCCGCCTGCATTTCAAGCAAACGCGTGTAAAATCTCTCCTCCGTAAACGCTCTCATGCAACGCCATAAATGTTTGAATTTAATGCCCGCCGCGCCGCCCATCGCGACACGAGACGCCCCGCGTCTCTTTAAACGAGGCCTAAGTATTTTGTTGTATTTTCTTCATTTATAAATAAAAAATAAAATAAAAATAAAAAATAAAAATAAATTATTTCAGACAAAAAAGTCCATATGCAAGGCAAGGTTGTTAGTAACAAGAATTTTGCTTATATCGAATGTTAGTAATTAAAAATTAACACAAACTAGACACACCGTCTACCCCTGCTCAGTAGGCTCATCGGTCCCGCAACACATGGAGTTCAGTGAACCTACTGAGCAGAACAGTATCAGTTCTCTCGCCAATCATCCTGAGGACGCTATTTGGGCTCCCCCGTACTCGGCGCACCACCGACGCAACTTTTTTACGCATAATTGCGTAGAAGTCATCTACGCTGGCGTCAGCAAACATGCCGGATGCACTACAATATCGAGGAAGCCGAAACAGAGCCCTGAACACATTATTGTACTGGACTCGCAAGGCATTGTAGGCTCTCTGTGTAAAGTTTGCCCACAGGCCGCTCGTGTAAAATGTCTGGCAGAATGCCTTGAACATTGTTATTATAACAGGAGCAGTACACCGAGCGAACCTGTGTGCCAACATATTACCACGCACCGACAATGCCCTGCGCTCCCTCTCAATATCCAGTTCGTCACTCAAATTCTCAGTTATGAACGTATCATTTTTGTAAGGGAAGTGCTAACATTGTATTCATTGTTCAACAAGATACATGGACTCCTAATAATAATCTGGAAACAATCCATCCGAGCCGAGGTGAAAAGAGAGAAGGATACGATTATACGAAGGAGAAGAGATATTTTAATGAAGCCTTGATGAATGGCTAGGTTTGTGACTGTAGCGCAGAAAATACAAGTAGGAGTACCTACTACCTAGGTAGGTAATACAAGTAGGAGTACCTACTACCTAGGTAGGTAATACCCCATCGACGCTGCCGAACAGGCAGTTTGGTTGTTACTTCCTATTTCTAACATTCCTAGTTAATAAATGCAAACTTTGTTTATGCAATTAAAAATAACATTGGAACTCATTGTGATTCGATAGCTACCTTCGGGAGGGTAAGTAAACGGCGAGGGCTGGCAGCTCCAACAACAAATTTAAAAAAAACCGGCTAAGTGCGTGTCGGACCACGCACAATGAAGGGTTCCGTAGCTGGGATGAATTTTTTATCCCAAGAACAAACTTAACATGTAGTTACTCGTAAACTCGTAAAGCGTACTTAGCTGTGATAGTTTTCCTTCTAACTTCGTTGTATAAACTACTACCGTGAATTTTTTCACATATCCAAAACTGTTTAGCTGGCGGGGGGGGGGGGGGGGACGACACTTGACTAACAAAAATTAGCACTTTAAAGCTTAATATTTCAGAAACGGATCACGCAATATTTTTGGAACACCTATCCAACAACACCCCACACCATGGGGTAGACGAGATAAAAAACATCCCCACTTTACGTTTACTGGAGGTATCCTAAATGGTTTTTTTCTCATGATTTTATTTTACCACTTTATCGGCGTGATTAATATGTATATCCATGCCAAATTATAGTTTTCCAGTACTAAGAGTCTCGGAGCTAAGCTGCGGACGGACGGATGGACATGGCGAAACTATAAGGGTTCCTTTTTTTTTGGCTTCGCACGGTTTGTGCATTTAGCCAATGTCACGTTTAGATGAAACGGAATAGATTCTTGACTACGAAACCCTAACAAAACTACATTCCGAATTACACCATAATCGGTCACAGCGCTCACATGATCACATCAATAATTTGCGTTCCGATTTACTTCACGTTCCGAATTGAGTTGTAATCGATTTGAGCGTGCTTACAGTCAGTGGCGGTACCTTCATAGAAGCCAAAAAGCCGGGCTTGCCCTAATAAAATCATAATTTACAATAACGCCTATCAATAAAAAAAAATATTCCAAAAAACACCAAGTCAATGAATTCGTACTCAAACATTCATGTCTTTTCAATTCAGTCAATTAACATAAGCGCCATCTGATGCTTGAAATATACGTAGTACTCTTCGTATTGTAAAGGTTATCTAACCGACATTTTAATAATGGTTTTAGTATGAACAACGTAAGAAAATCCGTTTTTTTTTTTTTTTTTTTAATCGTCGGCTTGCCCTAATTTTCACCCTTAGGCACGCCACTGCTTACAGTAGTTCTGAATTAGCTTGAGCGCAATAACGAAGTCCCGTGAATCGTCATAGATGACGTCGTGACATGCGCCATCTTGCGATAACGGTGACCATGCCCTAAATTGTTATCACCGTGAGCGCAGTCAAAAATGACAGTTGTGCTGTTTTGTTTTAAGTCGCAACATATCTTTGAAACTAACGTGGCATTTTCGAAATTGTGCTTCTGGCTACAGTCGCCACCTAACCAAAGAAGAAGAAGTTTGTGGTGTATATACAAAAAAATACTGTAATCCAACCACGAGTAATAAAGTGCACTGTGAGCGCGTTCACAAGCTTTCCGAATTGCTGACAGTTCTTAACTGTCATAATCATGATATCTTCGTCATCAATCATGAATTCGGAACACTTGTGAACGCGCTCACAGTGCACTTGAATACTCGGGTACGTTCCGAATAGCGCTGTAATCGATTTGAGCGTACATACAGTCGTTCCAAATTAGCGTCAGCACTATAACGATGTCCCGCGAATCGTCATAGATGACGTCATGACATGCGCCATCTTGCGATAACGCTGGCCATGCCCTAAATTGTTATCATCGTGAGCGCTGTCAAAAATGACAGTTGTGCTGTTTTGTTTTAAGACGCGTCATATCTTTAAACTAACGTGGTATTTTCGATATTGTGCTTCTGGCTACAACCGTCACTTAATCAAAGAAGGAGATGTTTCAAAATGGGCCCAGAATATGTACAATATCTCGAAAAATCGAGAAAAATCGGTGGAGTTCGGGAAAAATACTGATAAATTGCATAAATGCATATTTCTCTTGTAATAATTTGATATTTATCAATTATTTTATCGACTTTCAATATGGCGTCTCGCCAATTTAGGTACTTTGTGGTTAAAAACCAATGACAGTAAACCATAGATCGACCATTGATCATAGATCGTGAATTGTCTACTGTCACTTCAGTCGCTTTCGTTGTCGATCGTGTTCTGATGTTTTGTTCTCTCGAGTTATTTTTAACAACCTGGCTTTCGTTTTTTGGATGTTGTTTTTGATAGTTGAATTAAAAGATCACTACATTGTTTTGTCTGAGTTAATATTTCGACTATTGAATGTTTGTATTCTGTACGTTTATGCTATAAGTAAAAATCTTGGCATATCGCAGGTCAACCTATGAGGTTGTCGTCTGTACATCAAGTTACTACAATCTGTCAGATTTCTTTAATAGATTTAGATCTAAAATAATATTGCAAAAGACTAAAAGTACGACAATGTTATGATTCTCTTTGACAATGTAATACGACAGAAGTAAACATGTCAAGCGTCAATAATCTATCAACATGACAACTTACCGCCATGATGGGTTTTTGTTGTGTGTTGCAATTTCAATTGTACATTCTTGTACTTTACTACCAAACAAAGCCAATTAAAAGTAATTGGATGATTGGAAACTGTTTTAATTGTGTTTCCCCATTTTTAGTAGGGTGTACCAATACATGGCCGGGGCTCCATACATTTTGAAACATCTGCTTTGTGGTGTATACACAAAGAAATACTGTAATCCAACCATGAGTATTCAAGTGCACAGGGGGCCAACCACCACCTCGAGCGATTATGGTGTAATTCGGAATGCAGACATGAACGTACCCTGACTGTCATGCACCACGTTCCGAATTGAGTGCTTACAGCCGTTCCGAATTAGCGTGAGCGCGATAACGATGTCCCGTGAATCGTTACAGATGACGTCATGACTTGCGCCATCTTGCGATAACGCTGATCATGCCCTAAATTGTTATCACCGTAAGCGCTGTCAAAAATGACAGTGGTGCTGTTTTAAGTCGCAACATAATATCTTTAAAACTAACGTGGCATATCGAAATTGTGCTTCTGACTATAGTTGCCACCTAACGAAAGAAGAAGCAGAAATTTGTGGTGTATACACAAAGAAATACTGTAATCCAACCATGAGTACACTGTGAGCGCGTTCACAAGCATTCCGAATTGCTGACAGTTCTCAGCTGTCATTATCGTGATATCTAAATCGGAATGTAACTTATTGATGCGAGCACTGTGAGCGATTACGGTGTAATTCGGAATGCAGCCATGAGTGTCAGTGTCAAGCAAGTTAAAATGTCAAAGTTGATAGGTTATGTTTATGTTTGGGTTTTTGTTTTTTTATAAAAATATCATGTAAATAACAAAACTAAAATCAAATAATTGATCAATCCCTTCGTAAATTAAACATAAAGTCTTTAACAATGCACTCTATAAGTAAAATAAAGGATACTTCGACACCGAAACGCCGGCGACTGGGTACTGGAAGAATATCTCGATCAAGTTTATGTAAAGCTGCACAGAATAATGATATGTTTACAGATTGCAGTCCAGTCACTTCTAAATATATCGACAATGGACCCACCGAAATGGATAGGTGTGATTCTCCGCTTCTACCATGCAATCAAGTAGAATTTCGAAGCATCTGCGATTCGGACAACAACAATACAAATTCATCTTACGATATACCATGCTCTCCTGATATATTACAAAGTTCAGTTAGAAACGAATGGGAGTCTTTAAACGTATGTACCAATAAGATAAACGAAATCTGGGAAATAAATGATAAAACCACAAATAATCCAATTGAACCAGGAATGATGGAGGACATTTCAGAAGAAATGTTTCATTCGAAATTAGAACAATCTGACTTCAATCATGTAGATAAAAGTTTTAAGGACAATATAGAAAAGAGCTTTGATTTAATGAATCGGTCAATTAGCAACCTTGATGATGTTATGAAGAATAAGAGTTCTTTGTTTGAAACTAGAGATTCTTTTCTACTTGATATTAAAGAAGATGCTATCGAAAAATTTGTCCATCCCAATCAAACTGTACAGGAATCCAAAAAGAAAATGACAGCAGTAGTAAATTCCATCAATACTTTTTATGGCCTGCCAATAATTGCTAAAGGTTTATTCAAAACTTATCGAAATATTGAAAAGTTTTATGGTGAGATGACACTTTACTCTTTATGATTTGTCTATGATTATATTTTACGTTTTAATTATTTTGTTTTTAAGAATGGCAAGAAGAATGCCTAAACCTGGAATCTGTTCGTGAGAGAAGGAATTTAATCTATGCACTACCAACAAGTGGAGGCAAGACCCTGGTGGCCGAAGTCCTGATGCTTAGGGAAGTGCTTAACAGGAAGAAGAATGCATTGTTCATATTGCCGTTTGTGGCTATTGTGCAGGAAAAGGTTAGTGCTTGATCTTAGTACTCACATACACAAAAATACGGTTTACAGTAGAGTGGCAGAGCATATCCTAGGTTTAAACTAGATCCTAAGTTTATTTAGGCTTAGATATGGCAGGCTAATAATTAATTCTCTGTATGAAAACCCCATTGCTCTGTTGTTAATGGAAAAATATTTCAACAATCATTTCAACATTCAAATGTTTTTCAATGTACATATCAAACCTACCGTTTGTGTTCTCCATTTGATAAACAGATAAAACATAACAGTAAATTACATTATATTATTTACCATAATTTTTTTAAAATTTCAGATTTGGGCTCTATCAACATTTGCGTTACAACTAGAATTTCTAGTAGAAGAGTATGCAGCAGGCAAGGGCCACATACCGCCCAAAAAGCGACGAAGGAAGAACAGTATCTATATTGCCACCATTGAGAAGGGACTGGCGTTAGTCAGGAGTCTGATAGAGCTGGACAGGTTGCATGAGATTGGATTGATTGTGGTAAGATACTAAGGTATAAAACAAATATATTTATTTATTTTAAACAATTTCTGGAATTCAAGCCATACTACTCAGTAAAAGAGTTTTTAGATTTTAGATGACAAATCAATTTCAAAATAAAGTTATTCACTCTCATTAACACCAAACATAAAATATATATATTATAATATGGAATATATAAAATCAAATATAAATATGAAAATATGAATACATAAATGATAACATAATTTAATAATCATGAAAATACTTCTAAGTATTTCATAATAATTACCTAAACTATTATTATGCAATATACAAGGTGTAACATAATTAACGCACAACCTCTTAAGGGGCCATTGTACTCATTATTATGAACAACTTTTGCTATGGGACCAAACCAGAAATCGCGAAAAAAGAATTCAGCTGTTCCCTACATTTATGTTCGCATAATTCGTCAAAATGTATGGAACAGCTGATTTTTTTTGCGTTTTCTGCTTTGGTCCCATAGTAGGTACCTAAAAGTCTTTCATAATGATGAGTACAATGACCCCTTAAGAGCGCGTTAGCAATTCGGACAAAATTGTGCTGTTTGTCGGTACATTTTGTGACTAAACTGAACCAAATTAAATAAAACCAATAACTAACACATGTATGAGGAGGGATCAAAAAGTAGTGAGAATGAGATGGAATATAATGACTATTGATAACATAATCTCATGATCTCATGATCTGGAATCCGTATGAAGTGAAGTATTCTCAGATGCTGGAAAAGATGCAGAACAAGTTTACCCGATACCTGTACTGGAAGCAGTTTGGTGTCTACCCTTTCTACCCGCTTATGTATCCAACTCTCTTTGTTATAGGGATAGTTGGGTACTATAAGTTGGAAGTAAGGCGCAGCCTCGCTCTGGTAAAATATGTTTTTATGGTTTTTCGTGGTATGTTAAATAATCCGCAAATATTGGAATCGTTGGGATTGCTCGTTCCAGACAGGAGGCTACGGTTGGGCCCGAGGGAGGGACTTTTTAAAGTTCCTGCAACCCGTACAAATTTATTAAAGTTTGCTCCAGTGATTCGTGCAGTAAGGATGCTTAATAGTGTCTCTCTGCGCTTGGACATATTTTCTTGTTCTTTGGCGGAATTCCAGAGCGTGACACTTAGTATGTTGTCCACTGTGTAACTTGTGCTGTACCCAGACCCGGCACTCGGGACTGGACAGTTAGCAACTGATGACTACTTTTGTTAGCTTGGGTCTTACCTGTTAGAACAATTGTATGTGTTGATTAATAAAATAAATAAATAAATAATAATTTATTTTTCTACATAGTCTCCGAGTCTCTACACACCGAGTCCACCAAGGCTTCAATCCCTTTAAAAAAAAAAGCTCTCCACGGCATCCATCACCTCGTTATCGTCTTCGTACCTGTTTCCCCTTAAGTATTCTTTCAATTTGGGGAACAGATAAAAATCGCTAGGCGCCAGATCTGGTGAATAAGGGCGGTGGTCAACCAATTCGAAGCCAACTTGCTGAATGGCAGCCATCGCAACTGCCGACCTGTGCGCGGGTGCGTTGTCGTGATGAAACAGCACGCCCCTTCGAAGTTTCCGTCTCCTTTTCTCTTTGATGGCATTCCTCAACTTGGGAATTAAAAGCTGCATAATATTGGCCTGTAATAGTGGTTCCACGCTCCAGGTAATGATTATCAACAATATATCCCTTCTGAGTCCCAAAATATTGAGGCCATAACCTTGCCAGCCGATGCCACGGCACGAAACTTCTTCGGGGTCGGTGATGATGGCCGTTTCCATTGCGAAGATTGCTGTTTTGTCTCGGGATCAAAATGATGGACCCATGTTTCGTCCATTGTTACGAAACGAGACAAAAAGTTTTCAGAATCTTCTTGAAACTTGTCCAACAATATCTTCGAAATGTCAAGTCGATTTTGTTTCTGACTGTCGGTTAACATTCTCGGCACCCATCTTGCGGAGACTTTTCTCATATTCAAAGATTGTTTCAATATAGATTGAATACTTCCTTATGAAATACCCGTTTCTTGAATTAAGTATCGGATGGTAACTATTCGATCGCTGAATACAATTTTCTCGACTTTCGCAACATTTTCTTGGGTGACTGACGTCGATGGACGGCCGCAACGATGTTCGTCTTCCGTGCTCGTTCTCCCTACTCGAAATTGAGAAGCCCACCTTGCGACAGTGGAATACGGCGGAGCAGACTCTCCTAATGTTGCCTCCAAATCGCAATGAATCTCTTGCGTCGTTAACTTTTTTAAACAGAGGTATTTAATAACGGCTCGCACTTCGTTTTTCTCCATTTTCGAGAACACGTTCCGTCACGAAGCAAACAAATGACTACATTCAGAAAAAAACAAAAGAGAATCGAAGATTTTTTTCTTTATTAATATTATGCTTGCCAATATTTATTTTTTTCTTACCAAGGAGTAGGTATGTCGTTCTCACTACTTTTTGATCCCTCCTCGTAGATTGGTTCTTCATCTTCAAATAATAGTAACATTTTTATTGAAAATTGTAGTATTTTATATTGTAAAAACGATCTTCTGATAACCTTTTCCACAAAGTTAACGATACCGGGTTGAGTTTAGGTACATTTTTTGTCCTATTATCAACCTTTTTAGAAATTCTAAAAATACTGTAAGTAGCCAGAGATATTCAATTCCAAAATATATTAAAAAAATTCTATCAAATGTCTCAAATAGTCGCAGAAAAAAATAAAAACCAGAACTAATTTTTTCACATATTTTGCTATTACGGATGAATCGTAATCTATTGTGTTAAGGGTTATTTTATTTTTGATCCTCGTCTTGATTTATTGCACAAAGGGTGTTACCACACCAATCGATCGATCGTCGATCGAAGCAATCGATCGATGATAGAATGGATTATTCGACGTCGATCGATAGTTTCTACCACACCAATCGATCGATAGTCGATAGATGCCATCGATCGACGTACTGACCAAATCTGACTGACTAAACCCTGATGAAATCGAACCTGATGAATGTACTGATGAAATCGTACTGGCTAACAACAACGCGTCCTCTTGTGAATACATTTGGAAAGAAACTGATGGAATATAGCCGGGGTCAATCGATCTACGTCGACCGATGCTGTCGACCGATGCCATCGACCGGCAATCGATCTACGTCGACCGATGCCATCGACCGGCAATCGATCTACGTCGACCGATGCCATCGACCGGCAATCGATCTACGTCGACCGATGCCATCGACCGGCAATCGATCTACGTCGACCGATGCTGTCGACCGATGCCATCGACCGGCAATCGATCTACGTCGACCGATGCTGTCGACCGATGCCATCGACCGGCAATCGATCTACGTCGACCGATGCCATCGACCGGCAATCGATCTACGTCGACCGATGCCATCGACCGGCAATCGATCTACGTCGACCGATGCCATCGACCGGCAATCGATCTACGTCGACCGATGCCATCGACCGGCAATCGATCTACGTCGACCGATGCCATCGACCGGCAATCGATCTACGTCGACCGATGCCATCGACCGTCAATCGATCTACGTCGACCGATGCTGTCGACCGATGCCATCGACCGGCAATCGATCTACGTCGACCGATGCTGTCGACCGATGCCATCGACCGGCAATCGATCTACGTCGACCGATGCTGTCGACCGATGCCATCGACCGTCAATCGATCGATTGGTTAGTCGACCGGTATCCGTCGATCAATTAAAGCTACCACACCAATCGATCAACGTCGACCGATGTCATCGATCGACGATCGATCGATTGGTGTGGTAACACCCAAACATTTCAAATGAAACCTCAGTCTGCGCTCGGCCGCCGTCGCGCGTCGTAAGTGGACACTGTGTCGCCTGTTTGCAGCAGCTCGTTTTGAAAAGATCGCTGTACAAATACAAAATATTCGATAGAACTAATTTGATACTTGACAAGATAAGATTATTTTACAATCAAAGATTTTTTTTATTATAATAATTTATTTCGCTACAAGTAGGGTTTGTAAATGCCTATTCATATGACTTGAAGAAGTGACCTGAAGGTGTACTTCGGTGACTACTACTGGAACTGCTCGACGAGTGGAACTAGGTGTGCTGAGTTTGGGCTCGTTTTGTTAGCTATCATTAGATCTTACTTTCGGACTTGATGGAGTGACCTGAAGGTGTACTTCAGAGATTGCTACTGGAACTGCTTTACGAGTGGAATTACTAGGCAAGACACTTGTGTGTTTGCCATTTGGATAGATCCTGGCAAAATAAAGTACCAGTGCGTAGAAAAAGATACACAATTTTGGAAGGAGAAAATGGAAATAAATCTAATTCGATTTTACAAAAATTGTCTCCTCCCAGAATTGATTGACCCAAGACAAGACAGGCAAGAAATATGGAGCTAAGAGCACATTCTTCATATATTGAAACAAATATTCTTAAAACAAAGAATTGATTACCTCTAATTTGATATTTTAATAATCATCGACGTACACCCTCAGGTCAATCTATAAAATCCAGAGGTAAGGTCTCATTATAACTACCAAACAAACCCAAACTCAGCATACATAATTTCACTCGTAGAGCAGTTCCAGTAGCAGTCACCGAAGTACACCTTCAGGTTACTCGAACAAGTCCAGAGATAAGATCTCACCGTAACTAACAAAACGAGCCCAAACTCGGCATACCTAGTTCTGCTCGTAGAGCAGTTCCAGTAGCATTCACCGAAGTATACCTTCAAGTCACTCCATCAAGTTCGGAGGTAAGGTCTCATCATAACTAACAAAACGAGCCCAAACTCGGCATACCTATTACCACTCGTAGTGCAGTTCCAGTAGCAGTCACCGAAGTACACCTTCAGGTCACTCCATCACGTCCGGAGGGGTTTTTTATGTATCAATGCCGGAGGACCATAATAACTAACAAAACCAGCCCCAAGACCACAGCCTACATCTCACTACTGCGAAGGTTTCCAGTGCCTAACAGCCACTAAAATAGGTATCAAAGTATTATTTAGTAAAAATATAAACAGCAATAGGAAATAGTTTTTGTACGTATCTAGCTACGTTATGAAAGGAAATGAGAAAGAAAATCAAACTTTCAAAGTATCAAAATTAGTTCACTCGGCTATTATTACCGCAGCTAACAGTGCCTACACTTGTGTGCGTGACTTGTGTCAATGTAGTAGTTCGATTCTATCCCTGTCAATTTTGCAAACGCGTCCTTAAAAGGTTGTGCGTTATTTACATTACACCTTGTATTTTGGCATGGTTACATGCTCCTTTTTATTTTTTGAAATTGAGTCTTATTTTAGGTAGTTTTATTTTAGTATTATTTAGTATTCTTTTTCAGGTAGATGAATTACATTTAATTGGCGAGAAAGGTCGCGGCGGCACACTTGAAACGTTACTATCAACTGTTATATTTACCAATCGTAAGTTTAATTCTCACTTTAAATGCTTGCGAAATTCATTTTTTTTTCATTTACTCATTGTTTAGTCATGGGAATCTTCACCATATTTCTAATCATAAACATAATAAGTTATATTTGAGAGTAAACTTCAAGTTTTCATGAAATAGTCATAATTTTATCTCAATTAATTACAACTTAGAGAATTATCTTCCTTAGCATATTCCCCTTAAACAAAATTCCTTATCAACGGCTTTTTCATCAACCAGAGGACATCCAGGTCGTCGGCATGTCAGCCACAATAGGCAACCTGCACGAGATCGCGCGCTTCTTGCGGGCTGACGTGTTCCAGCGTCAGTTCCGTCCGGTGGAGCTGACGGAGTACGTCAAGTTGGGAGATGTACTGCACCGCATCGTGTGGGGGGAGGGGGTCGAGGTCGTGCCGGATAGAGAGCTCAAGTATGATGTAAGTCGGACGACTGGATTATATCAATATGTTTATGTGGAAGCAATTGCACTGGCGTGGTATGTTTTGAGAAGTTAGTGTTTAAATTTACTAAAGTCCCAACCTAACTTGACCCTTGCATGATAAATTATACTGTACGTTATAAACTGGCCTTAAGTTTGAAGCTTTTTTTTTGGCTTAGTTATAGAGGCATGAGGAACAGGGTGTAAAGTTCACTCATCCTCTATGAAAAGGGAGGATCCTCCGACCAGACGGGTGTTGTGTCTGGTGGGCTACTGCCCGACGGTTGAGTTTTGTTTTTGGGGAATGGCATCTCGCAGTTCAACCTATAGGAGGTTGTCGACTGCTTAACCGGGCTTTCCTGTGGATGCCTCAATAAATTAAGGCCTCCAGCCAGGCTTAAAACTAAGACTAAAAACTAAGCGACTACACGCTAAGGGCACCCCCTGTGGGGTACGGACCTCGGCTTAGGGCGTCGCTGGGAGAGGACAGCAATGGGACATGCTGGATCGGATTATAAACCCCGACGGTTGATGTCGGGATGTTGTATATATGCTAGTCGCGCGGTAAACTCTGATTGCGCGATGCAGGATTTTGCGTGACGTCAGTGTGACGCGTTCCATTGTGGCGATGTAGATATGCCGCCACATAGTAAAAACCACTAAAGCATCTAGTGTGTTCTCGTGGTACTGTTTTATAGTGCGATATATACAGTATTTCCATGGCAAAGCCTCTATACGATTTGAAAAGTTTAAAATTTTCAAATCATTTATCATTCATTATAATTATGCGATAAAACCAATTTAAATAAATAAAGATTAAAAAAAAAATTAGGCTGAGGATCAGCGCTTTTTAGCAAAGTTACAAAAGACAGCACCCAAAACGCATCCTTGACTTTTTCTTACCAAGAGTTTTAATTGCAGTACTCAGCAGCCGCAACGACTCTAGACCCTGATCTCCTCGGAGGTCTGGTCTCCGAGGTGGTGCCCAAAGGCAGTTGTTTAGTCTTCTGTTCTACCAAGCGAAACTGTGAGAACGTCGCCGCGTTACTATGCAAGTTGCAGAGACGGTTAGTGAACAATGTTTAAGATTTTTACTTTTCTGATTTTTTTTATTTTTATTATATTGTAAGCTCCAAAAATATGAACGCAGCAATATTTGTGATATCCAACTAGGGAGTCGATAGTGATATTGGAGAGCAGCACTTCACCCATAGTGTGTAAGGCGCAGATGGATTGCTTAATTAGCTGTTTTACAAAACAGCAACATTATGTAAAACACCTGAACAACGGTCAGCTGGGTTGCCATTGCGTTACGTTTCACAAAACTGCTACTCATATGACTTGTTTTATTTATTTCTGTTTCGGACGCCATTATTGTTGCAATGAAAGACAGAGCCACGAGTAACAAAATTTACAACTAAAATCTACAATCTGACGTTTCATTTCACGCCGTTTTACATAACCTCTAATCGTTGACTCGCTGCATTGATAAATACAAAACGCTTATGCAATTTTGCGTGTTAAAGTTTAGTAATTATGGAAAATGGCTAAACGTCGTTCAGCTGTTTTACATAACGGAGCTGTTTTGTAAAACAGCTAGCGGTTGTACAGGTTGTTCGGCGCATGGTTGGGCAAACGAAAACAGCGAAGTGGTGTAGTCATGTGCTATGTACTTACGCCAAAAAACTCGGACTTTTCTCCACGTTTTTATTTAAATTAATTTTATTAAAAAATGCAAAAATTACCAAAATTCATCGCTTAAACCCATAGATATCTAGAAAACTGTTCCAAAGCTGCTTGGTTCTGTTGTTAAATGTTGTTATGTTCTGATAAAATTCATACTTTGAGCAGATAGTAGATTTTTGAGTTTTTTAAAAATTTTGATTTAAAAAAAAACGTGGAGAAAAGTCCGAGTTTTTTTGCGTGAGTACATAGCACATGATCGCATCACTTCGCTGTTTTCGTTTGTCCAACCATGCGCCAAACACCCTGTATATAACAGCGGATTTGACAATCCATCTGCGACATGTACTGTCGACAAATTGGACGCCTTTACAGCTTAAAGTTGCTTTTTGTATACACTGATTCATTAAAGAAACCCTGCTCCTATGGTCCTTTATTCTCGTCAAACAATATAAATTCGGAACGACACATAATATTTTCATGCAAAATTGTTTCAAAATAGGAAAGGCCTGGCGTTTGTCGATGGTACATCATGTTCTTATAATAGACCCTCAAGTTCTATTAAATATATTTAAGTGTCTAAATAAATAAATATTATATTACAAACGCAAAGTTTTGTTCATAAATCATAATGTGGATAGAGATGTACCCATTGTAGTACACTCAAAGACGAAAATATCGACACAAACCGATCGTTTTTAAATTCTTGTTAGAATGACGGTTGTCATGTTCTGTTTTTTCTGAAACACTCCATATGACATAAAGTGTAATAATATTCTAAGTTTCTCCGATCATTTTGAACAGTCTCTTCCTCCCTATATTTTTGTTGCTGCCATTACATGTATTATGCCTTCTATGCGTCTAGAGAGATGATAGCCCATAAGAAGGCTGAGCGTCAAGCGCTTGAAGCCGCGTTAAGGGCGGAGGGCGCAAACGCTGAGCTAGCGCTAGCGGTGCGCTACGGCATCGCTTTTCATCACGCTGGGCTAGCAAGCGATGAGCGATCACTGCTGGAACAGGCTTATAGGTAGGTCATTCATCAAGTATCAAGAAACATGAGTGTTTTGTTTAAGTATTTTTAGACAAAAAATGTGCGTTATCTTGCTCGTTATGCGAAAACAATTCGCACTGAAGGTTTGTGCTATCTATATATGTATATCTATAAAAATATATAAAATTGAAGTTTGCTTGTAATGTCAAAGTAACAACTTTTTACTAAATGCATAAGAAAGTATATACGGTAATTATAGCAAAAAAACAATTTTTATAAATTTTGTCTGTCCGTCTATCTGTCTGTTTGTTCCGGCTAATCTCCGAAATGGCTGGACCGACTTTGACGGGACTTTCACTGGCAAATAGCTGATGTTACGGCGGGTAACTTAGGCTACTTTTAGTTTAGAAAAATAATTAGGGTTCCGCGCAAAAAAATTAAAACCCATGAAGTTGTGAACAAAACTCGGATTTGAAAAATTATTTTTGCATTTGGTAGCCCAATTCTCGAGGAAATTATAGGCTAGTTAACATCACGCTACGTCCCTTAGGAGCCGACCAAAAAGAAAAGGTCAGAAAGAACACTAAGCGAAAACGAAGTAATAGCGCGGGCGGGCAATGCAATGCGGCGGATCGGGGGACGAGGGAGATTTATTAAAATGTGGCTGTTATTTTAGTATATTCATATAATATATTGTGCATCTTACGATCTTTAATTTAAAAGAGTGTCCATGGAGTTTCTTGCCCATTCTTCTCCATAGAGATCTACGTTTTGGAATGGGCGACTAGCTTCAATTTTCTGACTTACTGACTGACTCTTTGACCGTTCAAAAGTGCCTGTAATTGGTTTAATTGAAAAAAATGCTTTGAGTTTGAATTTGAGTTTACGACCTCCACGCAAACGAAGTCGCGGGGCACAGCTAGTTTTAAATGTATAGATCGTTTCATTCGCCTTCCTTTGCTGCGCCGTAGTCGAGTAAAACTGTGTAGGTGATTCGGTAATGATTCCCAGGTCAGGTGCAATATCAGTCCTCTGCTGCACCTCGACGCTAGCGGCCGGCGTGAACCTGCCGGCTGCGCGCGTCATCATCCGCGCGCCGCAGGTGGGCCGCGACTTCCTCACGCTCGGCGCCTACCGCCAGATGGTAGGCAGAGCCGGCCGCGCGGGCGTCTGTGACACCGGTATGATACAAATACAGATCATTTATTCGCTATCACGTAAAAAATTAAGTTACATTAAAATTGTTTATTAGTCTTATAGGCTAGATTGTAATTAATGGTTCTTTTTAATAAATAATAGTATATAAAAAATATTCGTTAAAATGTATATGTATATAGATGTGATGGATTTTTTTCAGATAGACCCTATACACCTTTGCCTCGTTGGTCTAGTGGTCGCAAGCGCTACTGCTCTGAGCATGAGGTCCTGGGCAGTGTAAGCCCAAAGTTAATCTGATTAACGATTAAAAATTAATGATTAAAAATCATAATCAAAAAATTTGATTATGATTAATTAATCGTAATCAAATTTTTTGATTATGATTTTTAATCATTAATTTTAATCGTTAATTTGATTATTTGATTAACTATTAACTACTCATTTATTTATTTAATTGTTCTCCCGATTTTTCTACCGATTTTAAGTTGGCAAACCTTTTCATGTATGCTTAAGGCGAGGTAGACCCTGCGAAGTAGGTATTTAACGCTACCAATCTACCCACGGAGCGAGCCGTGCGCTTACCTCGCCAGCGTGAACTTGCATGAACCCAAAATGTGTCACAGTATAGGTAAGCGTGTCGTGTAGGCAGTAGGTCAACTCATTGGAACGAAGTTCTTTGACGCGGCTTGGCAGAAATCGTCACTAACGATTTTTCGTGCCTCCGGGGACTTCCGAAAGGACCAAAGATTCTTGTTACGTGATGACTCTTACATGATTTTAAATAAAAACAAAAGTTTTACAGCCGCCATCTTGGATTTTCATTTTGACTGTACTATCGGTTTCAGCACCCTCGAAAACCTTGAAAACGACACCCATGAAGGAAAATTTGAAAATTTTCGCGGCCGCCATCTTGGATTTTCATTTTGACTTTACTATCGGCTCTAGCACCCGCGAAAACCATGAAAACGACACCCATGATGAAAAACTTGAAAATTTTCGCAGCCGCCATCTTGGATTTTCATTTTGACTTTACTATCGGTTTCAGCACCCTCGATAACCACGAAAACGACACCCATGATGAAAAATTTGAAAATGTTCACGGCCGCCATCTTGGATTTTCATTTTGACTTTACTGTCGGTTTCAGCACCCGCGAAAACCATGAAAACGACACCCATGATGAAAAACTTGAAAATTTTCACGGCCGCCATCTTGGATTTTCATTTTGACTTTACTATCGGCTTTAGCACCCTCGAAAACCTTGAAAACGATACCCATGAAGGAAAATTTGAAAATTTTCACGGCCGCCATCTTGGTTTTTCATTTTGACTTTACTATCGGGCTTTAGCACCCTCGAAAACCTTGAAAACGACACCCTTGAATGAAATTTTGAAAATTTTCACGGCCGCCATCTTGGATTTTCATTTTGACTTTACTATCGGCTTTAGCACCCGCGAAAACCATGAAAACGACACCCATGATGAAAAGCTTGAAAATTTTCACAGTCGCCATCTTGAATCTTCATTTTGACTTTACTATCGGTTTCAGCACCCTAGAAAACCTTGAAAACGACACCCATGAAGGAAAATTTGAAAATTTTCACGGCCGCCATCTTGGATTTTCATTTTGACTTAACTGTCGGTTTCAGCACCCTCGAAAACCTTGAAAACGACACCCATGAAGGAAAATTTGAAATTTTTCTCTCTTGATAGAGAGAGAGAGAGAGAGAAAGAGTGAAAGTGTGAATTTCAAAGAAGAAAGTACGAACGCGCATTTTCGTTAGTGACGATTTCTGTCAAGCCGCGTCAAAGAACTTCGTTCCAATGAGTTGACCTACTGCCTACACGACACGCTTACCTATACTGTGACACATTTTGGGTTCATGCAAGTTCACGCTGGCGAGGTAAGCGCACGGCTCGCTCCGTGGGTAGGTTGGTAGCGTTAAATACCTACTTCGCAGGGTCTACCTCGCCTTAAGAACAATACACCAATGCCGTCCTCTGGCTCGGTAGAAAGAATGTTTTCTTTTGCAACTATGCTAAATAAACCTAGGTCACACAAATTATCTGACGACTTATTTGAAAAGAAAGTAGTTATGAAATGTAACTTGAACATCAACAAATCAGAAATGTAAAGATCGGAGATTAGTTGATTGAAAATATTCTTCAAAATTAGAATTCAGTGTATTTGAAAGTTATAAATTATTTTTTTGTTCTTTGAATAATTAATAAAAATATTTTAATAAATGTGTCATTATTTTCCATCATTTCTTTTATATAGAATTAATAACATTCATATTACCATATTATAATTCGTATTAGTTTACAATCAAGTTAATCAATTAATGATTAATGATTAACGTCTATAATCATGATTAAGATTATTTTTTTAATCATGATTATTCTAATCATGATTAATTTAATCTGATTAAAATTAATCAAATTAATTAATTGATTAAAAAATTAATTGATTAATGCCAACACTGGTCCTGGGTTCGGTTCCCAGGTCGGGTAAAGTGTTATTGGATTTTTCCATCTGGAATTTCTCAGCCCGGAGTCTGGATTTGTGCCCGGTTGATGGCAATAGGCTCGTCCCCTATTAGATGGGACTTAAACATACATAACTGGCGAAATGTGGGTGTACTATAGGTACACCTCTACACCGGATTACAGGCGTGATGTTATGTTATGTGTAGACCCTATACATTTTCCCTCTCTTCTCCTCTCTTCTTGGTCGCGTACTACATTACTGAAGGTCGTGTCCCTGAAAGGCCTTCGTGGCCACGTGTCCCACTTCGTTCGGTTCTCCGCTTCTCTCAGGCCGGCCGCGGCCGTAACAGAAGGTCCAGTGAGGGTGGTTACTTAGTCTAACCTGTGGTGACCTTAGGTGACCTGCCGCGAGGTCTTTTCCCATCTACCTTGTCCATCACCACCAACTTTTCAAGGTTATCTATCAATGGGCGGGCAATGTGACCAAAGTAACCGAGAATCATTTGGTACTTAACAGATCGTGGATAGTTTATCTCTTATGCGCAGTGGTTCCAGAATAGATTTGTCGTTCTCTTGGTGGTCCATGGAATGCGGAGAATTCTTCGCCAACACCACATCTCAAAAGCGTCTTTCTTTTTTCGTTCTTTTGCCCGAATCATCCACGACTCTGAGCCGTAAAGGAATATCGAGAATGCCAGTGTCCGGACTGTCTCAGTGACAGTGTCTCATTTTGGTGATATTGGAGACCTTTCTGTCCTGCCAAATACGTGTCAGCTTACTCATCGCAGCTTTGGCCATTTGAGTCCTTCTCTTGATCTCTCTTTGGCCATCTCCCTGGTCAGTAAGTAGCGATCTGAGGTATATAAACTAGCTGACAAATTGTAGATGTGCGAGTTCTCCCATTCTGCACCCTAATTGCGTAACACACTATGAATCAGAATTTGAATAATTTTGAAGCAAATTGCTAATCCGTTGCTTCTTAAGTTCGAAAAATTTGTATGCTCAACAACGTAAATAGCGCAATGAATGTTGTTGAACTGTCAAAATGAAACCGATTCCTACTGGAAGTATGTTACGCAATTGCCCCGCTGGAGAGTTGACCGGTTCTGTCGATGAGCATGACTTTTTATCTTCAACTACATTTTTCCTACGGCATGAAACATTTTTGAATATTAGAAATTATTATTATTTCAATACTAGCTGTGCCCCGCGACTTCGTTCGCGTGGAAGTCGTGAGATACACATACTAAAATAACAGCCGCATTTTAATAAAACTCCCTCGTCCCCCGACTCGTCGCGTTGCATCGCCCGCCCGCGCTATTACTTCGTTTTCGTTTAGTGTTCTTTCTGGATTATTTCTTTTTGCTCCGCTCTTAAGGGCCGTAGCGTGATGTTAAATAGCCTATAACTGTACTCGAGCATTGGGCTACCGAATGCAAAAGAATTTTTCAAAGACTTTGTTCACAATTTCATGGGTTTAAATTTGAAGTCAACAATGGTTGAAGTAGTAGCGCAAACAGAAGTTTATGTGTGGGCAGTGAGATAAAGTTATTTTTCCGAATTTTTTTGCGCCAAGCGTCAAGATTTTAATGATCCAGGTTTGCCCTTACGTGCCTACTGATGTATTATTATTTTGATGTTCTAAAGTGCCTTTTATGTGCCTGTTTGAAATAAATGGTTTGACTTTGACTTTATTTTGTCATCTTAGTTTTTTTTAACTTTTACAGGTAGGTAATCATAATTGAATATTTCCTTCCGTATCAGAAAGAGCTAGAAGCAAATTTTCCTTCAGCCTTTGCAACTGAGGTGACTTTATTGTTTAAAATTCGGCGGACGATTTTTTATCTGTATATCTGGAAATGAACGATTTCATTTAATGAAATTCTTCATTTGCTTTCATTCTATCTTACCAGGTGAAAGCATAGTAATCTGCGGTTCTCGCGAGTGGCCGCAACTGCAGACAGTACTCCGCGGCGGCATCGCGCCCGCGCGCAGTTGTCTGCGACCTTGCGCCGGCGCACTGCTGCTCAGTGCAGTCGCACTCAAGCTGGCCAACACTCGCCCAAAGCTAAGGAGCTTGTTGGACTGTACGCTACTAGCCGTTACGGGAGATGACACGTGAGTTAAAATTATGGTCAATCATAGCAATATCACTCCTGTATTCTCAAAAGGTTAGGCAGAGGTGTATAATACATTAAGTTAGTGATTTATTTTTGAGCACACATCCAAACTAATAATTTCTGAATATATCTTAATGGTAAAACTGATGACCTGATGACCGTTTTGCGTGGATGGGACGCATATTTTCCCGCAACTTGTTATTTTCGTTTGTGTTCTTTCTATGCGCCATGTTTACCACAAATAAACGTATTTTCTTTCTTTCTAACTCATATTATTATCTTCTTTTTATACGCAAACAGGTCCAACTCCAGTTCTTGTACTTTTGAATCGGAGTCATGATTTTGTCTCGAAAATATAGTGCCTTATGCCTAATTTTATCTACAAGTATTTTTGATCAACTTATACTTACGCATCATATTTTTGGTAAAAAAAAAGATATTTACAAAGGTATATACAAAACTGCATTTTAATGTTGCCATTAGTATGTCCTGCAACACAAACATGTCGCTAAAGCATGCTTTTGTGCAAGTTTAGACCACCATTTGGCTTTAATTAGGGATCTATAACTGAAGTCGCAATCCGCAGCCCCTCCGATATCAAATCAATATGCGACGATGTCCTCCGCTCGCTTCTTCAATCAGGCGCGTTGGAAGTGGTGAACAAAGGACAGGCGAGTGAAGACGCGTCGCACGTTAGTGAACAAGATTGCTATGTTTATGACGACAGCGAGCTTACTGTCAGTGCGCTGGGGAATGCTGCTATTAAAGGTAAGGTTTTGTTGAAGATTGGAGGTTGGATGGAACAGGATTATTTTCTTTATTAAATAATATACAACGCGTTCAAAATCGCGCTTTTGTCTTAGTTTTGTGACGTTTGTTACTTCTATCGAGGCGGTGTAACTCGGTTACAGTACTGACAATTTTAAAGCCCCGCAAGCGTCTATAGAACGCTATAAACGTAGCGGCGTATGATACGCCTAGTTTCGATTCTATTCGAAGTATTATTTATTACTCTTTCTATAACACAGCCTCTCCAATCCAACCTCTTTCTCACGGACTATGTTAACAATTTGTTCGGTCCTATTTAATTCAGTTTAACCCAACTTCGGCGATTTGAACCGAATTTTCACCGAATGTTCGGCCGAAGTTCGTATTCGGTTCAAATGACGTTCGGCCCATCCCTATTATTTAACTAATTCTCATCTGTAACTAATATTCTGCCTCAAGGTTGCATGGACCTGTCAGTGGCTAAGCAACTCCTCCTAGACCTGGAGCGTGCGTCCAGGAGCCTGGTCCTCATGGGCAGTCTGCACCTGTTGTACTTGGTGACGCCTCATGATGCAGCGGGAATTAGGCCTGATTACTCACATTACTATTCTCTGGTAAGTCCCTGTTCACCTGTCAAACGTAGGCTAATGCTGCAATAATAAAATAATTTCTACATTTTATAATCCATGTCCGTCGGCTCTCTGATGAGCCGGTAGGTCTCGTACTACTTTTTGTTCTCATGAATTACTACGAACTATTTAGGGTGAATTTTTCAGCAATAATCACTATGGTAGCTGTTAAAACCATTAGAGATAGTAAATATTGAAAAACAAGGGTGTTAAAATAAAAAAATAGTTTTAAAGAGGCAAGTGTAATATTTTTTTTTTATATAATCACCAATATCAGCTGAAAGTCAAAGTAAATGAAGTTGAATTTTAACCGTTTATCATTTTCAGTATTGCAGTTTAGATGAGGAAGGTGTTCAGACTGCAAAAATATTAGGCATCACTGAACATAACGCAATAAGAATGATGACTGGGAAACCAATCAAAGTAAGTCGATACATGTTAAGTGTCATGGCTATTTTATTATTATGATAATGTTTGACGTACTTGCTCACAGAACGTGCCCGAGTCAGTGCTGTGTCGCTTCTACCTGGCGCTGATGCTGCGAGACTTGTGGAACCAAATGCCTTTCCCTGCAGTCGCGTACAAGTAAGTTTCAGGGCGCGCGCTGACCTGGCGAAGTGCGGTTTACACTGCCAAAAAAATATCAACCTTGCAGTAGTTGCAATTAATTTGAAAATAAATAAACTTCCATGAACGAGAGCGCTTCAAAACAGACACAGGTGTGTGTCTCAGGTAATCTATTTTCGACTTTATTTTATGAAACGCAATGTTGATATTTGTTTGGCAGTGTAAACTGCGCTTTGCCAGGTCTACGCCGGACCTCAGTGCACACACTCACCTTATTGGCTAAATAAGAACTGGCAACGGTCGTAATTACTATTATTGTAGTAATTTTAAATCACACGCCTCCCGCAATGTCTAAATCGTGTAGCTTCTTTTTTATTTAATTGATCTCATACAAACATTCTACTACTGTAATAGTGGGTTTATTTATTTAGAATTTATAACAATACAGGACGCATAAATACAGGGCAACTTCAGGTATTCAGTAGGTGTCCTCCTTCACTTATATGAGGCCACAGCTGCACCATAAAGTTAACAACAAAGCTAAGAAAGTTAAAATATTAATAATAATTATCATCATCGGCTTGCCCGTGTCCCATGTCACGTGGTGGCGGCGCAACACGTTTTCTCTTTCCATTTTCCCTGTCAACCGTCACGCTATCATTCATTCATTTTAAAATATAAACCAGATTATTAACATTAAAATATAATATCCTAAAATAACTAAAACTATTAAAAAACTAAAATATGGCGTCGAAAAATTCCTCCGCATCGCTGTTGACCGGTAATGTACCCAAGAGACTGGCGGCATTGCCACGTTGTATGGCAATGCTTAGCCTCTGGCCAAGGTAAAAGCCGGCCCTTGGGTCACGGGAAGTGTCAACCAGCCGTTTGGAGATTTCGTTGAACAAACCATAAGCGCTCGGACCCCACGGCTCGAGGGTTTCTACCGCACACGGCTCAAAAATATAATTACCGATAAGGTTATTATACTTTCGCCGCTTGAGGTTTTCCGCAGCCGCCGCAGCAGCGCCATCACGGCACACACATTTTAAAATTTTAATAATAAATAGTTTAAAATGTTTCAAAAGAAATTGAAACAATTTTGGTAAAATTTGAGTTCTTCTATCTGTAAGGAACCTAACCCTTCGGGGAATTGAGGCGTGATGTCATGTGTTTACTGCTAGGTACAGCCTGGCGCGCGGCACAGTGCAGTCAGTCATGTCATCCTCAGCGACCCTCGCATCGTGTGCTGCGCGGTTCTGCGCGGAACTGCCGCGAATGTGGAGCTTCTGCGCGCTTCTGACGGAGTTATCCGGAAGGCTGCAGCACTGCGCAGCGCCTGAGTTGCAGCAGCTAATGGAGCTGCCCAATGTTAAGAAGGTACAGAGAGAGAGAGAGAGAGAAGAAAATATAGTATTTCCCTCATCCTAAGGCGGTCTCTCAATGTGACTGTGATTGTGACTTTATTTTAATAGTAGTTCGAGAAATTGTTGTTATAGTTTTGGAAATTCAAGAAATATTTTAACGTAGTAAGAAGTCGCCTTTTAAAGGCATTAAGAAAATTAAATCTAATAAGTTCAGCCAGAATCTGATATACAATAATTTCCAAGCCCGACATTTGGGAAACAGAATTACCACTTTCACTGCTGGAACTATGATTTGTAATAAACTCTGCTAAATAGACAAATATTGGACATATTAACAACTCTATGCATTTACAAATAAATTTGCAACTTGCAAGTACATACCTAGAGTGAAAAGTTTTGAAACTTTTAAGTGACAAGGCGAGACGAGGCGTAAAGGAAGGTACGAGTAGCTTATTTGTTCTAATATGGAAAGACGAAGGTTTGTCGAGGCGCATAACTTTAATCATAGTACTGTAATGTAACTGTTTGTCCGTCAGGCGCGAGCGATGCAACTACTGCGCGCTGGCTACAAGCGCGTAGAAGACCTCGCTAAGGCGTCCGTAGACGATCTGACGTCGGGCGTGTCGCATCTGTCGCGGAATGCCGCCAACCAACTCATCAGTGCTGCCAGGGTAAGTTGGGTTAAATTTATACTCAATACTCAATATCTTTATTGCTTTACCATAATGTTTACTTAGGTGGTAACTATAGTATATAATTGAGATCATTATGGACCCTGTAGGGCACAGCAAAAGGGTAGGAGAGAGGAAGCTCTGTTTTAGGAGATCATGAATAATAATTATTTCAAGATACGAATATAATAATAATATTATATTCGTATCTTGGAAGTTCTCCTCTGAACATATTACCTATGACGTCTGAAAAGAGGAGTTGTGAACACTACATAAAATAGATTTTAATTAATTCAGGTAGATTTGCTTTTTCGGACCGATAGCGAAGAATGACATTTTAAAAGTGAACCCTTTGCTTTTTGCTTGTTGTTTGAGACATTGTAGACACTGGTCTTTACTACTCCAACAAAGCTGTTACCAATTGATATAGAATTGTATAAGCCCTTCGCCGCTGGTAGGTAACACCTCAGAATTTGAAATATTTTACTGCGCTGAGAATTTGATATTGAATTTGAGAGCTGCGAATTTTAATATTGTTATAATTATTTATTAATATTAATTTGTATTATTTACAGTTGATGCTCATTGAAAAAGTGGAGAATCTTCGCGCTGAAGCTGAGGACGTCATGGAAGAACTTAATGTTTGATTTATTCGTACGTCTCAATCATTTACCTGCCAAACCAAAACTTTTAAATTACCAACTTTGAACGGTATGCCGTCAATTTGGATTTAACTTGTGATCATGTTGCTGGCAACACTGCATCTAGAATAGATGTGTGCAACATGATCCTAACAATTCGAAGTCGTTTAGCTGCAAGTGTTGCGCAACTTCTTTTTACCGTGATTACGAGGTTAATCGGAAGACAGAACGTAGTGTGTTGTAAATAAGAGAAGTAAATATAAAATTGAATGTAACGTAAGTTATAATAGTAATAGCAACTGCTGTGATTTCAAGCCGAGATCTATTTATTCCTGTCACTGTCGCACAATTGTCAAACTACAAGTGTAAGACAGAGACGGGACAACGTTTAGGCCAAAGCACGTGCTAAGTGGCGTTCATAGATCTCGGCGTCAATATATTATGCTAAAATACTTACAAAAATTAATCTTTTACTTCAGAAATGCAGTATAGTAAAACATAAGATAAATTAATTTAAAATTAATGCATTTATGGCATACTTATGGGAGAAGAATTATGTAACTTTGAATGCTACAATGTAAAATCGAAATGGACTTATCCTTGGATGTTATTAACAAATAATAATATAGTGCTTAGTAAAGGTTATAATAAAATGGTTGTGATAATTTAGTTATAAGCGAATGATACAGAACATTTATCAGGTGAAGAGCTTTAAAGAAACGCTGTATGACAATCAATATCTTTGTTGATTATAAAATAAAGTAGTTAAATTACAATAAATTGTTTTAATTTACGACAATTTTACGATAATTTTCCAAATACAAATCTATCAAACATCTGTTAAGGGGGAAGCGCCAAGGTAGCCCACGAAATTCAAATTTTCTTACGATTTTTGCAATTTGCAGCTCAGTGTCTGGGTTTATTGTGCATGTATTAAAGTATGATTCGTGACCGTAACAAATATGTATTTACAGAATTATAATGATTAGTTTAGAATCAGTAATACAATTCGTTAAGTTAGTATAATCCAGAAAAGTTAAGATTTTATGAAATAGTCATTCAATAGAATTACTTGGTCTTACAGAGTTGTATTGATGACTTTAATGATTATAATTCTGTAAATACATTTTAATCAACATAAAACCTAATACTGACCTGCAAATTACAAAGAAACGTAAGAAAAATTGAATTTCGTGCGCTACCCTGGCGCTTCACCTTAAACCATTTAAATTGCGTTCAGTTTTGGTTTGTAACTTTTATAGGTAATCAATATTTTATGTAACTTTCAATAGTACTAGTCAAACTGAAATCAACCTAATTCACAACTGTTTAAAGCATATTCGTTTGAATGGAAATAACGACATAAGAATTTGAATAGATTTTTGGCAGGAATGTAAGTCACGACATTTTTAACCGACGAAAAAAAGGAGAAGGTTCTCAAGTCGCCGCGTTTTTTTTTTTGAATGTATTACCACGCATAACTTCTTACAGTATCGTCCAATTTTGACGATTCTTTTTTTATTGGCTAGGGTATACCTCGAAGTTGGTCCCATTTAAGATTGAAAACTAAATTCCATCGCTACTAAGAAGGGTAGAAAAACAAGGGGTTGATTGACTTTTCACTACTGAATTTTAACTTGTGAACCGATTCTGTTGAAACTTGGCACACTTACGTAATTCTGATGACATTCCTGATCTGATGACGGAGATGGAAGATAGTCGACAAAACTCACAGTTTACAGCAGATACATCGTGTTTGGGCTTATTTAATTCACCTTCAGAACTTTAGAACTAGCTGGGGTAAGACTGTCATCGAGACTGACGGAAACGAAAGGCTGTTGAGGGAAGTTCTTATTTGAAAAATAAAAATCAATTTAACAAAGATTAAAACGACGAGAAAAGAAACTGAAAAGCGAGTAAGCTCCTAAATTAATGTAAATAACTAATTTTGAGTCGGCGCCAAACAATCTACGGTAAATCAAGCTGCCATCATCTTACTGGGAGCCTTTCTATTTGTCTGGCGCCGATTCGCTTTTTAGTTTCTTTTTTCGTTGACTTAATTTTTTGTAATAAGTTTTTTTTTGTGTGGTACTAAATAAGAGGCTTTAAGAACAAACAACTAAAAGGACGTTCAACAGCTTTATTCACCGTCTCTTATACAAGCATGGCTTCAGGGTCAACGCGGGTAGTTTGGCCTTCTTCACGGGCGGCTCCCTGATCTTCGTGAACTCCATGAAGAAGAACACGTTGTTGCTCTTGTCCAGCTGTTTAAGTTTGAAGCCGAGTCTCTCGACTTCCTTTGCGAAGTTTTCTACCTTGTCGAAGCGACTTTCCACTTCGGCTATTAGGAGATGGCCGCTGTGGACAAATAAAAATTCAAATAAATAATTTAAAGAATCATAAATCTACATGCGAATTACTAGAAAATGCCTGTGTATTTTAACCCTAAACATTTCCACATGATCTTGACTTGAAACCTGAAACAAAGCAGGAGCCACGGCTAGTAAAATACTCATCGCTAAAAGATTTTTTTTTTGAGTATTTAGAAGGCAGGTGTGAGTGGATACGCCGGAGGCGACATAATATAGTGGTATTCCATCGGGTGGAGATGTATTAACATCATTTCTACTGTCTCCATTAGATAAAATGTTCCTGCCTAGGAAAGCACCGGCTGTCGTTAACAGGTCACTTGACAGTCGTTAAGTGTAGTCAAAAGCCGTGTAACAAGTGTGTGTGTAGTTATTCTTTTGAACATAAATTGTGTTAAAAAAACTGAAGTGTTAATCGACTTTTGTTGCTGACCATACTCCCGCATCCGGTTAAACTGACAGCCTACCTCAACATTATGTAGTTGGAAAAGGCTACATGGATGTTGATAAATACATACATAAACTCACGCCTTCTTCCCATGGGGGTAGGCAGAAACTACAGAACGCCACCTGCTATGATCCTTACATACTCCTTTTGCCTCGTTTACGTTCATACCCTTATCCGACCGATCCGATGATCCCTTCTAAGCAAATATACTGTCATAGGGACCGAACGATTATAAAATTTTTAAATCTAACAACAATAATAATCCTCCAGAGCGTATTTCCGCCATGGCGGCCAATCTCAATAGAGACTAGCCATGCGCGCGGGAGATATTACAGTGCAGGCGTGTGTGCGCAGACACAGGTGCACCCACTTCTCCCTCACTCTCTTAGTACGATGGGACGGTAATCCGACACTCGCTTTCGCTCTATCAGGCGCAGGCGCAGGCCAGCACGCCACGTGCGCGCGAGGTACGGGGGCATCACACCGCCAACTTCCAAACTCCGGACTGTTACTAAGAAATTCCTAACGTGAAAACCCAATAACACTGCCCGACCCGGGAATCGACCCCAGGACTAGCAGTTGCGCTTGCGACCACGAGACCAACGGGGCTGCAATATAACAATAGGAAGTAGTCCAAAATAAGCTTGTACAAATCCACAAACAAGTAAAACAAAAAGGCCTTTAATTATTATTTTTAGCTCGTATTAGTAGATCGCGGGAGAAGTATGGAAGAATAAGACATGTTGCGCCGACCCCACATACATTGGGATCAGGGCAGGAGATGATGATGATTCCGATTGATTGATTAGATCGCGCCCTTGCGAAGCCTGCGCAGCTCGTTAGTGTATGTCTAAAATAAACTGCCTCACTGGTCTAGTAATCGCAAGGACTACTGCTTATTATTGCTGAGCATAAAGTCCTAGTTTCAATTCCCAGGTCGGGCAGTGTTATTGCTCCCATATTTAAAATGCGAATTTTTCAGTGGGAGTCTGAATTTGTACCCAGTTGATAGAAATAGGCTCGCCCCCTATTACATGGGCTTTAAATTCTGCCTTACCCTTTGGAGAAAACAGGCGTAATGTTATGTTAAAATAGAACTTACCCCATTTTCAAGACCCTATTAGCTTCCACCAGATACTGCGTGAGATCTGTGCCCATCAGTGCCAGACAGTACACAGTGACATCCATGGACGCAGTCAACAGCGGTGTCCGGGCCATGTCGCAGGCCTCCACTCCCGGGGCAGTGGCTACCAGGTCGAAGGAGCGCACCTTGTGAGGCACGCGGCGAGACAGGGCAGCTTCTCCACAACCCAAGTCTGCTATTGTATGGGTTTTGGGCCTGGTGAGAATGGTATAACAGAAATAATTTAGTCTTAGGTTGAGATCTATGTATAGAGAGTAGACTTTACTCAAGCTAAGTACAGTAGTATTAATTAAAAAGATATTGTTTGATATTATGGGTTGTAGTCTAGAATAGGCTGGTTTATGTTAATGTGCCTCAAAAATATGGGGGCAAGGCAGCAGGATTAATAAGCTAGATTATTTACTTGTACCCATTGATCTTGAACCTAATAAAATTATAATAGAGATTCCATCCAGAGCTTGAGAAAACGCTTTGTTCTTTCAATGTTAACAGGACACTTCAACATGGGTTTAAGATGAATTGGAACAAACTTACATTTTCATAATCTTCTTAACAATAACATCCAGTGGATTGACAGGCCACTTCTTGACTTGTAGCTGGTACCCCTGGTGGTATGTATCAAATGCAGACGGGTCACTTTGGAACAACTGCTGGGCTTCAGATCCTGATGATGTGTATAGCTTCTCATTCAAATACCTGAACTGGGCAGCTGGAAAGAAATGAAGTGTTTAGAAAATATAGTCGGGATCTTTTTTTTTTCTACCGGGTCAGTGTTTTTGTCAACCAACAAACAATCATTCAGTATATACTGCATATTGTTTCAATAGTGTCAATAATATTAATAGGTAAGTAGGCTGAGCTAATGCTAACTTCGGTTCACATCAACTGACACAAAAGAAAAGTAATATGCAGGCATTGTTGTTTCAAGACGGCCTGATTATAAATAATTGTTTTCTAGTGCATCAGATAATTTTTAGAAATTCCATGCAAAATTGCTGTATTCTATGAAAATAACCATTTATTTTCATGGAATACAGCAACTGGTGAGAGAATTATTAATAACTATTCTTGTAATAAGAGCCAAGCAGAAGAAACATACCTTTTAACCTCTGCAACATTCTGTCTCGCAGCTTATTACCAGTTTGATTAATATTGATTGGGCTTCTGTGAATTTGACTGCCTAGTAAAGATTTCAGTCTGGCCTTCTTGTTATTAACAGGTTTAGTAGCTTCATTTACTTCAGTATTTGTCTTATCATTTTCTTCATTGACTTCACTACTTTTCTTATTTTGTTTGACTTCTCCATTAACTATACTATTTTTCTTATTATTTTGTTTCTTAACATCTTCTATAGACTTCTTATTTATACTTAAATTATTTGGACTTTTTCTGACTTTATTTTTATTTTCATTCTTTTGTTTGTTTTCAGTAAACAACAAGTCTTCCTTATCATCATTTTCAATGACCTCATTGAACTTTTTCTTCTTAGCGTTGAGTAGAATTTCATCAAAATTCTGTGTTTCTGGAATGGCTTCTGTTTCTTCAAATTTCTTCTTCTTTGTATTAGATAATGTATATTTTTTACTTTTTATTATTTCTTTGTTTTCTATTTTACGTTTTCGTGATGCATGGTTGAGACGATTAACACTGACACTATTGTTCTTTTCTTTAACATGATTATCTTTTGGTGATTTTGTTTTGATATCCGTCTTTTCTTTTTTCTGAAAAAAATATTGTAAAGAAAGGCTAAAGAGTCTCAGGAATATTCTTTTAATGTGTTGTGGTGTTTTCTTTTGGGCTTGTATTGGTCATTTTAATTAAGTGTAGAAGTTTTGTTGATGTTTCTTAACACATTAAAATTGTTCCGTTTGGGCCGTGGGGCTCACCGGTGAGCTAAAGCAATTATTTTGTTAATTCTTTGGATAATAATAAGAAATAATTATTTAGAGTGGGGTTTTTGACTATTTTGAACCGTATGAGCCAATAAAATATAATGTGTAAAATTTGTTGAAATCGAAAATCGGTGTCAGCGCATAAGGAAAGTATAGTGGTGGTCACCGGTGACCACCACGGCGTTCAATGTGTTAAAATTTGGCAACTTTGAGAAACAAATGAAAAAGAGTTACTTATAATGATTTTATAACACATTGGGCTGTTATTTTACAAAATACCTTGAATAACTACTTGAGGTATTATTTCTATTTAAGGTTCCGTACATCCAAATGAAAAATGGAACCCTTATAGGATCACTTGTGTGTCTGTCCATCTGTCACATCCATTTTGCTCCAAATCTAATAGACCGATTATGTTGAAATTTGGTACACATATAAATTTCTGTGACCCAAACATGGATGTGTAATGTAAATAAATGAATTTTGAATATGGGAATCTCTTTTGGTAGGCAAAGTGTGATATATCAAATGAAAGGCCTTACTGTGAGGTCTCAAATATTTTTTAAATAATTTTAGATGAATGAAAATAGATAAAATTGAACTGTGCGGGACAGTGACAGACAAACAGTTATATGTATAGTATAGTTATAGTGTTCACAATAGTAAGTTAAGATGTCTTGTAAATAGTACTTCATGTTTCTTTATATTTTGTATTTTTGTTAAATAGATCTTAGTTTATAGAATGTAAAAATATATGCTTTACCATAGTTTTATAGATAATAGAGAGAGAAAAACGCAAATAATGTCACGCGGCTCTCATTAAGGTAAAGTTTCGTCGTATTTAAGCTAACTGTGCCGAAATCGACTCTATTCTGATTGGCTAAATATTCCCGTGCTCTGATTGGCTGACCAATCAGACTGCCCACATTTCATTAGCCATTTTTGTATAAATATCTGGAGGGATTTCGGTATCGGCACTCTAGCCCGATCACCATGTATGGCAAGCCGATCCCTTGGGAGAAGCAAGCCAAATACCTTGGCGTGATCTTAGATCAACACTTGACCTTTAGAGAGCACATCAAGACGGCGCGTTCGCGTGCCGCTTGCGCTCTCGGCAGGCTTCATTTCATCCTGACCGCGCGTAGCAAACTATCTCTTAAGTGCAAGCTGCGCATCTACACCGCAGTCATCCGTCCCATCATGACGTATGCTTGTGTTGTATTTGCGCACGCTAAGCCACACTTGCTCCATAGGATGCAGACCCTACAGAACCGTTTCCTCAGAAAGGTCACGGGGGCACCCTATTATGTACGCAACGAGTCTCTTCACGTTGATCTAAAAATCCCAACCGTCCAGCAGTTCATGAAACGCCTCGCCAAGCGTTTCTTCGAATCTGCCTCCAAACACCCGAATCCCCTGATTGCGGCGGCCGCCCGCTACACACCGTCGCGCATAAGTCGCATCCGCCGTCCTAGGCACGCCCTAACCGTCCCGGATGACGCCATAACTCTCCTCCAGGAGAGTAATCCCGCCACCAGCACGATCCGGAAACTCAAATCGAGACCGCCGTGCTTCCGCCCTCGCCGCCGAGGGCCACCGCGACGCCCCCGTCCATACCCACCCCGACCCTTGCTCGAGCCAGCCCGCGCAGCTGAGCCCGTAATTCTAAATTTGCCCCCAAATAATCCGATCCAGCATGTCCCATTGCTGTCCTCTCCCAGCGACGCCCTAAGCCGAGGTCCGTACCCCACAGGGGGTGCCCTTAGCGTGTAGTCGCTTAGTTTTTAGTCTTAGTTTTAAGCCTGGCTGGAGGCCTTAATTTATTGAGGCATCCACAGGAAAGCCCGGTTAAGCAGTCGACAACCTCCTATAGGTTGAACTGCGAGATGCCATTCCCCAAAAACAAAAAACGGTATCGGCACAGTCAGCGGGCAGCAGTTGAAGAAATAGGAACACTACAAGAAGATTAAAGAAGGCTTCAAGCTTCAACACTGGTTTTATTCCTCACCAACCCAGCACATAAATGTGTATCCCGCACATGAACATTCCCCCCCGGTTCCACTGTACATAAACACCCACGCGTCCGAAGCTTCACAATTTTATAGTGTGTAGATGTCATCGTGTAGGTAAATCACTTTCACAAAATTTCACTTTGCGCAAACGCCTAGTTTTTGAGAAAAAAATCCTATAGTTTCAGAAAATTAAACTAAATACATTAAATGTCTTTTAATTTTATTATTTTCTTGTTCTTTTTTACGTTAACCTATTACACAGTACACTGTAGTGTACTATGTAACACTAAACCTAAGATGCAAGAGCGAGCAAAGCAAGCTCAGGATTTGGGGCACTCCAACTCGGACAGGTTAGGTTAGGTTATTTTTCTTTAAAACATAGAGCCCCGCAAAGCGGGACTCCGTCTACCGCTCTTTACTAGTTTCTTTTTCTCAGTCTCATGGTTTTGAGCACTTTGGGGTTTTCAAATACAATACACTAAAAAGGGTCTATTGTACCAAAAAAAAAATAGCTGCTATAAAAAAGCGACGGGTGTTAATGTACAGTAGTTCCTTCCCCCCTTATCTCCGAAACAAATGAGCCTGGAAAAAAAATTTAACAAAAAAAAAAACTAAATAGTTCCATACATATAGATTACAGGAAAACCTATGAGTCAATGGTCTTAAAATAACACGGTAAATCTCTCAATATTGTGCTGTACGCACAATATTGAGAGATTTAACTTATATTTTGCAGTTGGAACATTATGAGACAATAATGTTTTTCAACCACAACCACATGTTTGTTCTTGGGTAACTCATCCCAATTACGAAACCCTTCATTGTGCGTGGTCCGACACGCACTTGGCCAGTTGTTTTTTTAAATAAAAATACGGGCTCACGTACAATACCACGGTGAAACTGGAAGACACGTTACAAGCAATTTTACCAACATACCTTTACTTTTTGTATAAATGTTGATTCGGTTTTAGGACCATCATCTTCCCAGGCTGGTATTTTAAACATATTAATATAGTGCCAATTTAACACAGTATCAAAGTAAATAACGTCTATACAAAATAAGGTTATGTTTTTAGCGCTCACGTCTGTAGACTCCGCAGAGTTATCAACTGTCAATCTGATTTGACACATCTTTGACACCAGACGGTATCACAATGTCATGATAGCGTTTTATTTTTCGTATAGAAAGAGAAATACATAAAAATATCATAGAAGAAAAAATTATAAAACTCCTTCGGGCTTCACTGAAGCTGAAATCGAGTCAAAATAGGTCATAATCATAGGTCAAAATGGTCTAATCTCTACTGTCTAAGTGCCAATTTCACCGATGAAATTTAACGTGATCAGCACATCTAGGCTGCCGAATTACATTATAATCACTCACCACAGCGCTCACATCAATAATTTGCGTTCCAATTTAGATATCACGATTATGACAGCTAAGAACTGTCAGCAATGAGGAAGGTAACTGTCAAAATGGTGCTGTCGTAGTCAGTTCCCAAAACAAGCTAGAGTCTGACCAACGAAAGCTGTCTACGAACACAGGCGGGAATTTAAAAAAATCAAGAGCTGTCAACCCTGACTATACACTGCTTAAACGGACCTGATACTATTTATTACTCAAGACATTATGCGATAGACCGTAATAACCTTATTACCTACCCTTGATATTTACTTGGAACTGTTTAAACCACCATTATGTATTCGCGCAATGGTGGATAAGCAAGTTAGCGTTACAATATTTCGCTGTGAGGATGATCATTATCAGTACCAAAGTTAAGCTCTAAACGAAACTAGCTTGGCATTTTTTTAACTTCTGCACATTGAAGTTCACAGCTCAACTTTCCTGGCACAGCCTTATACAGAAAAGGGCGAATTAAACAAAAAGTTAGAACTTGTGAACGCGCTCACAGTGCACTTGAATACTTACGGTTGGATTACAGTATTTCTTTGTGAATACACCACTTTCTTCTTCTTCTTTGGTTAGGTGGCTGTAGCCAGAAGCACAATTTCGAAAATGCTACGTTAGTTTAAAGATATGATGTGACTTACAACAAAACAGCACAACTGTCATTTTTGACAGCGCTTACAATGATAAAAATTTAGGGCATGGTCAGCGTTATCGTAAGATGGCGCATGTCATGACGTCATCTATGACGATTCATGGGACATCGTTATCGCGCTCACGCTAATTCGAAACGGCTGCAAGCATGCTCAAATCGATTACAGCGCAACTCGGAACGTACCCCTAAACTGCGTTCAAGTACTGTCAGTGTCAGTGTTCCACAACAATAATTTACGTTCCGATTTAGGTATCACGATTATGACAGCTGAGAACTGTCAGCAATTCGGAACGCTTGTGAACGCTCTCACAGTGCACTTGAATACTCATAGTTGGATTACAGTATTTCTTTGGGTATACACCACAAACTTCTTCTTCTTTGGTTAGGTGGCGACTGTAGCCAGAAGTACAATTTCGAAAATGCCACGTTAGTTTTAAAGATATGTTGCAACTTAAAACAAAACAGCACAACTGTCATTTTTGACAGCGCTCACGGTGATAACAATTTTATTTAGGACATGGTCAGCGTTATCGCGAGATAGCGCATGTCATGATGTCATCATGATGTTATCGCGCTCACGCTAATTCGGAACGACTGTAAGCACGCTCAAATCGATTACAGCTCAATTCGGAACGTGGCGTAGATGTGCTGATCGTGTTCAGTTGCATTGGTGAAATCCGCCCTAAGAGTAAAAAGGACATACCCACTCAGGTCTGGCTCGGGCTCGAACGTTTCCAGCATTGTCGTTTTTAGGGATGTTTGGTGTTTGAAAGAGAAGAGGACGTATCGATGTGTGATGTGAAAATAAATGATAAAAGTGTGGAGCAAGTAAGTGAGTTTGTATATTTGGGGAGTCTGTTTACAAGGGATGGAAAGATAGATGAAAATGTGGAAAGGAGAGTAAATGCGGGAAATAAAGTGAATGGTGCTATACATGCAGTTGTGACCAACCAGTTAATGTCCAAAAAGGCCCGACTGGCTGTTCACAATGGTGTGCTGGTGCCTACGCTTATGCACGGAAGTGAATGTTGGGTGTGGCAAAAGAAGCATGAAAGTAGAATAAATGCTGTGGAAATGCGTTCCTTGCGAAGCATGTGTGGTATGACTATAAATGATAGACTGAGAAATGATGTGATAAGGCAACGGTGCGGTTTAAAAGAAGATGTAGTGACAAAAATTGAAAAGAGTATGCTTAGATGGTTTGGTCATGTTGAGAGGATGAATGAAAGTCGACTAACAAAAGGTATTTACACGGCAGATGTGTGTGGAAACGCCGGAAGGGGACGCCCTAGGAAGACATATAATGATCTTATTGGTGATATTCTTCAGAAAGGTCAGGTGCGTAGTACTCGCAATCGGCGTGCGTGTATGACCAGATGTATGAATGTAAACCGAGGCAAAGGGAGTATGTAAGGATCGTAGCAGGTGGCGTTCTGTAGTTTCTGCCTACCCCTATGGGAAGGTGTGAGTTTATGTATGTATGTATGCCACTACTTTTCTCAAATCAGAAAGAAAAACATTACCTGCTAAAGTGTCGGATTTTTTGCTGGGGTCACCGAGTATGCAATAAAAAACGTTTGAAGTTATATACCGTGTCTTTTTTTCTATTCCCCCCGTGAGTTCGATTCACCCCTATTTACGGTACCTAATCTGTGCTCTGTGTTGTTAGGAAAAATGAAAAACTTCTGTAAACTGCCTGCCTACCTGTAGGTATAACTATACCTAATTAAGAAACAAATTAACTTTCATGTTTTGATAAAATAGCCGTAGACATTTATTTTATTAGTACCAATTAGTTACAACGCTTAGGTACCTACATACTAGAGATGCGCCGAGTACTCGTTTATTACTCAGTAGGTACTCGGCATAGGTACTCGGCCATTTTGGTAGTAGGTACTCGTTATCGGCCGAATAACTCGGTTCGACTGCCGACGTACTCGAAAAGAACTCATAAACTTATAACCTGACCTCTTCACAATATTAATGTAGATTAGTCATAGTCAAAAAAATCACGTGAAAAAAACGAACCTATCTAATTTTGAATAATCAGTCTTTATTGGTATGAATCAGGTACAGTCAGGGAAACGAACGTCTGACCACCGTATGGGCTGTCAATGCTTGCTGCGCTCGGCCGCTATAGTAACGCTTACCTACGCTCATCAAGCAATAGCATTGCAGCATCAGATTTTTGCTGAGCCCTTTGTTTTTGTAAATGAAAAAAAAATTGCAACTGAACCCGAGAAATTATTTGAAACAAAGTATAAAGTAAGGAGTATTATAAACATTACAAGCTTTCTCTTCCTTGGTCCTTTTTTATATTTCTATTGGTAGAAAAAGGGTAGTCACTCACTCCGTGCGTGTGATATGTAAACAAATGGCAAGTGCCTGATGCGCGCGGGGAACGGCGTTATGCGAGTGGCGAGGTACCGCTCGCTCGCCGGCAGCACGTTCTGCGAGTGGCGAGGTACCGCTCGCTCGCCGGCCGCACGTTCTGCGAGTGGCGAGGTACCGCTTGCTCGCCGGCAGCACGTTCTGCGAGTGGCGAGGTACCGCTCGCTCGCCGGCCGCACGTTCTGCGAGTGGCGAGGTACCGCTTGCTCGCCGGCAGCACGTTCTGCGAGTGGCGAGGTACCGCTCGCTCGCCGGCCGCACGTTCTGCGAGTGGCGAGGCGCCGCTCGCTCGCCGGCCGCACGTTCTGCGAGTGGCGAGGTACCGCTCGCTCGCCGGCCGCACGTTCTGCGAGTGGCGAGGTACCGCTCGCTCGCCGGCCGCACGTTCTGCGAGTGGCGAGGCGCCGCTCGCTCGCCGGCCGCACGTTCTGCGAGTGGCGAGGTACCGCTCGCTCGCCGGCCGCACGTTCTGCGAGTGGCGAGGTGCCGCTCGCTCGCCGGCCGCACGTTGCAAGCAAGTTTAGGTAAACCTGTTCTGTGTCAACTAAAACGAGTTACCCGGCAGAGTACTCGGTTCGGTAAACATAATAATGAGCAATACTCGGTACTCGGTTACTCGGAAAAACTTGTACTTGACGCATCCTTATGCCTACAATTTCTTTCAGCACCAGTGCGTAATCAGTTATTTTTAATACTTTTCAGTGGATTGTTTTATAGGCAGCTATAGGTAGTCGTAAAATACCTTACAGGAAAAATGTAACAGTAAGTACCTTGGTCGGAGGGTCATAATTTACTGCAATAAATTCTGCATAGATACTACACTACCAGTTATGTTTTGGCAGTCGTGTTTTATTTATATACTAGCCGTGCCCCGTGACTTCGTTCGCGTGGAAGTCGTAAGATACACAATATACTAAAATAATAGCCGTATTTTAATAAAACTCCCTCGTCCCCCGACCCGCCCGCCGCGTTGCATCGCCCGCCCGCGCTATTACTTCGTTTTAGCTTAGCGTTCTTTTCGACTTTTTTTCTTTTTGCTCGGCTCCTAAGGGTCGTATAACCATCCTCGAGAATTGGGCTACCAAATGCAAAAAGAATTTTTCAAATCCGACCGGTAGTTCCCGAGATTAGCGTTTTATTTTTTTTGCGGGGAACCCTAATTCTTTTTCTTCTATAAAATAAAATAGCCTAAGTTACTCCTTGTAACATCAGCTATCTGCCAGTAAAAGCCCCGTTAAAATTGGTCCAGCCGTTTCGGAGATTAGCCGGAACAAACAGACAGACAGAGATTTTTTTTATTGTTGTTTTTTTGTTATAAATACCGTATATATACTTTCATGCATTCAGGCACGATTTTTCAATCCTCAGATAACTTTTATCTGAAGAGTAAATATATTTTTATATTAATATTTTATCATAATATATTTTCTATACAAAAGCTGTCAAAACGTCAAACATATTCCCCAGAAAAAAATTATCTGACGATTGAAAAATCGGCCCTTATTAAAACACTGTTATTTTGACATTACAAACAGACACTTCTCAATTTTATTTATTTTTGTCTAAATGTATAGATACCCGACGAAAACAGAGCAGAGGTGTGTTCTGAGTTTAATGTGTGTATCTGTGTATCAGTCTGTGGAATCGTTAGCTCCCAAACGACTGAATCGATTATTATTTTTTTGTTCTGTTTAAAAGGTGACTTTATCGAGAGTGTTCTTGGCTATGATTCAATAAAATCTATTCAGCCCTTTGAAGCTTATCAGCTCTTTTCTACCTAGTTGATGAATGGATGTGAGCATCTTCCACAAGTCAAAATTTGGTATTCTGTTACTTCAATTATATTAGAATAACACAGTACTTAACCTTAAACTGATGCTGCAGCATTACCTGGAATTTGCAGGATACCCAACTCCCTCACCAACTTATGTACAGCACAGGTATCGTGTTTAGGCTCATTGGAATGGTTTAAATGAACAGGTTATTTTTGACCCATTATTTTTTGGGAAACCGACAAAATAGTGAACTGGTATCAAACTTGCTTGCGACGTAACGCACCTTGCGCTAATACTATCATAATACCCTGCCTAGCTGCGAGCAACTTGAAAAACCACTTATATCACAGAAGTTGCTTTCCAATGGTTATAAGGATATATAATAAATGACCAAAATCATACTGGGAACTGCCAATCAATCGTTTTAAAACAGCGTTATTCATATGGCTGACAGAAAAATTATTCTATTCTGTGAATCGAGTACCTAAACATTAAGGATTCATGCTGACATTTTAATATTATAATTTGACAAATGATTGACATTCTTACTTTTAGTATAATAACTGTGATTTATGTTCCAATTTTACTAGCTTCATTTGAATAATTATTTTGCATGCTAGTTTTAGCGAATTGTTTTAGAAGCTGTTATAAAACTAGACCATCTGTAATATACTAAAAATCTTGCAAATAAATAAATTTCATTTAATTTCTACTTGGAAGTAGCGCTCGTCGGCCGCGGCTCCGCTCACTTCGCTCGCCCGGTTCGCGCGCGGTTTATGGTTCTAACCGAACCTAACCCATTTCATTCAGTTCACAATTTTCGACAATTTATCATCATCAGTCTGCCTAGCCTTTTTCCAACTATATTGGGGTCGGCTTCCAGTCAAACTGGATGCAGCTGAATACCAGTATTTTACATGGAGCGACTGCCTATATGACCTCCACAACCCAGTTACCGGGTGATACGATAACTCTTGGTAAGACTGGTTGTCAGACTTTCGGGCTTCTGACGACCCGTAACGACTGTCAAAGATCCACGAATGGCAGCCGGGACCAACGGCTTAACGCGCTTTCTGAGGCACGGAGGAGTCCTTGATATGTAAAGATCCCATCCACGGACCAACCGCGGCAAGCGTAGCTTAACCTGATTGATCGACCCGTGCGGCTGTTATTTCTTAGCCACATGACAGTTATATTAGAAACATATATTAGAAACTAACGGTTCTCACAATCTTTCGTCACCATAAGATTGTGAGAAGTCCCGCACAGTTCCTTTCACAATGACCCTCTAGAGTAGAGTCATAGGATATCAAAAGAAACACGTTGTATAAGTATGTCACCATATGAATCAAAACAGTGTTGGTTTCAGTTCTTCACTGTTTTGTCTTCATCAATAACTGTATTTCGTGCATCAAACCCGTGCGTTATTGGCGTTCGTTGCTTTGGCATAAGACGCCCCACTGACAGGTATTAAGGTCTAACATACCCGTGCGCGTTTTGAGACGGCACTGTCGCCTACTGAACACGGACAAGCAAATACGCGTCCCGTTCACCGTCACCGTTGTTCCCGTCACCGTTGGGGCAGGTGAACCTCTCAAAATCAGATCAACATCACGCCTGGTGACGCCTGTATTCATGTATGGCAGAGGTTGGCTGATCTGTGTAGTGGAACTCACATTTCGTCAGTTATTTTTAATTCCCATGTAATAGGGAAAAATCAGATAAAAACAAACTGTTTTTTTCCTTCTTGCCTGAATCTACAGATACAGCCATATTGAGTCTAGACCGCTGTAGTACTGTTTTATACAAATAAAAGACCGTTACTTAGTCTGTACTTAGGTAATAGAATTTCTATCTTACTAGTGATAAGACGAAGAACGAGGGTAAGTAGGTATTTTAGGTAGTTTATTCAGCAGTTAGTTACGGTTAGCAAGCATCGCCTTCGTAAGCACAGAGGTACAAATACGTATCAACGTTACAACTTACAACTGTGTAACTAATTATTTTTAATGCTACGGCTACACTGTCGCGCGCACACCACTTGACGTCTCGCTGTACAACACAGACCGCGCGAAGTTGTAGTTTGCGTTATCGCGACAGTGTAGCCGTAGCATCACAGTATCTACTGTGCTACGGCTACACTGTCGCGATAACGCGAACTACACTTCGCGCGCTCTCTCTCGCACACCGCTCGACGTCTCGCTGTACAACAGAGAGCGCGCGAACAATGTAGCCGTAGCATTAATAAGATAATATGTATACCTATGTAGATATTGTTGATATTCTGAATGCCTCGTGTGGTCGTAGGGACTCATTAAGTTTCCGACCGGATAAGAATTGTACCGACACGTTTTATATACCTACCCGCCTGCACGTCTGCTTTGTAGCATAACTAGGTACAGATAGTGCTGAAATTTACGAGGGGCCCACTGCGCATGCCCGTAATCCTGTCATGCGCAATCGTGATCATATTTCGCCACTCACGGGCTCTGTGTTGTGTTATTTACAAATTAAAATAAAAGAATTCCATCACTTTTATTACTATTAACGTTGTATTTATGGAAAATATTCCTTTAACGGTGCGGTTGTGTGTCCGTGATATTCTGTTCCAGTTATTTCAGACAATAACCTCAACGACAATGCTGCAGTTGTTATTAGTTATTCCGTGTGTGTATTTTTACAAGTGTCATTTGTATTCATGAAAATAAGGAGTCTTTTCAGTGTAGTAATGTTTAAGGGAATATAATTGTGCTTTAATTTATTGCATACCTACCTATGTAAGTATTTTAGTGTTGAGGCTTATCATGTCTTTTCTGAAAACTGCGCAAACATATTTTTAATTAGGGAATCTACTTATACCACTAATAGAAGAGATCAGTTGACCTCTTCAGGTACTCAGCAGGTATGCAGGTACTTACCTACATGGAAAACGAAGACAATTAAAGAAAAGTACAGGCATTTCGCGTAGAAGCTATAAGACCGAATGATTTTTTAGGACCTAGATCTTATTGTTTTATAATATTTACCTTCTCAGTTAAAATGAGTAGAAAAGCTCACTAGTTTATAAAATACGAGAGTTACCTATAGGTACTGGATCTTATTACAATAACTCACATTCAGGGTGCCATATTCTTGAAAAAAAAAAACTATAAATAATTGAAAATTTAAGCTCTCCATTGACATTCACTATCACTGATTAAACGAGGAAAATACTTAGGGACATGATGATAACGTATATCTAGGTAATGCTTGCTCTCAATCTTTGCATATAACGAATAAAATAAATTCAAAACAAACCTATAAACTGCATAGTGAAAAGAAGAGAAGATTATTGCAACAGATTAATTACCGACTTGCCTGCAAGTAGGTAATTAATCTGTCTTAATTAATCTGCACGATGTTTTTTGTTTATAACATTTGAAACGAGATTCGAATAGAGACTACCCGTCTCTATCTTCAATATGAGCCTCGTTTAACCAGTCAGCTTGTACAAAGGTGCTTCTCTATCAACTCGATTGGCGTCGAAAAACCCGGGACTAAGTGTCTAAGACATGGAACATCAAAAAGGTTTCGATGATCGATTTAGTGGAGAAGTTCCTCATACTCGTAAGCCTAAAAGCTCGGGGCGCTGATTTACTCTTATTTCTATCTTTACCTAAATTACGAGTTTAAAAACTTGTCATCGATGAATATCACCAGGCGAAGAACCTGCGTTGTTAATCTCGCTGGTTCAAGTCAGTGACAGTGGTTAACATTGCCAACAGGTGTTCGATGTTTTAGGTTCTATGTTAGAGGGTTTGGTTTCCGCACTTTGTCCTTTAGGTGGACCATTGTGCGTGGGCATGGTGGCAATACTTTTAACAGCTAACTTACGAGTCATCCTTTGTCAATTTAACTGACAACCATCGGTTAATTATAGGAACCCGTATTGAAGTTGGTTTTGTGTGGTATTGTGAAGGATTGGTTGATAAGATTCATAAAAAAAGTTATTGTTACAATATCAAGACGAAGAAGTAATTAGGTCTTTGTACGATACCTATCGAAATGCTTTCATAAAACCATAATCATTGAGTAGTAAGTAACCAATTATTTGTCGATTTCGTTCGATAACCGATCAGTATGTTTTGTTCAAACTATTGTTATTTATTTTTCTTATCTCAATTTACCTTTAGCTTTCTCTTTTGTGTAACTAGTCTATATAAAACCGTTTTTTTTTTGTATTTATACACTAATATAGGTAACAGTGTAGGGCGATAGACAAAATCCTGAAGCAGAATTTTGCTGCGGCGTCAAGGATTGGTTGAAAGTCATTATGAAAAATATTATTGTTCTCTCACCAGACCGACGAAGTATTGAAGAATATGAATGAAATGCTGATGTTGTCCAGATGATGTCTGACTGACGGCCCTGTGCATCCATGAGAACCTGAAACGAAGACAAATGGGCAAAGCAAGAAGAGACAAAGTGGTAATTAGTTTATTTTTTTGTATTCGTACATTAATTATTGGCTCCTGTTTTTGTCTGGCTCTTATTCTGGCGAAACATGGATGTACTAATACATCTCTGTCTAACCCTTCGGAGGAAACAGGCGTGATTTTATGTTATGTAATTTTTTCTTTGAATTCTGAAAAATGTTTTTATGTATATTGTGCTGTTAAATTCATAATTGCACATACAAAATTTTCGGTTTTCACGAAGAAATCTCGAAAATACGATAGAAATACGAAAACCAGGGTAGCAACGCCAAAAAGTCCAAATCAGGTCCATGAAGCGTCCGGTCGAAGCATCCATGTACCTACCTCCTTTCTCTGCCATACCTGCCTGCGATCGTTGGGGTGGAACACTGAATCCCATATTTACTGCGATCCGCACATCGACTTTCAGGAAATATTCGCAGCTAAAATAGTTGTTATGGTTGCATACAGCACGTCGTTTCGTACGTGCAGCATGTACCTATGGTGTGACTATGAATGATCTGTCTGTATGGAAAGAAGACGTGAGTTTATGTATGTATGTGTGGTTTCATATGCTCATAAAAATAATAATTAAAAATCATGCCGTTAGACGATGAAATTCTGATAATAATGAATAAATAGGTATGATAAAAAGTGGTATGTGTGTATTATACGGATGTTGCAAATCGTAATGTCTTGAAGAAGCCGACCTCGCCGAGGCACACATACGTGAGTCCATCAATGCCACCAGGCATTGCGGCCAAGCTTGTACATGATAATTTTCTCAAATAATGCGCGGAAATTCAAAGTAAGTAAATTAATTAAAGAATCTAGAATAAACGATGAACAACAATAAATTTCACGCGCCATTATGTTAATTTGTTTCAGTCAGTTCGAAATTTAAATAAAATCTTTGATAAGTTACCTCCTTGTTTGCCATGTGTTGAAGTAAAAAGTTCGTTTCATTTTTAAATTACACGACAGTTATGAGTTTTCATAGTAATTTATTCGGTCCTAAACAGGACAGATATGGACTTTCATACTTTGGACATTGAGAAAAAAGCTGGAACTGATTATTATGGATCTGAAGGTCCAAATATCATAGAAGGCCTCCGGCGACAACTTCCCGCTGAAAAGAAAATCCCAGCTCCAAGGGACAAGGAAGTAATGACCCTAACGAGTTGGAAGATAAGAGCAACATACAATATGCTCAATCTGAAAAAGGAAATGTCGAGTACTGTACAGACGAGGAAGAACTCGCTAAAGAAACTGAGTGGATGAGGGCCAAAAGTAGAAAGAAAAGGAAGCTAAACATCTCCCTCTCTCCACCACAATAACCCGGAACAAGCGCCCAACAATAATAAAAATGAGAGAAAGAACAGACATTAGTAAAAAAAGTACCTCCACCACCGCCAATCATAATAGACGGAGTCAAGAACTACCAAATGTTCTACGACTCACTAACTGAAACCCAACCAACTGAATCATTTACCGCAAAAATTATAAATGAAGATCGTGTGAAGATCAACGCTAAAACCGAGGATTCATATAGAGCATAGATAATTATATAGTGTATAAAGTTATAATTGTTAGGCTCTTGTCAGAAAAAGAATATCTTTGGCATTAATGCTAGAACAAACAGGCTCGACCAATAAGAGTTGTAGTGAAAAAATACATTCTTCTTGCCAGCCAGATTGAATCAAAGACGATATAATATCGCAAGGTCTGAAAGGAAAAAGTTGACAACAAGTAGACCTGGAAGAATACAGACCTATGTTCGTCTTATCATTTAAAAATAACGAAGATGTCAACAAAATCTATGGCATAAAGCACATTTTAGAGTCTAAAATTGTAATACACCCCACTCAAAAAATCCGAAAATTATTCCTCAATGACAAAGATACCAGGCGTAGAGTCTGACCAACGAAAGCTGTCCAAGAAAAAAGGCGGAAATTTAAAAAATCAAGAACTCTCAACCCTGGCTATACACTGCTTAAACGGAGTTGATACTGTTCACTTACTATACTGTTCAGGACATATTACGCGATATTTAGATCAGTATTTCATATTTATATACTTAGACCATAATAACCTTATTACCCTTGATATTTACTTGGAACTGTTAAACCACCATTATGTATTCACGCAATGGTATTATGTATTCACGCAATGGTGGACAAGCAAGTTAGTGTTACAATATTTCGCCGTGAGGATGATCATTATCAGTACCAAAGTTAAGCTCTAAACGAAACTAGCTTGGTATTTTTTAACTTCTGCACATTGAAGTTCACAGCTCAACTTTCCTGGCACAGCCTTATACAGAAAAGGTTGAATTAAACAAAAAAGTTATTACTATATATTTATTTAATGGAATAGATACCACTGATGTGATGAGGATAACACAATAAAATCAAAACGAAACATAGGGGTATGAGTCATAGTCGAAATCGGATTGCAAAAACTCTACACCTGATAATATTGAATCAACTTCATTGCTTTCTTCGCTGCTACTGCTACTGTCCCCAACATGTATTATGAATCGTTCAAGTTCGTTTTCTACAATACGGTCCCTTAATTTGTACTGATGTTCAATATTTAGTACATGATCAGTGTACTTCTTCCAGTCATCAGCAGTTATGGATAGAAAACATTGTTTTATAAAATTTTGCATTTCAGACCCTGGTATTCCTATATTTTTGCTTGCTATTTTTCTCTTCGCCTGACTCCATACAAGCTCAATTGCATTGAGGTCGCAATGATACGGCGGCAGCAACAAAATTTCGTGATTGTGGGTATGACTGTGTTTTTTTAGAAGTACTTCTGTTTCGTAAACAACTGCAGATTTATTATCTTTCACCAAACACATTCATTCAGCTTTGGTGTGATATTCTTCAAAATGAATATTATTCTCTTGAAGCCATATTCGGAGATGAACTCTAGAATCAGACATAGTAGGGGGTTTGTTTACTTGTTTCACATGGTAACTTGCATTGTCCATCACAAGTACACTAGGTTTAGTGAGATTTGGTATCAACATTTCCTCAAACCATTTCATAAAGTTGGTAGCATTCATATCATCATGGTAGTCAACTGATTTGGATTTTGTGCTGAATACCAATAATGCACCTGGCACAAACCCTTCCTCCAATCCTGCATGCACAATAATATGTCTTTTTCCTGACGATATATTGGTAGTGACACCACTTGTTGAAGGTCCTTCTCACGATTTTTAACTTTATAGTTCTGATGTACATATGTCTCATCAAGGTAAACAATCTGTTTACATTCTAGCCTCTTCTGATTTATTGTCCTCAAGAATCTGTGTCTCCATACCGCAATATCATATTTTCTGTAAGTAAAGCCCGTTCATTTTTATTGTTTTGAAACTCAAAACCGTTCTTGTGTAAAATTTTTCTAAGGTCGGCCGGCGGTCTGTGGGTGAATTATACGCAAAAGCAGTACAGCGCTCTACGCGTCCAATACAATAATGCATTCAGGGTGCTGTTGGGCTGCCTCGCTTCTGTAGCGCTTCGGGGATGTTCGCCGAAGCGCGCATGGATTGTTTTTATACAACCATGCGCAAGCGGTGCACATCCCTGGTGAGCAGGTGAGCAGGGTGCGAGTCAGCCCGAACAGTATCCTGAGCGCCTTCGCCCACGCGATTAGACTGCCAGTACATGTACTCGTATCACTGTGACATGGTACATGTACGGGCTAATGTGGAAATATAGTTTTAATTGTTTTGACTAGTATTTGTATTATATTTTTGTATTGAAATTGTATTTAATTGTATTTGTATTAGTTTATTTTATAATTGGTCCATATTGGCTTTTAATTAAATAAATAATAATAATAATAAGGGTTCCACGGCATCCCGTAAATTCAGTTGCTTCCTTCAGCTTATTGTGCAGGCTTCTCAGTGTTGGGACTTGTATTTTCACTCCATAAAATTCGTTTATTTTGTTTCTTATAGCCGAAATATCAAAATTATCCAAATTGGAAACTGTTACTGAATGTGGACGATTTTCCCCGGAGTTTTCCATAGTCCTTGATTTTTAGACCCTTCAATTTTAATTCTTCTTAGGGTCTTCACACTTATATCTGAAGAGAACAAATAAAGTATATTATGTAACAGTATATTAATACTAATTAGTCATTAAAGTAAAAAACCATAATAAAATACAAAAATTTAATTTAGCCAACCATACACATTATCATAAATGTATAAACCCTTCAAAGTAACTATTAAAAATCTATAATTTCTGAAGTAATACCTGTCATTGAGGATATCTTTTCTAAATAATGTGTTTCATAAGTCGATATTTCATTTTTTTCGAGAGTTTTTAATTTCTTTACTGTTTCCACAATTTTAAGTTCTGTCAAAAGTAGATACACCGTGAAAAATATTGCGATTTTTTTTTAAATAGTCGAAAAGTATCTAGTTGTTTTATTAGAAATTCAAAAAACTAACCCAAGGGTGAAATGATTGAATCCAGTCGTCGTATTTTCTCTGCAGATTTCTGATTCAAATCACTTTTTACGTCTTTATATTTGTCAATCATAGTAAATAGAAGCTTCGTCGTCTAACTTTTGATTGTTTTCGGCATTATTTTAAACAGAACCAACCACAGGAACCAACGAAAATATCATGCACGTAAACACAAGATGACTCAAGTACGAAACGTCAATGTGACAATTTTGACAGTCCTAAAATATTGCCATACTAAAACTTTTGAAAATAATTTGTGGTCAGCTTTCGTTGGCCAAACTCTATCACTACATTTGACAAAACATTAGAGAAGCTAGAATCCAGCACTGAAACAGCTGTTTTTAATAGTCAAAAATGAGTAATACACTAAAAATAGTGGAGTGGAACTCCAATTGGCTCCTCAAACATCCAGCCTAGTGACAGAAAATATAGACGTGTGTTTGATCTCCGAAACGCACTTCAATAACAAGTCTTTAAACAAATTTAGAGAATGCAAGATATAAATATAATTCCTTCCACCCTGATAACTCCGCCAGAGGAGGTAGCCCGGTTATAATCAAAGAAAACATAAATTATTAAGAGCAGAATAATTTGAAGAACCAGATATTCAAGCCGTGGCAGTATCTGTTAAAACCAAATTTTGTCACGTTTCCACAGCAACCGTATACTGTCTCCCAAGGCATATGATAAAAAAGAGCGATATTTACAATTATTTGAATTTCTAGGCCAGGGATTCATCCTAGACGGTGATTTCAATGCCAAGCTTACGCACTGGGCATCAAGACTTACTACAACAAAGGGAAGGCAGCTCTTAAATGGAGCTAAAGATACACATTGTGAAGTTATGAGCACGGCAAATCAACGTACTGGCCAACTGACCACCAGAAAACACCGGATCATAAAGACTTTTTCATAAGCAAAAATATATATGCACCAATTACGTTAACTTGGAGGAAGGTTTTCACATGAATTCGGACAACTCCCGGATCATCCTAAGAGTTATTCAAAAAATCCTACTAAGAGAAAGCCATTTAACCCTGGTTAGTATGTGTTTAGATTGGAACAGTTTTGCTCTTGATCTGGATAATATTATCGATCTAAAAACTCCGTTACAAAATCAGAATTAGCTGGTCTCAGATGTAAACAAATAATTATGTTGTTAGTATCCAAAAATGTGCGTCGAACAACACGCCACAGTTTAAATATAAATATATTATATGGGACTAACCCTTCGGGAAAACAAGGCGTGATGTTATGTTATTATATGGGACATATCTATCACAAGGCGAGTCAAAATCAATTCACATCGACTTCACCAAAGACTTCACCAATAAACACTGCGATTACACCCAATCTATATAAACAGCATGAGTGTCTTATACTAATACAGCCAAATACTTTGGCATAACTCTACGCCAAACTGCGTTGGAAGTCTCACGTTAAAAAGAAAAGATAGGAACTCGACATTCCTAATAAAAGTATGTATTGGTTATTCGAAAAGATATCCTGCCTATCAATATATAAAATTATACTATACAAGCATATTCTGATGTCAATTTGGACGTATGGCATCCAACTTTCGGGCTGTACTAAACGAAGCAACGTTAAAATAATTCAACAATTCCAAAGTTAAGATAAAGTATTCAGGGATGCTGTAAATGCACTATCGTAAATTCGATGTGACGACCTCCACTGTGATCTGAAAATGGTACACGTCACCACCATCATCCAAAAATTTGCTGAAACCTACGAACACAGACTCCAGCGACATGACCTGTGAATGTCGTGGCAATTCAGCTGCTAGACAACACGGACATAGTGCGCAGGCTAAAGAGAACTAAACCATTTGAGTTAGTGAAGTGTAGAAATAGAGAATAATAGTAACAATGATGTGCTATACATGTAACACACGAACAAAGTGTTTTTATTTATCAGACCATAAGAAAGTGCTACGGAATTATGTATAAGTGCAAATTGACACTATTCTTAGTTAATAGTCTATTAGGCTAAATTTTAATAAATTATTAAGAACTTTATTATTAAAGGAAAAAAAAAGAGAAAAAAATACTAACACTGCCGACCGCCTGCTCGCATTTATTTGACCAGGAGCTAGACCACCACCTCTTAAAGCAGTATTATTGTAATCTTACTTCAGTGTGGGAAAGAGATGGAGTTAGACGTCATGTATAGCTCCATCTCTTTCTCACACAGAAGTAACATTAAAATAATACTGCTTTAAGAGGTGGTGGTTGGCTCCCAGTACAGTATTTTCTATTTATCTTTATGAAAGTAATAAATTAATGCTCGAATTTCGAAGCATGTTTGAAAAATCATTTATCAGTAATTAAAGACCCGTTCTGGTTTTGCACTAATTATCTATAGCCAGGGGACTTGTGGTGGATGATTGAAATACTATCTAGAATTCATGCAAGCATACTTTTTGTTAGGTTAGTGTGCCAAATTTTATCCAAATCCTATTCGATAAACCTAATTATTGAAATACTATCTAGAATTCATGCAAGTCTAGTACTTTTTGTTACTGTTCACAAAAAATATGACACAAAATTACCAAAAAGCCAAAAAATATTATGTTGATCCGATCGCTACCAATCTTCACAGGCTCACCCCGCTGTGGGCTAATCTGAAGATTGCCTGACAATTTCATAAAAATCGCTCCAGCCGTTTTGGAGCCCATAGGGAACATACATACCTACACACATCCATTTTTATGTAGATAGATAATATATGTTTTCTTTATTTATTTTTAATCCTTCAGGTTCCTAAAAAGTGTGTTGAATTTATAAAAAGCTTTATTTTAGGGTCCTATCTTACTAGGACACTAAGGGGGGCGCAACCCTGGTCGCATTGCCAAGAATGTATGGTTGGTTGCGCAACCGATGTGACGCCTGGTGTGATACCCACCATAAAGCTGTGTATATTTTGCTGGCAGCGCGACCATGGCTGCGCCAACATGGTATCCTAGTGAGATATAAGCCTTTAATTTTAAAAATGTTGAACGCCTTGAATGATGAAGTTTCCACGAAGGCGTTTTCAGATTTTCAGTTCAGGTTCGCACAACGCTCCTTCTTTCTAAAATCTAAAAGAGCAATTAAATGTAGATAAACCTCTTTTGATACATTATTTCATGATGACATGCACCAATACTGATTTGATTAATTCATTATAATAACATAAATAAATCGAGGGCTAGTAAGTAAAATAAATGATATTACGACCTGATTAAGACTTTATCGGCCGGGCGGGGTCGGGGAATTTGTTTATATAAAAGCAAGTATAACTCAAAATTGTGTGAGATTTCAAATAAAAAGACGGCGAGGTGCCTGTAGCATGATATTTGAGTCATTGATGATTACAGAGCATTCCATTCCCATTCCGTGGTGTGTAAATATTATAGAATAAACTAGCTACTAGTAATATTATGATTTATTCATGAACATCAATGCTTGTTTTCTGGCAAGGACGCCATTACCCAACAGTACGTATATATTTGAAAGCTTTGCATTTTTTTATGCGAACCTTACTGACTGCAGTTGACTGTTTGTAACAGCGGAGCTGGCGGTTCCAATGGAGCGTAGTGATGTTCGCGGCGGTGGCACTGGTGGCCTACAACGCCGTCGCCAACCTGTGGCTCCTGCACCCCGCGTCCTGCCCGCTGCACGCCACCGCGCCGCCCTCCGACCCGCCTACCTGCGAGCCCTGCATCGGCGGCACAGCGCCCAACTCCGCCTTAGATGACGACCCCATATCTAGAGTTGACATGCGACTGGGCAGGTGGGACGGCAGCCGCTCCTACAAACTGTTCGACTACGCAGCAGTCGGGGAGCTGTACGCCGAAATGTCCAGCAACAGCCGTGTGTGCCTCGCCACACAGAGCTCCATAGAGAGACTCCACGAGCTGCTGAGGATAGCGGCCCATTGGACGGGGCCCATATCTGTAGCTGTCTTCGTGGCCGGGGACGAACTGAGACTGTTAAGAGCTTTCACTACTTGGTTGTTTAGATGCCAACCAGAAATATATTCAAGATTAGCTTTACATATAACTATGCCGACGGAAAGACCAGGGTTACACGGTTCGATGCCGACGTGGGGGCGGGACTGCGACGCCAACCCGCTGCCGCCCGGGGAGAGACGAGCGGACACCGTCGCGTGGAGAGCGAGGCATCCCTACCCTCAGAATCACATGAGGAACTTAGCACGGAAGAATTGCCACACACCTTTTGTTTTCTTAGTGGATATTGATATAGTACCGTCTAGAGGAATGACGGATGCCTTAGACAACTTCCTGGCGAGTACGCCCAAGTGTCCGTTCTGTGCATACGTGGTGCCTACGTATGAGCTAGACCGAAGGGTTGCCAAGTTCCCAGCTAACAAGTCGGAGCTGGTGCGGCTCTCTAGGAGTAAACTAGCGATACCGTTCCATAGGAAAGTGTTCATTTATAATCAGTACGCTTCGAATTTTTCTAGGTAAGTTGACAATTCAAATAATTTCCTCAATTACACACAGAATTTCAAGAAAATATGTATAACGCTAGTACTGCGTGCTAAAAGTTACTTATTCTAAGTTCTTTGCTCCTCACCGTATGTTTTGCCGTGAAAACGTTTGGTCACTGTTCTAATCAATCCTAGCTAACTTCCCAAATGAATTCAAATGAACGCTGAAGTGGCATTTACGTTCCAGTACACTCAATAACGCATACAAGCCGCAGATATAATTACATGATATAGATTGGATTTTGACAGATTGCGGGGATACTAAACTAAAACCTATCTATCTACAGCTTTAAAATGTATATGTGTGTAGCATATTCCCGGGACTTACTTAAGGGTTAAGCATCGGGACAGTTTCTCTACTAGCATGAATGTTCCAGATGGGAAGCGAGCGGCGGTAACGAGTCTGCGCAGACGCATATCAGCCATAACGTGACGAACTTCGAGCTGCTGTATGAGCCTTTTTACGTGGCGGCCGACACCGTGCCCGCACATGATGAGAGGTTCCTCGGGTACGGGTTCACTAGGAACACGCAGGTGAGACAGCATCTTGAGGTGGATGAAGCGCAGTGGTTTGTTAGGCAAGTGTAAAGGTAAACCAGACAAGGTTTGCGCTTCGATAATCTTCGTGTTTCCGAATTAGGGATGTCGCGCTACAGAGTAACCCCACACAGAGGCAATGCTTCTAAAAAAATCTCATTATGCTAATACGAAATAGGCAAGTACTTCCATGGTGGTAAAAACTCAACTATTTTAAAACTCGTCATCGCGCGTTCTTATTTCCGAAGATCCTCTATCATCTTGATTTCTGAAGCGCATACTTTTCCTTGGAGATCTGTTAGTAATTTTGTTGTCTATTAATTGGTCTACACATCCTGTATTATATCAGCCAGCAACATCGCACATTGTATTAACAACAGCGGTGGGAGAGCAGTTTAAGTATTAGCTCTGACTCTGACGTCACTAGTTGCTGTTAAATCATTCCAAAACTTTGCGATGACGTTATATATGGATGGAGTTTGATTGGCCGGAGAGTGAAATACTATCTATTGAATACTAAACCAATAAGTTTGTAAGGAAGAAAGTAATTTTTAGTCTTTATCACAGTGTCACTTCTAGGTCGCTTCATGAGAAATTACAAAGAAAAGTAGCACCTACGACTGAAAATCTTCATTTGTTGGACGTCAGTAGTAACAAAAGACAGTTTAATACTGATAGATAACACATTGGGAAATCGAACAGTATCGACTCGTGTAGCCAGTCAGAAAGTACCCGGAGGTAAAATAATACTAACCTACACTTTTACGATTTTATCGAAATTACCGATAGCTAAAACTTACCAATTAGTAATCTAAATACTTAATCACTGCAAACAATGCTCTTTAATTTACTTATGAAGGCGACGCCCAGCTACTGTGCGTCTATCTTTTTATTAATAACCAAAGTCTTAAATAAAAAAAGTAATAAAATAAATAAAAAATCGTTTTCAAAAAGAAATTAACTCAAAATTATGAAATTGTTGCGGCATATCTACATCGCCACAATGGAACGCGTCACACTGACGTCACGCAAAATCCTGCATCGCGCAATCAAAGTTTACCGCGCGACTAGCATATATACAACATCCCGACATCAACCGTTGGGCAGTAGCCTGTCTTCCTCATGCCTCTATAAGTGGTTTTATTAGTTTCTCTTTCGCTGCTATTATCATTTCGTTGGTCCTTCCGTCAGGTCCTGGGCTCTTTCCTGCTTTTAGTTTTATAATATATATCTCTATCTCGCTTTCTAAAAAAGGCTTTACTTGTTACTTGGGCTGGACTATAATTTTTAGACATTGGTTTCTCATGATTTTTATTTGCACATCTGTAGAAGTTCTTGTAAACTGTGTAGCTATTGTCATTAGGTCTTTCCTGTGCGTGACGGTGATTCCCGAGGCACTCAGTTGTGTCATTACATGTTTAGTAGTTTCTAACTTTTTATAAGCCTTTTTTATTTCGCCTGTTTCTTCTATGAATTTGCTAATTGTATTGGGTCTCCTCTTTTTAATGTTTTGCTTTATTTTTTTATGTATTGTCCTATATAGTTTACTCAGACTTTTTTTCTTGCCTAGTTTTGTTTATTAATATGTGTTTTTCGTTTTTCAGAGTTTTTATTTCTTCTGTTATGATTTATTTATTTCTTTTTTTAGTTATGTCTTTAGCTTGTTTTTTGTAGCCTTTTAGTAAAAACGTTTCTATTTACTTGTTGAATTGGTGCACGCTGCCATTTTTGCAATTGGACAGGGATGGTAGGTTTTCATTTGTAATTTTATTTTCTGTATATGCTTTGCCTCGGTAGTGAGCTCGGGATTTTTTGTTTTCCTCTATATTTAAAGTAATTCTAATTATTCTATGGTCGCTGGGGTGTTGCAATATGCTCATCACATTTACGTTTTGTATATTTTTCGTGACATTTGTAGCTATAAAGTTAATTTCGTTCTCCGATTTTCCATCAGGTGTTCTCCAGGTCCACCGAAGCTTATGAGATTTAAAAAAAATTGTATTAGAGATTTTTAAGTTGTCTTGAACGCAGAATTTTATGAACGTTTCTCCTCTATCGGTCCTTTTTCCGTAGCCATACTTTCCCATCACTAATTTTTCATTTCTTTTGGGCATCCTATTTTTGCGTTCGTGTCTCCCAAAAATCTTATATTTCTTGTGCATAGCTTTGTCAAGTTCGGCGTAGAAGTTTACTGTTTCTTCTTTAGTGACTCTTTTAGTAGGTGCATATGCTTGGATTATAGAGAATTTCTTTCCATGTATACCTACTTGTAATACAACAGCCCCGAATTTCTTTCCATGTATACCTACTTGTAATACAACAGCTCCTCTATCGGATATGAAGTGATCTCACGATGAAGTCTTGTACATCTGTATTGTATTGTTTTTTTACTAAGAATCGATCACCTTTCTCTCCTTTCGTTTCCCCATAGTAATAAAGAAGATATCTCCCCCTGTCTTCAATTTTATAACCTTGTCTTCTCACTTCAGCTATACCAATAATGTATCAATTGATTTGCGATATCGCGTATTCCAATTCAACTACTCTTGCTTCATTTGCTAATGTTCTGAGATTGAATGTAGATATGTAGTATTATTTTTAGGTGCGGAGGGAGGGTGGTCGTCTACAACCCCCGCGGTGACGAGCCGTTCTGGGGGAGGATTTGTAGGTTTCGTGTTTGTCTTTAAAATATTCGGTTTTTTATTTTATTTTAGAGGGTGCAGTGTTTTCATTTTTCAAGTGAACCCCATTAATAACCCCATATTCAAAATTAATTTTATTTACGTTACACGTCACGAACGTGTGTTTGGGTCACAGAAATTCATATTCATATATTCCAAACAACTTAATCGGTTTAGTAGATTCGGAGCAAACCTCCTGTGACAGACGGACAGACAGACAAACTCACGAGTGATCCTATAAGGTTTCCATTTTTCATTCGGACGTACGGAATCCTAAAAAAGAAAAAATCAGTACGTGAAAAACCAATCAACTCCAATTTTTCTACCCTCAGGGATGGATTTTAGTGCAATTTTACATGGGACTAACTTCGAGGTATACCCTCCCGAATAAAACTAGAATTGTTCAAATCGGACTGCTCTGTAAAGAATTATGCGTCATAAATAAAAAAAATATATAAGCGTGAACTCGAGAACCTCCTCCTTTTTTTTCATCGGTTAAAAATTTACAATTTTCGCTCGGTTTAAACTTCAGATTTTGTAATTGGAACTCTAGCTTTGTCAGAGTAAAGTTTGAAATAAAAAATAGTTCGATGGTTGGTTTAAATATAAACTTTGTTCTGTAATAATTACGGCCTCTAGAGTTTTCGAACAAGTTTGACTTCGCAGAGCGTCGTCTCTCTCACTCACTCTAGTGTGAAGTTTCTTTCATGTTTAATGTTCTTATCAATATTATTTTGAACGTTCGCTATTGGGCACAGGCCTCCACTTTTAAATGCTACAATACCTACTCAGAAGAAAAAAACTAATTTATTATTGACCAGCACCCTAATTGCGTAACACACTATCAATCACTGTCTAAATGATTTTGAAACATATTGCTAATCCATTGCTTCATATGCTCGAAAAATTTGTCTGCTCAACAACATAAATAACGTAATGAATGTTGTTGAACTGTCAATACGAAACATATTCCTACTACAAGTGTGTTACACAACTGTCCCGCAGTTGTTTCAATATTGATGCTTGTGTGACCAATTGATACAATAGGCAATACTAAATCCAAGTCAAACAATATCGTTATTTATTTTTAGGGCTCCGTACCGCACCTCAAAAGGAAAATATGGTAACCTTATAGGATCACTTCGTTGTCCGTCTGTCTGTGTCTGTCAGTCTATCCAGACCCATTTTCTCAGGAACACGTGGCGGTATCAATTTGAAATTAATATCAATTACGTAGGTCTACTGTCCCTTGGAGCTCTAAAAACTCAAGCTTCTAAGTCAACGCAATAAAAAAATACGGCCATTTATGCGACATATTTTGATATTCGCAAATAAATCAAAACCCGTGGTTCCCGTTGACCTAGAATCGTGAAATTTGGCAAAAAGCAAAGTCTCAGAGCACAAGTAAAGGAATAAGTCCGGAAATCTATAATTTGTAGTTTTATCACATAAAAAAAAAAACATTGTTTTGCGATTACAAACCTACATTTGTAGTTGGAGAATTGACCGTGACGTATATCGATGTATGGGAGAACATGTTTTTCAACAACACATAACACCACGCCTCGTTTCCCCGAAGGGTTAGGCAGAGGTGTACCTATAGTACACCCACATTTCGCCAGTTATGTTTTTAAGTCCCATGTAATAGGAGGCGAGCCTATTGCTATCAACCAGGCACAAATCCAGACTCCGGGCTGCTACTGATAAATTCCAGATGGAAAAACCCAATAACACTTTGCCCGACCTGGGAATCGAACCCAGGACCTCACGCTCAGCAGTAGCGTTTGCGACCAACGAGGTGTGTTTTTCAACTGTAATGTTAAGTCTATTTTTGGGATAAATTCATCCGAACTACGGAACCTTTCATTGTGCGTGGTCCAACACGCACTTGGCCGGTTTTTATAGTAGGTACTTTGAAGAAGCAAGAACCTTGCCTGCTTAGATATTAATTAGAGCACGTTAGCTCGTAGCTAATGTAGCTATTCAGATTTATATTTTATTGTGATAACTGGCTGTTTAATGGGGTCGAGACTAAACTGATAACAGTCGCACGGGTCGATCGAAGGTTAAGCTACGCTTGCCACGGTCGATTCGTGGATGGGTGACCATCCATTACATATTGAGACCCCTCCGTGCCTGCCGTTGGTCCCGGATGTAATTCGTAGATCTTGGACAATCGTTAGGGGTAGTCAGAAGCCGAAAAGTCTGACAACTAGTCTTACCAAGGGGAATTGATTCTGTTAACTAAGCAAAGTCAAAGTTTTTACTTGTAAAACATAGGTGGTTGTGTAATCAGGTTTTGTAAATAAAATATTGTTTATGTAGGAGCACTATGTTTTGCCGTTAACGGCGTACAAATATCAATAAAGTAGTATTTAAAATTACATATAAATATGCAGCAAAATTAAATTTTGCAAATCCTACCTTTTAAATACAGAATATAAGTAATGGCTAACGAATAAAATGTCTGCCGCTAAATAAAGCCTCACCCATGGGTTGCTGAAGCGAACAAAGTAGGTAAATCAATTACTGATACTTTTATGGAGGGCAATTAAGGTGGACTCAATACCCAATAGTTAAGGTACGGTTAGAAAATATCAGGTTATCTACAAAGATAAGTTCATACTAATATTATAAATGTGAAAGTAACTCTGTCTGTCTGTTTCTTCTTTTCACACCTTAACGGTTGAACCCAATAACCTATCTATCACCAGTTTTGGCATACTGGAGACACGCTGCAGTTTACGTCGTAAGCAAGCTTTTAGCTCTAAGGCCGTTTGACCACCGCCACGTCAACGGGACGTCAACGAGAACGAGATGACGGAGCTGAAGTAGCGATACATACATTTACTAAAGCCGCGTGTCCACCCCACACTACCTGACGTCAAGTTTGGTTCGAATTTTCTTGACGACAACGATGCCGCGGTAACCTTAATTAAGTACGCCGTGACGTCCTTACGCATTATTATTGAAAATTCAACTTTATTGTCATACTGTTAAGTTATAATTCCTATTCGTCGCAGAAAAATCCCTTGCCGTGCCGTGCCGGCAGTGCACGCAGGCCCTAAAACGTCGCTGTCTTTTTCTTGCAGTAACTGTTAGAAACTCTAATAAATACTCTAATTTATGTTTAGTTTAGTAACAAAATCAGCTCCATTAACTTCTAAATGAGACGTATAGCGGCACTTTGGCAATAGCTTCATAAATATAATAAATGATATTATTGTTATTAACACATGTCTTCCGTGGGCGTCGCATCGTTTGTGTTAATCTTTAAAACAACCTTGGTAGTCATGCTAACCTATGTATATTTTGTGGAAACGATTATTGGCAAACTTATTGGTTACTAGCTGTGCCCCGCGAATTCGTTCGCGTGGAAGTCGTAAGATACACAATATACTAAAATAACAGCTACGTTTTAAGAATTCCCGACCCGTCGCGTTGCATCGCCCGCCCGCGCTATTACTTCGTTATCGCTTAGTGTTCTTTCTGACTTTTTTATTTTTGCTCTTCTCGTAAGGGTCATAGCGTGATATTAAATAGCCTATAACTATTCTCGAGATCTGGGCTAGAAAATGCAAAAAGAATTTTTCAAATCCGATTTTTTGTTCGCAATTTCATGGGTTTTCATTTTTTTACGCGGAACCCTAATTATTTTTCTTAAATAAAAGTAGCCTAAGTTACTCACCATAACATCAGATATCTGCCAGTAAAAGTTCCGTCAAAATCGGTCCAGCCGTTTCGGACATTAGCCGGAACAAACAGACAGACAGACGGAAAAAAATAAATAAAAAATTGCATTTTTGTTATAAGTACCGTACATAATTTCTTATATATTTAGTAAAAGTTGTTATTTTGACATTACAAACAGACACTTCCATTTTATTTATTTGTAAGATATAACCCTATTTATTAAATGTTCGTAGAATATTATTCCTGTGAGTCAGTGATATATTAGTAGTGCTTATTTATGTATAAGTAGCATATCAAATTAGTCGCTGTATTACAATTTCCGTTGATGATGTTCCGTTGTTGTTGTACCGGTCCATCGTGATCGAATCAGCACTTTAGCAGGAGCCAAAACAATAAGCCTTGCAGGACCATAATGAGCATAATTGCTGAAAAAGGCATTCCAGATATTTTAAAAGATTTATCTGATACCAAGATCTAGAAAAATTCTCGAAAAGTTTCTTGTTAATTTACCTGTTAAAATCGGAACACAAAGTCTTGGTCGTGTCCAAGGTTTGTCAAGAATTTTTAGTAGATTGGTAGACTGTTTAAACCAACCTGCAAAAACCCTAGTGTGGATGCAAGTTAATCAGCATGTAGCAGACTCCCATAGCGTCGAGCTGCTACTGATAGATCTGTAGCGCCGTCTGCCAAATGGTCTCGTTTGGCACCTCTCCATAATCGACACTCGATATTATGTTGCTCGCTCAAAGAATATGCTGTTCGCTACTCGGATTTTTGTACACGCTGGAAAAACATGCGAGCGGTGGAAACTGTTGGCACTGAACTGTTTTGTGTAAAATAAACAACAAAAAGGTGCAATGAAGTTATGGTTGGTAATTTACCCCTTTATTTATAAACGTTGCTTAAAATTAAGAGATGTTTAAACATCAAAAATTGTATGGCTAAGCAGAGGTTAGTTAATCATTGCATCAATGTTAATAAAAAAAGGGTTCATGTAAATAATAAGTGACAGGAATACAATACACTGTTATATAAATTGAAGCCGTAAAATCTCCGACTCCTAAGATACAGGTCTTTGTACCTAGTTTAGGTGCCCGGAAAGGTGACAAGAATTTTAAACTTGGTAGTAGAACGCACTGTCTCCATATGCTATGTACTGTGTTGTTGTTTTATGTACTAATAAACTTATTATATCTATTATTAAACTGACTGAATAGCCTAAGCTACTGAAGATAGGAAGGATCATGAACTTTTGAAATTCAAAATGAAGGTTGTGGTAGTTTTATATGAGAACTAGCTGCGCTCCGCGGTTTCACCCACATAGGTCTCGACCCCTTAGGGACATCGAGATAAACAGTATCCTATATGTTAATCCAGAATACAAAATACCTCTGTGCCAATTTTCATCCAAATCCGTTTAACAGTTTTTGCATGAAAGAGCAACAAACATCCATCCACCCATCCATCCTCACAAACTTTTGCGTTTATAACCCGTGTTTATAACATTAGTTGGATGAAATCATGGCTGATACCTAGTTGCAATAAAAATAAATGCATTTTTTGTCTTTAAAGTTGACAAAGATATTGATCGCACGATATACAGGGTGGAACAGGACGATTGACATTCCTTTAAACCACGTAAAGAGAATCATGTTCTTTACCCGTATACAAAAAATCAATCAAATCTAATGAATACTTTAGTCACAGGAAATTATTTTTCATTTTCTTATTTTTCAACATAATGTAGATCTGAGTCCGTAATAATAATAGGTAAAAATTGTAAGATCAAGAACCTGTGCAAAACATATGATTCTATTATCTGAGTTTGTATTGTTCTCCGACAAAAGTGCCTGCGCCTACCTACGCACGCCCCGCACCGCCGCCGCCACGCCCCGTATCGCACCGTTGGTCTGTGACTTTTCGTAGATATAGCGTGTTTACTTTTTATGCACTTGATTCTGCTATTTGATATTTATTTGTTGTTAGAAGAGAACGCTGTGAACGAGTTATTACGTTAACCACCGAGAATCCGCCCTAAGCCTATACATTCCGTTTATCCAACTAGGCCTAGGGTGAGTTCTCTGACATACGAGTACGTTTCCGCGTATCCACGGAACACACACAGGGGTTATTCCACGGAATAACCCCTGTGAACGACCCAAGTGCTTACTGCATTTTGCAGCAATTTAATATACAAGCAAGAACCTACTAATACAATACGCACTTGAGTTCATTTGCACCTAGATAGATGCGAGTAGATAATTATGTACATGTAATTCGTAATCTTAATTACTATCCATAATTTTGTCATTTTTAAAATCCAATAGGAACGTTGAAAAATTGAAATGCTACTAGTGTTTTTCAGTGTTGTTCTCCGATAACAATGTACTAACGCGCTGCATAGCAACACGCTGGCAAGCGGCTGACATCGCCATTCGTTTACTTATTCGTTCTGTAGGAACAACAAATTAGTGCCACGTTCATGTGAGTCGGCGCCTGCGTGCAAATGTTTCAGTTCTTGTTATCGCGGACAGCTGTGCCGGTGACTGCGAGTATGTTGGGAGTATAACTAATTACTACTTATCAATTAGTATTTGGGAGTGCCTGGACCGATACATACAAAATCGCTCGAATGCTACGGCGCGAATCGGTCTCTGTTGTACAGCGAGACATCGACCGGTGGCGAGTGAGAGTGCGCGAAGTATACAAGGTATAACATGATTAACGCACAACCTCTTAAGGGGTCATTGTACTCATCATTATGAACAACTTTTACTATGGGACCAAACCTGAAATCGCGGAAATAAAAATCAGCTGCTCCCTACATTTATGTTTGCGTAACTCGTCAAAATGTAAGGAACAGCTGATTTTTTTCGCGATTTCAGGTTTGGTCCCATAGTAAAAGTTGTTCATAATGATGAGTACAATGACCTCTGAAGAGGTTGTGCGTTAATTATATTACACCTTGTATATAGTTCGCGCAATCGCGACAATGTAGCCGAAGAGAAAAAACTTACGTTATTTCCTGTAATTTTTATTTACTGGTTGTACAGTTGACCGCACGTCGTTGGCGGTAACACTCTGACCTAGCATAGTACGGGACTTCAATAGATTAAGAGGCCAGCTGTAGATAACTGCTAACTAAAAAGTAATTTAAAAAATTAAATCGGCTTCAAAAAGAAATGAACTCAAATTTATGAAATTAGGAAATAACTTTAATTTCGGTAGTTGATATCTTGGTATCTGTATTTTAGTTTTTTGACACCGACTTCCGAAATTAAAGTTATTTCATGATTTCGGGTTAATTTCTTTTTGAAGTCGATTTAATTTTTTAAATTACTTTTTTATTTCGTAATTTTTAGTTTTAAGTAAAAACAAGTTTTGTTGTAAATATTGCACTAGTATTTGACGAAGGATTTGAGATGTTTTCCCTTTGACACCACTCCCGTAGCTCGTATCAATAAGCTAGGCCGTCACACTTACACGTATTAGTTCATATCTTGAAAACTACTGAACTGATTTTGATGAAACTTGCACTGTTCCCTAAGTTGAAGTAAATGTAAGCCAATAAAAATTATCACAATCCGATTAATAGGTTGGAGAAATGCATGGAAAACATACACACAAAAATACATACATACACCTATAAACGATTGTATACTCGTTTGGAAGCCCTAATAGATTATCGTGTGTGAATATATTGCAATTCTAATAATATACATACATACGTGTCGAATTGATAACCTCCTTTTTTTAAGTCGATTTAAAAATACAGATAAACTATGTAATGATATTGAAATAGCCGCCACGAGTATCGAACATTTTAGTTCCAGTCGTGCCCCCTACACAGACAGCCTTGCCGACCTTGCTGACAACTATTATTATGACAACGGGATGAGCTATGTATTTTGGTGTTGATATACTAGAGGAGCACAATAGGGTCATGCACCTGCTATTTTGAAGCTCACTTATACAATACAATTTTGGCCAACAATTCAGTGCTAATCCCTTGATGTAGTGTCGTTGCAATATTGTGCCAAAAGCCTTACTCACTAAACTCTAGGAAATTATAGACTTTTGAGAATGTTGGCGCTTTTGCAACTATTTCTGTGAAGGGTATAGTTTGTACAAAGATAATTGATTCCTTTGTTTGTGCTCTACTCTGTTTACGTTTAAAGTGTTATTTTCACAGTAAATTCACCTTTGATTTGCGACAGGAGTAATAAAGTTCTTACGTCATGATCAAAAGGAAAAAAGTACCTAATTATGTGGCTCAAATTTCATCATTTTGTATGTAAAACCCGAGCGGTATCCCAATAAACTTCCTGGTCTTTTCGGCCCATAGACCAACCCCCCCCCCCCCACATTCCGCACGGCATCACGTATCGCATTACACCGCGGTACACAAATATTCCGCGCGAGTATTTTCATAACCCGACCGGCTATTTAGGTAATACGTGTTGATCCTCGCTCACTATTGTTTTAAGGGATTCGTTATGGGAGGTAAGCGTTTGTAGCTGTGGCGATGCTTTAGGAATGCATCTGTTGGCTATATCTTTACTTATTATAATGAACAGCGTGTAATTTTAGAAGTCTTACAATGCGTTCAAAAACATGTTTTTCACTAGCTGTTTCCCGTGACTTCGTCTGCTGCATATAAATATTTTGTACTAGCTGTGCTCCGTGACTTCGTTTGCGTGGAACTCGTAAGTTACACAATATACTAAAATAACAGCCACATTTTATTAAAACCCCCTCGTCCCCCGACCCGCCGCGTTGCATTGCTCGCCCGCACTATTACTTCGTTTTCGCTTAACGTTTCTTCTGACTTTTTTCTCTTTGCTCGACTGCTAAGGGTCGTAGCGTGAAGTTAATGAAGTTAAATAGCCTATAACCATCCTCGAGAATTGGGCTACCAAATGTAAAAAGAATTTTTCAAATCCGACTTTTTGTTCATAATTTCAAGGGTTTTAATTTTTTTGCGCGGAACCCTAATTATTTAAAAAAAAATAAAAGTAGCCTTAGTTACCCGCTGTAATATCAGCTATCTGCCAGTGAAAGTCCCGTCAAAATCGGTCCAGCCGTTTTGGAGATTAGCCGGAACAAACTGACAGACAGACACAAAAATGTTAAAAATTACTTTTTTGTTATAAGAATCAATTATACTTTCCTATGCATTTAGTAAAAAGTTGTTATTTTGTCATTACATACAGACACTTCAATTTTATTTATTTGTATGTATTTGTACGTACAGATTAATTTTTCGTTCCCGTTAGAATTCGAATTCTCTTGGTAGGTTAATGGAACGAAGTTCTTCAAACGCGGCTTGTGGTAGGAGTAAACTGGCCGAAATTGTGACGTAACGAAAAAGCGCTATGCCGCCAGTTTCAAGTGTCAAAAGTTTTGTTTAATCAGAAACAAACACTTTTGACACTTGTTACTTGAGATCATACTAGCTAGATAGCTCTGTATTAATCTATACAAATAAATAAAATTGAAGTGTCTGTTTGTAATGTCAAAATAACAACTTTTTACTAAATGCAGAAGAAAGTATAGACGGTACTTATAACAAAAAAGCAATTTTTAACATTTTTGTCTGTCTGTCTGTGTCTGTTTATTCCGGCTAATCTTAGAAACGGCTGGACAAAAAAATTAAAACCCTTGAAATTATGAACAAAAAGTCAGATTTGAAGAATTCTTTTTGCATTTGGTAGCCCAGTTCTCGAGGATAGTTATAGGCTATTTAACATCATGCTACGACCCTTAGGAGCCGAGCAAAAATAAAAAAAAAAACAGAAAGAACACTAAGCGAAAACGAAGTAATAGCGCGGGCAGGCGATTCAACGCGACGGTTGGCGACGGGTCGGGGGAGGAGGGAATTTTATTAACATGTGGCTGTTATTTTCGTATATTGTGTATCTTACGACATCCACGCGAACGAAGTCGCGGGGCACAGCTAGTACATAATATACAGCGATAGTAACTTCGTGCCAAGCGGGTGTCACACGACACCTCGCGACTTTTTGCATTGTCTTTGTTACTTGAATCATCTATCCCTGCCCTAGCGAAACTAAAATAATTGAAAAATCTTCCTAAGATTTTCTTTAATCCCTTGTTGTTTACAGTTTTACAGTAAGAGCTATAAATTATAGCGCAGGAGTCTTGAGAACAAAATTCATAAGTATCCACCACACAGGAACACAGATTATTTAATACATAATCCAGTGGAGCGCCATCATCTACGTCATAAAACTATTTTTGCAAGGCGTTTATTTTGCTATTTAGGTGAATAAGGTGTTACATATCTTTAGTCTCTCACAAAGAATAAATGCAAACAGAGGCTAACTGACTGGCTACTAACATTAAACTATAATGATACTGAAAACATCCATAAAATGACCTAAACACACAATCACACACTCTCTCACACCCACAAAATCAGCCATACTACACATCTACTAACATTTGTCTCGCATACTAACCTATATCTTAATCATAATACAAAAAATTATAAAATGTCGTATGATTCCTTACTACATTCTGTTAGCGCGCTTAATACATAATTTATAAATGAAAATGTAAAGGGGTCCTGGTGTCCTGAAACACAGGCCATGAGCCGAGCTTAGGCACCAGTCTCCTACAATATATAAGTATATAAATGAATGGTGTATCATTGTCGAAACTGATCAATGTAAAATATTTATGTATATTGTGGTGAGAGAAAAAAAGTTGATTGATTGATTGATTTATAATAGCTATTTACGTCTGGGCGTCTAAAATTAAATGAATTAGGTACGTTTTATATACGCAAAGGAATTTAATTTCATTGATACTTTTGTATATAAAATGTTTAGTAGGTATTATTAACCGACTTCTTTACTGAAATGTTCCTACCAGTTGGTATAATAAATTAGATGATGCTACAGGGATTATTATTATAAATCGACTACGTTATGTATAGTTTATTTACTCAATCAATTAATTCAGTCTGCTATAGTCCATAGCTACTCATAATTGCGTGTCTGTTTACAAGAAAGATTGTTGCAGATGCACACAATGACAATTCCCACAAAGTAATTTAAACCAATTGTTCAGTAACACAAACAGTAGAGATTATATTAGTGAATCCATTTAGTGATAATGAGACCCATTTGGCATGCGCGAACATTTTTTATTATAAACGCATTCTGAACGACGCAATAACCGTCAGCATTTCAATTAATGCTTCGAAATCTGCACTTGTGTGCAAATCACCGTACTAAGAGATTATTCGACACTAAAATTTTAATCGTTTGCGATCCAATGCACCGTGCCTGCAATATTACGACCGAGTACTCTAAAGGAAAAACGCAATGAAACGTAGATTGGATGAATAAATCTTTCCGATCGATCGTCTTGGTCCTAGATTCCGGATGCACTTAAATTCGGTTAATCTAATTCTAAAGCGTCTAATGTCTTCTGCTGTCTGAATGTCTTGTGTTGTGTTGTGTTGCGTTGCGAAAGTGTCTATTTTTAAATATCAGTTGTAATTTATGTCGTGTAAATATAACGCCGACGCTCTTGGCCCACACCAGATCGTTGGAATACGTAAAACAAGGAATGTTCTTTTAGCTTTATGATCATCAATTTATCCATGTTAAACAAACAGTATTTCCGTCTCTTAAGGTTACCCTAGTCAGTCATTGTCCATACTGACGCCGTATGGAGTTTACTCCACTGTTTGACAGTGTACATTAAAAATTATATCTACTTGTCACGTCAGTATCTAGCCCTGTACGGGGAAACAGAATTAAAAATAAAATGGTTTGAAAGTTATGAGCCTCGGAACTTCCATATTTCAACACTAATATTAACGTATCTTTGGGCGTAAATAAATAACTCTTGTAGTATGAAAACTGCAAAATTGTTACCGTAAAGGGATAGAAAATATATTCAAAAATTGAAGTAACTTTACTTTACTTTACTTTACTTCTACTTATTTGAAATAAATATATTCAGAAGCTTTTTCATAATATCTATACGCCCAAAGGTCTGTTCATGAAATTTTACGTGCCAATTTTCGTTATAAATCATCGTCTATTTAAAAAAAAAAAATTAAATAAAACTAAATAAATAAACTAACTAGCATGCATATGCATATTATCCACGCCCACCAACGAGTTCGAGCCGTCGTCGACTAGTGCAACCTTAAGTTCTTATTTTACTTAACGGTAAGGACCTCGTTGCTTGTTGACTTTTTTTTGCTCTTACGTATTAAGTCGGAGATTTTTCATGCACTGTTGCTATGCAATTCTCCATAGCTAGCTACTGGTGGATATTCTATAATTATATAGTACTATTCCAAAAGTATGTCCGACTGTTTATTTAGGCTTCGTTTTTAACCGATTTCAAAAAAGAAGGAGGTTTTATGTTCGCCTGTATGTATTTTTTTAAATGTATGTTTATTGATATTTTCGTCAATTGTGAACCGATATTAAAAAATCTGTTTTCATTTGGTAGAGGAAACTTGCGCGGGGTGGAAGGAGCCTTTAATAAAAAGCTGTTATTTTGACATTACAAACAGACACTTCAATTTTATTTATTTGTATAGATAAATTAAAAATTTAAAAAATCCCCGACACAAATCTATCTACCTATTCATTGAAACCATTCCAATGAGCTCAAACATGATACCTGTGCTGTAAGTTAGTGAGGGAGTTGGGTGTCCTGCAAATTCCAGGTGATGCTGCAGCATCAGTTCAAGGTTACTGTGTGTTATTCTAATATCATTGAAGTAACAGAATACCAAATTTTGACTCGATCAGACCTGTGGAAGATGTTCACATTCATTCATAAACTAGAAAAGATTTAGATTTTTATAGAAAAGTTCATATTCAACCTCAGGAAATATGACCATGTGTCGAGCTATAGGTCTAAGCTCAAATGGATGTCCATTCGCCAGAGAAGAAGGTTGCGTGCTTTGAAAGTTTGCGTGCTTTGACCACTTTTCTCCCTTCTCAACTCACCCACTCCTCCTTCTTATCTAGTGTCTCACTTCCAATATCTATGTTCTTCATACGCTAAGAATCTGCGTTCTTCTAACAATCTTCTCCTACTCTGCCCTTCTCATACTTCTGACTTTGATCATTCTTCACGGTTCATATTCAGTCCATTCTTCTTTGGAATGCGCTACCTCTTGATATCAGGATGGCCACCAGTTGATATGCATTTAAGCGGAGATGCGGAGTTATTTTCAAAATAAATAGCGTTGAGTCATCTCAAAACCTCTCTCTCTTGAATTTGTCTATATATATATAATATAGGTATATATTATAGTAAATATGTATGTATGGGTATTATAAGTTTATAACTTATTTATGTACTTGTGTACCTATTCTATTTGTACCTAATTCATTATTATATATTTTTAATAGTTTTTTTTTTAGCATTGTTCCTTTCTAACAGAGCACCTGCCATCTAATCTTTTCACCACCCTTGGTTGACTGGTAGAGAATGCCTAAGGCATTAAGTCCGCCTTTGTGCTTTTTTAAGTGTGAAGAGTTTAAATAAATAAATAAAAGAGCTGATAATCTTCAAACGGCTGAATAGATTTTCTTGAATCATAGCTAAGAACACCCTCGATCAAGTCACTTTTTAAACAAAACAAAAAAAAACTAAATCGGTTTAGTCGTTTGGGAGCTACGATGCTACAGACAGATACACAGATACACACGTTAAACTTATAACACCTCTCTTTCCGTCGGGGGTTAAAAATCCTATAGAAAAAGGATGTTCAGTCGTTCCCGAATTTGAAAATATGGGAGTTTTTTTTACAATTTTTCTTTCCGTAAGAAACCTAATTCGGACTATTACAAACATTTTTAATGAATAATAACCAAATCGGTCCAGACGTTCTCAAGTATAGATTTTAAATATTCATAAAGAAGTTTCCTAGGGCTGTCATAGACAACTTAGCAACGTGCAAGCGTGGGACCTTGTAGAGAGTTACGTGTTAGGTTCCAAGGTTTAAGGACCGTAATAAAAATAAGGTTTCCTTGAGAAAAATAAAATTCTCGTGAAGGCTATAAAACGCCCACTACACTTAGGAGAAACTTGAGAGGTGCTAGTGAGAGTATGCTTTGGACTTTAATGCTTCATCGACACATAGATACGGTAAGATGCATACTTTTGGTTAAAAAACAATTCAGGATTTCCGGTGTACCTACTTTAATCTCGCCATTGTTGCGGGATATCGATGCGCAACCTATTACCAAGGATTCAGTACATGATTCGGGATCCCATTGCGTTGAATTTTTTTTCATCGGTTATTAAAAAAAAATTGTTGTTCCATACATTTTGACCGCGTCGGCACTTATGTAGGGAACAGCAGATTATTTATTTTAATAGCCGACGAATAATTTCAACGCAGGGGTCCAGTGGCCACGGCACAGGCAACTGAAGGAACACGGGTGGGTCTTGATTTTCCATCAAAAAAAAGGGGTCCAGATTCATGTACTGAATCTATGATAACAGCTTGTGCGCCGATGTCCCTGCCAGCCTGTATTACAACTCGGTACCTCTTAGAGTGTTGTCGAGACATTGCCCAATTGTATCATAATTTTAAATGTTCAGAGATGGCGATAGTGCATTATCGTGGCAGTAACTTTTGTGGACCCTGATGGTACTAAAAAACCAGCCAAAAGCAAGGTGGACTCGCACAGGTAGGGTTCCGTATCCCCGTACAATATCGAACACTACATATTAAAAAAATACTTTATTTAAAAGACACGTTTCGTGTATTTTGGTACTGTCTTTAATTTTTAACTTTATTTTATTTTTATGATTTGTTGCTATAGTGGTAATAGAAATACACAATCTGTGAAAATTTCAACTACGTATTATGGTTCATGAGATACAGCCCGCTGACAGACAGACGGACGGTCAGCGGAGGCTTAGTAATAGGGTTTCGTTTGGTACCCTTCGAGTACGGAACCCTAAAAACTAGTGAAGTTTGTTTTAGTATGTCCAAAAGCTTTGTTTTTCACTACATCTTCTTCCTTAGATTCATCTCACACACAATGCTTGACATTGCAGCTAAAATATTACAATATTTAAAAAGAGGTGTAAAAATAAAATGTAAAAATACTCGATTGTTAACTTTTGAATGTCATTTATTTTAGAAATAAAATGCATATATAAATATCCGGTAGCGGTCAGTGTCGTGCTGCATGAAACTTTTGTTGTTTGTTTATTTACGCATCAGGGTTCTTTTAAGAATAGTTTATGTGTTTCATTTAGTTCGATTTTAAACGGTAACGGTTCAATCAATTCATTATTTTGTCGGCAAACGTTTGCTTGATAACTTGGCCGCGATTAACTTGGTTTTTAAGACTGTCTTTCCGATTTCACGGCCAATTACCAAATAGGATTTATTCACAAAAATAACATCAACAATACGGAATTAAAAAAGTAATTTAAGAAAATTAAATCGACTTCAAAAAGAAATTAACTCAAAATTATGAAATAATTTTAATTTCGGAAGTCGGTGTTTTCAGATCTGCATTCTGTGTTTTTTGTCACCGACTTCCGAAACTAAAATTATTTCGTAATATCGAGTTAATTTCTTTTTGAAGTCGATTTATTATTTTAAATTACTTTTTTATTTCGTAATTTTTAGTTTTAAGTAAAAACTGGAATATTTGTTTGTAATAAGTAGTTAATAGTTTTGTTGTAAATATTGCACTAGAATTTGACCAAAGTTTTGAGGTTTTCCCTTTGACAGTAGCTCGTATCAATAAGCCAGGCCGTCACACTTACACGTATTAGTCCATATCTTGAAAACTCCTGAACCGGTTTAGATGAAACTTGCACTGTTCCCTAAGTTGAAGTAAATGTAAGCCAATAAAAAAGTACAATCACATTCCGATCAATAGTTTTGGAAAAATGCGTGGAAAAATATACCAAACATGCAAATAAAATAAAATTTTGTATATTTGATTGGAAGCCCTAATATATTATATCATATGTCAATATATGCAGTTCCTATATTATTACATACATACGTGTTGATTTGATAACCTCCCTTAATTTTTTAAAGTCGGTTAAAATCAGCTTACCAGGTAGGGCAAAACTTGGCTAATTCGTGATATGCAGCTATTCGGTGATAGATAATTGTGTTTTATTACCAAGTTACTACTGACTTGATAAATGTACATTTTTCAATCATTATAGTATTTGCCACATTTTTAGATATAAGTTAGCAAAACTTATTTTGTCTACTATATCACAGTAAATTTAAAAAATAGTCTGATCAATGAATCGAATTTTACAAGTAAAAAACAAAACTATCACCGATTACCCAAGTTTTGCCCTACAGCGAGTTGCTAAATGAAATAAATTATGCCTCAGACAAATAAAAAAGGTTTTTATTGGTCTGTTCTAAGGCTGATGCAAAGAAAAAACACATTCTTGTTTTCAATAAGTAATGAAAAGAAAAACTAGTCAAGTACGTGCTCTTAAAACATCGAAGTATGTACGTACTCGTAATAAATAACATACTTTTTTGTCCATTCGGGACAAAACGTAATTGGTCACAGAGAAATTTATAGACGCTAACGTTCCGATATTGAAACAACACTAGATTAATGAGTTTAATCCGGCGCACCCAAAATTACCAGTCGCTGTGAAAAAACATGAACGAATCCAAGTTGTATGCAACGGGGAAATGGGCAAGCCAGAGCTAAATAGTTAATTGATTAATGTTGGGGACACTAAAGATTTCAGTGATGGTGCTGGAGTCAAAATATTTCTTTTTGTTCTAAAAAACTCATGCATTTTTTGTCGAATCCTTGGTCGATAAGTGCACTGCGTGACGACGAAGTTGACATGCGAAAAACTTGAATACAAAACTTTATGTGCTATCACATACCCACCTGATTTTAGAAGGTACGTGAAATTCCGCTCGCCCCTGTGGACTCCTGTTTGTTCTGTAATTCATGAGAAACTCGTAGCCGTATTGTTTCTTAATGTGTTTGGCCAAATGGCGAGTTTCCAAAATATCGGTAGTAGAGGATACTAAACGCGGCTCCGTCTGTTGGAATCTTGACAATGTCGAACGGTTTCGAATGTTCGCTCGCATTCTAGTCGTATTTTTTAATGGGGAAAGCTAAAATAGAGACGATTTTAATTGGTTTGCTGATTTACTTATTCATACTCATTAGATTCATTGATTATTCTCATTTATACTTGTAGATTTAGATGATGCCAGTTATGAAAGTTATCGTTACCAAAACGAGAATTTTATTGATATGAACATAGAAGAGAGTAGATTATAATAACTTTTCTTCGAAGATCGATACAGTTCTTAAGAATAAATCTATACTAATAATTTTAATAGTTTCTTTTTTAACCGACTTCAAAAAAGGAGGAGGTTATATGTTAATATGTATGTATTTAAAAAAAAACATTCGACATTTTCGTCAATTGTGGACCGATTTTGATTTTTTTTTATTGAGTAGAGAAAACTTGCGCGGTGCCCCCATATAAGTTTATATGGGTATATAAATTTGATTAACTTTGCTTGGGTAGTTTTTGAGTTAGCTTCGATAATACGTATTTAATCCACTCTGTTTATCTTGATGATCATGTTATAATACTTCCTATCACTGTTGTTTACATAGCAAGTAGTAGTATAAGAATTGGTGTGGGGTAGGTACCATAACTAGAAAGAGAACAAGAAAAACTTTTAACAAAAAAAAAAAAAAAACGACTTCCAAAAAAAACTAAGTAAAAATAACATTTTCTCAAACATGCTTGAAAATTCGAGCATTATTTTGACAACCTTTGAGATAAATCGAAAATTCTGTACTGGTCAAATAAATGTACATGCGAGCAGCGGCCGGCAATGTTTGTATGAAAATACATATTATCTGTCGTGTTTAGTGGCCGAATAAATTACTATGAAAACTGTCGTGTAATTTAAAAATGGAACGAACTTTTTACTTCGACACATGGCAACCAAGCAGGTAACTGATCAAAGATTTTATTTAAATTTCGATTTCGCTTGTAAGTAGAGCTTTTTAAAGTAAAAAAGAAACAAATGAATATATTGGCGCGAGAAAAAATTTTTGTTCGTCATTGATTCTGGAATTTATGGATTTTGGAATCTATATATTTAATATGTTCATTCGGCTGCTAAACACGACAGTTATGTATTTTCAGACTAACATTACCGGCCGCTGCTCGCATGTATTTGACCAGTACAGTATTTTCGATTTATCTCGAAGAAGGTTGTCAAAAAAATGCTCGATTTTCCAAGCATGTTTGAGAAAAAAACTAAAATGCAGATCCAAAGACACCGACTTCCGAAATGTTTTTGTTTGAACGCGAATCTCTGGAACTTAACAGTCGGATTTCAAAAAATCTTCTTGCATTTGATAGCCCAACATCACGCTACGACCCTTGGGAACCGAGCAAAGCGAAAATGAAGTAGGTAATAGCGCGGGCGGGCGATGCGCCGAATTAATTAAGATTATTATCATACATTTTAATTTTATAGGGGTATTGGAATTTTATGGATGAATACGAAATTCACGCGAACGAAGTCGCGGAGGAAGAGCTAGTAAAATTATAAGTATTATTGACTTAGAAGTATGGAAGAAAATGACATGTGAAAGTGAAATTGGCATATGAGCAAGAGGATGATGAACTAAGTATTTTTTAAATAAAAAAATTACAGGTATTTTTGAATTATCAGTCGGTTGGTTGGAAACTAGTGAATTAACAGTGACGAACATGGCTAAGTGGTCGAAGTGTGCTGACAGGGCAACCTTCAACCATTCAGCCTAGTCGTAATTTATTCGATACCACTCGATACTTTTCCAGTAAACATCTGGGTTTGTCGCGGTCCGCCGCCGCGCGCCGGCGCAAGGTCAGTGAGTCATCGCCTAATCGGCTCGACTATTTATACAAGGTGTAACATAAATAACGCACAACCTCTTAAGGGGTCATTGTACTCGTCATTATGAACAACTTTTACTATGGGACCAAACCTGAAATCGCAAAAAAAAATCTGCTGTTCCCTACATTTATGCTCGCATAACTCGTCAAAATGTATGGAACAGCAGATTTTTTTTTCGCAATTTCAGGTTTGGTCCCATAGTAAAAGTTGTTCATAATGATGAGTACAATGATCCCTTAAGAGGTTGTGCGTTATTTATGTTACATCTTGTATATATATTGTCTAATAACGATGTGCTTGTTAATTTATAGATTGCCAATTATTTTAATTGTTTCACTTTTGGCATTCATTGTAGGAAATTGATAGCGGTGAAAAAAGATGCGTGAATAGCCGGCGCGATTTGCTACTCTGTAAAAATCTGGAGTGAGCTGTCAATAGTGACGATTCATAACATCAGCTGTCATTCCACCTGATGTTATGGACAGACACTATTGACAGCTCACTTCAAGCTCACTTCACCTAGGTTTTCACGGTGAGATTTTTACCGAACAGATCGGCTGGTTTCAATATTGTTGTTAAGGAATCTTTTAAGGGCCTTGGGTGTCTTTAAATAAAAACGGGTAAAACAAATGTATAAAAATGTTGCCACGATTCTAATGTGTCGAAATGTAATTGTTTGTTCTGTAGTGATTCATTTTCAATTATATAGAAAATCCGTGACATGCATTTTTCGACGCAATGTATTATAAACTACAGCCTTTGTCACGATGTAGAATATGTAGATGAACTCAAACTGAGTAAGTTATTTGGTCTTAAAATAGATATTTTTATAACGTAGCTCGTATGTAGAAATAACATAGTTACATTAGGTACATAATGATTATAATTTTGACCACATCTTACACATCCCCAAAAGTATATAGCCTTTTATTACTATCCGATTTTCATTAGCTTTACAGAAGCAAGTTTAAATTATTAAAACTACAAAGTGTGAGTTAGCAATTCATAGTAAAACGGTGTCTAGAAAAAACGTATTCTTTGTTTAAACAATATCTATAAATTGAACAGATACAAAGAACCAATCAAATCACAGATCAGATATTTTATCTAAATTTGTAAAAAACAGGTGTCTTTTTTTACAAATTTAGATTATTAAGTAATAATTTACGCACAAGGTTCATACTTTTATTGAATAACTAAATAGCAAATAATTCAATCACCAATTTCAGCACGACCGCTGCATTGTAACGCAAGATATTATAAAACTTCATAAAGCTCGGTGTTGCAAGCGTTAGATTTATAATTATTTTTAGCCGTCGCCGGATGCTGCCGGCTAAAATTAGCACAAATAGGTATGTGTGTTAGTGAGTCTGTTGGTCTATGTGGACATTCCTGGAATGTTTTAATCTGGTCGGTTTAAAAACATACTTTTATATTGAACTAGTAAACGATAAATGATTTTATTTCTGTAAGTAGGTTTATACAAACACTTTTACACGTCAAACATTTTTTTTTAAACTAGATGAGGCCGGCGTTTCCTATCTGACTACTCTGAGAAGAAAGGCCGAAACAAACTCAGAGGTCACAGTCTCTTTTAAAGTCCAGACATAATCTTGGTCAGATCATGTGAAGACCATGTAGGTTGGTGTCTGAAATGGTCTTTTGAGGAAAGAACCACACAGATTGAGTGGACCTGTCCAGTCAGTGCAAGCATCTGTCAGTAATCATACAGCTCAACATAAAAGTTAAGGAGCTCAACGATTACTTGGAAGTTATTGCATAGTACTACATAAATGGATACTTCAGATACTTCATAATCTAAGATTCTATGAATTTTGAGATTTTGTGTAGAAAATTAAAATTAAACGTGATTGAAGAAAACAAAACAATCACATGAAATGACGATTGAGATGATGATGATATTTTTCCAATAAACCATATTCATTTAAAAAAAAATAAGGCATTTCAGAATGTTTGGTCCTCCAAAAATTTTTTGGTCCTTCGAGCCGGATGTTAGGATATTTTTATTATTTATTCATGTTTATTGAATTAACAATATTAGTGGAGTAAGATACATTTCTCTAATGGATTGTTTGGATTTTATTCACCGAGTTAGATTTATTCAGGATGGTAGCGCCACACTTGTTATTCAAACATTACATTTAGAATAATATCAACGAAAAAGGTACATATTTAGTCGGGTTTGTTTGTTTACAGTAATTTTAAAGATCCTTAAATTCATTAAAACAACAAGCAGAGCCTAACAAAATTGCTACAGTAAAAATAATCAATATGGCGTTAGCATATTTTAAAACAGAAACACTTCCACTTCTTACCGGAATTATATTGCGCGATATCGAACCGATTTCCACCTATCTGGCTATTTTAATGCAGCAGTCTTATAGCTATCTGTTAACTGACTTCTTGGTATTCTTGCAGCTTTCATATCTTTTGCTTGGTTGGATGTTTAGTTCAGAAGACCGTTTAACCTTGTCGATACCAGTGAGTGCCTCATCATTATCTGCCAAGCCCTTCCCAACTGTGTTGGGGTCGGCTTCCAGTCTAACCGGATGTAGCTGAATACTAGTATTTTAGATAGAGCGACAATTACTGGGTAACACGATACCCCTTGGTATGACTGGTTGTTAGTTCTGACTACCCGTAATGACTGTCAAAGATCGAAAAGTTTCAGCCGAGGCCAACGGCTTAAGCCGTTGGACCTGCGCCTGATCTCTCTCCGGTCGTGTCGGATTACCGTCCCATCGGACTATGAGAATGAGGGAAGAGGGAGTGCACCTGTGTCTGCGCACAGACGCCTGCACTGTAATATCTGCCGTGCCGATGGCTAGTCTCCACTGAGACTGGCTGCCCTGGCCGAAATTCGGTCTGGAGGAGGACTATTATTAATCAAATGTGATTAATGAATTCGTAGCTCTCCCACAGTATAATAAACTTTATTATATTGTGGCTCTACCCACAAGTTAATAATGATCATGATTTCAGTAAGTTTACTTTCAGGAGCTATGAATTCAGTATAAAATGTTTACATTTAAATAACAGCAGTGGTAGCAAACTCACTGACAACAACTCCCACAAAACTAAAAAGTACCTCGTGTACAAACATTTAGCGTTAACAGAATACAGAAAAATAAAATATTTTTCCGCGGTACCATGAATGTGAAGAGATATTGTCAGCACACATGTCAATTTTTGTGAACCATTCAAACGAAATCGTGTGCAAAAGTTAGTGTTTTAAAAATACGCAACCCGTTGGTTGGGAGAGCCGACAGTTGGGAATATATTTAATGTGTGCCGTAAAACCAGCAACCCGTCAACAATATTATATTTATGGCCGTTGCTGCTAATTTGTGTTTTAACGCATGATGATGTTTTATTATCTACTGAAGGTCATGTTTGTTCGCCAAATGTTAGCTTTCTTGTCTATCATGTTATGGGATTGGAGCAAGGACTGAAGAACAGACAGAGACGTATTTCCTACTGCGGAGTTTTTTGCACCAATTCTTCTTCCCAGCTTAAATATATGAAAGTGGTGAGGAGGTTTGATTTGAAATTAAACTTCTTACATCCTCCAAAGTACGGTGAAAAATACATCTTTTTCTACGTAGACAATTTGGTGACAAGTATTGTGTTCCAATAATAAATAGTCAAAAGTAACAAAATCTAAGATAGATACTTAGATATAATACTCTTTATTACACCATAAAAATTTAGAAATTTTACTTAGGTTGACAATGGGCGGTCTTATCGCTAAAAGCGATCTTTTACAAACAACCTTTACAACTTATAATAGCGCTTTGAAATACTTATATATTGTTGTGCCCTAGCAGGGTCATGTATGATACCTAATATTTGTAACATCTTGTAAACTACATGAATGCAATAAATGATACTGATACTGATACCTTTGGATGGAAAGAAGTCCCAAGACTTCCAAGTCCCAAGTTACATTGTTAACACAATGCAGTATCTATCATTAACATTTTCTAAAAATGTAAAAAAATGTATGTAAAATGTAATTTGTACCTACTTTCTGTGCAAATAAAGAACTATCCTATCCTATCCTATCCTATCCTATCCTATCCTATCCTATCCTATCCTATCCTATCCTATCCTATCCTATCCTATCCTATCCTATCCTATCCTATCCTATCCTATCCTATCCTATCCTATCCTATCCTATCCTATCCTATCCTATCCTATCCTATCCTATCCTATCCTATCCTATCCTATCCTATCCTATCCTATCCTATCCTATCCTATCCTATCCTATCCTATCCTATCCTATCCTATCCTATCCTATCCTATCCTATCCTATTCTATCCTATTCTATCCTATTCTATCCTATTCTATCCTATTCTATCCTATTCTATCCTATTCTATCCTATTCTATCCTATTCTATTCTATTCTATCCTATTCTATTCTATTCTATTCTATTCTATTCTATTCTATTCTATTCTATTCTATTCTATTCTATTCTATTCATTAGGTACTTAGATCGTTCTAATAAGATTTTTGTAGAATGAAAGATTATTTGCTTGCAGCTTGAATATGGTTAATTTCACCAAAGTATATTAGACATTTTTAGATTTAATTTAATTTCATGCTCTGAATGTAGACATTCGATTATTAAAGTAAATGTACTTTTGTTGTATCTATTGTTATTGCGTAACAATGTCTTTATAAACTTGGCTACTTTTTACCGAACTGCTGATAATATTTCATAACTTTTACCTGACACTAACACCCCCAAAGGTTCAAAAAAACTTCGCTGAAATTTTCGTTGATTTGGAAACATTTAAGATATGGGTGTAATGCCAAAGTTGTAACTACTTATTAAAATAGAAAACACCAATTTCTGCTTTTACTAGATACTATAAAAATCTGCAGTATTATGATTCTCATAGACGATAGGGTCTCGAAGTGGCTGACGAGATAAACAACGTCCGAAGCTATCTTGCCCTCGTCCTATTGTCATACCAACGTTACGCATATTAAGTCACCTCGTCAATTTATTATTTTTTCCTACCAATCATTACCTTGACTTAACTCGACTAATGGAAGCCGGTGAAAAGGTCGCGACCGTGGACTTACCGTGCGAAATTACCTGCGCCAGACATTTAGCAATAATTTGAATTTGGAACAGTTAGCTGCGCCGGCGCAGGCGGCTAAGTCTGTGCTTGAAGCAGGTGGAGTTTACCAGGCATCATGGTTGCAGTGACAGCTGGGCTGCTGTTGTTGTGTCTTGTCGGGGTTGTGGGTGAGTGATAATCTTGTTACTTGTTATATGTGTTATGAAGATGGCTTTTTCTTTTTGCGTGGTTCAATGTGGATGACTTATTCTTTTTCACCTAAATTGACATATTTTTGTTGGTTAAAAACTTTTTTATTTGGTTTTCGAAAATTAGTTTTCGTTTATTATTTTAAGTTCTCTAACATTTATTTTAATTTTAAGTACATTTGTCAAGAACTTTCATGCAGCTTCAAAGTGTACACTATTTGCAGACCTCCAAGAAGCGGTAGACGCAGAATGTTGTGCAAACGCAGTAGCAGACGATGCTCTAGAGCAGGATACTCAACAGGAACTGGATGTAGACCTAGAAGAAGCTTGTCCAGAACTGAGCGGTCAGATCATTGGAGGTAGACCGACGTCTGTGAACAGACATCCGTATCAAGTGTCCATGGTGCTAAATGGGAACTCCTTCTGTGGAGGGTTCATCATCAGCAGGGACTATGTGTTGACTGCCGCTCATTGTGTACAGAAGTAAGTTCATAATGTAATATTTTTTATTTGCATCGTTGACACCGTTGACAGTTCTAACATCAATAAGTTGCAGTAGTCATCAGAATAAAAATAAATGTAGGTACCTTCTTACTCCAATATTAACAGAAAGTAAATCTGTTGTAAAAATTTTACCTCTTCCTTAATTGAATAGCCCTATAGATCTACAGACATTGAATGTAAAAGCCCATAAATTTTACGGTCAGCTTCTGAATCCAAATTATTCGGGGAGGAAAAATCAAACAGGAATTTAATGCGACCATAAATGGGGCTTTGTTGACGTTCCATTTTATCAGTAATCATAAAAATAGTTATACTTTTTACTAGGCGTAGTAAATTTGGAGATATTGTTCTCAGACTACACCATTTTGGGCTCCTCGGTGTCAAGGTCATTCTCGTAACGTTTCTTAACTTTACGACTTTAGTAATAATAAAACTGTGACCAGAGGATCGGGACGTAGGGTTTATGGTCTTCTTTAGCATTGTTGCTTATCACTTCGAGGGTTCCGTTAAATATATATAGGCCGAGGAAAATTATTTATGCGCAGAAATATTTCGCCGAAGGAAGGACGTTTCATTTCCATAGTGCGAAGCGCGGTACTAAATTCTTAATGCTGATTTGCAAGTCTTCCATCATTTTCTCAGTATCTTTTGGGTTTCATTATTTTTAATGAGCTAATTTGTCAGTCTTCTTTAGTTATTATTTTCTCTTTGAAGACTCTTAGTTTTCCAAATGAAAAGCTCAGCTTTTACGTATATTAAAAGTAGAATTTGAGAGCGTAGCGCTCATTGTATGTGAGACAAACTATATCTCTTAAGAAATACATATTGTTCTCTAAAACATCATTTGAAACTAACCTCATCTACTAGGGCCCTAATAATACCGTCCAAAGCAAATAGTGTGTATAATCGTGGTCGTTACAGCCGTGACCCGCTGGTTTTTATGTGCGTGAATATTTTATGAAGCACAGTGTAACATGGGCTCAAGTGCCCTCCGCTTCCACTGCGAATGTTTTGCTCGAGTGGTTCTTCACGAGTTTACGATGCAATGCTCGTCCGTCGGATATTCATGGAGTTGGAGAGTTTATTTTTGGTTTGATGGAGAGCATGGTTGAATGAGTCTTGTAGAGCAATCAGATCAGTATGTAAGCTTGAAGTAGTTTGTAAAGACGATTCCTATATTCTCTTATTAAGCCATGTATAACTTACAACATTTTAAAACATCTATTTTTAATAAATTGTTGATCGAATGCTCGCTCTGTTTCTTTGAAAGCTAGACAAAAAAGGCACACAACCTTGCAGTTATTGTTTTTAAATTTCCCAGAAATTGTTCGGCAATCATCAGTACCTACAGCTAGATTGCTAGATCTTAATTATGTTTACGAAACAAGTCTATTAGCGCTGACTTTATTTTTTTTTTTGAGATCGGTTTGCTCTTGACTCTAGACTAGGTCAGAGGTGACAGAGACAAAGTCGACGATGGGGCGAGCTTACCCAGAAGAAGCCTGTTCACTCTCACTTTGAAGAGATCGGGGTTGTATGCGTTTGGAAACATAGACGCAGGTAGAGAGTTCCACTCCTTTGCTGAGCGCATCACAAAAGACATTTGGAAACGCTAAGTGCGAATTGGATTTTTTAAAGATTTCTTTAATCCTGTTTTATTGGGTTTCTGCACCGCAGCCTTCGTTGCAACTGTTTTAAGATTATTTATTAACCTGAAACTTACACAGATCTATCGCTAGTTAACTCTTAGTTTCCGGTCATGTACTTGACAGCTTGTCAGTAGCAGTTCAAGCAGCCAATTGAACGTAACGTGGTATGTTTTAGTCGTTGTAGGCATATATATTTGTGTAGTTGGTACATAACTTGGCCCGGACGTCCGAATGGTGGAGACAGCGGATATAAATAGCTACGTAGTAAAATATTAAATATTGTTAGTAGAAACGAAGGTAGAAACCAATTTGCATACATACATACATATTTTAACATACGTAGCCTTATCGCATAATACGTAAAATCTGGAATACGCATGCGATGTAATAGCACAAAAGTATGTCAATTGCGAGCAGATGCTACCTATAAGCACACAATTAGCTCATGTATACGAAAAAAGTGTGATTATCTAACACACACGGAGAGCATGCTATATGCTATATAAATAAGCATGCTTTTTAATAGCATGTATTATTCAGCCTTAGGGATCTACGAAACAACATTTATCACCCTTAATCACTCTCGTGTATATCTAGCATTTATTGCTTTAATAATTGAGTACCGATACTGTAACAATTATATGTGTGTAGCTTTACTTGTCTGTAATGCTGTATCTGCCTTATTTTAGCACATCACCCAGAGCTATTCGACTGCGTGTGGGCAGTACTCGTCGTGACTCCGGCGGCAGGATAGTGAGAGTCTCCAACGTGACGGTACATCCTCAGTACGGTCGGCCACAGTTCGACAATGACATAGCCGCGTTGAGGCTGGCCGGGCCACTGAACTTCAACGATAACATACGGGCTATTAGACTGCCACAGCGGGGACAAGCGGTACCACTTGTAAGGCTTACTGTGACGGGCTGGGGTCTTACTGCTGTGAGTATAGGAACTGTATTTTGTGAACACGGCTCATGTAGGAGTTCATGGTCAGATGGTGATTACTCACAAATGTTTGCATATAACAACTCGCGGATCTCAAGACCGTATAGGAACATTTTTTGAACAAAGGACATGAACTGTTTTGAAGCGTTAATTCTGGAAAATCTTTATCAACGTATTCTTTGTTTGCAGGGCAATGGCTTCTCCTTTTTTCACAAATCTCTTTTCTTAAGTTCTAACGTGAGTCAGTTCTACCGGCACTCCGCCATCTTCGCCTTGAGATAATATTTTTTTTACTTGTCTATCCCATAGGTAGGTGGGCGTCGAATCCCGCGCATCATGATGGAAGCAAACGTGCCGGTAGTACCGCACTGGCTCTGCCGCCTGTCGTACGGGGACTCTCTGACTAGCCACATGTTCTGTGGGGGACATTTCCTCATCGGAGGCGTGTCGTCTTGTCAGGTCAGTGGCGAAAAAGCGTATAAGATATGAAATATCGACATGTGCTAAATCTATTTTGAACAGATTTATAAAAGCAAGCCTTTGCCATTGCCAAGCTATTGGCAAGCCTTTTTGTTTTAGTAGTAAAGCTCTTTACAACAAAGCTTTTGTATTGCCTTATCTATAACTCACTTATCTATTTCACTCATTTATCTACAACAATTTCAGGGCGACTCCGGAGGACCTGCGGTGTTCCGCAACACAGCATTTGGCGTCGTCTCGTTCGCTAGAGGATGCGCATTACCGCTATCACCGACCGTCTTCACGAACATAGCCTCACTCAGAAATTGGATCACAGACAACACCGGAGTTTAACCCAAATTCAACCCTATCCTGAACCATGTAGATTTTAAATTACAACGACACTGTGATAGATAAATGTATGTAGAATCCAGCAGAGCTTAAGTTATCCTGGTTACTTAGTGCTTGCGTTATCCTGGCTTGGAGCCAGCTTTTCGATTACTACGAAATATTGTTTTTGTAATTTTGTACCCTCGATTAAGTTAGTGTACTGTAGCATTGAGGCTTCTTGTTCTTGTTCCAAGTTCTCATTGCATGTATTTTGTATTAGGATCATATTGATATGAGTTCCTCTTCAAAATAAATGAATTGGGAGCTATCCTATTTCATTGTGCGTCGTAGACCATTTAGGTTAAATAGTTATCTTAGGCTCTGCCTAGACTATATAAGTGTTATGTTTTGTTTATTTTTGTAAAAGACAGTTTTAAAATAAAGTTTTATAAACAATGTTGTTTTCTTTGTAACTTGTATTTCGAACGTATTAATTATTGTTAAATACTTACACCAAATAATAAATATACCTAAGTTACAAACACTGTTTTTACGAAGTCAAAGATCGGTTCTGGAGTTCATGCATGACAGTGCTCTATGAGAGCATAGACCTAGACGATACTGGTAACTTCGACGAATAATTATAAGTGTGTTCAAAAAGGCAGCCCCTCAAATGCTACATCCATGGCATTTTCAAAATTTGACATGTAAAGCAAATTCTAAACCATCACATTTCGCTTCCAGGTATACGAGATGTTCTTAATCGGGTACCAATTCAAAGTGCTGTCCCCAATCTTCACCATCCATTGGGGGCTGCAAGCCAGAAGAAACCGCCCCCTCTGGCGGGAGAAACAGAACGAAAAGAACAGAAAACATTTCGAAACATTCAAGAGGGAACTTTTCGCGAGGTACAGGAAAGATCCCTTGCATTTGCTTAAAAGACCTCCGCCAGGAAAGAAGACCTAGGCATCGCGAGGCCGTGCCTTTGCCGCCGGCCTCGGATTCTTTACAGTTATAGCGGCTTCTTGGCTCTTCTGACGTAAGAGAAGAAGAGATGAATTTTGACTGTTGTGTAGGCTTGTGTCTGTTTAATGTTGGGATCTTCTGAAAAACAGAAGATGTGAATGTTGAAAGGATGTTCAGTGTTGTAAAGTGTTGTGTGATTGGAATGAAGTTTTTCAACTTCTGGTACTAAAGTTCGAGTGATTTTGTAAAGTGTCGTGTTTCTACATGATTTTGTAAAATTCCTCAGTCTATCTATATTATATAACTTATGATGTATGTATACCTACTTGTAGTACTTAAGCTTAACCTTTTTAGTTACATGTTCCTATATGTAGATACCCAGAAGTACGTGAAATCATGATAGTATGAAATTTTATATTATTAATCTGTATATAATTTACAATATACAAATAAATATATTTATAGTATCTTTGTATATATGTGTATCACAATAGTTATAATATAATAGGCATCTATTACTGTTGTATATTCTGTTGTAATTAATTTATAATTATGTAGATCTATTCCAAAAAATGTGTTCTATTCTGCAAAGAAATAACTAATACAAAAGTTATCCTGGTCAAAAACTCGATCGTTTGTTTGAAGAAATGATCAAAAATAAGACTGCATGTAGTTACTTCGCAATATTTGTTTGCTGGATAAACCACTTATTCTGTCTAGCTGGTCTCATACAGCACGAAATTCTCTCTAAATTCATAATCGGAATTACCACAAATTTTGATTTTGTCGGCTTATGATTTACATAATTGTAACGGAATTTAGATGACAAGTTCCGGCTGTAAACAGCCTGATAGTGCTGCGCTTAGATACCTTGACGCCTCGAAATGAGAAACAAAATGGTGTTTGTGCTCGTTATTGTAATGTAAGCATGTGATGCCAGTAACTGCTTCTAGATTTTTGTTGCTTAGCTCGAGGCACAAACTGCTGCAAACAAATTAGTTTGTTTTTGGAAAGAAATATTAGGTCTATTCCATTTACTTAGCTTGTAGTTAATCTTAATCTCATTAGCATTCCTTTTCGTCACTTCTGTCTGAACACGTCCTACTCCTAACTTTGCGAAACATATTTTACTAAAAGTAAACTAAAGAAGGTAGAATTTAATTTTAATTGAGTTTATGAACGACGAAGTTGAGACACTACATTGATCAATAACTGATATAATTTGTAGGTCTTCCAGATGGTGATCCTGCTGTTTTTGTTACTGTTAGAAAAATACCCAATACTTTTTCTTGGCAATAAATAATTAACTTAAAAAATGGTTGGTTGTCTTAAATACTCGTAAAAGCTCTGTTTTGGAACAGGCCTTTGTTTCACATGGAAGACAAGTATGTCAATTTATCTCGAGTCAACTTAATTATTGTGCTAAATGTTATAGTTGTCTAAGCACGAAGTAATGAAGCACAACTTTTGTATATTGTTATTTACGTAGAATGTAGATTGTTAACACAACTTTTGCTATAATTTTTGGTGCCTCGAATTGAGAGATTTTATACTGCCAACTCTTTTATTTGCTTTGTTTTGAGAATCATGTTTTTTTAAACGTGGATGTTTTATCAGTCTCTGGGTAACTCAGACAAGCAAAAGATGGTATTCAATTACATTAATTTTATTTCAATTAACTTTTCACAATATTAAATTAACAAACTTACGAGTCAACTAGCAGTTTCGGTCGACCTCTATCAGCACGCCGTCTGGGATTTACTCTTAGCTTTTCTTTTGACAGCCTCTAGCTTCGACTCTAGCAGGAACTAGGGGATCCCATGGATCGCGGGGCCCTGGGCACTTGCCCAGAGTGGCCAATGGAAAAGACGGCTCTGTGTGACATACCGACTCCACCCACGTAGTAACTCCTTTAGTACTCTTGTTCACCTCAGTGGTCAGATGGTCTTAATCCACAATCTCCGACGTATAGGAACATATTAACCTGTTGTTTTGTTGATGTTAGAAACATTGAACGCAAGAAGGCAAGACAAGAAACTCCATGGACATGGACTCCATGGACTCTTTGAAATTAATTCTGAAAATAGTTAAGAATGGACTCTCAATAGTTTTAATTGGAACAACCAGCTTCTCTCTAGGACCATTCAACAACTGCACATGGAAGCACAGAAACTGTGGTAGAAGTGAGAACTGTTCACTTTTGTTTAGTTTACGTAAATATCAAAGCACCATTTTAGCGACATGTGAATGTGTGATATTGATAGTAAGTCATAAATCCTAAACCACTGAAACGCAGTTGGTATGTACCAACTTAGTATTATTATTTCGTAGTGCTTAATTAGAATAGAGGAATCATCTTTATACACTTGTTTAGGTCTTGTTAAAACTTGAAAATCTTTATTGTTTTTATTACTTCAAATTTTTAGATACCAACAATTGATGTCATGATTTTAAATCATGTTACCTACGATGATCTTAATTTTAACGACTTGTTCGTAATTAAAATGTTAGTTTTAGTTTTGGTAATCAATCAAAATTAATATAACTCGAGAGAGAATATAATTATGTGAACGCGGTATAACTCTTTTGTAAAACCTTTAATTATGTAGTTCAAACCCAGGATAAATACGTGGAAACAAATTTTCAATAAACAATTCTCGAAATCATTGCATTTTTATTGTGCACCTATAATTTTCTAAAACAGCCACCAAGTTAGGTAAATGACTAGAGGTTCACTGCACATTAACTCGCAAGCATGGAAGTGGCCTTCTGATGGCAAGTGGTCACTGCCGTCTTTGGGCATCGCAGAGACGAGGCTGTGATGTCTTGTAATGAGTCTGTAACTACCTGGCGCGGGCGCCCGTACTTACCTCTGGGCAACGCAGAGACGAGGCTGTGATGTCTTGTAGTGTGTCTATAACTACCTGGGCGCGGGACCGGGACCCCATGAACGCAGCTTGGCGGCAAAAATAAGACCTATGGTCGACCTCGTACCTAATTGCACTTTTGACAAAAACTCCCAGTAAATTGGTCAAAGTCAAAGTCAAATCGTTTATTTCAAATAGGCAAATACACACATCAAAAATGTCTACGGATCAAGGTATTTAAAAATATATTTTACTGCCCTATTGAAAGGATGGTGGGCGATAATGGTTGTCAGCCGGTTACAGTACTTCACTTTGTTGTGTTGGATACTGTGCACTCGCTTTAGTTAAGTTGTTTTTTTTTCGATGATTCCATAATTATCGACCCAGAAGCTTGAATAAATCAACATTTTAGTTTTTTATCTCATGGGAAATAAAGTATTAATGAATTAATTTTGATTTATCTATTTAAACATGAATATACCTTATTGCTAATCTAATTTAAACTGACATCTAGTCTAAACTAAACTTAATTTTAAACTGTTTTATACGTGTTACAACCGTAAAACCCTACTTGAACTAACCTAACATTGTCAGAACTGAATAACCCTGGGACAGATTTTGATGTGTCTTGGCCTGAGTAAGGGAAAAAAAATAATCTCTTCAGAACTACAGTGGTTTTAATTGTGGCGGTAGTGGGACCAGCTCCCATAGATTTTTGCCCACCATCCTTAAATAAAAATGTCTATTATGATTGATTAAATAAAATGTTTCCGTATGTGTAGATCGACTGAAGTACTCTTTGCCTTTGCATTAATAAAGACTTAGCGATTTTTGCTTATACAGGGTAGCTGGAATATTGACGCCCAAAAAAAAAATTAGGTCCCTCGTATCGTGAGGTATCCGAATCACCCACATGTAGGTATGTTTCACGACTTCAAAGTTTTCGAGTTATTAATTTTTTTTCTGAATTTTTGAGAATTTTCGACCTGACCAAAAAACAAAAAAAAAAGTAGAATACTGACGAGATTTTTTTTTGCAACTGAATATTCATGAGTAGTACTTTTATGCATAAAATAATCAGCTTCGTGACTGTGATGAAGTTATGAAAATTTTGGTCTAAAATGAAAAAATTACGTTCGGTGAATTATGACAAATTTTCAAAGGACATTGTCCACTTTGTATGGGAATTTGGCTCGGTATGAACAGGCACTTTAAGTATAAACATAATACAGGTTTTACTAATACCAGTAGGAAAGTGAATATTGTAATATGATTGTAATGTTACTTATTTTTTTTTAAATAAAACACATTTTTATTTGTACATTTTGTTATTATTCTGACTCATATTATTTTGTGTAGGAACTGGGCAGATGGATAATATATTACCTTGGTACCTTGCACAGCTTGCACGGAGATTGCCTTCATGCAAGCGACTTCTTATGGTTTAATCGCTTATAGAGCTATGAAGCCTCGTAACGCAACATCATTGCAGTCACTGTACTATTTCGTCGAGCAGTACGACCGAACGATCTTGTCTGCGTGATGCTCGTCCTCTATGTCGCTCTGCCACGTTGCTATTGATAGGATACCGTGCTCAAAGTCGACTTATAACACTCTGCGTAATGCCCCGAGCGATTTCATTGCCACAGCATGTTGCCGAGAGCCAGCTTCCATCATTCCCGCGACTCTGATGATTTCTTCTCGGCTCAAATGACGTCTTCTCTCCATAATAACGTTTTTTTGTATTGATTCTACTCAGAAGTTTGGCAGAAATTTTACTGATTTGACCTCAAACCTGTTGCAGGATTGTATAGGAATACGACTTGACAGAATATTTTCATCTTTTGACTGAAATTCAAAAACTATTTACTCTTTTCAAATGACGAATTTTACTAAAAATTATCCTAATCAGATAAAAACAATATACTTAATTAAAAAAAAACCTGATTTTTAGTAACTAGCAAAAACGTGCTTGATCCCTTTGACTTTTGATGTGTGTAAAAGGCACCTTCGAACGTCAAAAATGAACAAGATAAAAACTTTTTTCCAAAAAAGAAAACAACGAATTTCCAAAAAAATAAAAACATTACAAAGTGCATCTTAGTTTTTTGCTACCGACTTCCAAAATTAAAGTTAAATTTCACTTTGTAGTGGTTTTTTTTGGAAGTTGGTTGTTTTTTTTTGAAAAAATGTTTTTTTTATTTTTCACTGTTTAGTTGGTCAGTTTGTAATTTATTTAAGTTACAATAGCCTAATGTCAACTGCTCATCACCTTTTACACAATATTGCGTTTCCCGATGCAGGGACGTTAATTGTTGAGGAGTTCTCCTGGCATCACTCCATCAGCTCCACTACACCATATGCATTGTAACGAGCATAAATTGCTTAGCAACCATATTAAAGTAATCGAATCACAACCCGTAAAATACTTATTATTGAGTAGTTCCGGTGGCCATCTGTGGTCTTTATTATCAGTTCCACTTCACCAAATGGTGCTTTCCAAGAGCACGAGAGTACGAGTTACTATAAAAAATACCCAAAGCGCTGTCGGTGTGCTTATAATATTTGAAGAGTTCCCTCGCTTTCTCTAGGATCCCATCATCAGATCCTGACCCTGATGACGATGGAACCACCTGGAAAGTATACCCTTTCAGAAAAAAAAAATCCAAATCGGTCCAGCCGTCTTCGAGTAATCGGGGAACACACATAAAAAAGAAAGTTTCCGACGAACTTAGAACTTCCTCCTTCTTTTGAAGGGCGTTAAAAATAACTTTAATTTCTTCCAAAGGCATGGGTTGTCTCGCACACAATTAATAAACTCTGATAATAATTATGTACGTATTCGTGGCTATGAGTTCACAAACCCATTTTTAAGGTTAACAAACCTATTAAAAATACGCACACATCCAACAACTCGCTACCGCTCGCGCTGGCGGCAAAAACTTCCGGCTCGTCTCGGCTCGCCGTCGATGATGAGGATGACACACGGTTTTCGGCGCGAAAAATCAAACATGCTTGACGAGCCACGAGCCGCTCGTGACGATAGTTAAAACCGCGGTTTTGCAGTAATACACGGGCGAGCTTTAGTCGTAAAACCGCGGTATTACTTGCTCGTCGATCAGGGCCTCGTTGATACTATCTAACGTCAGGATGGCTCTTAAGATCTTCAAGTTTTATGACGTGCATGTGATCTTCAACCTTAGTGTGCTACAGAAAGAAGAAGAAAGAAAGAAAATACGTTTATTTGCGGTAAACATGACGCAAAGAAAGAACACGAAGTTGGGGGAAAATGCGCATCACATCTACGCAAAAGCAGCTATTACGAGGTTAATTTTTCATAAGTACTCGTATGGTGGTAGTGTGGTTGTACTTCCACCGACGACGTCCTGCACAGAGTTCAACCACCACAATTTAGTTGTAAATGTATTAATTGAATTTATAAAGCAGTGTTGTTATCTGTCTTCTTGGTGATATGGTTGTGCACCCAGTCGTAGATGAGTGGATAGGAGAGGCGCGTGTAAACCCCGGGGAAGTTGCCTCGGGCGCAACCCAGGCCCCAAGACACCACGCCAATTAGGACGCCTTCGTACACGATGGGGCCGCCACTGTCACCCTGAAATTGAGGAGATATTATTATACTGTTTAAGTTAATTTAATAAATTGGTTTAGTTGATTAATGTTGATTTGATTGGAGTCCATGGTGGTTTTCAATGTTCCTGATGTACCTATGTACTGTCACTACAGTGCGCGTTTTCGGTCATTTGGTTCTTTGAAGTGAACTACATTTAAAGTCGAGTAATCTATTTGCCAGAAACACAGTACATAGGATGTTCATACATTTAAGAATACATGTTCCACCATTAACTGGTGTACAAATATTAGTTACTACAAACACACCAGCACCACACAACCACGGAAATAGATGTCATTACCTGGCAAGCATCGGGAGACGCCTGGCTGAAGGAACCAGCACAAAACATGGAGGTAGGGTCGATGGCCTTCCTGTCCAGTCCGGAGCGACGGCACAGCTTCATGGCAATCGTCTTGATGGTTGAGGACTGCAGGTATGTGGCAGACGGACCTCCTTCCTAGACGCAGATAATTAGGTTAGGCTTAGAAATATAGGTCAGGTTAGTCTCATCGTCAAGGTCTCCCAAGATCGGCCACCGTCTACTTCATCTTATACATAGGGTGTAAGTGCTGATTCTGAAGGTAAGCTAGGGTTCTGGGTTAAAGCGAACTTGCATAGCATAACATAACAATCAGCCTGAATGCTCCCCTCTGGAACACATACCTGTGAGAGGAAGTGGGCCGTAATCTACCACGCTGGCCCAGTGCGGGTTGGTGGATGTCACAATACGTCTTCGAATGTTTGGTTCTAGGACATGCCGGTTTCTCCATGAAGGTTTCCGTCATCGTTTTGAGGGCAAAGGTAAAGAAATAATGAACACAATGTAACGTGCGACCGTAGGGTTGTGTTTGACAACTCGTAAGGCGACTGACTTGCGTACAGTAAAAAAATTTTGGTACATTGTTAAGTGTTTTGTTAGAAGGAATGTTGTAGAATTATCTGTATCAATATTCTTTCAAAACCCATACCTTTAGCTTGCCCCACCCGCTTACAATAGCGGGCTCATTCGCAGGCAGCCTGGCCTCCCTTGCCACGAGCCTGATGGGCAGGACCCTGGCAGAGAACCTCAGCGGCGAGTACAGTCGCACCAGTCCCACGTCATTGGTTTTCGTCTTGCTGACGTAACGAGGGTGGACGTAGCACTCCTTGACGTCGTACATTTCGCCGCCGTGAGTCTTCCATGACGAGCCCAGGCGGACGCTCAGCTCACTCGCTCGAGCTCTGGTGTTGTAGAAAGTTATCTTAGATTGCAGATTTGATTTTGTTCTATTTCCAAGTTTTTACATGTTGTTGATATTATGTGGCCTATGTACTTTAGTAGGGAAAATATTAACCCATTCGATGCCACCGTAGGCACACAGATAAAACAATAAGACGCACACAAGTGCGTTACTGGCATGGAATGGGTTAATAATCTCACAAGACTACCTTTTCCGTCAGCACTTATCAAGCTACCAGTGTATAGTAAAAGTCGCTAAGCTTTAGAAATATTGATACTATCGCATAGTGGTAGTACGAATCTGGATGAATAGACAGACTTGGGAAAAACGATTACGAATCCATTCCACAACCGAATAATAAATCAGACAATAGCTCCATTCAGAACGTTACAGATCTTGAACAAAGCGTGATCTAGCTATGACGTCACGTCCCATAACAATGCAAATAATATAATATTTGTCGCAATAATCGACACCGATCGAGAACAGTGTTGCGAAAACATCGGTTGTCGTAAAAAGGCAACCTTCAGTGAAAACGTAATAATAATTGAAATCGTTCACGCGCCCGCTTAATTTGTAATTAGGCACGAGTTATTGTGTAAACATAGAAATATTGAACAAAATAGGAATTGGAACAGTTTTGTTTGTTCTTGTTATCAATAGGTAAACGCGAATTTCGAGAATTGATAACATTAGAATGATGAAATTCTATGATGATATTGAGTTGAAAGGCGCGTTTATTGGATGAGCATCAAAGAGAAAAAGGCGAATGGCGTGACTAGATAACATAAGAATTTACGAAAATATTTATAGACGTTAAGACATGAAGAACAAACCTGAATTTTCTGTTAGGGTCTAAAATAATAGATACAAACTCCTAAAATAACAATCGATATAAAGTTAGGAAACCGGCCAGATACACATACATACATACATAAACTCACGCCTTCTTCCCACGGGGGTAGGCAGAAACTACAGAACGCCACCTGCTACGATCCTTACATACTCCTTTTGCGTCGTTTACATTTATACATCTGGTCATACACGCACGCCGGTTGCGAGTACTACGCACCTGACCTTTCTGAAGAACATCACCAATAAGATCACTATATGTCTTCCTAAGGCGTCCCCTCCCGGCCAGATATTTCAAAAGAAAGTCAAAATTATAACGACCTATAAACCCATTACGTAAAAGACATAACAAGCAACAAGCATCTCAATCCTAATACGAAGGATATTGAACTGGAACGTGTCCCAACATTTTGCCGGCAACGTATCGCTTTCCAAGTGGGCGACAATAAATTTCTCCGGAGCAATCGTAAAGTCCCCGGAGACCTACTACCTCAGTAACAAACTGTGGCTGCTTTGTTCCATGGCCTCTGGCGATTGCTATTTTGCATCGGAAAAAACTCAGGCCCGCAGCCCCGCTAGGGTATAAATTGAAATTGGCGAAAGGAACGCAATTCGCTAGGGGCGGGCCATAAAAACTGCGCGGTACTGCCTGAATTTATTTCGAGTAGTTCGCGGGTCCTCTGGTTGGCTGGTTTTTGTTGACTGTTTATTGTTTTTGCTTTTATTCTCTCTTGTGTGCTTAGTTTCGGGTTTAAGGTGTATGCTTGTTGGTTGATTAATTCTGCAGTTAAATTATCTTGCAATTTTATTTTGAAAATGTGCGTAACGAAATTGCGGTGTTTTCATTCTTCGATTGCAATGAGTGAAAAATATTGTGGGCGTTATCACTTTTTAATACAATGGCTTATAAATATTTAAAGCAGCATTTTGTTGCGGTCAACTTGATTTAGGAAAGCACAGAACATGACTGTAATAAGGGTGCTTACAAAAAGAAACAGGTTTGCGGTGCAGGCGAGTCTGTGCAGGTCGGTACCGATCGGTGCAGGTATAATATTCCCATGTTATGTGCCCACTTATAAAGAAACAGGTTTAAACTTGTCGGTGCCGATTACTATAATAACCCTGCACCGATCGGTACTGACCTGCACGGGTCTGTCTGTACCGGAAACCTGTTTCTTTATGTAAGCACCCTAATGCATAGTTTATACGTGCCTACTTCGTAAATATTCCTTATTACTTGTCATTTATCTTGTCGTAGTATACTTACATAATGTTAAATGTACCTTGAGCATAAACAATGCTGAATTAGTGCTTAGTATTATTAAAACTGCCAGTAGGTGTTATTACGGTTGACCAATCAGAACAGCCAACATATTTGTCAGCAGATTTATAGATCAGAGATAGGACCAGGCTTCCCAAAACGCTTACTTTTTGGAAGCCTGCTAACTTTTGCATTCATCATCAAAGTAGATATAGCTATATATTTATAAAAAAGTATTTTGGCGCGTGGTTGGAACTAACGTCGCCATCTTGTTTTTAGGGTTCCGTACCTCAAAAGAAAAAACGGAACCCTTGTAGGATCATTTCATTGTCTGTCTGTCTGTCTGTCAATCTGTCATGATCCTTTTTTTCAAGAACGCGTGGAGGTATCAAGTTGAAATTAATATAAAATACGTAAGTCTATGGTCCCTTAGAGCTCTACAAAAATCAAGCTTCTAAGTCAACGCAATACAAAAATACGACCATTTAGCCATGTGACATATTTTGATACTCACAAATAAATCAAAACCTATAGTAATTCCCGTTGACTTAGAGTCATGAAATTTGGCAAGAAGCAGAATCTCACAGCACAAGTAAAGGAAAAATACAGAAAATAGTTAATTTGTAGTTTTTTTTTACAAAAAAATATTTATTTGTGATTACAAATTTACATTTGCAGTTGGAGAATTCACCGTGCATGACGTATATCGATGTATGGGAAAACATGTTTTTCAACTACAAAGTTAAGTTTGTTTTTGAGATTAATTCATCCCGACTACGGAACCCTTCATTGTGCGTGGTCCAAAACGCACTTGCCTGGTTTTGTACGAAAGCAATTTGCACTAAGGTTTACCAACACCGTCCCCGATCAACGTCATTCAAGGGCCAAAAGATCCTTTTAGCAGTGTAAAAATATCTGATGAGTTCTACAGTCCAAAAATACCTCAAAAGACAATGTGCAGCCGTCAGCAACCATACATCGGTGACTACTGAACCCCCACAGATAGGGTAGGTCTTCTCCCTCAGAGAGACTTGCCAGGGCACCGCCGCTATGGAGGTGTTGCGTCCAGACACGATGCGACGCGTTGAACTGGGCATAATCAGCTCTTGTGTTGCAGCTAGAACAGAGTGGCTCACTAGTTTATCTAAAGACACATAGATTTTGTACACCAAGGAGTGGAACTCAGTCGTGGCGGGTTATGATCTCCTTTCAATTTAAGATAAAATATTTATTTGATACATTTTATCCATAAGATTGACTCTTTCGAATGGTAATTTAAATAAAACTAAAAAATATGCTTTTATCACCCACTAAAAATTATAAAATAAATAAATTGACTTGTATTAGTTAAGATTTATGTACCTATGCAGCTTGTCACTTCTTTTATATCCAATAATTAATTCAAAAAGTGTGGAGCGCTTTGTTTAAATTAATTACGCACGCGCACAACTAAAAAGGGCTCCACGGTTTTTGTATTATTCATTGGATATAAAAGAAGTGTAAAATACATGCCAATTTTGTCAATTTAATATTGATGGTACTTCCACTTCAGGGGGCCAACCACCACCTCTTAGGGGAAGCGCTAAGGTAGCCCGCGAAATTCAAAATTTCTTACGATTTTTGCAATTTGCAGCTCAGTGTCTGGGTGAATGTTGATTAAAGTATGATTCGCGACCGTAACAAATATGTATTTACAGAATTATAATCATTAGAATCACTATACATTTCCTTAAGTTAGTATAATCCTGAAATGTTAAGATTTCATGAAACAGTCATTCAATAGAATTACTTAGTCTTAGAGAGTTGTATTGATGACTTTAATTATTATAATTCCATAAATACATATTATTATATTTTAATCAACATACAACCTAATGCTGACCTGCAAATTGCAAAAAACGTAAGAAAATTTGAATTTCGCAGGCTACCCTGGCGCTTTCACCTTAAAGCAGTATTATTGTAATCTTACCTCAGTGTGAGAAAGAGATGGAGCTATACAGGACGTCTAGCTCCATCTCTTTCCAACACTGAGGTAAGATTACAATAATACTGCTTTAAGAGGTGGTGGTCTTGCTCCAGGGCCCGCTTCCTTTCCATCCTTTAAACAAGAATGTTACCTCGTCTTTCTGGTTTTGAATGACTGTCATCTGAAACAAAGCAATAATTGTTTACTACAAGTGTCTAAAAATGTACAGGAGCACACAGAAAGAACGCGCTACTTATTAACGTTCCTTCTGTCTGCTTATTATGATAACATTAAATCTGTTTCTGTACAGAGTCAAACCATTTTTGTCATTGAGTCAGCATTAATTCAATTACGGTACCTAATTCAAGAGTGCTTGGCATTAATGGTTCACTGGGGTCCCACGTCACTCGCAGTAAACGAAGTGTAACCACCGTGGGTCAATACGGTTATGAGCCTTAAGTTTATAAAGATGCCCCATTTTAAACATTATATGCTTTTAATGACGTGATATAGATTTCGTAGATGTACTAGGTACGTAGGTATCAACTGATATGAAACAAAACACAGTCTTAATTATTCTTCCGATTTTGTGGGAATAAAAGTAATTGACCTCATACAGAATCCACATATTGCTCACATTTACCAGATTCAATCAGATAAATAAAACAAAAGACATTTATAAAACCAAGTTATTTTGAAATCCAATATCCCGCTTGTTATCGTTAGCAAAGAGATAAGAAAGTCTAAAAAACAAGAAAAGAACTTCTAAGTAACAAATACTAAAAGTTAAATTAAACATTACTGACATTGTGATCGATTCTCGAACGAACGTTCGTCACTTTTAATTTGTTTCTTCGAATCTTTAACTAACCGTGTCGCGTATTGTAGGCACAATCTACATTTAATAATATAGTTTGCTTAGCTTACCTTCGATTAACTTCGACAGCAGGCAGTTATATAATGTCTTATATTGTTCCCTCACATGAGACTGATTCAAAAAGTCCAATATGTTACTTTTATGCATTTCCGCTTCGCCCGCGAGAACTGTGTAGTCCATGTCTTTCGTGGCACCAATAGGCTTCTCATCCTCCTCGCCAATGATGTCGCGAATATTCACAACAAGCAACAATACAACTTTAAACAACATTGTAGTTTTGTTAGATAGTGAAAACTTTGACTAAATGATAAACTGTTTGCAAAATTAATTTCATTTTCTTTTCTGTGTCAACTTTTATGACATCTTGGTTACAATGTTTACTGGCGGCGACTTGAAATTCTAGGATTCTATTCAGGTTTAAAGAAGTCAAATATAATTATTGTGACAATTATAAAAACAAATGGCCGTGAAATCAAAGAACTTTATGGGATGCATTTTAGTTATGCAATGGCACGAGACGGACGCCTGCTGACAATGGCTGACACAGCGCCGGGGTGAAACTTGTTGCTATTGTGTTTGTGCAGGCGTTTAACAACTTTTCCTCTCTGCTTAACATTATTCGGAGTTAATGATTGCGTCCTCTTGTTGCAGAGAGAGTGGGAGACAGGGCAATTTTTAAAGAAAATTACGGAAAAAAAAGATGCTTCCGTAAGAAGTTTTTTATTCAAAGTTATAGATAAGATTTTTTCAGAGACTGACATTGCTCGGTGTTGTTATTTTTCCTCGTAACTAGTCCCCATAATAGCAAGAGAAATAAAAGACGATCATTAGTTACTGTTACTTTTGTGGTAGTTTTTGATTATGGATATAATGCTTATTCATATTAAAGTTTGAGATCATAATTAATAATAACTTAACCATTTTTTCTTAAAAAAATACACAGTTCAATTTCCTAACGTTCCACCTTCCAACGCTCCAGTGCTGTCAGTGCGTGCGGTATCAAGGAGTACCGCTTTCTTCATCAAGTCCTTGATCCGGCCACCCATTGAGAGTCTCTTGAGATATGCCTGTTTGTTGATTTTATTTTATTAACACTAGCTTTTGCCAGTAACTTCGTTCGTTAGAAACTTTAATCGCCCATTTTCCTTAGTCAGGGGTAAAAGTGTTTCTAAAATCCACTTATTGGCAATGTCTACCTAATATTATGTACTTCTATCTTCAGCGGATAGGTAGACGAACAGTTGGTAGGAAATAATCCTAGTTTAACAATAAGTGATCCCGTTATTAAAGATAGAGATCAGGCTGGTCGCATTTCTCTCAGAATTATCCATAAGGCGTGAAAATCAATAACAGGATCGCTTCAGTTCCTATCGCCAGAAGTAGATCGTAAGCACAAATTCGAAAAGGGGGATTTTCTAAGTTTAAAAGCGCTCTAAACACGTCCCGGGGCGGTGTCCCCATCCTGTGAAACACGTTTTAAGCGGACCGGGTCCCGGGGTTGAAACTGTCCTGGATAAGTTTTGGAAAAATTTCACAGTACGTACGGAGTTTTATCGCAGACGGGTACTGATTAAAAGAATTGCTTATTTTTAAAGAAAAAACTCTTTTTCCTCAATCTTTTCGTTTGACTGGCAGTGACAAGTAAAATCGTGAAACTTTTTCGTTCGCGCGGCGTCACGAAACATCCGAACAGTCTTGCAGATCCTATCAATAAAATTCTAAATATTTCGTTACGGTTAACACAACCAACAATATATTATAAGATAGCAAAGATAGCTTACTATCTTCAACGATTTTTCAAAATCTACCTTCTTACGTAGGTACCTTACCTACCGTTACATTAAGGCTCCTGCAAACGGGCGCGACACGCGACGCGAATCGCACGCGACACAAAGGCACCGCGTGTCGCGCGACGAGCGGTGCCTTTGTGTCGCGCCTGTTTGCAGGAGCCTTTATGTTCTCAGTTTCTGTAACAACGGAGTATTCTATCGACCAATTGATTTCAATCTATTTAAAGACAAAGAACTTTGTCGAGTTGCCTACATATGCGGCATAATGTCAACCAACTACAAGTTTTTAATTCTGGAATACAAAAGAAGGTAATTAGTTAAGTACGGAATAATACAGCTACATCTATTCAACCGGGACATCTCCCAGACTTTCCAAACTTTCCTCACAGATAATAACCGTGGCGCGAATTCTTTTACAGGCTGAAAAGGGCACGTTCATTGTGCGCACTTCACCAAGTGTTCGTGAACCGGTGAAGTGCGCACAATTAACGGTTACTGTACAAGTTTGAAAGTAGGCCTTTGTGGAGCAGACAATACACTTCAATTATATGTAATCTGTGAAATAAATAGCTATAGAATAAGTTATAATAGGGCTTTTGTGTTCGTAATTTTAATGTGGAGTTATCTTTGCATTTATAAAGTTAGTTTGCGAAACTGGATTTGCGATAGCTAGAAGATTTTTGGTTACGGCCACAAAACGGTGGAATTTTTTAGGCTAGACAGTGGCTGTTACTACCGAGATGACGAATTGTACAGAAGTATGGAAGGAAAAGACATGTTGCGCTGACTCCAAATAAGTTGGGCAAGAGTACGCTGGTGGCGGTTAGTAAGGCGGTATTATATTATGGGGATATAAGGAACAGGAAGATATCTATTGAGCTGCACTAACGGTGACCGTCTAGTTAGTTACCAATAGATGGTCAGATATACTCGTACTTACAAAACTATTGCACACATTCTTCATGCAACGGAGGCACGAACTAGCACGAACTAGCACGAACGCGCGACGTCAACGTTACATAAATCCGAACGATTTTTGAATCGAATGAACTTTTTGCGACAATCACAATTAGTATCACCCATTATACAAGGTGTAACATAGTTAACGCACAACCAAATGTAGGGAGCAGCTGATTTTTTTTTTGCGATTTCAGGTTTGGTCCCATAGTAAAAGTTGTTCATAATGATGAGTACAATGACCCCTTAAGAGGTTGTGCGTTAATTATGTTACACTTTGTATATAAATGCAGTCTTGTGTAAATATTATGTGCGGAACGAGTATTTAAAATTTATAAATCGTTCAAATTTACTTCACGTTTACTCCGCGCAATCGTGCTAGACCCACAGATCGTTTTTCTTTTCTTAAAAAAAAAAAAAAAATACTATAAAAGTCTTTTCGCCACACAATCCAAACCGCCTTTCCAAGTTATTTACATTCGGAGTTTGAACAGCGAGTTCAAGCAAATGAATCAACAATTCATTTAGAGCGCGCATTCTATTAATTAGATACATAGTTCCTACTTCGGTTACTGTAACTTTGTTACAAGTCTCAAGCGACGGTGACAATGAGTTACCGAGTAAAGAAGAAAATATCAATTTTGTTTTTAGGGTTCCGTACCTCAAAACGGAAAAAAACGGAACCCTTATAGGACCACTCGTGTGTCTGTTTGTCTGTCCGTCTGTCACAGCCAATTTGCTCCGAATCTAATAGACCGATTAAGTTGAAATTAGCCGGTTTTTGTTTACCGGCGCAAATCCAGATTCTGCGCTATTGAGAACTTTCAACCGGAAAGACTCAACGAGATTGCCTGACTTCTAGGGCTCTCCGTAAAAATCCTGTAAAAAACAAGATAAGTCTTTATTTGCCTTAAACACGGTATAAAGTTGTTGCAGTCTGGTTTCGATATAATGTCCACATGTTTAGCTACACAGAATATTGTATCAGTTGCATGATAAATAATTAAACGAGTTAAAGGTGAACTATAGAACGTTGCAGATACTAAACTATTATTTTATTTTAACTTTGATTAGCGTTAAAACAATGACGTCGAATTACAGACAGTCCGTATAAAAACAAACTATCATAATTTGATAATATCCTTCAGGGGGTCAACCACCACCTCTTAAAGCAGTATTATTTTAATGTTACTTCAGAGTGAGAAAGAGATGGAGCTATACAGGACGCCTAGCTCCATCTCTTTCCCACACTAAAGTAAGATTACAATAATACTGCTTTAAGAGGTGGTGGTCTAGCTCCAGATATGTTATTGTGTGATAAAATTGGTTGGTTTTTAATAATTGATTTGCTACAATGGAAGTAGACATTGTTTTTATTTAGCGTAAACCAGAAGTGGAAAGTAAGTTCTCATGTATCTATTGTTCAGTTCCACTCATGGAAACTACGCATGTGTTAATAAATGATAAATTATTTTATTTCTGTAAGTAGGTTTATACAAACACTTTTACATGTCAAACATTTTTTTTTTACCTAGATGAGGCCGGCGTTTCCTATCTGACTACTCTGAGAAGAAAGGCCGAAACAAACTCAGAGGTCACAGTCTCTTTTAAAATCCAGACATAATTTTGGTCAGATCATGTGAAGACGATGTAGGTTGGTGTCTGAAATGGTCTTTTGAGGAAAGAACCACACAGATTGAGTGGACCTGTCCAGTCAGTGCAAGCATCTGTCAGTAATCGTACAGCTCAACATAAAAGTTAAGGAGCTCAACGATTAATCTTTTTGTTTATCCTACTGAATAGATAGTTTCCTGTTGACAATTTTCCACGGAGCAGTGCAATGTCAATGTAAAAAAAGGAATTAATAAGGTCAACACTATTTTATAAATAAATAACAGACTACTAGGTTTTTTTGAACACTTAAGGCACAGTATAAGCTCGTACACATTTGGCGGGCTGCGTCGCATCGCAACGCATTGCAAAAATCCTCCTGCATCGGTTTAGTACATTTTGTACCCACAGTCACCATTGAGAGCCTTGTTCCACCCGCTGATGTCCGAGTCCTATGTTCTGTGCCTCTATTAAGCCTTACCCTCCTGCTTTATATTACCTATTCCAAGTAATACAGTGGTGTATGAAAATATAGTACCAAAATAGAGAGTAGAATAGAGTATTCTTTAAAGTATATCCTGTATTCCACCTTCGTCCACGATACCACGGTCACCCTCTCCACACAGCGGCAAGCTCCCGCCGGGCAAAAGTTGGGATGTTTTAAAAGGCTGTGAGTTAACAATTTAGTTCTCTGCGGCAGATGAGCCTCGCTTCCGGGCCGCACACGGAGCTATCCGGCTATCCGGTGCTTCTTGCATCTTATAGAAGGGGATAAGCAGATGTTGTATGCGTTTGGTTTTATAGTTTGTAGCGTTGTAAGAACTTTCTTTCTTCGTTGTGTTACGTTGATTTTATGTAAATTCATCTTGTTACGGCATCCTTAACGTGTACGACATAACAAAGTAACTTGTACCACGAGGGTATCAAACCCGGGCATTAGTTAATTATTCAACCACTGCGCCAATCGGTCAGTCAGAGAAGTAAGAATTGAGAACGATAGGTGAAAAAACAGAAAAAAATTAGATAACAAAATCTTTTTTGGAACGAAGTTCCTTAACGCGGCTTTCCGTAGGAGTTGACTGGTAGAAATCGTCACGTAAGAAAAAGAGTTATGCTCCCTGGCCTCCATGTGACTTTTTCTCTTTGTCTCTTTCTATTATATTATATGCGTGTGTGTGTGCGTGCGAATATCGCGTAAGGAACTTCGTTCTGACGGGGGTCCCCGACCGCACACTTGTTTTATTTTTAAATAAAGTATGTCGTACATTGCTTTAATTGGCTTTTTACCAACAGAAACATACGACCATACAAGTCCCTTGGTAAGAAAATCGTGCCCACACAAGTGATTCAAGTGAAGCTAACTTTAACTAGAAAAATAAAAACAATACTCCAACTAAAAAGCGAGGCAACCAATGAGGCGATCATGTAATATTTTATACGCTTATTATTATTGTACGTAATATTTAGTACCCGGAGCCGGCGCCAGATGAGCTCGCGTCCGGCTCGCCTCCGGGACAAATCCCGTGCGACCCGTCGCTGCGCCGCCGCGCCGTGCACGGTGCAGTGACGTAGTTAGACATTTACAGTAGGTCAACGCAGGTAAACTACAGATGGAACAGTGCGGTGTTTCCGAAAGGGTGGATGTGACAACTGTACGTGGTATCTCCGTAAGAAAGGGCGAGACCAAAGAAGAAAACACTTGATGTGGCGCGATGTGTTAATAGGTAACCAGATTATGTTTTTTTTAAACTACTTTTACTGAGTAACATCGAGGAGGATAGTCAACATGGTAATGAAATGTATTAATGTATTAAAAACCAGATTGTAATATTTTCCTAGTACCTATAATATCTCCATTTGATTTTGTAATCTGGTGTAAATTCTAAATTTTATATGTGTGTATTCCTGAAATAAAAATGATTTTGTTTGATTTTAGGAGGGCAGACTGGGTAAAGTGAATGCAACTTGAAGTATATTAAAAACTGAGTGTACGTGTGTGCTCTATTTACCTCATGACTTAATTTAAATTACTGTGCTACTGTAAATGCTGTGCTGTGGTGCTAGAATTGAGCTTTTCCGTGGATTTTTTTCCATGGCTTTCACTGAGTCGCCGTTGTGGCTATTGTTTTATTTTGTTCCTAACGTTTTATATCATAAATGATGCATAGTAGTAGTGGAACTTTTTTAATTTTACACTAGCTTACCTGACCCATTTATTTTGGTATGTAGGTAAGTTTCTTATATAAAATTATGTGGATTTTATGAGCATGAAGTGAAATTAATTAAAAACGAATCGTATAAAATAGTATTGGGCCTCAACATGAATCAAAGTTTCTTTTCGCGAAACTAATTAGCTAAACTAATTGTCGTTTCGTTTGTATGAATCTAAATGATTAAATAAAATACCAGGAAAACCCAATTTTCCTCATCTATTTCAGAACTTTTACGAGTAGAGAACGAAGAAGATCGATAAAAAGTATAGGTAGGTGCAATGAAAAGCCACTGAAAATAAGATAACCTACATTATACATACGTCGTATATACATTGTAGCCTAGACCTTTACAATGATTAGCCATTTAAATTATCTATTTTATCTATACATAATACAATTACTTGTCCTAACTGATTCAACGCAGAGCCTAAACGCTGGGGCTACCGAAATTTTGGCAGTAGATGCCTTTTATGTTGTAAGCATCCACTGAGGAAGGATTTTTGGAAATTTGACCTTTAAGGGGGTGAAAAGGGGGGCTTTTGTTTGTATGGAAAATCTGGTTAATAAACTTGAAACTTAGTACGAATACTTACACATACATAAACTCGCGCCTTGTTCCCATAAGGGTAGGCAGAAACTACAGAAGTCACCTGCTACGATCCTTGCATACTACTTTTGCCTCGTTTACATTCATACATCTGGTCATACAAGCACGCCGGTTGCGAGTACTACGCACCTGACCTTTCTGAAGAACATCACCAATAAGATCACTATATGTCTTCCTACGGCGTTCCCTAGGGCGACGAATACTTATCTAAGTAAATTATTGTAATTTTTAGTTTTTCTGAACTACCCCCGAAAGGGGCATTGGAGGGTGTCAAAGTTTGTATGGGAGAATTTTAACGCGCGTTCTGAATAACTCGAAACTCAGTATTTATACTTAAGATCGAAAATAAAGAATGACGTGTATCAGGGTTTTTTGAAATTCTACCCCTAACGGGGTACTAAAGTACGAAACCCACGCGGACGAAGTCGCGCGGGAAGTTCTAGTTAAGAATAATTTTAGCACAGATTTAAATTATTTTAAAAGACGCATTTCATCTGGCTGATGATACCGTACAGCTTCTGTTCCACTTTTTAATTTTATCTAGATTTTATCAAAGCTTTTGTTTCTCAGGAAAGCGGTTCCGACAAGTATATGTATATCGGCCACAGAACATTAATACTCCTAAATAACGGCCGACATGAGAATCTGCCATTTTCCCCAATATTTGACATTAAGGTGTCTGTATTTGGACAGCCAGTATCTTATTAATTTAAAAAGTCTTGCAGCTTAAGATATAGCATTCACTTACGTAACAAGGTTCCCGTACAATATCTTAGTGCCTAACTTGACCTCAGCGTGACCTCAGCTATTTAGTGCAGCCCGAGTGTTCCTACGAAGCTGGAGTACTGTGCTACCTAGACAAGGCTGTGCTAAAGTGTAGCGTGGTTGTATCTACGTATTAGTGTATACTCTGTGGTTTGGTCACGTTTAGAGGATGAATGTTCTCCTTCGTGTGGCTGGCCCGACTGTATTTCAGATGTTGTTGGCCCTGAACTACGCCACTTCCACGGCGTCGTCGCTGGCAGCGCACAGGTCACTTTGGCTGCATGTTTTGGGGCGCAGAGGGTAGGATAGGAGGTGGAGCATAGTTTGCGACATAGCTCCACATCCACACCCTGCTGCCGTTCCGTCGAGGCAGCCCTATCAGGTTGGAGTTATATCTACCCTCTTGGGTCCGGAGACGGTTCAGGGACTTCCATGTGAACTATGAGGCTGAATCAAAGTCAAGTAACAAAAGCTATTTACAAGGCAGATGTGAGTGGAAATGCCGGGAGGGGACGCCCTGAAGGACATACACTGACCTTATTGGTGATGTTCTTCAGAAAGGTCAGGTGCGTAGTACTCGCAACTGGCGTGCGTGTATGACCAGATGTATGAACGTAAACACAACCGGCGTGCGTGTATGACCAGGTGTATGAATGTAAACAAAGCAAAAGGAGTATGCTAGGATCGCAGCAGGTGGCGTTCTGTAGTTTCTGCCTACCCTCATGGAAAAAGGCGTGAGTTTATGTATGTGTAATCTACGTATTATGATACAGCAATGTCTCAAACATTGCTGTGTATTGCAGCTCTTATAGTTTCTTGTCGAAATGAAAGGGAGATCAAAGTATTAGTAGTGGAATCAGGGACTGTGAGGAAAAACAAGTGTCTAAACTTAACTCTACTTTTTGGGTATATTTTTTGGCAGCTGTTGGTAAAAAATCTGGTTCTCTTAATTAACAGTGAAGGAAATCCTTCTAATTTTATATTAAGGCGAAAGCGCCAGGGTAGCCCGCGAAAATCAAATTTTCGTTTTTATGCAATTTCCAGGTCGGTATTAGGTTGTATGTTGATTAAAGTATAATTCACGATCGCGACTGTAACAAATATCTGATTAATTATTATAATTCAGTAAATAAATATTTGTTACAGTCCCGAATCATAATTTAATCACCATTCACCCAGGCACTGAGCTGCAAATTGCTAAAATCGTAAGATTTGAATTTCACGGGCTACCTTAGCGCCTCCCCTTAACCTACATAGTTTGGATTCGTCGTTCATAATTCGATGAATTTCCTGTGAGATGCAAACAAAAGTCAAGTAATAATCTGAATGACATACATACATAGGTACATAATATCAGCCAGTCAGTGTATTAGTCAATGTATTATTTAGTCAGAAGATTTTAGTGCTGTCTACAGCTGGCCATAGGCCTCTCCTAAATTCTGTTAAATTTGTATCGGTACCAAATGGAGTTTGTTTCCGCAGAGGATCATAACAGTAGGTTAGAGTAGAGAAATATTAAATAGTGTACATTTGTGATCGTAAACCAAGCTTATAGGATAATGGCTGAGTGCAGTGTTCTTATAACATCGTATAACATCGTTTGCGAGCCCCGCATTATAAAACACAACACTTTATTGCTATTGCTTACATGGCTTCAACTTAGCGTCGCTGGGGATTTCCTCCTGGACTTCGGTTAATACCGGTACCAGTAACACGTAGGCAAGAGGAATACAATAATGCTGGATTACAGAACATTATGAGACTCCTATTTGGTTTCCACTTATCTAAATATCAGTCACACTCAAGAAAACTTTGATAACACGCACAAAGTTAAAGGCAGAATACTTTCTATTAATTTTATCAGCAACATCTTTGTCAGTGAAGCAGATTTTAAACCGTGCGCCTGAAGCGTACTCTGTTCATTCAGTTTTACTATTATGATATTAGTCTAATAACATCAATTTACAATTGTGCGGTTCAAAATAAAGGCTCCTGAAAACAGACGTGACACACAGGCACCGCGTGTCGCGTGACGAGCGGTGCCTTTGTGTCGCGTCTAGCCAATAGCCATCCGTCGCTCCGCGCATCGCGTCGCGGTGACTCTAAACAACTTCTTTCATTTATTTCCTTCGCAGTCGCTGTGGCAAGACGTTGGTAGCTTAAGCCGGTAGCTCGTGACCAGGATGTAAAGGCGGAATAGAGTTATTTTTTTACCGACCTCATAATCTACCACATTACTACAATAAGGTATAATCCTAATTTAGAGTGGAAGTCGGAGGTAGAGAAAATTTACTCTGAATAAAAGGCCAAGTTGAATTTCAGTCAAATTTTAATATTAGATAAGCCAACATTGATGAAGCCAGAATAAGAAATGAAAACAAAATTGTTTAAAAAAATAGTTAAATAAAAGAGGTGCATAGTTAACATGGGCCTTTGTGCACCACGAAGAGGCAGCGACCGCTGTCGTTTCTGCAGCCTCTGTTGCAATTGAGCCAGCACTTGTTCCAGTAGGTGCGGCCGTCGCTGCCGCAAACAGGCTGGTACTCCCGCGAGCAGTACCAGCAGTTAGACCTGCATCGCCCGCGGTACGCAGCAGCTATCGGCGGCAAGCCCAAGTCAGACCGTCTCTTATTTTCACACCCCAGTAGACATATATTCGCATAAGTTTTGTCATCTGTACCGCAAACAGGATAATAGTCGAGGTTGCACTTGCACGGGCAGACACCGTGGCAGTAGGTCAGAAGTGGCAGGTTCTTCTCTTTACGCCTCTTGTTCTCGCAGCCCAGAGTGCAGATGTTAGCGAAAGTCACCCCGTTACTAGCGCACACTGGATCGTATATTTTTGGACAGCGGCAGTCCACACATTTTCCCTTATATTGAACAAAGAGCGGGCGCTTTCCGAGCTGATTGCGTTTTCTGTTCTCGCACTGGAGGTGGCACTGATTGTTGTACGTATTTCCATCATTGGCGCAGAGTGGGTCCACTTCAAGCGTACAAATACAGTTCTCTTTCTCGCAAACTCCTTCGTATTTCACTCTGATGGCTGGCTGACAGTTGGCCTGGGCGTGGCGACTGACGCACTGTAGGACGCAGACGTTCTTGTAGGTTCTGCCGTCTGTGCCGCACACTGGTATGATGACGTCAGGACAGATGCAAATAGGCAGTGCGCAGGCGCCGCGGTATGCGAACTTGATGGGGCTCAGGCCGAGGAACTTACGTCTTGCATTCTCGCAGTTAAAGTAGCAGTCGTTGCCGTAGGTCTGGCCGTCTGAGCCGCAGACAGGTTCGCCACCGGCGGGGCATTGGCATGGTTTGTATGTGCACTCGCCGAGTCTCTGGACATGGATGGGTGGTAAGTTGTTTTCGACTCTATGCGCACTGATGCAGCGGAGCACGCACTCGTTGGAGTAGGTCTTGCCATCGCAGCCGCACACTGGCTTGTAGATGCATTCGCATTGGCAAGGAATATGTGCGGAGGACCTGGTGGAAGCGGTAGCGGTGGCTACGGCAGTGGCGGTGGCGGCGCCACCTCCAGCGGATGCTGCGGCTGCGGCTGCGGCTGCAGCTGCATCGGAGCCAGCCCAGACTATGTATGGTTGAAGGCTTGCAGCCAGAATCAGCAATCCTGTAAATAAAAACATGCTGTCTATATTTTTTTTTAAATAGTATCGTAAAAGTAGGATAGTTCAATATTTTTAAAGAACCACTTTATCTGTCGACTTTGTCTCTGTCATCTCTGACCTAGACTAGAGTCAAGAGAGCAAACCTATCTTAAAAAAAAAAAAAATAATAATAATAAAAAAAAAACAATTTTCATGAAAAATCTGACCTATTTAATTTTAGATTAAAAAAAAAAAAATATTGTTAAAGAAGAAACACAAACTAGACCTGTTAAGATCTCCATGTCGCCTTACAATCTGCTCGAGACACTGAGGAGCCACCCCGGGGTATGCATTTTATATGTTTCTAATATTTACCAAGTCATTGTTACACACAATAATATACCAAACGATGCATGATTTATTTATTACTGCAACAACAATACGAGCCCTGATTGGTACTTCATTGGTAGAAGTGTAGTTGAAGTCAAATATTTACAAAATTAATTTTATTATGATGATAGTTATTGTAGGATTGAAGATTGTGTAATCAATGATGTCGTATTGTTGTACTTGTTGCTATGTCAGATGAAGGGACATCATTGTTAAATATGTAGTTCGGTTGTTCCTTTTGAGATTAAAGTAGGTACCCACCAGTATGGTTTTGTTGCCTAAAATAAATAAATAATATTAACGCGTTATACCTCTCCCGTTATTAATAAAATATGCTGTAAAAGGACAATATTTTATAATCAGCAGTATCAATATTCTGCTGTTTGTTCAGACGCTTAGAGACTATGCAAAAATGTAAGGTAAATTAATTTAACAATCATAATGGTCAAATGAACATCGGTGCCTTCCAACTATTACGTATTAATTCACGTTATTTTTAATGTCTTTCTATTTAGTATTTCAGTTTTAATTTGGTACTTACTTGTTTTTTAAACCAAACAAATATTAAAACTAGATCAAATTCACTCGACAACCTCTCCCTATTGAATCGTCGTCGTTTTTAGAAAAGTGTGAGTCTTTTCTTCCTGTACACATTTTTCAACAGTTACAAAACTGAACACTGAAGCCTTTTGTAACATAGTGGGCTACAACTTTACAAAAACGTTTCTAAAAATCCATCACAATCTCAGCATTCCAATGGGACAGCGTGACACATACGCACAAAATTAAGGGTGATAACGAAATCAGTTTTTATTCGTTTCAAACGCAAGCTGGATGATTTGATAAGGGCGCGGACGCCATCTTTATTCAATCTTCGCCACCTTTCAATTCGGGGCGGCGCGTGACTAGAATGTTGGACTGCTGGGCGCTCACCATAAAGTGTGTAGCTTGAAGGATGTTCTTAGTGAAGACATGTAACTACTCTTCAACTCGCTCATATGTACGCAAGAGAGAATCTCTTTACTGATAACCTCAAACCAAACCAAACAACCTGCTGCACATGCTCACCTCACCTTCTGTCAAACCAGCCGTTCTTAGTTATAGAGCTAGATGGTTGTTGTGGCGCGTGGCCAAGATCTGAACTGACGCCGTCATCTTGTGTTGTCAGTACAATTTCTGTGACAATTTCACAAATATTTACTAACAACGCCCCCATGCCAATGTCATTCAGGCGACAAAAGATCCTCGCAGTCCTCTAATAAGTGCGGGTATCGTAAAGCTACGGTTTCTTAGAAGAGCGGTGGCCGCCACTGACGACCAAAGTGACGGCTGTCATAAAAATGATGACAGAGGCAAAGATTTAAATCGTTAGATTCGTCCTACCTAGAGATGGGTTTCTACCCGGTAAAAACCCGAATTGTGGTTAAATACCCATTAATATCCATTTTTACCTACCCAATTTTAATTTATACCGGGTAAAAATTAAAAAAAAAAATTACCAAATTACATAACAATTTTCACGTCGGTCTGCAGGGTTGCCATTTACACAAATATTCTGGATTATCTCATAATAAAATATAGTTTTATCAAAAATCTATTGTATAAATAAATACATTATTATAACATGTACATAATTATTATTCCTAAATCAGAACGGGTCTGGGACACTTGCGCGATCCCACTTGCGCGAACAGACACTTCCGCGAACGGACTTTTGCGTGTAGGGACACTTTTGCGAAAAGACATTTCCGCAACTGGGCTTTTGCGCGAACGGACTTTTGCGCGAATGGACATTTACGCGAAAGACACTTGCGCGAAAGGACTTTTGAGCAAATGGACCTTTGCGCGAAAGATACTTGCGCGAATCCACTTGCGTGAATCCACTTGCACGAAAGGACAGTTGCGCGAAAAGTTACGGAAATGAGATTTCTTCATACATGAGAGTTGTTTCATGGTTTTCGAAGGCGCTGACAACGATAATGAGGTCAAAATCAAAATTCAAGATGGCGCCACCTAAAATTTGCCAATTTTTCGTCATGGGTATTGTTTTCATGTCGAAAATAAATAAAAAAAAAGTATGTACATAACAAAACTACGAAAAAAACTATTGACGACTAATTAGACTATTTACTTCCAGTCTGTATGTAGCTGGAACTTAACTGGCGAATACAATTCTGCGTGTACTATTAACAGCATACACGCCTGCCCCAAACCTTTGAATGAATACAGGCGTGATATTATGAAGAAATCTCATTTCCGCAACTTTTTCGCGCAACTGTCCTTTAGCGTAAGTGTATTCGCGCAAGTGTCTTTCGCATATAGAGCTATGAGGAACAGGATGTAAAGGTCACTCATCCTCCATGTAAAAGGGAGGATCCTCCGACCAGACGGGTGTTGTGTCTGGTGGGCAACTGCCCGATGATTGATGACGTTGACGTTGACGTTGAGACGCTGTATACATAGTAGTCGCGTGATAAACTCTGATTGCGTGACGTCAGTGTGATGCATTCACATGTGGCGATGTAGATATGTCGCCACACGCGCAAGTATCTTTCGCGCAAAAGTCCGTTCGCGAAATAGTCCGTTCGCGGAAATGTCTGTTCGCAAAAGTGTCCTGCTACCATCAGAACTATTAATCATATTGAACACGGCAACTTCTAAATTACAACATGGAAATAAAATACCCAGAACACTGTTTTCATTTACACACACACCTTACAATGTTTTAATGGCAACCCTGGTTGATTGATAGCCCAAACTCCGCCATTTTGTTTAGTCAGTTTAAAGTGCGCGTGTGCTGGCTCTAGTCTTGATCGATAATAATACAACTCAGTGATGTAGGTATAGGTTATATTAGTTCGTAATGATTTAATTATTTTTGTTTTGATATACTGCTGTTAACGGTAATCAGAAATGTATAGACTGTAAAAACTGGTGCCGATTCTCTTGTCACAAATGCCTCTAAACTAGACTAACTAAAAATCACCAAAATTTAGTTTATTCCTGTCAAACGACGATTTCCCATTCTGAAATTGACTAAAGTGACACACTTTCGTTCGTCGACAACTTTGGTTCTCTGCCGGATCACCTCAAAAACACAAAAAAACAGTACTGTATCTTTATTTTTTTTTATTTTGCTTATATCTCGAAAACGGTGTATCCTATCGCAAAAATAATGAAAATTTCGACCCCCTTTATGAAACGCATAAATTTCTAAAACTCAACATATAGGTAATAATTTTTAATATTTTTCATACAAAAAGTGAAAAATTCCATATAAAACACGCCGAGGCTACCGCCTGTGCGCCTCCGGCTCTAAAAAAAATTCACGGGGTAGTGCAAACACGTAGTCAGGCGATTATCAAATTCGATTTTAGTTCTGTCAAAATTATTTTTTGCAGAATAGCTTTAAGATTCTCATAGCCAAAAGTAAGGAATTTTAGTGATAGTTTAGGTAGTTTAGTTCGGTGTACAAGAAAATCGGCACCATTGTGTTATTTACAAATTAAAGTAATACATATTTTTAAATCATTATGGTTTCATTATATTTGATAAAAATAATATTAGTATACAACATTTTTATTCCAACTGTATACATTTTTGGTAAATACCGTAACACGGTGTTTTTTTAACTATCAAATCATTTCAAACAACTGTCAATCAATGTCTAAATTTTACCCGGTATTTTTAAAATATACCCGGTAAAAATGGGTATTTTATAGTTTTTACCTATTCTACCCTTTCTTTCCCATTTATACCCACCCATTTTTTACCCACCCGCCCATCTCTAGTCCTACCGCGTCAAGAGATGGTCGCATTTTTGTTTCGTTTTGACACCTCTGTCTGACATACAATGACGCAGTGACTACACTTGATCACTTGTCAAGGAAACGCTATTTAATCATGTGTGAGTTCACTACACAAACCTACTACTACTACCTACTTATGTATTACCCATATTTGCAAATAAATGCTATTATATTCTGTTCTGTTCTGTTCTGTTCTGTTCTGTTCTGTTCTGTTCTGTTCTGTTCTGTTCTGTTCTGTTCTGTTCTGTTCTGTTCTGTTCTGTTCTGTTCTGTTCTGTTCTGTTCTGTTCTGTTCTGTTCTGTTCTGTTCTGTTCTGTTCTGTTCTGTTCTGTTCTGTTCTGTTCTGTTCTGTTCTGTTCTGTTCTGTTCTGTTCTGTTCTGTTCTGTTCTGTTCTGTTCTGTTCTGTTCTGTTCTGTTCTGTTCTGTTCTGTTCTGTTCTGTTCTGTTCTGTTCTGTTCTGTTCTGTTCTGTTCTGTTCTGTTCTGTTCTGTTCTGTTCTGTTCTGTTCTGTTCTGTTCTGTTCAGTTCAGTTCAGTTCAGTTCAGTTCAGTTCAGTTCTGTTCTGTTCTGTTCTGTTCTGTTCTGTTCTGTTCTGTTCTGTTCTGTTCTGTTCTGTTCTGTGCTGTTCTGTTCTGTTCTGTTCTGTTCTGTTCTGTTCTGTTCTGTTCACTCTTCTCAGTATGGACACTTTTTCTTGTGACTGAGTATGTTGAGGGCAAATCAAGCGATTTAAATTCTGGACAGCGGGGTTTGACTTAATGTTAAATACTAGTAAAAATGACAGATTTTCGTGTCGCGCATTTCTGGGAAACCATAGCTTAACCTAATTTATGTTGTAACTGTATAATATTTAATTGTTAATGTATAATGTGTAACTTGTTTGTAGACATTTTGGGTTGACCTATAAGTCTGTTAATGTTTTGAAATCAATAAAGTATTGTGGTTGGAAGTAGGTAGGTACTGCAATGATTTTTTCAAAGGGTACATTGGACAGCCTGCTGAGTATTACTGACAGTTGATATAAGAGATATCTAGCTCACACAAACTGTAGTCAGTAAGTCGTTTTTGAGTTTAGGAACTGTGGTTAAATTCCATGATGTAGTGTTGTGCCTGTTTAATTCTCACTTACATAGATATATACATGTCTCATACTTTTCTTTGTGAAAAGAAGACACTTTGATATCGTAATTCTGTGCCTGCAACTGTTACTTTCATTCCTTACACAAAGATTGATGTTTCACATTGTTTTATTTTTCCTTTTTTTTTGATTTTATGGTTCATAATTAGGCGCGAATAAAGTTATTTTCTTGCTTTATTTCTATATCTTTTGTTGTTTTTCTGTCAGTGGAAAAAATATTGTCTATTTGTTATAAACATTAAGCGTATGGTCACAGTCGTTCGGACGGGCTCGTTCGAACTTGAGGCGGCCAGCGACGTGTTGGGAAGTCAGCGTGTGGCGGCGATGGCCCACTAGACCCAGCTACGTAGCCAATACTTAACCGTATTTTCTTGGAGGAAACTTTCATATCTACATTTTGTTGATAATATCATTATTGCGCAGTCACGCGGAAAATACCTTACAGTTAAAAGCGATTTTCTCGTAAGATAAAAATTGCAACATTGAATAAAGACCTATTTCATTAAAGTATGGTTTTGGTAACACGTTCGTAACACAATAAAATATCTATTAAAACTTTAGGAAAAAATTACTTTTGAAGTATGAGATAGTCATGCTCGTAACTGTACTCAACAGCTTATTTTTTTTGTTTAGTCGTGTTATTGATGAGCTAAACGTCAAACTTACGTTTAAACAGTAAAATTTAAATTCCGAAACCCGAGATCAGATGGAAACATGACACTTTAACCTGTTTGTAATTGCCTAACCCACCGGGTTCACTCACAATACCTCGTTCCACATATTATCTTCACCCATAAGCGGTGGTGTCAGGTTTATAAGGGTGAATACCTCCCCCTCCACCCCGACCCCCTAATTAATTACTCGGAAGCCTTTATACGCAACCTCAGTTCTTAGTAGGACCAAAAAATTGGGCACTTTTTCTTTTTAAAAGTAGGAACTAGTCTTCGGTCTTTATTGTCCTCGCTAATTGGGTTTTTATAAAATTGAGTTTTTTAAAAATCGGTGATGAAAAGGGTTGCTAAAATATTCCTTTTGAATAGGTTCTGAAATACAGTATTACGGATTTTGATGAGATCAGAAATATTTGTTTCTGACTGCAGTAGTTACCGGGACGTTAATAATATGGCAAATCAAGAAAAACGAGGAAAAATTCAGTATTGTAGACCGTCCTGACTACATATGTGTTCTAGAACTCGATGGGAATAATATTCGGGTACTATATATATCTATATTTATCTAGCTAGGTACATTTAAGGCTGGGTGGGACCCAGAACACTGGCGTTAAACAAACAGCACGGTGTGTGTAGTCAGATCAAAACACGGTCGGTCCAAAGCTGCATAACTTAGTTCGCTAGACTAGTTAACAATATGAATTTCAACGGTATTTTGGGGTGAGCAGAATTACAGGACAGTTAGAAAATTGGTGTTTTTCCATTTTCCGGTACCGGCCCGTGCACGGCAACCTCCTGGCAGCCGGGGAAATAAAAAATATATAAATATATACTGCGTGTTCCGTTAAGATATACCAATCTGATATTATTTGAGGTAGATAAATCAGTTTTAAGGAACCAACACGACAATTTTATACATTTTTTTAGGTTGGATTTGAAAGACGCAGGTATGAGGTCCCAAGATGTTTGAATAGGTGTTCTACGCCATGGGCTCATAACAGTATCTAATTTAAAATCATTTGCTGGGTTATCAAAACAATATCAGTTCATTATATTCACATTATGAAAAAAATAAAAAAAACCCCTTTAATTACGAATAAAAAATAATAACATTAAACAATGCAGTGAGCTGAATAAAATCTTGATTATGTTTAAACATCTGACTCTATGACGTAATAGACATCGTCTCCAATATTTACTTATTTTGTGACAATGACACCTTCTTTAGTGGGAAGATAAACAATAGAATCAACAAAAAGACTACTTAGGCCTAATGTCATAAAAGTGCGCGCATTGCGATGGAAAAAAAACGCATGCAGTTTATGCACAGTGGGCCTCCCGCTGCAAATTTGCGGTGCGTCACCGCACGTATTTTTGTATCTCATAGAGATATATGAAGTACCGCGTCCTGTAGTGAAAAAAACGCATGACTCCGACCAAGCAGTAATATCCAAAGCGCGCTAGCCGTAACGCACTGCATTCCACCGCAACGTAGTGCGTGCTAGCCGTAACGCACTACATTCCACTGCATCGCAGTGCGTGCTAGCCTTAACGCACCACATTCCACCGCACCGCAGTGCGTGCTAGCCGTAACGCACTGCATTCCGCCGCAACGTAGTGCGCGCTAGCCTTAACGCACCACATTCCACTGCACCGCAGTGCGCGCTAGTCCTAAAGCACCGTATTCCACTGCACCGCAGTGCGCTTGCGTGCTAGCCCGTATAGTAAGTAGTACAAGGATCGTTTTGGCGTGTGTTCAAAATCGAAACTTACTCCGCCAATTTAATAATAATCATTGTAAAAGAAAGACAGAAATAAAAAAAATTACTTGGGGCACGCACAGGAAATACAACAATAAAAAGAACATTAAAACTATCAATATCATAAACACAATTATAACAAAATGAAAAAATAAAAACAAAGAAGACCTGTGCGAGGCCAAAAAGGCTCCTATCTCAGCATGATGCTGCGATATTTGAAAAAAAAACAAATACCGAAGCGCTGTGATTGTAGCACTTTTAGATTACAATACTTCCTCTCCTCTCCAATAAAAATACTTTTACTCCTATAAGCACCTACAAGCACCTACAAGCAGCCCAGTTCTCACTAATTCAGGAGCACACGTTTGTGTCAATTACTATCGTTCATAATCCACATCCTACAAAGGGAACTTATAAATATTTGCTGATAACATATTCAATGGCTGTATGATGATTGCCTAGCCCGGATTATGGCAGCTGCCTGATTTCGGACGGATTCCCTGTGTATAGATAGTTAGGGGATCAGTTTATGTTGTTTGATGATCGCATTTCGGGTTGGTTAATGGAGTGAATGTATTAGATATAGGAGGCAACGTCGGAAGGTGCAGACACCTGGCTAGTAACTTTGTGTGGGGACAAGAAAGAGGAACATTGCTTTTCCTATCAAGGAAGATGATGACCTTTTTCTTCGGTAAAACTTATACTGACAATACTATGTAACTTACTTTTCGTATAGAAATTATCATGGAAACACTTCGCTTTTTTTTATTTATTTATTTTATAAATTACAAGCTCCTTACATTTTAACAAAGCACACAATTAGACCTCTGGGGTCTGTCTTAGCATGTCATGGCCTGAGATTTGATCAACGCGCTATTAACTGTGAAGTTGTAATCGAGTTGATGTAACATTCTTTCAGCTTACGCTTTATGTTTTTACTATTCATTGAGTCTCTAATGTCTACAGGTATTTGGTTTAGTAAATTGGGTATTGCGAAAGAAGCGGTACGCCTGCCATAAAAGTTATTTTTGCGTGGCACTGGCTTAGTGAAAGCCAAAAAAGATTCCGACTCTGAGATCCCCAGTGGAACACATGGTCACTTGCACGTGAAAAAAAAGTGGCTTTTTCTCTAAAATTCATATAATTTACAAATATAACTTTCCAACATTACAGTCAGTAGTACAGCAGCACTGAACACGCCTCCATGTTTCACAGAATATTCTAGTAGATGTCACCGCCTTGTTTTTTCACTATTTCATGTTAAAAGCTCAAAAGCCGCTCCGTGACTTATGAGCCTGCTCATGACGACCTGGGTGCCTAACGTGTGGTGGATTGCTGGGAGGTTAGGAAGGAGTGGGATGGCATAAACCAGTTAATTAAATTCGATTATCACACAGATTTTTTAATATTACAACAATTTGCAAATTCGACCTTTGCCAGAATTATCGACTGTTTCATCGGTACCTCTAAATATGTATAATATTTGTTTAACTTTCCTCTTTAGATAGCTGATTAAATGAAGACGTCTTCCCTGTAATTTGTACGCCTAATGTCATGGTAAACTTTTGTGATAACTGGTGTCAAAGTTCAAGTACGTGGATGATTTTTGAAAATGGTTAATAAACTTCTTCCTTTGTCTTTTAACTGTTTCATGTTTTAGAAAATTTGGTTACATCAAAAGGTTTGTTAAAGTATTCGGTACCCAATGGAATAGCAATGAAGGCCATTGAATTTGAGAGTTTAGAGAAAAGTGATGTTTAGTGACGAATTCTGCGAAAGAAGAAACCCGTTTCTGGGCCTAACCGTTACACGAATCAGATATGTAAAACCAAAAAATTTCTCTATTTTGCGTAATTAACCCATTTAAATCTTAGCCTCAATGACAATGGTCAAGTGTAGAAAATAAGTGGATTTCTATTTTTTGTTTGTTTTAAACAACCTTTGTAAACCGTTACAACACTTATTTCATTATAGGTCACTAACTTCACAAACGCTAGCATTATATCAATAGAGCGTACCCTTTTTTTTGTTGTGGATGGGAAATCATCAAATGACATCTCCCGCTCTGGGCGGAGCGGGAGGGCGTGTCAGACTTTTACTGACTAAAACCCACCCGTGTTCCTTCTGTTGCCTGCGCCGGGGCCACGGTAACTCTTTCGAACATCCCGCAAACCCTAAAAATACTATCAATTTAGTGGAAATCGATTTACAGATAATTAAATAATACTCCATTGTTTTAGTATACTTGATTTTTTAGGTATTAGAATCAATGTAAAAAAAAAAACTGGAATCTTTGATTTTTAACGTAAGCCCCATTCGTCATCGTGATAGGCTGCAGCCGCTACAGCACAGCGCACGTGCGTTCCAGATTTACGTAGGAAACAGCCTCAAAAGCGCTTGTTTTTTAGAATATATTTTATTGCTTATTTTATTTATTTATTTTATGTCCGTAGTGTGTCCGTGGCATCACAGTGGGCCCTGTCAGAATATCAGCGCTGCGGTATTTGTTTTTGTATTCTCAAATATCGCAGCATCATGCCGAGATAGGAGCCTTTTTGGCCTCGCACAGGTCTTCTTTGTTTTGTTTTTTTTTCTTTCCTTTTATTTTATTTGTGTTTAAGATATTGTTAGTTTTAATGTTCTTTTTATTGTTGTATTTCCTGTGCGTGTCCCAAATAAAATATTTTTCTTTCTTTCTTTCTCAAAAGTATCATTTCTTATCTAAATAACTCAAATAATAAAAATAACCTAAATTGTAAACATTGTCTGATTTTACTATTTTGGCCATTGCTAGGAGATAGGCAAATTGGGCTCGTGAGATCTTCCTAAATACTCTAATTTATAGCCAAGTTCCAGCCCTGTAACGCCCGGCCCAAGTTTCTATGGAGTTTGGGTTTCTCCTTTCCAAAATAACATACAAATTGGGTTTTCTCGAATCCCATGAATTCTCGCATGGGCTTTATGGGGTGCTTAATTGTTGCAAATGGGTCACACTTTCACGTCTTGGAAGGAATACGTCAAATTATAAATCACCCTGTATACTTTCATATGCATTTAAATAGTAAAAAGCTGTTGTTTTGACATTACAAACAGACACTTCAATTTAATTTATTTGTATGTATGTTCAAGTATGGAAGCTATTATAAACAGATACTTTAATTTTATTTATTCGTATAGATGTATAGACTATCAGCATTTCATATATGCTGCTCTATTAAAGTTAACGATTATTTAGTATTAAGTGGCATCTGAGCGAGGAGTTAGCAGCTGGCAGGAATAATTTATAAAAAGAAAAATACATTCGAATTATTTTTTAATATTTCACATGACTGTGTTCCGCTAAAAGCATGTAAAAATAGTCTGATCCAGAAATAGCCACACGTTTCAACTAGTCGATCGAGAGAGCTCGTCTGATAAACTTGTGTGTAACATCATTTGCGTACGAGAACTCGACGCGTATGCAAATACCATGTTCAGATTTAGATTTTCACTGACAGGAAATATTTGTGAAAAATTGACGATTTTACGATTTAAAATAAATGTTTTAGCACAACAGTCCGGAAATATATTTTGCTGAATTTCAGCGCTCCTGCCTATTTGTCTGTTTTGACTGTAAATATTTAAATGTAGGTACGTAGAGGTTTTAATCGGACGTGCCATTAGCATAAAACCTTCGCAAGTTTAAACATTTATTAGTTTAAGAAGACAAGCATTGATTTGAAAGTTGGAAGATAGAAAAAAACAAGATAGGTTGACCTTGAAAGTCGGCCTCACAGAGTACTTTTTTTCGGCCTCCCGGCTCTGACTGATGTAGACAGATAGAAAAATAGCGCTGTCTTATGAATTTACTTTCGATAAGGTAGAGTAATATAATAATATAATGCTTCATTGAGTTTAAACTCTAGTAGTGTTGATGTCCCCCGCGCACATTACAATCGGCATTACATAAAACAGGTAATAATTCGCTCGGCTTCCGTAAGGTCCTTGTGGGTACAGTACCTACATATTACACTTTTTATGTGCGTGAACAGACAACTTTTATTCTATGTAAAGTGATGTTAATGGTGACTAAGCAAGATTTTTCTTTGATAAGGCATATGTACCTACTCTTATTGTGAAATTGCCTACTTGTTTATGCTTTTTTATTCATTTTGCAGCAGTTTTAGCCCAGCACCGCACGGGTGTAAAAATATCGCAGCGGGACTTTATCGTGCACTGGATTTTCAATTCTCTGTATTCAGCCGAGCATTGAGCATCCAACAGAGCGCCATCCAGCGTGTAAAAAACACACTGTTGGATTTTCAACTCTCGGCGCTAAGCAGTGCGTTGAAAATCGAGTACGCGAAAAAAATTCGCCGCAGGAAAAAATCGCCCGTGCGTACCTGAGCTGAATCTTCAAATTCATATTCAATCATAGAACATTAGCGGGCTTTTAAGTAAAAATATGTTTTTCTAATAATTTAACGTGCCTCATGCAAATCGAATTTAACATAAAAGCACGAGTTCCAGAGTCAATCAAGTCTTAGTACGAAAAACCCGTTTCTACCTACATTGATCTATGTTCAAACATATCGAGAAGAAAAAATATTCTTTGAAAGTCGATTTACACTCTAATAAAGCCACAGTCAAAAAAACTTCCCCACTTTCAGTAACAAGACGGAAAACGATTTCCCAAAGTCGTTCCGTATAAATTCAGTTTGTGGGTATACTGTGGGCTCCATTTATTTATGGTTGGAATACGACGCGCGCATTTTTGTACGAAAAGTTCTGAACTCCGGGTAGTGAGGCAGGTCAGGATTTGTAGTGTAGTCTATTCGGGACTCCTTGGAGCTTTAGTGATGGGATTGAAGATTCTAGGATGTTGCTGATGTTACCGCTGCTCGGGTTATTATATGTGACAGTCAGATGTTTGAGAGTAGACTAGACTAACTACAAGCAACGGTAGTCGTACTAACCTAATTGATTAGCTAAGTTCCAAAAAGCTAAACTCGAGAATGGGTAGAAATGAAAGAATAACAGAATCACAAGAATGTAGCAGTTTTATGATTTAAAAGATCCGATAAAAGCTTTTTTTGGACTACCTTAAACACCATTTAGCACCAATAACAAAACCCCTTTATCAAACGACCATTTTACCACTACCATTTTAAGACCATTTTATTAAATACGAATCCGCAACAAGGTCGTCCCATCCCTATAATATTATTATTCGCGTCGGGTCCAACCGGGTTGATATTATAATTTCAGCGATATATTCCGCGGAATTCATGGCCGTACATTCTTGAGTCGGCGAGTTTGTGAAACAAATTATTCTTCAAGTTAAGTCTTGCGAAACTATGGAACAAGTCGGGATGACAAAGTTCCGGGCTTATATTTTATATGGTTTGTTACTTTTTGATATTAAATTAGGTTGGTACCTAAAATAATATGCTTGACGGAGAAGGTACATCTCTCTAGTTATCATCAGCCATATTTTACCTACGGTGTAGGTTATTGCGCAATAGAAAAACCGTTTGCAGTTCAAATCAAATTATAACTCACGATCAAATTAATCACACTAGCTATTCATACACTGTAGGTACACGATACAACTATGCCGAACGCGCGGAAGTTTCTAAACGTGTTCACTGCTCGACAGTCACCGACAAACTCTGCTTAGCTCCAATCGACGAGCGTTATGTTGTAGATTCTGTCGAGCGCCGCTTGGTGGCGATGGCGTCCCGATTAGTCAAACGACGACTAACGTGTTTCCGACATGCTTATGTACTGGACATAGCGAAAGGATTATAAGGATCGTTCATAATATTGGATTTGATTGTGTAAATAAATAACTAAGGTATTACATTAAGGTCGCCAGCTCTATCTATTGCGCCTTTATAGGTATTAGAATATTAAACCAGCGGTGATACATATATTTGATGTCGCTTGACATACACTTTTTTATACGATTTAGAAATATTTATTAATCAGCAGGCTTTAAGAAAATTAAACCCTTATTACCTAACACCTATGTTTACGCTATAAAAAAGAAAAAGTCCTACCATTTAAAACCACACCATCTACTTTAACAAAAGCCTCTTCCAGTCCAAGTAATCCAAAAAAATTACACGAGCATACCGCTATCTTTTTATATCCTATCATATTTCTAAAGTAAACAACGTTACACAAGACCCAGATTTTTGCACACATGACAAAACAGTGTACAAAAGGTAGGGCAGGGCCTCCACAATGCGAAGCATGCACATATTTTACACCAATAAGGGAAACATTCGTAGCAAGGTAAAAACAATAAGCTTTAAAAGGGGCAGGCTCGCTTACGAACAATTTATGCGGGCGCCGAGCTACGGGGGCCACTGTATAATTTTTGCATGAACTTGGCCCCGCACTTCCGTGCGCGCTCCTGCAATCTTTATAAACGGAAGCAGAGGTTATTTTTTTAGGGTAATATGCGTGGGATTAAATACGAGCCCTTTGAGTCTGTCTTGTTTGTTCTGCTATTTTTTTGCGTTGGTTTCGGCGAGCGTCTGATGTTTTTGGGTGGGATACGTTTATTTTTGGTGGTAACAAAATTATGACAAGGTTTTTGAATTTATGTAGGTAGGCACTTAATTTTAAAACGCACTAAGTTTGAAATCCAAAGTCCAGCGACAAAGCGAAAATTTAAATAAATTGATGAAAAAAATTGTTAGATCCACACTGGCGATATTATTGCAGTACTAGCTATGCCCTGCGACTTCCTTCGCGTGGATGTCGTAAGATACACAATATACGAAAATAACAGCCACATTTTAATAAAACTCCCTGGTCCCCCGACCTGTCGCCAAACGTTGCGTTGAATCGCCCGCCCGCGCTATTACTTCGTTTTCGCTTAGTGTTCTTTCTGCCTTTTTTCTTTTTGCTCGACTCCTAAGGGTCGTAGCGTGATGTTAAATAGCCCATAACTATTCTCGAGAATTGGGAACCCTAATTACTTTTCTAAAATAAAAGTAGCCTAAGTTACCCGACGTAACATCAGCTATCTGTCAGTGAAAATTCCGTCAAAATCGGTCCAGCCGTTTCGGAGCTTAGCCAGAACAAACAGACAGACAGACAGAAAAATTTTAAAAATTGCTTTTTTGTTATAAGTACCGTTTATACTTTCTTATGCATTTAGTATAAAGTTGTTATTTTGACATTACAAACAGACATTTCAATTTTATTTATTTGTATAGACAATATTAAATCAGTTTATCATTCTTATTTCTCCTATACTACAAACTATATATACTACAAACGCATACATCGTACACACACACGACACACACACATGACACAGTCATACACTTACACTTTACACCACAAATCTCAGCTAATTCACACTAGAGAGAGGCTATACATTTTTATTTATCTTTTATATTTTATCTTTTCTATCGTTTGTTTCTTTGTCTCATAACTTTGTTTTTTTGTACTCAATCCATAGCTACTTACACAATGTAACTCCGCACTAGTTTTGTATAAATTGAGAAATGTATTACAGAGAGAGTCCTGGCACCCATAACACAAGTTTAATCTTAGCTTGGGTGCCAGTGGAGTCATCAGTGATTTATGCAAGTATAATCTCATAGAATTAAGTTATTGCCGCAAATTGTAAAATTGGAAATAAAGTTATTTATTTATTTATTATTTTATTATATTTGTTTTTATTTGAAATTAAGCAAAATCAATGACTCATTCTTTTAAGTGGTATTTTCATAATGCGTCGACCGCGAGCGAATAATAACTGAAATCAAAGCCTTCGTAATATCCAAGGCTTTATTCGAGTTTATTCGCCAATCTTACACAATAATTCACATGTCTTAGATTGCTTCTCGAATCGATACGAGCTACAATCGGTATCAATCGGCGATGCGATACAAGATGCAAGGCGAGGAGGACGCAATATATTGCTTCGGCGTGATTTAGCTAAAATATAATTCGATTTGTGCGAGCAATAGGTTCCGGATACGTAGTGACTGTTCGACATGTTGAATGGATCAGGAATCGTGGATGAACTGGCGTATTTTTGTTGCTTAGTTTGCTTTGGTAATTTTTATATACAGGGTAGCCTAAGAAACGAGGTCCAAAGAAAAGTTTTAGAAGTCTCTCTTGCAAGGCTTCCCGGAACACTACCCCCAGTGGTGTTAACTAACCAAAGGCTCTGGTGCAAACAAAAAATGGGGCCCATCTATAAACTGGTTAGGTTTTACCAAGTAAAAATATTAATACACCTAGCGACAGACAAGAAACTCCTGTGTATATATATACTTTAAAGGTAAAAAGCTACTATATCATCAGATCTGTATCGTGCACTGCAGGGCACAGCAAAGTAAAGCTGCTTACTTTATACAGACAGACCTCGTCCAGAACAGAGGCTGTGAAGAGTTCAGGAACTGCCGGAACCGGAAGACGATAAGTAACATAGTAGATCACAATAAACAATAATGACGTATATTACAATTTGAAGGAATCAGACAATACAACGAAGTAGAAAAGACTAAAGGGTTTATTGTACTTTTATATGAAGGTGGGCCCTACTTACCAACTACCAACGAAATAAAATTTATATTTAATCGTGTCTAAATGTCTTCGGTTAAATCTAGGCTTGGTGCGGCTTTGCTTTCATTTGCTATTAGCGATAAATGTGGGAGTCGACCTTGGCACATACTAATTCTTAAATAATTTTTTATTTGCTAAATGAATTTTCAGCTGCAGAAGTGACAGGAATTGTATATGATAATAACATTGCTGTAAATACTTCCGTTAGGTCGCATTCTAGAACACTCATTATTTCCTTACATAATTGGTGAATTTAAAAAAAAACCTTTGGTTTTTATGTCACTTATCTCAAGACTTTATACAAGATGTAACATAAATAACGCACAACCTCTTAAGGGGTCATTGTACTCATCATTATAAACAACTTTTACTACCAAACCTGAAATCGCGAAAAAAATTTGCTGTTCCCTACATTTATGTTCGTATGTCTCGCCAAAATGTAGGGAACATCTGATATTTTTTTCACGATTTCACGTTTGGTCCCATAGTAAAAGTTATTCGTAGTGATGAGTACAATTACCCCTTAAGAGGTTGTGCGTTATTTATGTCAGACCTTGTAGCGCGGGAAACTTTTCATATTGTTATTGTCCATGCCTGGGTTTCAGGTAGAACTAGGTGCTAAATATTACGAAATTAAAGGGAAAAGTTGGGGCCTATTAATATTATATTATATATCTTAATATTTAGGTACTTTGTAATATTTGGTCACACTTTTGTAATAAAGTTGCTTCATCTACATTCTAGTCAAAATGTTGGTGTTAGAAAATTGAATATTAATTGACAGACTCCACTCCTAACAGTAAAACGTGTATTTAGTTGAGCTATTATTATGTCTAGTACATTATAATAGTAATTTAAAAGTAATATTCTGAAGGTGGGAAATATTTTCGAAAGTTCAGTTTGAGGTTTGCTGGTCAGGGTCGAGGGGGCCCCTGAGCATGAGGGCCCCGGTGTACGGCACCGCCTAGTCCTCCGATAGCTACGCCACTGAACACCCCCCAGAGCTAGACGGTTTTAAATATTTTTTGGGAAATTCTCTCTTGACATTTTTAATTTTCTCTATTCGCGAAATATTTTTTGAAAAATATTTTTTTTTTTTTTGATTATACATACTTACGTTATGGTCTACGATCGATGAAACATTAGTTGTATATACATCACCCAAAGTGACTAAAAATTAAAAAAAAAAAATTTATTATACATGCTTAAGTTATGGTCTACGACCGATGAAACACCAAAGTGACTAAAAATTAGCTCAAAGGGTTGCTCGGCAAGATTCGTTCTAGATTTTCAGTCTTAAAAAAAACAATTGAAGGGTAGCTGTGATCTAAAGTAGTTTTAAAACTTTCTGGGAGCCACAGATTTCCAAAGCAATATCAATTATAAGTACTTTTTGGGACATTATTTGGTGAAATTGCGAGTTCGAAGGAGGTCGGCAAAGAAACTGGGCATCCTAAATAGGGTGAAGCGATACTTCACGCCTGGACATCTTTAAACTCTCTACAAAGCGCAAGTCCGATCCTGCATGGAGTATTGCAGCCACCTTTGGGATGGCTCAGCTAAATACCAACTTGCCGCGTTTGATTCGGTGGAACGCAGAGCTAAGAGGCTCATTGGCGACGTAAGACTGGTGGATGCCAAGCTTCACAGCTTGGCTCATCGCCGCAAGGTTGCCTGCTTGTCGGTCTTCTACAGATTGTACTTCGGTGGGTGTGCTCAAGAACTCCACGACCTCATTCCGCCTGCCCCCTTCTACTATAGGACATCTAGACGCACTGCAGGTTACCATCCCTACCTAGTTGCTATTCAACCAATTCGCACTAAGCGTTTCCAAATGTATTTTGTGATGCGCACAGCAAAGGAGTGGAACTCTCTGCCTGCGTCTGTGTTTCCGAACGCATACAACCCCGATCCCTTCAAAGTGAGAGTTAACAGGCTTCTTCTGGGTAAGCTCGCTCCATCGTCGACTTTGTCTCTGTCATCTCTGACCTAGACTAGAGTCAAGAGCAAACCTATCTCAAATAATAAAAAAATAAAAAGGTTGTTCGAGTAAGTCAGGCAAAAAAACACAATATTTTCATACTTGGTAGTACTGTGTTTTTACTTGGACTAAGTCCTAATTCAAAACCATAAACAACTTGTAGGTGTAGCTACCTACCCCTTCCAAAAACTCCACGTACCCAGAACCCATTGGAATAGTTACTTTGAGTGTAATCTGGAGTATTTTAATTAAACGGTGCGAGTTCCCAATCTGATGGTTAACTTTATTCATTAGGGTTGTCGCTGACAATTTGGAGCGGCGCGAAACTTTCCGCGTCACACATACTTTCGATCAGTTTTCGTACCTTTTTATTAAAGGTTAAAAGGTTTTTGTTGCGTATAATGTTTAATGAATTTTACCTTTATGGCTGGTGATATTTTGCTGATAAAGTCTCGCAGGCTGTTATGACAGGTCAAATACTATTTGCAGGTTACAAATACCTATTAGGTCTGAAAAACGACAGGAAATTCCAAAAACTTTGTAGTTACACAAATAATATTTTCCAGTTCAATATAATTCATCACAATAAAATTGTGACTGTAACTGCAATGAAACAAATTTTTATTATTATTCACATTTACTTGTTTAAATTACTCCAAGAATTAATTAAAGCACTAGCATAATGTTATGACATAGCAGCAGTTTGTGCAACAGATAATAAATAATATTAGTATGTAGGTAAAACTATGAAGGTTTTTTAAAATCTAGAGATCTTTTCATAGACAGTAACAGACTGTCTTAATTTATTCCCTGTTCGATTTACAAGAACATATTAAAATTAGAAGCCTAGAATCTGTAGTTGTTATTAACACTATATTGTTGCAAGGGACCAATGTCAATCGACGATTTTTGTACAATTATGGAAACATTTATTTAAATGTATGTTATAACAGCATGATAATGTATGAGACAACCATACGAAACAGCGAATAATATAAATTCATAATACAGCAAGATTAATGTTCTGGTGACCACACATGAAGTTCTGTGAACACTCTGTGTAAACTACAGGCCGTTAATTTCCAGAATAAATTTATTTAGTGTCTGACACGACCACGAGGGGCAATATTAATGCTTGGCTTCATTTTAATAGAAATTTACCAAAACATTTTATTGTAAAAGGACTTAGACTATAAATGTTATAGTCTCAAGAAATAAGATGTTTTTTTTTGCGTTTTTATATCAATGCTCACTCGTTTCCAGATTCATCATCATCATCTTCCTGCCCTTGTCCCATGTTACTTGGGGTCGGCGCAACACGTTTTCTCTTTCCATTTTCCCCTGTCAAAAGTCACGCTATCATTCACTCCCTTCTCTTGCATATCATTCCTCACACAATCCATCCATCTTTTCTTTGGCCTTCCTCTCCCTCTCCATCCATCAACATTTATATTCATCACTCTTTTAGTCACATGCGTTTCTTCCCTCCTCTTCACATGTCCATACCAAGCCAAACGATTTCCTTTCAACTTTTCTGTCACTGGCGCCACTTTCAAACTTCCCCTTATATACTCATTTTTTACTTTATCCAATTTCGTCACTCCACACATCCATCTCAACATTCTCATCTCCGCTGCATGCAATCTTTTTTCATCCGTCTTCTTCACGGCCCAGCATTCCGATCCATACAGTACGACAGGCCTTATCACGGACTTATAAATTTTTCCCTTTAATTTGAGGGGCATCCGTGGGTCGCAAGTTGTTTCTGTGACCTGTCGCCATTTCATCCATCCTGAGTTGATCCGGTGTGCTACGTCTCGGTCTACTTCGCCATCCCCTTGGACAAACGACCCGAGGTACCGGAAGTCGGAGCAGCTCGGTACGGGCGTTCCGGCGAGAGATATGGGCACAGGACTGGAGAGACCGCCAAAATCACAAAACAAATATTCTGTTTTGGTCCGACTTAATCTCAGGCCAGCGGTCTCCAGTTTTGCCCACCACACCTCCAATCTGCTCTGGATCTCTAAGCCGCTCTCAGCAACCAGCACAATGTCATCAGCGAACAGCATACACCAGGGCGCCTCTTCGTGGATATCCGACGTAAGAGCGTCCATTATCATCACGAAGAGGTAAGGGCTGAGTGCTGACCCTTGGTGCAAGCCGACAGCCACATTGAAGCTGCTGGTAGTGCCCACTGTAGACCGGACTTGGGTACTGCATCGACTGTACATCGCTCGAATCAACTGCACATACTTCCCTGGCACACATTTCTCCTTAAGGGCCCACCACAGAACTTCATAAGTAAGTAAATGCGAGGCTGTAGTTTTAAATGGTGCTTACTAAACTATGTTAAAAATTATTTTAGTAGGTAATTAGGTTTTGATCGAAGTCGATAGCATTAGTATACGTATGTGACCAAAAGATGACAATTAGAATTAAGCTTATTCAATAATGTGCGTGCTCTCATTATAAAAACGTGTGTTACAAAAGACCAAATTTTTTGGTACTAAATCCGTGAGAGATTGTTTATTTCCGTAGTTCCCGCCACTGCTTCGCTCCGACGTGCCAAGCGAGTTGCATGCATCCCAGCAACGTGAGGATACTGCAGCCGAAGAACACGCTGAACATTCCACCTATTTGAGCTGCAACAAAAAACAATACTGTCACCATCATCATCAGCTGCCTTATCCCATGTTGGGGTCGGCTTCCAGTCTAACCGGATACAGCTGAATACCAGTAATTTACATGCAGCGACTGCCTATCTGACCTCCAAAACCTAGTTATTGGGTAAAACGATACCCCTTGGTAAACCTGGTTGTCAAGCAGACTTTTGGGCTTCTGATTACCCGTAACGACAGTTAAAGATGCAACAACGAAAACAAACACGGCTACTTACTGAAAAACAAAAGTGTATCGTAGTTAAAACAATTACTTTATTATACAACTAGCTGTGCCCCGCGACTTCGTTCGCGTGGAAGTCGTAAGATACACAATATACTAAAATAACGGCCATATTTTAATAAAACTTGTGACGTTGCAAAATTGATTATTTAATTACTTGTGGCGACATCTCCCGTGGGAACCATGGAAGCTCGTAACTCACACAATGTTTTCACAATTACTGTAGAAATGGCGCTGTTTCAAATTGAGATATTGACAATTGTTTTATGTTAATTAGGAAATCGCAATTAAGTAACATGCAGATATAATATTCCACATTATATCGTTATACAATGTTCTAAAAGATTAAAATGTATTATTATAGTTTCATTTCGGAAGGGACTGGCACTCTATTCACATGGATGGGCATGGTGACTCTATTCTCTATGGACATTCTATTTTGTCTGTGGATCGATCTTTCCCGAAGGTCGATTAGAGGTTCTTCTGGTCAGAGAGGAATGAGGTTCTTTGGCTGACGTGGTGTTGAGGAGGAACACGCATACGATTTGAGAGGCCAGACGAGAGAGAGAGAGAGATAGAGAGATAGAGAGAGAGAGATATTTGAGGGGTTCTGTGAGGACCAGCCTGTGTCCGAATAACCCGATAGGTTTTTCATAATTGTGGCATGCTTCAAGTGTGGCTGAACCTGTGAGTACATTACTATTTCTTTCTGTTCCTTCTGAGAGTCCTCGGCTCTTGTTTTGACTAGGGGGATTTTGTTCCTGGTCTGGCTGTTTAAGCTAGCCTAAGAAACGGACGGGTATAGACGTGACGCCCTGGTGTTGTCCCGTGGTAAGGCGCAAATTAAATTTATTTAAAAAATATTTTTTATTTATTTTTATTTAAAATAAATTTAAGCAGAAAGATTTAGAATTTTAAAAATAGCTTTTTTGTTATAAGTACCGTACCTATATAATTTCGTATTGTATGCATTTAGTAAAAAGCTATTATTTTGACGTTACAAACCGACACTTCAATTTTATTTATTGGTATAGACTAGCTTCTGCCTGCGACTTCGTCCGCGTGTTTTATTCGGCACGCGGCGATAGCGTAGCTTTCTATCAGTGAAACAATTTTTGAAATCGGATCAGTTGTTTCGAAGATTACCTGCTTCATACAAACGAACAAACATAAGTATAGACTGGTAAAGTTTGTACTATGGATGGGGTACTTAATGGGATTTTTATTGCTTTTATGCTGTGCATTGGACCATTGATCTACTAAAGTTTGTATGCGAGAGGATGCCAGCAGTGTCCTAATGTCGGCTATTAACAAAACATTATGAAGATATTAATTAAAACTTACAGAACAAATCTAAATAGGAGAAGTATGACCAGCGCTCGAGGGTCGGCTGCCTGCGACTCTGAATGAAGACCCTCACCACGCTCACTTTCTTGAAATCCAAATCCCTGCTGTGGTAACAAAAACATTAGGTATTACCACATAGGTAGGTATTTAAAAACAAAAACCGGCCAAGTGTGTCGGACTACGCACAATGAAGGGTTCCGTAGTTGAGATGAATTTATTCCAAGAACAAACTTAACACTGTAAATGAAAAACTTATTTTCCCATACATTCCAACTGCCAATGTAATTTTGGTACACACAATATTGAGAGATTTATCATGTTATTTTAAGATAATAGACTTCTTATAGGTTTTCCTGTAATCTATAAGTAAAGAACTATTTTCTGTAGGTATTAAACAAAAGAATAGGGTCAATATCTAGTTTCAGAAATTTTTATTTTTTTTATTTATTTATTACACAAACAATAACCACAATCATAACACCTTCACAGACCGCCCAAGGCGATGTTATAACTTAAAGTCACAATGTTTACACTTAAGATAAGGGGGGAAGGTAAATTTTCATCATCATTTCAGAAATCTGAAAATCTGAAATCTCTCTGAATCTGAAAGTCTGAAATGATGAATGAATAAACGGAATACTTATAGGAATAAGTATTCCGTTTATTTATTCGGACATACGGAACCCTAAAAATTCAAGTTTTATCAATAGGGAAAAAAAAATATTTAAATATATAAAAATGTCTGAGGTTTCAAACTAAGTAAAAGGGTCCAAACACGGCTAATCTACCTTTAGATCTGTACAAAATGCAGAGCGACTGTGGCCGAATGAAAAGCCATAGTCAGAGAATCAGATCGATCGAAACATATTAAAATTCTTACTAAAACGGTTCTATAGTATTCACGGAGTCATCGAGCTGAAAACTGGATGCTACAACGAAGTTCTTCTCCACATCACACGTCATAGGACAGGTGGTGCTCGAGCTATCCATCGCGACTGGAAATACAAGTAGAAGTAACAGATGGGTACCTATTGGGAATAGACTAAAATATACGTATATATGATCAAATCCGGAACGAGATGCGCGAATAGTGCGCGTGCCCGTTCACACGTACCGCAACTACATCACAATTACACTACAACGACAACACGTGGACGGGCGCTAATTTGTTTGAAAATGAATAGTTTATTCACACGGACCACATTTGGCCGTCAAAATTAACCGTGTGGGCGATACCGATCACATCAAGGTCACGTAGTAGCCACACAAGACTGCGCACTAGCGGCCGGTCACAGCGCAACCAGCAGCAATACTGCGCACTAGCGGCCGGCCACAGCGCAACCAGCAGCAAGACTGCGCACTAGCGGCCGGCCACAGCGCAACCAGCAGCAATACTGCGCACTAGCGGCCGGCCACAGCGCAACCAGCAGCAAGACTGCGCACTAGCGGCCGGCCACAGCGCAACCAGCAGCAATACTGCGCACTAGCGGCCGGCCACAGCGCAACCAGCAGTAAGACTGCGCACTAGCGGCCGGCCACAGCGCAACCAGCAGCAAGACTGCGCACTAGCGGCCGGTCACAGCGCAACCAGCAGCAATACTGCGCACTAGCGGCCGGCCACAGCGCAACCAGCAGCAATACTGCGCACTAGCGGCCGGCCACAGCGCAACCAGCAGTAAGACTGCGCACTAGCGGCCGGTCACAGCGCAACCAGCAGCAATACTGCGCACTAGCGGCCGGCCACAGCGCAACCAGCAGCAATACTGCGCACTAGCGGCCGGTCACAGCGCAACCAGCAGCAATACTGCGCACTAGCGGCCGGCCACAGCGCAACCAGCAGCAAGACTGCGCACTAGCGGCCGGCCACAGCGCAACCAGCAGCAAGACTGCGCACTAGCGGCCGGCCACAGCGCAACCAGCAGCAATACTGCGCACTAGCGGCCGGCCACAGCGCAACCAGCAGCAAGACTGCGCACTAGCGGCCGGCCACAGCGCAACCAGCAGCAAGACTGCGCACTAGCAGCCGGCCACAGCGCAACCAGCAGCAAGACTGCGCACTAGCGGCCGGCCACAGCGCAACCAGCAGCAATACTGCGCACTAGCGGCCGGCCACATCGCAAACACAGAAAGTCGGAGTCGTAACCACATCGCAAATGCTAGTGTCAACGCAACCACATCGAAATTTTGTAGTTACCACAAACCAAATGCCTCAAAGAAGCTGCAGCCACACTATTCACATATAACCATTGCTTGCCCACATTTTGTCGCTTCGATGTGGTGTGGTTGTGGGACGTGTGATCTGGCCCTAAATTATAAATAAAACGCGGGTAGTCGCGTCGCGCATCCCACGCGGGCAGTCGCGTCGCGCATCCCACGCGGGCAGTCGCGTCGCGCATCCCACGCGGGATTTGCCTCAATATGGCCAGAGCTTCACGTCTGCAGTAATCAACTCAGCCTATCGCAGTTCACTGCTGGACATAGGCCTCTCCCAGGCTGCGCCACAACACCCTGTCCTCCGCCTTCTGCATACAATGTGGATTGGTCTCGGCAAGACGTGTGAATTGTACAGTCTGCAAAGGAGATAAGTAATCAACGCACACTATAAAACTATATTGCTAACGTACTGCTATCAATGACAGCCACGCAAAATCCAAAATCAAAATCAAAATGCGATTCGTGCAAAATCCACGAGAACCTACTGCCGACAAATTGCTTTGCAGTTTGGCAGATGCTATGTGAACATAAAAATGTATCATAACGGATTAAATAAATAAAAATAAAAAAAGTGAGTGCGCTAACGTCTTAATGATAATATAAGATAATTTCGCCACAAGAGAAAACTGCACTCGTGGTGCAAAGGTTAGCATTCAACCAAAAGTGACAAATTATTTGAGTTCGAGCCACGAGTTTACTAAAATATTATTTTTGAGATTTTGTTATTTCGAGTTATTATACTAACTGAATAAAGCGATATTGTGGCCGATTTGAGAATTTACTACCATAAGTTTCTCGCCTTCTTATAATTACTTGCCAGTTTAGAAGCTAACTACCCGCTTTAAAAATATATTCCTGCCTTTAATAATAGTGAACTTATGTATGAGTTAGTCTGCATTAGTGAATACACCTATACCCCTCCTTTTGCACTTTTACGAAGTTGTGATTATGATAAATTGATTAACTTAGAGTCTAAGTCTTAGACCATGCATCATTTAACAATATTTCAAAAAGCTCAGATTATTGTTTTGCACGAGCAAAACATTTCTGTTAGTGAAATCGCAAGGCGTCTCATGATATCGGTGAGTAAAATTATTATTAATTTAATTTATTTTATTTACTTCAGATACAGTGATCCATATTTTTGTTAGTATACTTACGAAATTATGTTAGTAACCAAGATTCAAATACACATCACAATCATATTATTATAACTAAAATTAAATAACAACTCGCATAAAATAAAATAAAAATAACAATCATCTTTAAATTCATTAAAATGTTTAAAACGAACAATATTATTTAAAATCAAGGAATCAATAAATATAATGTATTAATTTATTATGTCACCGTGACCTTAGTTCTAATATTTTCATTTTTTTTTTGTAGAGAAAAACCGTTCGACTGTGGGTGCATCGTCACGCTGAGACAGGCGAAATAACCCTCGCCTGCCTGGACCGACACTATTAGCTTACAAAAATGCTTCGCCTCGGCACCGTGAGATTGTTGCTACCCAAGATCCATTTGCTAAGACCAGCATAACAGCAGCAGAACACAACGTCACTATGCAAACTGTACGGAACTGAATAAACGAAATACTTAACCGCGAAAGCCCCACCGGCGCCTTTCCGGCGCCGGTGACTCACGCGTTTCGCGCACGGATAAAATTACTATAATTCAGTCTTATATCGGCTGTGGGTAGTTTTACTCTATGGTATGGAAGATATTCTCGTCAAATAAATAATTCTAAACCAAAAATAATCGTATGGCAATTTTTGTGAGCGCAGTCACAAACGTACCGTGCCATCGGAATTCTCCCGGGGCTTGAGCGTCGTTGACGTCATCGCGTATTAGGCTTAGCCGCTTAATACTATTACATCTTCAAAACTTTCACAGCATAATTAGCCATATAATAAAATAAGTCAGCGGTACTGGATTGTGACTGATGTTATTGTTACTGGATCAGATTATATTTTTTATCTATGTGACCTGTTTATTCACTCCGCCCATTGTTTATTAAATAATTGTATGAAAAGATGTAATGGATATTCAAAATTTATTATTGCATTTATAATAAAACATATTAACTTGTGAAGTTCTTTTATTTTTTAAATAAATATATTTATTAAAAATGGTTTTATTTATTTAAGCTATTTTAAATAAACAAAACCATTTCTTAACATAAACTATTCTATTTGCTTTAGCTTAAATTTTAAATCACAAAAAGAATCTCCATTTCAGAGATTCGAACTTACATAACAATATACAGAAGTATAAGGCTGATTCGTTGGGCTACGAACGCTTTAACTTTCGATGCGAAATTAAGTTATACTTTCATTTAAAAGACGTTAGCGCACTCACTCTACGAATGCGATGTATGCGTGGCTGTCATTGGTAGCAGTACGTACAGTAGGAATATAGTTTTGATTTGTGCGTTGATTACTTAATTCCTTTGCAGAGTGTACATGACTTTCGTCTTGTCCAAATTCATGTCGAGGCCAACCCGACGAGAGGCTCCATTTAGGCTGTGCGGCATCTGGTCTAACTGTTTCAGCGTCTCTGCAATGATGACGATATCATTGGGAAAGAGATGTACTCACCGTTCATGTTGATACCCTGTCCAGTCCAGTCCAGCGTCTAAAAGACCTCCAACGTATTGGTAAACAATTTCGGGGATATCACACCCCCTGTCTCACTCCTCTGAGCAGTTGGATGGGGCTGGTTTTCTGATCCTGAATCTGGACAGTCATCGTGGCAGCGTCATTCAAACATCTCAACACTTCTATGTAGCGCCAGTCAGTTCGACATCGTTGCAGAGAGGCCAGAACTGCTAGGTATTTAGCTGGAGTTGAAGGCTTTCTCGTAGTCCACAAGTGTCATACACAGCGGCTGGTTGTACTCCTCGGTCTTCTGTACAATTTGCCGAACAGTATGGATGTGGTCTACGGTACTGAAGCCTTTTTGAAAACCGGCTTGTTCTGGTGGCTGGAACTGGTCAAGTCTCCTGGCAAGACGGTTCGTGATGACCCGCAAGAACAGCTTGTATATGTGGCTCAGAAGTGAAATGGTTCTATAGTAGTTCAGCAAAGGTTTCTGACCTTTTTTGAAGAACAGAACCACTGCATGCTTCACGCCTCAGGCGTTGTACCCTCTTGGAGGACGGAGGTAAAGAGACTGGCTAGCTCTTTAAATTATTCCGTCACCGCCAGGTGCCTAGTTGTTCTTTAGCTGCTCGAGAGCTGCCATAGTTTTGCACTGGTCGACATCCGGGAAGTCCTCCGTGTAGTGGCGGGAGTGCCTTGGACAAGCGTGTGCTGTGATCGCTTCCGGTATTAAACTTACTAAATATGTGCTTCTCATAATGAAGTATATCTCGTTTCTTGTCATGTTATCGGGGCTTTTCCAGAACCACTTCCTTTGGGGTTTCTTCTCGAAGAACGAATCCATCAAGAAGAGCCCCTGCGACTCTAAAAAGTTGACCGGCATTTGTCCGCTAAGATTCCTATAGTGGGCCTTTGTTGTACTGTGCATTGCATTGACAATATCCTCGTACATGACCTCGGCTTTCTAGTCAGAGCATGTCGAAGTCGGCGCATATACCTGTAACACTTTCAGGTAGTATGTACCTGTCAGTGACTTTCAGTACAAGGTACGCTACCCGTGTCGACACACTACTGATTTCCACAACGCTGCTAGTAAGTTTCTTGTTGACTTGAAAGCCGTTACCACCTTAGGAGAGCTGATCACCTTCGCGGAAGTAGAATAGGTGGCCTGACTCCAAGGTTATAGTGTCCACCCCCTGTCTTTGGACTTCAGAAAACCCCAATATATGCCAGTTAAGTGACCTAACTCTACCTCAAGTTCGGCAAGGTGATGGTCCAGCCTCATCGAACGTCCACTATACGTAGCTAGACGTGATCATCGTTGGTAGCCTGCCATAATCCAGGGATTCTTCATACCTCCCGTCCCGCCGTGACCGCTAACTTGACCAGGAATAGCGGGACCACCTCACTGGGGACCGTTGTTTTGGCACTTTGTTCATTGGGAGTTTAAATGCCTGTAGTTACCACGCTGGGCTTGCGGGTTGGTGACCGCAGGGCCAATACTTTCGCAACGATGACTCTGCTACCCGTCATCGCTTTGGAGAACATAAGTTGGTTTGTTGGATGGTTAAATACCGTCATTGGTCGGTAATAGATTTCTGTAAATATTTACGCAAGGCCTGGGCGGAGCACTGCAGCATGGCCGCTCGACATCGACCGACACCAGGTGGTTTCGGGTGATTCGCTCGGACACACTTACATTTCTCCAAAGTGTTTGCCATCTCTTGTTCTAATGTACAATATTTTCTGAAAGCATAATTATGATATTTATTGAAGCTACATAACACTTTAAATAAGTTTCTCTACAGTGTACATTCATCATCTGCTTGCCCTTGCCCTATTTTCATTAAAATCGGCGCAGTAAGCCTACTTCTTCAATACAAATCTCTATCAGCCTACCCCATGTCTACCCCTTTCTGGCCATATCATCTATTACAATTAATTCATCCAAAGTTTTTTGATTTTGCCTCTATTATTATGGCCTCATTCATACTCAAAACTATAATACATATCAAGAACAATTGCCTGAAGCAACTTTTTCCACAATCTAGTAAGACTTACACTTACTTGCTATATATTGGAAAGTACCGTAACTTGTCTGTGGACATGTTACACTTTCTAAGTGCTGGTCTGAGTGACCTCGCTCCGAGCCCTATTTGGTAGCCAATGGAATAGAAGGCAAACCACTGCTCGGAACCAGGGTTGAGGGCTGTTCCATTCATTGACACGTCTACAAAGTGCTGGCTGGTCTGGGTCACCACCTGCGGGTCATAAAAAGATGCTTTCTAGTGACGTTCTACTTTAGTTGACGTTCTTCTGCAGCTGCTGTTTGATGAGCATTGATGTGGTCCTTGCTGTCTTTAGTACCTAATGTTTGATATTTCTCTAGACCCTAGGGTCCCGGACCTTTGGAAGGCATATTTGGGGCCGAAGCCAACTCGCAGAGGCCCGTTAGACGCTTTCAATGGAAATGAGGCACCAACCGACGATTATCCCTGTACGTTCTATGCAAGTGCACCCAAGGGCAACCCCCGGTTGGTGTAGTCCTATATTGCAGGACATGGAGACAAAAAAAAAACATATTGGCTTATGGGATTGGATGGCTAAAGTGGACTGGTTATCTAAAACTATGAAAGGACTCCATAGTCCTTCCATAGTCTTTATCAAACATTGTTCAGGCAGGGGCCGTCTCCTGCCTGACCAATGTTTGATAAATACAATACACGGATAAAATGGCAGGGGGTGACTTGCACACTCAACAATGGGGCCTCGGAAACGATCGCTAGCACATAGTGTCGTAGCGACAAGGGGGCAACATGTCCTGAGGTGCTTAAGAGGAGTGGAGAGGTATTCCACGGCTATCAGGACAATTCCTGAAGTACGGGCAAGATCACTACCAGCATCTTACTGGAATATTTCCTTCCTCCGAGCACGTTTGCTCTTGCGAATCTCTACTCAAGCCAGCCAATAAAGGCAAGAATGAGGTGGAAAGTCAGTTCTCGTCAGTGTTCACTCCAGCCGGCCAATAAAGGCAAGCCAGAGATAAGGAACATGACTTCTCCCGAGATAGGGTACGTGGGGTCGCTACTGCCCAGCAGCTCGCCACATGTTGCCCTGCGGGTTTCTGTATCTCTCTTAGTCTGGCTCCTCACCCTAGACCTGTTCCGGCAAAGTACCTAATGTTTATTATTATCAACATCATTAGCCTATAAAAGTCCACTGCTGGTCATAGACCTCTCTAATCGTACGTCATTTAACTCGATCCTCAGCTGCTCCAATCCAGCTGCTAGTTTACTTTAAAAATGAAAGTAACTCCTTCATCGAGTTGGATTATTCAACCACTCCTCGTAAATTTATTTTAGGGTTCTCTCACTTTTCAGACGTAGCATTGAATCTAACCTATCGCAGGAAACTTCAAGGTAAGATGAATCTGGTCAAAGTACAATACAAATACGTGACGTTTAGGTAAATAGAAGTCATACTCACCCACTTGTAGGAAAGGTCAACGACGGTGGGTGTCTGGCTCTGGTTGACAGCTATCATTAGGCCACTGGTGTAGCCGAACAATCCCGTGCTCTTGTGTTGGCTTGCCTCTACAATCGTTCCATGTTTTTCCATTTCTCTGGGTAGCATACAACCATGTAAGAAGGTTTCATCATCGATTGTCAAAAAAACAGGTTTTTGATGGTTATTAGTAACGGGTGATTCATTTAGAGGTACTTTTTCAAAAGTGAAAAAAAATTATAATATCAGTTTTATCGGGTTATTTTTATTATCATACAAAATAACCGTTCATTACATTTCAGTTTTAAAGATTATTTCTTTCAAATGTTGGCCGTTAATATTAACATGGTCCATTCTGAAGTTCCAATTTTCTATGACGCGTCACGCGATATTTGGCGAATATCGCGCCATGATAACGGAATATTTGCTGCCTAATTGAAGCCCGTGATCTCCAGGCTATTTGGTACCAACAAGATGGCGCTACGTGCCACGCAGTCCGTGTTACTATGGCTTTATTGCGAGAACAATAAAATTCAGTGCACAGTTAATTTCTCGTTTCGGACCGGTGGATTGGCAGCCTAGAGCTTATATCTCACCTCTAGACTTTACTTTGGGGCTGTCTAAAATGTAAGGTACATGAAGGTAAAGTACATGGTACATGGATAACTCGGGTATGATTGACGAATTGGGAGCCAACATTACTCGCGATATTCGCCAAATAGCACTCGAAATGCTCATTCACACTCGGCGTGCTTAACACACAAAAAAGAAGAAAAAAAAAAATGTCTTACTAAATCAATATTATTAATATAAAAGTAGAGATTGAATATTCTGTGAATATTCATCTCTAAATTATTTTTTAAATACGAGTACTCTAACCTAACTTCAATATTTACATTCATTGTGACTGAAATTATGCAGTGTTTGAAAATACGACTTAGTACTATTTGCTTGAGCCTCGTATCTGCACAAGTAGTAAGAAGAAATGTTTAACTTTCTGTCCATGTGCGTTCCAGTAACTTACTTTGCGAAGTTACCAAGTATACGTAACTTCTGGGAACTTAATATTTAAGCAAGAGGAAACTAAATTGAAGATATTAATGTAATATTCGTAAGTTTAAATCGTGAAGATAGTCTTCCTGTGTACTACCTACCGGAACTTTGAAGATTATCTTGTAAGTAAATACTTGTTCGAAACGCATATTATCACCTTTGACATTTGCTGTTTACGAGTATAAATTACGGCTGCGGAATAAATGTTTGAGTAGAAATTGCCTAGTAAAATAAATGCATGTAATTTCAAAGATTAAAGGCAAATTATTCCTTAACTCTCTGACTAAATTGATTTTATGCAGGAGTGTGTGGGTTCCCGATAGTTCAAAAGGCTTTTCCGGGAAAACCTTTGATTAACTTACCGTTTCAAGGATCTTCCGTTGAAAACGCAGCAGAATCCATCCCCAGTAAATTCCATCCGGAATAAATGTGAACAGTTTACCATAACGCCGTTCCAACGACACCTGTGATTAATATCGATCAATTAGTGTCATAATAATATCGTCTGGCGGAAGACGTCACTGGTAGATATAGGCCATGCCCCACATCACCAGTTCGCCAAGTTAGAAGTTGCTGGGAAATATTTCATAGTACGCTCGGTTTGTTGAATTGTAGGAAACTTCTGGAAGTCGAGGGGCCCCCGGTGGCTCTGCTCAGCAGGGGGATGATGCTCAGCAGTGGGATGATGCCAGTTGACAGTAACCAGGAAACTTCACTACTCTTATCAAGATGTGAAAGTGTTTCATATAAAAACCGGCCAAGTGCGTATCGGACCAAGCACAATGAAGGGTTCTGTACAGTAGTTGGGATGAATCTATCCCAAAAATAAACTAAACATTGTACTTGAAAAACATGTTCTCCCATAAATAGGTATACGTCACGGTCAATTCTCCAACTGCAATTGTAAGTTTGTAAACGCAAATCAAATATTTTTTACGTGATAAAACTACAAATTAAAATTTTCGGACTTTTACCTTTATTTGTGCTGTGAAACCTTGCTTCTTGCCAAATTTCATGTCTTTAGGTCATCGGAAAGTAGGGCAAAACTTGGCTAATTCGTGATATGCAGCTATTCGGTGATAGATAATTGTGTTTTATTACCAAGTTACTACTGACTTGATAAATGTACATTTTTCAATCATTATAGTATTTGCCACATTTTTAGATATAAGTTAGCAAAACTTATTTTGTCTACTATATCACAGTAAATTTAAAAAATAGTCTGATCAATGAATCGAATTTTACAAGTAAAAAACAAAACTATCACCGATTACCCAAGTTTTGCCCTACAGCTTTGATTTATTTGCAAGCATCAAAATATGTCGCAAAATGGCCGTATTTTTATTGCGTTAATTTAGAATATTTATTTTTTTAGAGCTCCAAGAAACCATAGACCTACGTATTTTGTATTAATTTCAACTTGATACCTCCATGCGTTCCTGAGGAAAAGGGTCTTGACAGACTGACATACAGACGGACAACGATGTGATCCTATATGGGTCCCGTTTTTCCTTTTGAGGCACGGAACCCTAAAAACAAGCAGTTGAAACAGAAATTCTCGTTGCTATTCCACCAATTCGCACTAAGCATTTCCAAATGTCTTTTGTGATGCGCACAGCAAAGGAGTAGAACTCTCTACCTGCGTCTGTGTTTCCAAACGCATACAACCCCGATCTCTTCAAAGTGAGAGTAAACAGGCTTCTTCTGGGTAAGCTCGCTCCATCGTCAACTTAGTCTCTGTCACCTCTGACCTAAAGTCAAGAGCAAACCTATCTCAAATAAAAATAAATAAAAATTCTTACCTTATTGCAGTCTCTTCACACGTAGCCGTGAGTAGCTCCCCAGCAGTCTCCACGTCTATACCATTATAGTCCAGCAGCTGCTCGATTCGCAGCAGGTCTTGCAGAGTGTACAACACGTCGAGGGAATAGAACGCGGCTAGCTGTGGCAGGATTTCTTGCATTCTGGTCGAGTTGATGCCCGGAGGATATTTCCTAACAATATATACATCATTTTGCACTAGTCATATAAAAACCGACGATGGGGTGATCGTGATCGAAAGCTTCAGTATATTTTTTGCTACAGTGAACGACAGTGGACGATCGTGATAGCAAGAGTGTTCTTACAAAGGTTCCCTTTTGCATCAATTTAAGACACTAAACCAACATTATGCGCAGGCGTCGCACAAGAGAGACAACACCAGTGTGTTTCATTGGATATCCTTCTGAGCTTCGTTTAGGAAGTGCTGCTGCTAGGTATAAAAAAAAGGTAAACAAAGACTCGAGTTGATCTAACGTAATCATTCGAGTCAGTTTCTATCTTCGTACGAATCAATAGCTGAGCCTTACTAACAGTAATCCAGTTAAACACACTCAAACACACATACACACAACAAACACACACACACAACAACAACATAACAAACCAACAACAACACACTCTTTTTAATGTTTGTCAATCTTTTGGGAAGATTTATATTTTTTATTCTTTTATTCAGTTATTTACGCAACGTTTACTTGTACGCCATTATCTAAGGCAAAACATGTCGGCCAACTTCCAATTAGTACTCATGTTGTTGTAGTAACTGGGTTGTGGAGGTCAGATGAGCTGTCACTCCATGTATCATACTGCTATTCAGCTGCATCTGGTTAGACCAGAAGCCGACCACAACATAGATGGGTAAAGGCTAGGCAGATGATGATGACTCATGTTTTTAAAAATAAATTATCTTTTTACATTATCTTTTATGTAGTAAGCTATTCTGATAAGTGTAGAAACTTCACGATCTTCCCAAGAAAAAAAAAGCAGCATTAAACTCATACACTTTAGCCAAAAACTCATCCATTTTCTCCTCGACGAAGTTGATCTCAGGACACAGCACCACTGCAGGGAACCTCCTGACTCTGAAGGCCCTGTGGACCTGCACCATATACGTGGGGTTGTCCTGGTAACGCTTCACGGTCATCAGCACCAGCGTGATAGCCAGGCCCAGCAGAATCAGCAGTGCTGGGGCCCAGAACCATCTGGGAAAATAAAGGCAGGTCAAAAATTGTGCATTATCAGGAATGTTTTGACGTGATTGTTCATAACTTTGTCAGTTATAAACTTCTAATCTGGTCACATGGTGGTTACATGGATCTTCAATAAGACGGCAACAGTTCGAACTAAAGTCGATATCAGACGCTTCACTCGAGTGGAGGTTCATTTGTGTTTCATTCCACATTCACCCGACACCGGCAAAATTATATAAGAAGCATCCGCTCCTTTCGTTTATTTTTTTACGATCATTCGGTAAGCAAGTGAAAGATGCTGAGTGTGGAAATCCAGCATCGTTGGATCGGTTCAAGAATTAATTAATTAATCACTCTTGATTCATTTTGTGTTCAGGCGGTTCACATCGAGTGAGAGATGCCGTATGAAAAAAAAATAAAATAAAAAGTGAATCGTCTGATTTCAGCATAACTTGACCAAGTACAATAATCTAACTGTCTTGGTTATCGAGGTATTTTCTAAGTATTGCGATTGTATAAGTATTGTACCAGTTGGTCTGGAGCATGGTTACTAAACATGTTATCTTTTCATTTCACTTTCTCACGGCTCGATTTAAACCGGTCTTTTTTTTTTTTTTTTTTTGTGGATGGGAAATCATCAAATGACTTCTCCCGCTCTGGGCGGAGCGGGAGGGCGAGTCAGACTTTTACTGACTAAAACCCACCCGTGTTCCTTCTGTTGCCTGTGCCGGGGCCACGGTAACTCTTTCGAACATCCCGCAACCCTAGCTGGCATCGGCCCTAGCGGACCCCGTCAATAGTGCTGACATCTCTTTGAGGCGCGCGTGGAACACGACGCGCCGTCGACTCGGGCCTGGTCCTTACCGGACGGCGAGCTACCCATTGCTCGCCGTCCGCAAGCCCGCGCCTACGGTGGCCGGGAATCGGCTGCCGATTCCCGACGCCCAGGGCGTCTCCTGCGGCGACTAGGGGCGTGAGGGTGCAAAGCTTGCCTCTCCCTCACGCGTCCCGCCTCCTCCTTCACGAGCATTACTGCTTCGCAGAAGGAGGTAATGGCTTCCCATGCACTCTCGCTCCGTACCATGGCCTGGACCAGGGCCGGACGCGAGAGATCGCCGCCGCCGATCGCTTCCGCGAGGACACGGCGGTGCTCCGCCCAAGCCGGGCAGACCTCCACCGTATGCTCCACCGTGTCCTCCGGGCGATCCACACAGTGGTGACACCCGGATTTAAACCGGTCTGGAGCTAGACCACCACCTCTTAACGCAGTATTATTGTAATCTTACTCCAGTGTGGGAAAGAGATTGAGCTAGACGTCCTGTATAGCTTCATCTCTTTCTCACACTGAAGTAACATTAAAATAATACTGCTTTCAGAGGTGGTGGTTGGCCCCCAGGTTCTAATTGATTTAGTCATTGATAAGTAGCGCAAAGAAAATGTAATTTATGGACCATACTTCATTCAATTCGTTTCTTTAAAATCCTGTGTTTAAAAAAAGAACATCTAAAAAATTGCGATAAAATAACTGAGAATTTCACTTTCAATTTTGTTACAAAAGAATTCAAGAAAGGGCAATCATAATCTGTAATAGGCTAGACCCATTAAAATCTAGATAGAATAAATCTCGGAGCTTTTGAGAACATCTGTTGAGCTAACTGTTTGGAACATAATTGATTTTATTTGAAGTCTGAATACGACACATTTTTCAATAACAAAAATGAAAGAAAATATAGTTTACTGCCTTTATACAACAGATAAATTAATTTGTGTTGAGACTGCTATTCGAATAAAGATAATCTTCATTTATTTTTAAAGTTTTCTCTCAAGCTCTAATTTCATATTTTAATTTTTGAATCGCTATTTTTTTCATCAGCTCTTTGCTGTTAACTTTGAAGCAAAGCTTCTACGTAAGGTCTGCAATGTGTCTACTACTGGTCAATTATCTATTCACTTTTCATGTCTGTATTGGCCCATTATTAGAACAGCTTCCTCCAAATGTCATCAAAGCCTTATCAAACATCTGATCTTACCATAGCAATAAGAGGTAGGTACCTGGATGTTTTATCAGCCAGCCTGTTCGCTCCATGCAACTGAGCATGTCCCAGAAGCTTCATCGGAGTCATTTTTCTTGCTTAAAAAGGTCTATTTTCGTAAAGATCTTCTCATTTTTGTAGGAATTTTGAAGCAAGTCGGGAAATCCAGAAACCATAAATATGAATTTCACTCAAGAAAGTTATACTGTAAAACAGTGCCCGTAGAAGTTAAGCCAAAACTTTATCACTGCACTACATAAGGCAGTATATACATAAGTACGTATGCCAGTAGTAATAATGATTACCGTATAGCGTCCACGGTATTGCGTTCATCCGGAGCCCACTCGACGACTGCGTTCCTAACTAATCAAAAAGGGGTAAATTAATTTTATTACTCCCCCAGCGAATCAATCATTTTGACAATAAGCTGCGATGCTATCGGCCGCCTGCGCCGTTTTATTGTTAATCAGTTTTTTATTACTTCGTGTGATTTATGGATAGTGTATGAGGGTGGTGATGGAATAAAACATGAACGACCGCAATTTAAAATTCCAGAATTTTCTTTAATATCATATATTCCTACTGATATCAGCAATTTATTTTACATTTTCAGCTACGTGGCATTCAAAGAGCCTCCACAAGTTACGACTCTAAGTATCAACATTAGTTATTACGACATGAACTAATGTTGTGAACCACATGCTGAAAGTAATATTTTCAGTTAAAATCAATAGGTTCAATCTAGTTTACTGCTCTCTATATACAGGGTGGTACAAATAGTGACGTCCAAAAGTAAAATATGAATTTCTCATACCCAGAGGTATTCAAAAATAGATGTATGATCCGCGATTTTTTGTAGTTTTAATTTTTTACAGTAACTTGCAGGAATGTTAGGAAGTTTATTATTTTATGTTTGAAAGTAACATTCAAGAAGATTAAGTCACAAAAAAAATATTTAAAATACCCACTACAAAAAAGATATGAATTTTTGAAGCTCCACCGACAGAATACATTAAAAACTTTCAAAAAACAAAAAAAAAAAGAACTCGAAAACTGCACAAAATCGCGGAACAAACCTTCAGTGTTTTCTTTTGGACGTCACTGTTGGGAGCACCTGTACCCATAATTACTGTCTGTAACGTCGTCTGTCAGTTGCATGATCACACCTAACTAGGCCTTTTAGATCCTGAATATTTTAATCAGAATTGAGCGGTTCTCCTATTGCTCGTGCTGAAGAACAAACTGTAGACCGAAGTAGGAATTATACATGTCGCATGGGGGGGGGGGGGGTTCAGTTCCGAGTCTTATTAAATTTTAATGTTCATGAAAGATTGAAGCTTGTAAGTAAATACAGGGTATATCAATAGTAACCGTGACTACGTTTTCCTAGCTTAAGTTATGAAAAGTTTTACTATTCGCCGCCATATAATTAACAATGGTTTTAGCGCTTCGTTGACATTTACGAGTGGTTCGTGAAAAACTCCCCGGTTGTTATGTTGTATGGCTCCATCCAGTTCAGCCCCATACGGGTTGTTAATAGCCTATTTTTTGTTTTATGTTGCACGGCCGTTAACGGTTTCCCTTTATTTGCATACAAATGTAAAAGTAAATTACATAGTGTCATCGTACTTTTCGGTGTGCAAGTTTAAAATCTGGAAAGTGAAACGCCACTTTACAATGTCCTTACTATAGGATACTGCTGACTCTTCGTAAAGAAGAAAGTAACTCAAACGATTCGTCCAATTCACCAATCTGTACCTGGCATGAAACTGCGATATACATATGATATTTGTTTCCTAAGTACATAAGTATTGTAACATTACCTAAAATGAAACGCCTCATACAGTCCGTGAGGCCTAAGCTGAGCTTTGCATTTTTGTGAGTGATTACCAAAAGTAGAGTCAAACAAAAAACTTTTAAAAATAAATTTTATTATGTTTTAGGTAGGTACATAACATAAGTGAGAGAGGTATTCTAGTTTAATAATAAAATAAAATTAAATAGACAAAAATTGTTAAAATAAAGGCCAGCTATGATATGTATTGTATGATTGATACTGAGAAGTCAGAGATAGATAAATAAAATTGAAATATAAACAAATTATAACAATTCTTCTACACCGGACATTGCATCTTCATCATTTTCACTATCACTCTCGTCTGATGTGTCGTTTGTGTTAATAATGAATCGTTCCGTTATATCATCAACAACGGCGTCGTGACCATAAAACTTTTTTTCTTCTTTTATTGCGTGGTCACATACATTTTTCCATACTTGTACAGTGATACTGTCAACTTTTTCTTTCGCTAACCTCATTATTGTACCCATATTCATTGACACGTTTTTTTTTTTCGCCACGTGTCTTTTTAACATTGCCCATATATTTTCAATTGGGTTGAAAACCGGGCGGTAGGGTGGTAGACGAAGGACGCTGTGACCATGTTCTCTAAGTGTCAATTTTATATTCAATACATCTTTGTTTATTTTGCAGTATCAATTGATAGTGTTGTGGTTTAAGCGTCGATGTAGAGTGATCGATATTGCGATACTTGAGCCAGTCAATCGTATCTTGTTTACGATTATTTGAGTTGGGAGCGGGATTTTCTAACGAATTGTGGTAAGATGCATTGTCTACCACCTCAACGCTGTTGGGCTTAGAAATAATTGCGTTTGTAACTGTTTCGTGTAGTTTTCTGCATTCATATTGTTATGGTAATCACAACTTTTTTGATTTGCTTTGAACATCAGCAGTGCATTTTGTATGAAACCGTCCTTTCCGCCGGCATGAACTATTATTAAACGATTTACTTTAAAAATTGGTTTCTTCAAACCAGAAGTGCTGCCATCTGGTTAAGATTTAGAAATGTGAGTCGCGTCTTTATATGTTTCGTCGGTATAAACGACTGGCCGCCCCTGAATGCGATATTCGGCAATTTTAATCAAAAAATTTATACGTAGATAACGTATCTCATGTTTTTCCATTACATTTTTTATATTATTTTCTGTCCTTTTCCATTTAAATCCTAAAAGAGACACTTATTTACGCAATGACCAAATTGAATCTGGGTAGTTCATCTTAGTCTTCAACTTTTCATGTATTCGCTTCATAGTTGGCACCTCTTTATCAGTAATGTGAAAGTTGTGAATATGAAGTTCTTCGGATTACCGCTTTATCAAAATCGTCAATGATAATGATATTTTCCTGCATGTGGTCTTTTTCGGAGATTTAAATTTTCTACCGTCTTCCAAAAGACGTTTACCTTCCAATAAAACTCTTTTGACGGTCAACAGCGGAATTCCCGCCGATGTCGCTACCAATTGGGCTGATGAAGTGACACTTGACATGTCTTTAAAATAACTAATTCTAGCGATGCCGACTTTACTATAATATTGGCATTCGATCCTTTCTCTGGAATAACTGTTGACAGGCAACAAAAATAAAACTACGATATAAATTTTACTCTGGATTGCAAAACATTAACTTAAATATTTATAACTGTCGTTTGACAGCCCTAATTCAACAGGGCTGCAACAAGCGATAATTGAGTTGTCATCGACGGATATTGAGTACAAACATATCTACCGTCTCGATTTCAGAGCCTTTAAACTGTCAAACACTGGAGCCTGTTCATGCATCGGCCGGGACAGGCGTTGCATACATTTTAATTCAGTGTTTTTGCAGATATTAGAGTGTTTTTTGCCTGTTATTTTGGTATATATTTGCTATTGTTTTATCATTTGTTAAAGATGGGAAATCCTTACAGATTCGCTTATGGTCTTCCCTAAGGCCGACAGAGAACTCGATGAAAATAGAATGCCTCTGTTATATAGGATTTATTACAACAACAACATAATGTGACTCAGATAAAAAATCCGTGCTTATAATCTTTGTAATGTTGCTCAGCACTTTCGTATAGAGAAACTACTTTTTTGAGATCAATCACATCAACAAAAATTTTCGTTTTACTACATTACAATAATTATGTTACTCGAAAAATGTTGCACGTCTCTGTCTGCATGATACAGTAGTTTGCATCCGAGCAAGTAAAGTTGAATATTCTATTACCATTCAGTTCCAGCGCTCTCAGTGAACTAAATAGTTTCCATTATTGGCGGCCGGAAATATCGAATGGAAAATGGGTTCAGTTAAAACATGAATATGTTATGTACTCAACGAACAGTTCGCGAGAGTGTTCAGAAAGTGACGACATAGGAGAATGCCATTTTTTGAGAAAAAACTTTCTTTTTTTTTTGTCAAAACTGTACATCTATATCTATTTATACATTACTAGCTTCCGCCCGGGACTTCGTCCGCGTGAAGTTTCTTGCACCCCTGACCTACCCCGTCGCATCGCATCGCCTGCCCGCGCTGTTACTTCCTTTTCCCTTAGGGCTCGTTCTTACCTTTTTTCTTTTTGCTCGGTTTCTAAGGGTCCTAGCGTAATGTTACATACCTATAGCCTTCCTCACGAATTGGGCTATAAAATGCAAAAAGAATTTTTCAAATACGACTGGCAGTGTCAGAGATTAGCGCGTTCAAAAATAAAATGTGTAGGTAACTAATAGAATAAGCGCATTTTTCATACTTTAATTAAGCATTTTTATACCCGTCGTAATTTCCAAACGAAAGATTCGATTCGAATAATTATTTAAAAAGGAATTTACATGTACTTAATCAACCTTGATTATGAAACTATTTATTTGGATAAGGATTAATACCATGTTTATGAAAATACCTTCGCAAATAATGCATTATTTTATAACAAATTTAATTACCTTTTAAAAAGTTATAGTGAGCCAACCCTAAAAAATAGACATGCTATCGCAGATTGTTTTTAGAACTTTTTAAAAGGAACAATTCCGTCAGATATAATTTTTGGGTATCTTTATGTGACTGATTATTAAATATTTAGGTACTACACGTTGCGTACGATGTGTACCTTACTTGTCTTACAATTGCAGTCTCGGAGGGGTGTGGTCACAGAATACTAAATAGTTATCTAGCCTAAAAACATTCCTCGGTCTTTCATAAGTATTTTTAAGAATTAAACATTAAAAAGCATTTTATTTTATTTCATTAAGTGTACTATAAATACCTAGTGACATCTTTATCCAAAAAGGCAGCCCTGGCAATCCACAATAACCACGCGGTGGCGCGCAGCTACGAAGCAAAACTCACTTTACGCTTGTAAGGTTAGGTATATTTTCGTTCGCAGCATCTAGCGACACGAAGGTGTAGGCTATTATAGCAGTAGGTATTAAACATTTTGTATGGAGTGATTATCGCCCGTCCACGCTATTACTTCGTTTTCGCTTAATGTTCTTTCCGACTTTTTTCATTCTGCTCGGCTCCTAAAGGTCGTAGCGTGATGTTAAATAGTATATAACTATCTTCGAGAAGTGGGCTACCAGATGCAAAAAGAATTTTTCAAATCTGACTTTTTGTTTATAATTTCAAGGGTTTTCATTTTTTTTGCGCGGAACCCTATTTATTTTTCTAAAATAAAAGTAGCCTAAGTTATCCGCTGTAACATCAGATATCTGCCAGTGAAAGTCCTGTCAAAATCGGTATAGCCGTTTCGGAGATTAGCCGGAACAAACAGACAGACAGACAAAAATGTTAAAAATTGCTTTTTTGTTACAAGAATCTTTTATACCTTCCTATGCATTTAATAATATGTTGTTATTTTGACATAACAATCAGACACTTCAATTTTATTTATTTGTATAGATGTACAGATAGTAACGAAGTCAAAACTAATAAAAAAAAATAATTGTTGTGAGGTGTGGCAACGAGTTTGGTGCCGAAAATATAGTTTTAAAGGTTTTTGTGCGTTTGTCTGGATGTATGTTCAGGATTGGCGCGAAAACTACTGAATTGATTCTGATCAAATTTTACACAAATATATGTCAATTTATTTCACAAAAAGAAAACATTCATTTATTATAAAATTGTAACGTAAATATCGATTGTAGCTACTATTCGTGTATGTAAATACACATTTTCAGAGCATTATAAAACCAGCAAACTCTAATAACCGTAAGAACAAGAATAAAAGATAACTAAGAAACTTCGTAACGCCTCCTGTTCGCTCCAAAAGAATCGTCCCAAACATTATTTAACACAGTGTTACGTTTTCTTTCCTTGTGTGAACTAAGTAGGCAAATTGCTCGCCCCCGGGACACCCTTCTCTTTTTAGGGTTCCGTAGCCAAATTACAAAAAGTGAATCCTTATAATATCGTTATTTCCCTCTGTCGTCCGGATGTTAGACATCCATTTTACTCGGAGACTTTATGCACTATATTGATGTGAATTAGAAAGAAGGTATATTATGTGCACCGCTTACCAATGGTGTTGTGAACTTACGAAAAAAATATTTAGATCATAACTACGGAACCCCTCACTCTGCTTGTTACGACACGCTGTTGGCGGTTCTTAATTCTGATATGTTTGCGCCGAGCCCGCAGTGAAATATTCAATAGAAAATGCTGTAACAAAGACTTATCTCGAAGAATCTTATAAAGCTTTCTCAGGTTTTTATTTGCTTTTGTGTGTTTTTGTAGTGTTAAGCTCCGTTACCACGATGCAAGTTTCTTGCCTGTAAATAATATATATGGCTTACAATAAAATTGAAGCAACAAAATAATGTCTAGCATCGTCTGTTACAGCTGATATTTGGATATTAAGTTACTGTTCAGACGGTGCAACTTTTACTGCTGCTTCAAGTTATGCCATGCCACAGGCAATTAAAGTTATGCCATGCCACAGGCAATTAAAGTTATGCCATGCAACAGGCAATTAAAGTTATGCCATGCCACAGGCAATTAAAGTTATGCCATGCCACAGGCAATTAAAGTTATGCCATGCCACAGGCAATTAAAGTTATGCCATGCCACAGGCAATTAAAGTTATGCCATGCCACAGGCAATTAAAGTTATGCCATGCCACAGGCAATTAAAGTTATGCCATGCCACAGGCAATTAAAGTTATGGCATGCAACAGGCAATTAAAGTTATGCCATGCCACAGGCAATTAAAGTTATGCCATGCCACAGGCAATTAAAGTTATGCCATGCCACAGGCAATTAAAGTTATGCCATGCCACAGGCAATTAAAGTTATGCCATGCCACAGGCAATTAAAGTTATGCCATGCCACAGGCAATTAAAGTTATGCCATGCCACAGGCAATTAAAGTTATGCCATGCCACAGGCAATTAAAGTTATGCCATGCCACAGGCAATTAAAGTTATGCCATGCCACAGGCAATTAAAGTTATGCCATGCCACAGGCAATTAAAGTTATGCCATGCCACAGGCAATTAAAGTTATGCCATGCCACAGGCAATTAAAGTTATGCCATGCCACAGGCAATTAAAGTTATGCCATGCCACAGGCAATTAAAGTTATGCCATGCCACAGGCAATTAAAGTTATGCCATGCCACAGGCAATTAAAGTTATGCCATGCCACAGGCAATTAAAGTTATGCCATGCCACAGGCAATTAAAGTTATGCCATGCCACAGGCATTTAAAGTTATGCCATGCCACAGGCAATTAAAGTTATGCCATGCCACAGGCAATTAAAGTTATGCCATGCCACAGGCAATTAAAGTTATGCCATGCCACAGGCAATTAAAGTTATGCCATGCCACAGGCAATTAAAGTTATGCCATGCCACAGGCAATTAAAGTTATGCCATGCCACAGGCAATTAAAGTTATGCCATGCCACAGGCAATTAAAGTTATGCCATGCCACAGGCAATTAAAGTTATGCCATGCCACAGGCAATTAAAGTTATGCCATGCCACAGGCAATTAAAGTTATGCCATGCCACAGGCAATTAAAGTTATGCCATGCCACAGGCAATTAAAGTTATGCCATGCCACAGGCAATTAAAGTTATGGCATGCAACAGGCAATTAAAGTTATGGCATGCAACAGGCAATTAAAGTTATGGCATGCCACAGGCAATTAAAGTTATGGCATGCAACAGGCAATTAAAGTTATGGCATGCAACAGGCAATTAAAGTTATGGCATGCCACAGGCAATTAAAGTTATGGCATGCAACAGGCAATTAAAGTTATGCCATGCCACAGGCAATTAAAGTTATGCCATGCCACAGGCAATTAAAGTTATGCCATGCCACAGGCAATTAAAGTTATGCCATGCCACAGGCAATTAAAGTTATGCCATGCCACAGGCAATTAAAGTTATGCCATGCCACAGGCAATTAAAGTTATGGCATGCAACAGGCAATTAAAGTTATGGCATGCAACAGGCAATTAAAGTTATGGCATGCAACAGGCAATTAAAGTTATGGCATGCAACAGGCAATTAAAGTTATGGCATGCAACAGGCAATTAAAGTTATGGCATGCAACAGGCAATTAAAGTTATGGCATGCAACAGGCAATTAAAGTTATGGCATGCAACAGGCAATTAAAGTTATGGCATGCAACAGGCAATTAAAGTTATGGCATGCAACAGGCAATTAAAGTTATGGCATGCCACAGGCAATTAAAGTTATGGCATGCAACAGGCAATTAAAGTTATGGCATGCAACAGGCAATTAAAGTTATGGCATGCAACAGGCAATTAAAGTTATGGCATGCAACAGGCAATTAAAGTTATGGCATGCCACAGGCAAATCTAGTTTTATTGTTGTTATCATTGCTATCACTATCGGACAAGAGTCCAGTGGTAAACAAAGGCTGCTGCAGTAGTATGGAAAGAAAGAAAGAAAAATAGGTTTAATTGTCACAGAAACACGTGGCTACAAAACAATAAGAATAATCAGAAAAATAAAACAAAATAGATCCACATTATAATCACGAGCTCAAAACAGAAATAGTCGGCAGCTGCACGTCATGACTGTGACAAGAAGGCTTCCACTCAGCATGATGCTGTGCTATGAGGGACCCACAGCACAGCGCTCTGGCTCTGAGTTACAGCCATCCATCCATCACTTCAGCCATCCATTACTTCGCGAGTATAAAAAAAACTGACCAAGTGCGAGTCGGACTCGCTCGCGAAGGGTTCCGTACCACCGTACAATATTTAATACTACATATTTTTTTAATACTTCAGTTTATATATTATATATTATACCTACGTGTCTAGCAAAAAATTAAGAGGGTGTCCTTTAATTTTTAACTTTATTTTAATTTGTAATTATAGCGGCAATAGAAATACACAATCTGTGAAAATTTCAACTGTCTACCTCTTACAGTTCATGAGATACAGCCCGCTGATAGACAGACGGACGGACGGACTGCGGAGGCTTAGTAATAGGGTTCCATTTGGCACCCCTCGGGTACGGAACCCTAAAAAAACCAAATAAAATAGGATTTTGACCACTGGCGGCAAGTGCTCTGCTGCTTGCTTCTAATTGAAGTCTTGATTTTGTATTGCGCCATGGTAGATCTACAGGCCGATCTAAATAAAAAGAAATCTATGGCTTTTGTACTGGAATCAGAATTGTAAACATGAATGTGTTATTGTAACAGGACATTAAACATAACATCACGCCTGTATTCCCCGAAGGTTTAGGCAGAGGCGTATCTATAGTACCACCCCACATTTCGCCAGTTATGTTTAAGTCCCATGTAATGGGGGGGGGGGGGAGCCTATTGCCATCTACTGGGCACAAATCCAGACTCCGGGCAGCTACTGAGAAATTCCTGATGGAAAAACCCGATAATAATCAGAATTGTAAAATCATGAATGTGTTAGTTAGTATCGCACCTACTACATAGATAACCGGGTATGAAACATACTGCAATATCATGAATGTAATATTTTATGAAGCAGGTAACAGGATATTAGTCCAACCGGAATGTTTGACACTTATTCCAATATTTACTTGTTTGTCATTTACAGCTGATGTTTGGATGCTCAGTTACTCGGGGAAGTTTAGAAAATCTATGTAACTATAGTACATTTACACACAAACATTTTTATGTCACGATGAAGTTGAAATCAGGAAGCAAAATTACCAATTACCTTTTATGAGTATTGCCAATGATCGGACATTATACGACTATTGTAAACATAAATAGACACACAGGCACTAAACATTTATGTGTGCACTCAAACCAAATCCTGATTAAACGACAAACTGGCGAAAAAGAGAGGGGAATCACGTCATCTCTTTCACGCACACTTAAGCTCATGTTTCAATGTTTTCGGTCATTTGGGTAATGGCGCTCAAACGCGATGGTCGTCGGCATTAAATTCAATTTTATACTTTTATTGATTGTTTCACTTTTATAACGCTGATTTCATTGTTTTATGGGTTTGGGTCCTGTTTTATGTGGAAATATTCATTTATATGGGCAGTAAAATATGCAAAATTGTTTTCTTATGCGGCATGAAAGTATTATTTGTATTTTATGAGTTCTTATTCAAAACTTGAACCTATATAATATTTAGTTCGATTCTTGAAGAAACTAGACTATGCTTTCACTTTGCAACGCAATGCTAAAAATCAGAGATCCAACATGCAACAAGTAAAAGATTCTAAAGCTCTCACTGCTGTCACCGAGCAAAATCCCAACCAAAGCCTGCAAATGAATACCAAGAATTCAAAAAACAGAATCACAATACATCTCAGGACATATATTTTCATAAGCTTAAGTCTCATAAAAGTCCGTATCGACTCTAATATTTATGTCGGGGCCCCTAATGTCGCGTGCACGCGTATTTCTTTATTTTATTTCCCAGGCGAGCTCCGTATACGACCGTATCTCTTGATAAAAGGCAGCACAATAACTGGGAATACTCTGGAATGGTCTGTTTATTGAGCACTTCGTAAACGCCGATGGTATTCTCATTCCTCGAGTTGGTGGAATGTAGCCGGGAAGGTAGGTGTGCTGTGAGTTAGTCGCGTGAATGAATGATGTGTGTCGGTCTTTGTTGAGCTTATACAAAGATAAAAGAACTCACTGTGTTATACAGGGGACTAGTACGCTGCTTTCTTTTGCTTTCGTATTATGTTCTATTGTGTTTATTTTATTTTATTCTGTTCAGGAAACTTACAGCTAGCTTATACAGTGTTCTTATATAATATAAAATTGAAGGACATTTACAAGTTTCCACTGACAAACACTAAAAATAAAAACGAAAAAAAGGTCGGTACAAAATACATACCTATGACATAAACTGGAAATAAATAGTACACGTACGGTAGTGTTCTGAATAATAGCGATCAGGCATTAAAGCAAAGCCTGGTTATCGATGATAATGCATCTGATGGAGTAAAAGCCTTTACCCCGAAATGGGAAGTGCGTGATAATGGTTGTTAAGAGGCTTGTGGCTAAGTAATACCTAACAGTCGCACGGGTCGATCGATCAGGTTAAGCTACGCTTATCGCGGTTGGTCCGTCGATATGTGATCTTCTTTACATACCAAGACCCCTCCGTACCTCGGAAACCACGTTAAGCCGTTGGTCCCAGCTGTCATTCGTAGATTTTTGACAGTCGTTACAGGTTGTCAGACGCCCGAAAGTCTGACAACCATTCTTACCAAGGGGTATCGTATTACCCAGTAGCTGGGTTGTGGAGGTCAGTTAGGCAGTCGATCCATATAAAATACTGGTATTCAGCTGCATCCGGTTAGACTGGAAGCCAACCCCAACATATTGGGAAAAGGCTAGGCAGATTGATTTTGTTCCGAAATTTCAGGCTTTGTAAACTATGTAGACAATTGCAACAGTATCTAGGTAATCCTTCCACATAACATAACATAACATCACGCCTTGTTTCCCCGAAGGGTTAGGCAGAGGTGTACTTAAAGTACACCCACATTTCGCCAGTTATGTTTAAGTCCCATGTAATAGGGGGCGAGCCTATTGCCATCAACCGGACACAAATCCAGACTCCGGGCTGCCACTGAGAAATTCCAGATGGAAAAACCCAATAACACTTCCGTAAATCAGTAATTCTGAGTAATCCTTCCGTTAAAAAAATAATATTCTGTAGATTGAACCTTCAATATTACCCAAAAAATATCTCTTTATTCGTTAAAGTCCGCGTCAACGTCCACCCCAAATTACATGAAAGCGTGAAACAGCAAATTCTTCGACACCCGCGTACAAGGGATTGTTCACGCGATCGTCATCAGTAGTTTTCACGGCGGCGTCTATTGTTCGCGTAATTAATTGTATCCGCTCCGATCGTATCGGAGCGACGATTTGTACGTTGTTAGGGGTGCCGCTACTTGCACCTACTTGTAGTTAGATTCTTTACCTGGTTGTTGTACAAAGGCTATTCTTTTGTGTAAACTGTTTGTAAGGTTTTGTAAGGAAGTTGGATTAGCACTAATGAGTTCTTAAAGAATGCTGGTTTAAAAAGATAAATTCCTAATCTAGGCAGAGATTTATTATTTTGATTAAATTCTTATTGCAAGTTAACGAGAACGTATTATTTGTCATAAAAGATGTTAAGTCTTTATACGTAAAACCTACGCTATAACCAGCTTGAATCATGAAGATGCAACTGTTCCCAAAACTTTGTTCTCAATAGCTCGTATTTTTTTCAAAAAAATCGAATCGACTGTAACCATTGCTTCCTCCTGCAAAATTTCAGATTTCTCGGAAATCTTCAAAATATTTGTTAGTTGATATGAATGATAAAGGAGAAATAGCTGGTATTATTTGCGTACGTACTTTTCTCTAAGTTTGCCAACCCTATGAGAGGTGTAGAGCGCATTAGGCGTGACAAATGTATGGATGGCGTGGCCGCAGCGTGACACAGTCAGCCCTGGCTCAAAGGTTCCATTTAATTTGTATTGTCACTGACCTTGATATCACTGGGACCGAATCTCAAAGTAAATCTCTGATTTGAACGTGATTGCACACATAAACAACACTAACAGAAATAATTCCAGGAATAAAATGATCGCTAACGACACGCGACGATCAACTTTAGGATTCTGATGAAACTGTAATGAAAGTAACATGATTTATTTGAAAATAGTTGTATTTTATCACGAATACAATTTTGTAGCTATTGAATTTTAGACTCAGGCCAATTAATAACAAAGTCTGCCAAATAATTACTAAACTAATGCATTTAATACTTAAATCTTCGAGTCTTTGCAACAATTTCTGAGACAACTTGCTAAGCTCTTGAGACCGTAACTTGTCAATATTAGTGAGTGTCAATACAAATCTCGGGCAGCACACAATATAGTTACAATATCGTATTAATCCAATAAATAACATCGCCCTAGGGTTTTCATTGCAGCGGAGCGGGTAAGCGGAGATGAGCGAGAGAGCATAATGTAGCATAATATCCCTGGTCACATAGAAGTGAGTGGGCGATTCAGTAAATCGAGTAAAAAAATATGAATTTGTCAAATTAGCCCTTACGGCAATTGGAAATACAGGCATCAGTTTACAGCATGTATTAGAGAGGTGTGGTCTTTAAGGGAGTGGTACAGACCATCAACCTGAACAACTTTCTCCATGGGACCAAGATGATCAGAAAAATAATCAGCTGTGTGAAGTTTTGTACGGGACAGCTGATTCTTTTTTAAACATGACCACACCTTTCTGATACACGCTGTATACCGCGTTCGAAAATCAATGAAACAAATTCCGTATAACCATGAGTATTGAAACGGAGCGGGCGAATTTTGTGGAACCGCTATTCGCTCCAATGGAGTGGCAGCCTTAACTGGTCATAATCTTGAGCGAGTAGAAGTCAAGTGGGGGTGAAAGCGAGTATTGACTTGTGGTACAGCTGGGATGATTTTAATAGTATTTGTGTACTTTACGATCACAGTCCAATAGCATTAGCTGTTCAGAACACTGGTACAGACAACGATAATTTACAACAGCGTGGTACTATACCGTTACTTAAATGCTGTTGGACTATTTGAAACAGTGGTAAAGACAACTATAATTTTAGAGAGCGATGCAATCGAATCACTGTGTCATTGTGATAAGGGTGTTTAATATTGTACAGTTTGTCTTACTCGCTTGTTTTTTATTCATTGTCGCCTACGTTTGCATTGTATTGAAAAAGTTCTGTATCAGGGCGTGTGCACTGCTCATTTAATCTATGGCGATCACAAGTTCTGCAATTTTATTAATTTTCATTACACTCGCTAGCTAAATTGTTAAAAATATCTTTCAAAACCATTATAGTGAAACTTATCCTCAAACATTACCAAAGTGAATGCTTTTACAAAACTTTTTAACAAAAAAAAAAAAACAACCGACGTCCAAAAAAAACTACGAAGTAAAACATTAACTTTAATTTCGGAAGTCGGTGTCTTCGGATCTGTATTTTAGTGTTTTGCCACCGACTTCCGAAATAAAAGTTCTTTTTCACTTTGTAGTTTTTTTTTGGAAGTCGGTTGTATTTATTTCACTTTTTAGTGGGTCGGTTTATAATTTATCTAAGTTACAATAGCCTAATGTTTATCACCTTTTACAAAATATTGCTTTTCCCGATGCAGGGACGTTAATTGTTGAGGAGTTCTTCTGGTCACCATCAGCTTCACTTCATCATATGCATTGTGAAGAGCATAAATTGCTTAGCAATCATATTAAAGTAATCGAATCCCAACCCGTGAAATACTTATTATTGAGTAGTTTCGGTTACCACCATCAGTTCCACTTCACGAAATGGTGCTTTCAGAGCGCAAATGCACAAATTACTATTAAAATACCCAAATCCCTATAGATGTGCCTATAAAATTTGGGAGTTTCCCTCGATTTCCATGGGATTCCCTCATTAGATTCTGACTTGGTGGCAATGGGACCACCTCGAGAGCATACCCTTTCAAACAAAATAATAGTTTTCAAAATCGGTCCACAATTAACGGAGAAATCGTTGTACAATTATGTAGGTACATAAAAAATATATACAAGTTGTAACATAAATAACGCACAACCTCTTAAGGGGTCATTGTACTCATCATTGTGAACAACTTTTACTATGGGACCAAACCTGAAATCGGGAAAAAAAAATTAGCTGTTGCCTACATTTTGACGAGTTATGCGAACATAAATGTAGGGAGCAGCTGATTTTTTTTCGCGATTTCTGGTTACTATTAAATAGACGACGAATTGAGAATCTCCTCCTTTTTTTGAAGTCGGTTAAAAAGGAAAACAGTCGCAATTAACGCGCTCAGCAGACCTATTGATAAGAAGCCAACTGAGTAAATAGAAATACGACTCAATAAAGAAATAGCATACACAACAATACCCTGGAGAGTCCTACTCAAGGAAAATAAGATTTACTTCGATGGAATAGAAATAGAACCTGTCCTTCCTTATTACGTCACTATACTAAGGACGACGCAGGAACAATATCAGATCGCAGTCTGTTAATTGTAATGTTATTACTATAGATATGTTGGAAACACGTGATGTAGTAGTAATTAGTGCATATCCTGGAGCCGACACCAGACAGGTATCAGGAAACGTAGACATGAAACGTATACGCTAATTATTGACTAATTTTTTCTGAGAAACATCAGCATAGCATTACAAAGTTAATGCGGCGCTGCCGCTTCATCAGGAAATCCCATTGATATACAAAAGAAATCCTGAAATAAAATGGTTGAATTGATTGTACAGTGGTTTTCAGTGATGTTAGAGAAAAGTAACAAAATATAGTTAGCAATGAAACTAATATTTTTTTAATGTTCTAGTCGTCATAATTTTAGTTACATACTCACGCCGATCCCAATTAACACTGCATTATTATGCCAGCTGTTATATCATTGCAGCGTTTCGCATCAATGAGCACACGACAAAAATTCACTTCGAAGACGGTCCTGTCATTCTACATTAACCTCTAACACCACAGTCTAACAACATAGTAAAAATATTGGACAGTAATCTAATAAAGTTATTACATTTCATTCAACACGTCCGAGTCCCTTTCAGTACCCCCCAGTCATCATTTATGTCCGCGGTGACCACAGAGTAGGAACATGGCAACAATATTGGGCAGTAATCCAATAAACAATATTATTATGGCGCACTCAATATGTCCGCGTCGCTCCTAACAATTAGTGGGAGATCCACTAAGACTTCGATGATTTAGTGTTTCTTGTATGTGTGGGGGACAAGTCACGAGATCAACGATATTGTAGAGTATGTAGTTGAGTTTAGAACCTTTTCAATGATGGTTGGTTGTAATCACGAATCATACTCAAACTCAACTCAAAGCATTCATTTCAATTAAACCAATTCAAGCACTTTTAATTTTTCAAGGAGTTAGTCAGTCATAAAGCTTGATTTTTTGAGTCAACTAATGCAACAATAAAAGTTGTGCCGTCAACACCGTTCAGACGGTACAAGTTTAATTGTCGCTTGTTGCAAGTCAATTCTTGCCTCAATTTTATTGTATGCTAAGAAACTTTCATCGTGTAGATAAGTGGGTGTTACTCAAATGCACAATTGACAGAAGGTGAATTTTGGCTAGTGTCAATAAAAAAGTTTGGAAAAGAACATGAAAGTGAAGAATTAAAAAAAAACTAAATGAAAGAAGGCCTCCCCTAGAATTTGCCATAATTTTCTGTTTGTGGCTTTTCTCTTCTATGTTGGTCCTGCCGTTTGTTTCATTTCATCCTCCCATCTCATTCGTTGCCGCCCTTTCCTTCTTTTTCCACCTCGAGGGTACCACATTGTGACATCTTTAGACCATTAATTTATCCCTCTTGTTTCTTAACATGTGGCCTATCCAATTCCATTTAGGTTTTTTTTACTGTCAATATGACATCTGTAGCTTTGGTCTTACGTCTCATATTTGGTAGTTTGATTTTGTCTCGTAACTTGATGTTTAAAATGCTTTTCTCCATTTTATTTTGACAGACTCTAAGAGCTGCTCCCTGTTTGTTAGTGAGGGCCCAGGTTTGTGATCCGTATGTTAAACAGGGCAGTATGCAAGAGTTGAATATTTTAGTCTTATCTTTCAATGGTATCACAATCTGTAATTGGAAATAAACGATGGAAATGTAATCGCATGTACAGTATCAGAAATAAAGGCTATTAGTATTTGTAGAAGTGAAAGAAGAGCGTTTAGTATTGTATTTCACAATTTCTGTGGTTTCTATTGCGCGAACTTTGATAGCTCAGACGCAATGACATTATTTGATCATGCAGACTTCTTGTACAATATTTATAAAACCGCTTCCACTGACAACTAGCACCACTCGCCACTGGCCCCGACGTTCGCCCGGCACTTATTGGATACGCGCAGTTATTACTGCCGTTAGTGGCTGTTTGGGCGAATTACGCGCGTAATGACTTTGTCGAACAGCAGTGGGACGCGAGACGATACAACGACGAGTATAAGTGACCCTACATCGAATAACCACGAGTAGATTATCATTTGGGGGTCCTTAATTGATAAGAGCGGATTGTGAATTATGAACACTTAGATAAACTCACACCTTTTTCCCACAGGGGTGGGCAGAAACTGCAGAATACCCCGTAATTATTCTTACATACTTCTGTTACTCCTCCTGTTCATTCACCTGAGGACAAAGACAAGCTGGCATTCTATTAGCGATAACGGTGATGAAAAAGTCAAAAATGTATTGACATATTTATTTATGTCACTTTATATAACATCACGCTTGTTTTCAAGGGTTAGGCAGAAGAGTATATTTAAAAGTGTCGTCAAATTTAAGGGTGTGGTACAGACCATCGAAGTGAACAACTTTCTCCATGGAACCAACATCATAATCGAGAAAAAATTATCAGCTAACCCGTACAAGACTTCAATACCTACTCGACCCAAATGTATCGAACAGCTCATTATTTTTTCTCGATTACGATATTGGTTCCAAGGAGAAAGTAGTTCAGTTTGATAGTCTGCTCCACACCCTTCACGCCTTTGTGATATACCCTGTATAGTACACAGACACACACATTTCACGAGTTTAATTTTAATAGGGAACCTTACTGACAATTTATCCCGCTAGAGGACGCACCTGCAACGCGTGGTAAACAGAACAACATGGCGTCCGTCTGTGGTAAGACTAGCTAACTAAAAGGTTATAGCAAAAAGGTTAAAGTTCTTAATCATTTTAAATTGTATATAATTTTAATAATAAATTCATTTAATGAGACCGTACTGTGGCGTTAGGTAATGCAACCTGTAATGATAGTTTGAAGGGGAATAAATAATTTAAAAAATAACGTAAACAGAAAAACAAACTTCATGTTTAGGCCTCTCCTTTTTTATCTATGGTTATAAAAAAAAATATCTATGGTTAGATGACTGTTAATGAGAAATCCGGTGTGTTTACAATCTTCTGATATTTAGTGATATCCGTTCGTCAGGAATATTCTATAATAGATAGTAATAATGCATCAGTCAGTGAATCAGTGTTGTGCCATTAGGTAGTATATGCAGGAATGAAGGTGTTCATTAGTTCACTAAAAACGGATTACTTCGCAAGCAGTAGTAAATTGCTACGTTGCAAGCATTTCACAGTCACAAAACATTAAAAGTTGTGTTCTGATTATTTTAGAGCTGAAGACTATAAGAATGAAGGATATTTTACAGGTCAGAGTATTAACCGAATGTAAAAACATAATATTTTTAGTGCAAGTAAATATACTTGACTGTAAAGTTAAAAGTTTATTGTAAAGTATTTCAATATCACAAAAACAAACATGTTTGAAATTCTTATAGGCATGTTTTTAACCTTTTGGTATTATTTTAACCTACAATTTGACCCTGTTAAGCGGAATAGATCCAACCAACAATTTTTATGAAATTGAGTTAAGTACATAACGAGAACCTACACATCGAGTTTTAAATTTGCACAAAAGATGCGAGCGGTCTGATGACATTGCCTTCACAACTGTGCCAATATACCAACACCTAGGTCACCATTTCTGAAAATTGCAAAATGCTACCATGACGCCAAAGGCCCGGAAATTATAAAGATTTTTTTTTTTTCAAAAGACCACCACTTTTAAAATATTCAGATTTTTTTGTCATTATACGTAAATAACTTTCCAAATGAATATCCTGGCCTGATATTTTTGTTTTCACTTCTAAACTTCAAATCGCATTTACTCAAAAGTAACAAAACGTTAGTTTGATCTAATCTGCTAAACAGGGTCCAATTATAGTAACAAGGATGTAATAAAACTGAAATAATATAAAAAAAACGTCGAAAAATGTTGCCGCTCGCCTTTGACAGTTTGCTTTGTTTACTTCCAGTCAATCTGGCACCATCTGCTGTCTCAGCTTTGCGTAATATTCCCTATTGGTGGACTCCCCTATTGGTACTTCCCTATTGGTGGCATGTGTGCCTTGGCTTCGCCTCGGCCCACATTTTCACGATAGTCCATCAATGTCCATTTTGCAGACCGCGGCAGTAATGTACTATAAAATAACTTTGTTTCTATTAAAGTACAGTTTTTAATGATGTTATCTTCGCTGAGATCTGCTGTTACGCGTACCTCCGCAGTGGATTGTTGGATTTTAGAGCCATATTTACGATACATTTAAACTCATGTTTAGATACTTATATTACTGTATGAAACTGCACAATAATTAAGTATTTAAACACTCGTTAGCCGGAAAAAGAACCGGAGTAACCGACATAACCTGCAGAGTAAGCAAACTAAAGTGGCAGTGGGCTGGCCATGTTTGTCGAAGGATCGATGGCCAGTGCGGCAGACGAGTCCTGGAGTCCACGTATCGGCAAGCGTAGTGTGGGACGCCCCCCAGCTAGATGGACCGACGACCTTAAGAAGATGGCTGGGACAGAATGGATGCGGAAGGCAGAGGACAGGGTGTTGTGGCGCAGCCTGGGAGAGGCCTATGTCCAGCAGTGGACTGCGAAAGGCTGAGTTGATTGAAAACACTCGTGTGGCCTTATTATCACAGTTTAATAAATGTAAAAACGAGCCGCAATAACCCCCGTAATGTCACAGTTTCTTAAACTACTATTCCAGCATTTATGTAAACACATGCATTGGATCACTGCAAATTGCTGTCCTACACAAACAAAGGACTTTTTATTTGGAAATTCAATTCTTTGACTTTAAAAGGCAATTGTGTTTGAGACAGGCCAATTCCACTAGATTAATGACCGTGCCGGGTATAGTTAGACACATTGTTGAAAAGTGGTGGACTTCAGCTATCTGTGACTTAGCCGATGTATTCTGTAAAATCTCACTGTGAGACGGAGGTGCAGCGAGCTTGAAGTGAGCAGTCAATAGTGCGCTTTTATAAAAAGTTGCCAAAGTCGGTTACAGAACTTAGTGATGGAAAGTTCAAAACTCACATCAGACGTGTCTTTGTTAAAAAATAAAAACATAGTTTTGTGACTAAAAACTATGTTGAAGACAAGGAAGTTTGGCAATAATTCCTTCTGCCCATGTGGCTTCCCTGGTATGTCATTAATGGAATAATTATCTATATGTATAAATCTCTAATAACTGCTCCCAAATTACGATGTTCATTTTAATTTAATTTTTTTAAATACTTCCTTGACATAACTGTTCTTTTCATTAACAGACATTATATACATACAACTAGCATCTGCCCGCGGCTTCGCCCACATGGATGTCGGAAATTATCCCATGGGAACGTACTACCGTGATAAAAAGTATCGTATGTAGACACCCAGGTCATGGCCTATCCGCATACCTATCATCCAAATCCATTCAGCCGTTAAAGCGTGAAAGGGTAACAGACAGACAGATAATAAATGCAAATAATGTTCATTTTTTCTATTAAACCGGTTTGTGTGATTCTAAGGCCCACTTGCACGTTTAGTCGGCTTAAATAAATAAATATAGAGTTTGTATACTCGGAGTTAAGTAATTAACATTTTAACTCTTATTACGCGCTGCGCCACTAAAAAGTAACACCGGGTTAGATCACCTGATATTAGTAGTTTTTGAGTTGGGAACATTACAGTTCAGTCGACAAAACATAAAATAGAATTGCAATGTCTGTGCCCTGATGTGTAATTCGACCAAAAATAAATGAATGAACAATTAACGGAAATTGTATACCCATCTCCTTTACACTACATTACGATACGTAATACTTTCTTGTCTTTGAATTTTATAACATGACATTTCATTTTAATCGTTTTGTATGTGGTTTCCACGGAGATTTAGTTTATAGATTGATTTTCATCAATCAACTAAATCTCTCTCTATCTCTCTCTAAATCTTATCTGACAGATTCGTCAGATGGAAAATATGTTTTAAGTTTTTTATAATTTGTATTTATATTTACATGAGCTCATAGCTTTTGCCCGCGGAGTCGCCCGTGTGGTTGTCGGAAAATATTCCACGGGAACGTAATACCGGGATTGAAAAGAAGCGAAGCGATGATCGCATACCTAATAACCGAGGAAAAGGTCATTGACTCCTGTGCTAGCGCTCCGCCGCCGTCAACCATAATTATTTTGTTACGCGTAATTTTAAATCTGTAATATTTTTTAAAATATTCATTTAAATATGATGATGTAAATGATGTGATGTCAATCAATGCCCAATTTAAATAACATACTCGTATTTTATTGGATATTGATAAATACAATACCGATCAAAATAGCTTTGGATATAACTATTACATTTTTATCAAATTCTGAAAGATAAAAATGGTTACTGGTAATCCTTGGAAGATTGACATAATTATATGCTATTGCGGATTTTTTGGTTGATCTTTTTAAGATACAATCGTTTAGAACATTAATTTAATGTTTCTCTTACGGTTTACGCTTCGCACGCCAGTGAAACTCCCAGTAGGCATGATTTTTCCGACATCTACAATAATCGTCATATTTCAGCCAAGTTACATAAAACTTTAGAGCTCGCCTACGTTTTAAAAGGAGCGAAATTGTGTTATTGTGCAAAATTTCTGATACATATGATGTCAGTCAATCAGCACTTCATCCGCGATTTCGTTCGCGTGGATTTCGTACTTTCCCCTACAAACACAACCCCCTCCACCCGCTTTAAATGGTATTATAGGTTAAGATCTGTATTATATTTTATTCATAAGTAGACGTATTGTACCGACCCCAAATAAATTGGTATTAGGGCTGGAGAATGATGATGAAGTATTCGGGCCAAGTTTCAAGTTTATTTAGCTCTACAGAATAATATTTTTTTTCATACAAACTGTGCCTCCCGTTTTCACTCCCAATTTAAATTAATTGAATTATAGGTTATTTATACCAAATTTCGAGTTAATCAAGCCACGCAGTAAAATCTTACCCTGTAAAATTGACTACCCATTTTCACCCCGTCAGGGGTAGATCTTCGAAAAACCCTGATATATGATATATTATTTTTGGTTTTAAGTATAAATACTGAGTTTTGAGTAAATCGGACCGCGCGTTAAAATTCTTTCAGGTCTAGTTTTGAAAAACTTATAATGAGAAAGTTTATTGCTTACTTAGACAAATATTCGTGCCAAGTTTATTAACCAAATGAATAAGAACATTTTCATATAAACTTTATCGCCCATTTTCACCCCCCAAAGGGGTTAATTATTGAAACATCACTTGTAATGTTTCCATTATTTGACTCATAGGTATTTATACCAATTTTCGAGTTAATCAAACCACGCAATAAAACCATCCCCTCTAAAATTGATTACCCCTTTCCACCCGTCAGGAGTAATTTTTTTGAAAACCCTGATATGCGTTTTACTTTATTTTCGATCTTTAGTATAAATACCGACTCAAGTTAATCGAATTGCGCGTTACAATTTTTTCGTACTTGATACCCCCAATCCCCCATTAGACGGTAGTTGAAAAAAGTTTAAAATGAAAAACGTTATTTTTGACTTGGCATTCGTGCCAAGTTTCAAGTTTATTAACTCAAGAAGTAAGATTTTTCTAACAAACGAAATCCCCACTTTCCACCTCGATAGGGGTAGATTTTTTGGAAAACCCTGATATACGTTTTACTTTATTTCAGATCTTAAGTATAGATACCGAGTTTCAAGTTCATCGTACTGCCTCGATGGTCTAGTGGTCGCAAGCGCTACTGCTGAGCAAAAGGTCCTGGGTTCGATTCCCAGGTCGAGCAAAGTGTTATTGGGTTCTTCTATCTGGAATTTCTCAGTAGCAGCCCGGAGTCTGGATTTGTGCCCGGTAGATGGCAATAGGCTCGCCCCCTATTACATGGGACTTAAACATAACTGGCGAAATGTGGGTGTACTATAGGTACACCTCTGCCTAACCCTTCGGGGAAACAAGGCGTGATGTTATGTGTTATGTCATGTTAAATTTATCGTACCGCACGTTAAAATTTTGCCATTCAAACTTTGATACCCCCAATCCCCCTTTAGGGGGTAATTGAAATAAACTGAAAATGACAAACTTTATTCTTTACTTAGCATTTCTAGCAAATGAAATCCCCGCTTTTTACCCCCTTTTTTTGGTGGATGGGAAATCATTAAATGACTTCTCCCGCTCTGGGCGGAGCGGGAGCCCTCCTCGCCCGAGTCAGACTTTTACTGACTAAAACCCACCCGTGTTCCTTCTGTTGCCTGTGCCGGGGCCACGGTAACTCTTTCGAACATCCCGCAACCCTAGCTGGCATCGGCCCTAGCGGACCCCGTCAATAGTGCTGACATCTCTTCGAGGCGCGCGTGGAACACAACGCGCCGTCGACTCGGGCCTGGTCCTTACCGGACGGCGAGCTACCCATTGCTCGCCGTCCGCAAGCCCGCGCCTACGGTGGCCGGGAATCGGCTGCCAATTCCCGACGCCCAGGGCGTCTCCTGCGGCGACTAGGGGCGTGAGGGCGCAAAGCTTGCCTCTCCCTCACGCGTCCCGCCTCCTCCTTCGCGAGCATTACTGCTTCGCAGAAGGAGGTAATGGCTTCCCATGTACTCTCGCTCCGTACCTTACCCCCTAAGGGGTAGAATTTCCAAAAATCTTTCATCAGTGGACGCCTACGCTGTATAAGGTATCTATGTGCAGCGGTTTAGGATGTGCGTTGATATATCAGTCAGTCCGTGAGTCAGTCAGGATTTTGAATTTTATATATCAACAAGTAGCTGTGGTTCCTGAGATTACCCTCCACATATACACAAACTAACAAAATTTGCTTTCTCTCTTTATAATATTAGTATACATAAAAGTAGAGATAACTTGATTACCTATGTACATTTCTTGTCAGTGTTACGAAAAGTTCCGTAATGGATTTTCAGTATTGTGATAAATAATGGATGAATTGTTAACGGCGCACCGAGCTTTTTATACACACAAACACGGTTTTATAACCCTTGTTTGAAGTAGTAAACTATTTAATTAAAATCGAGGGAAATATATTGGTATTATTGGGGATATACATACTGCAGTATATACGATGGAAACAAGATTTGAGAAAGTTGGCTTTTTTTTTTTTTTTTTTTTTTGTGGATGGGAAATCATCAAATGACTTCTCCCGCTCTGGGCGGAGCGGGAGGGCGTGTCAGACTTTTACTGACTAAAACCCACCCGTGTTCCTTCTGTTGCCTGTGCCGGGGCCACGGTAACTCTTTCGAACATCCCGCAACCCTAGCTGGCATCGGCCCTAGCGGACCCCGTCAATAGTGCTGACATCTCTTTGAGGCGCGCGTGGAACACGACGCGCCGTCGACTCGGGCCTGGTCCTTACCAGACGGCGAGCTACCCATTGCTCGCCGTCCGCAAGCCCGCGCCCGGCCGACACATCACACATGTGGCCGGGAATCGGCTGCCAATTCCCGACGCCCAGGGCGTCTCCTGCGGCGACTAGGGGCGTGAGGGTGCAAAGCTTGCCTCTCCCTCACGCGTCCCGCCTCCTCCTTCACGAGCATTACTGCTTCGCAGAAGGAGGTAATGGCTTCCCATGCACTCTCGCTCCGTACCATGGCCTGGACCAGGGCCGGACGCGAGAGATCGCCGCCGCCGATCGCTTCCGCGAGGACACGGCGGTGCTCCGCCCAAGCCGGGCAGACCTCCACCGTATGCTCCACCGTGTCCTCCGGGCGATCCACACAGTGGTGACACCCGGGCGTTTCCTCCCGCCTTATCCGGAACAGGTACCTCCCGAAGCACCCGTGTCCGGTGAGGACCTGCGTCAGGCGGAAGGTGAGGACGCCGTGGCGCCTCTCCAGCCACTCCTCAAAGAGGGGACTTATCGCCGCAATTGTGGCGTGCCCAGCGCTGGGTTGCGACAATCGCACTCTCCATGCCGCCATGAGATCCTGCCGGAGCTCTGTCCGCCGTGCCACGATTTCTCGCGGCAACAGAGTTACGCCCCGGCGTCCTGCCTCCTCGCGCCACTCCCACATGTGCGCGAGGACTTTTGCCTCCAGATCCCAGAGAAAGTTGGCTTGATAGAATAAATTCGCAAATTTACCTCTTTTCGAGTAATTTTTTCGTCTATTTCCCTACTATTTTAAATAAATAATTAATTTGATATCAGGTTGGCACAAAAAGTAATGAGACACTCTAAAATACTCTATACATTTCCTTTTTCAAGTTAATTGTTTCGATATATTCTAGAATGTTGTAGAACATTCTAGGTACTTGTGATGTGGGGGTAAATAAAACCGTCCTCGCGATCGCTTTAGTCAATTTGAAGAAAAATGGACGAGCGACAAGTTCGAACACTGTACTTATACGAGTACTTGTTAGGCCACAGTGCGCGGGCTGCGACTGACAATATCAACACTGCATTGGGCGCTGGAAGTACAAGCCATGCGACGGTGTTCCGATCGTTTGACCGTTTTAAATCAGGAGACAGGAGCCTTGAAAGTCAGCCACGCTCAGGACGACCACCCGCAGTGAATGATGACGATTTACGCCGCGAACTGCAGTCGAATCCGGATCCTACCACTCGTGAATTAGCGGAAGCACTTAACTGCAGTTACCACGCCGTGGAATACCATCTGCATGAGCTTAGGTATCGAAAAGTTTTGGCTCGGTGGGTACCGCACATCCTTACAGACGCCAGTCGTGCACTCCGTGTCGCTATCTGTCAATCACTCAATCACTTTTGCTGCGACCCCGACGTAAAGAGTTTTTGTCTGATCTGGTTACTGGAAATGAATCATGGATTCATTACGAGAACGATACATGTCGTGCTTTTTGACTCTTTCGAGAAGAAACGCCACCAACTCAACCGAAGCTGAGTCAAAAGAACTGCTTAAAAGTTCTGCTTTGCTGTTTCTGGGACGCGCAAGGCATGCTGTTTTATGAACTATTACACAATGCGCTTGCGGTCCAGGTCAGCACCCCACCAGGGTTGTTTACCCGGAGCACTACGCGGGGTGGTTTCTGGGCAGGCAGTTAGGTAGCTGTCTGTCATTGATTTGGTAAGATAGCTGGCTTGTACCTCAATCTGTGTCGTGTCCGCAAATGTCGCCGGATTGCTTTGTGTCGCAAGCTTGAATTCAAGGTTGCGTGTGTAGACGGCACGATCCGTGATACGCGGATTGCGCCGTGGTGGTGTTGAAGAAACACAGACCTGGATGTCGAAGCGGATCCACCTGTGATCTGAGCAGGAGGCTTCTTTGGAGACCTGCCATCCAGTGGTGATTTCCGCCGCTCCCTCTGTTGCCAGAGTTAGATCTATGATTGTGCGGCTTCGCCTGGTTACGAATGTTGGTTCCGAGCCAGTGTTTAGTAGGGATAGGTTAGTCGAGAATAAGTAGTCAACCAAGGCCTTACCCCTTTCGTTTTGCGTGTCCATACCCCACAGTTGGTGGTGAGCATTGGCGTCGGCCCCGACGACGACCTCAAACCCGCACATCTCGCAATGGCTCACGAGACGGGCAAGGTCATGCGGAGGCGGTGCCTCCGCCTCAGGCATGTAAGCCGAGACGAAAACGATCACCAGTTCCGTGGCGTCTTCACGCTGTATCAGCAGCTTTGCTGCAGAGACATCTCTGCAACAGCTGTCCTTTGAGGTTACCTGTCATGTAGATGCACGCTCTGGGATGATCGTGATCTGTAGTGACCAGGAGCTTACCGCCAAGATTGGAGAGTCCTTGTATGCGGCCGCCCCTAATCCACGGCTCTTGGATCAAAGCAATGGCCGTGTGTTGAACCTCCATCCACTTGCGAAGTTGAGCCGTCGCGGTCTGACTATGGTGGAGGTTTGCTTGGAGGATCCTACAAGTTGACGAAGGGGACACCATCGCTGGTCGAACCCTCCTCGTCTCCCTCCAGTCTGAGCCCGGCAAACAGGTCGCCCTCGTCGAAGCCGTCCCCCCCCAGGCCCGAAGCTGGAGACAGGATCATGTCGTCTAGCTCCCCACCCGATGAAGGGACGGCACCCACGGTAACGGCGGCAGGAGCGGCCGACTCTGCTGCAGCAGGTTCAGTCGCAGCTGCTTCCGGGTTGTTTGTTGGAGGAGTGGACTCCCCTGCTGGTGTCTGCGGCAGCTCCTCTAGCGCCTCGCAGATGGTTCCAGTGGCGGGGTCCCAACCCTGGGGGACGTCGGTGAACCTGCCGTTCCGGCCCTGGAACTTTACGTACACCGCCCCCAAACCTATTGAGAGACGGCGCCCGGACTCCATCAGGGCCGGGATCTGGTCCACAGGCACACCAACCACCACGAACCATGCTGCGGCTTGTTTGTCGGCATGCAGAAGTACCCACCTCTTTATGTCGACCCAAGGGTTCTGGTAGCTGAGAGCACGACCAATATTGGTCGGCTCACCGAAGACCCCCTGCTCGTCTGGGATCACGATGCCACATCGTGCTCACTTAAGGATCTCCGACTGGCTCTTGACGACTAACGAGGTGCTAGTTGGGAGCGACAAGTCGGAGACTGTTTTCCTTAGCCAGGCTAAAGTGTGGTCGTTACCGCACCACAGTTTCAGGACACCCCCGGCGAACATCGGCTTGGCGTTGAAGGTCGGCCCTGGAGTGTCTAGCTTGGGGGAGCAGGCCTCGAGAATGATCTGCTTCTGGATAGCAGCGAGTACCTGGTCCGATACGTCCTTGCTGAGGATCTCCGTGCGGTCGCAGGTGACCGCGACGTCAAGGGTAGCGCTGGCAGCTTGGGCGTAGCTTCGTTGTGGGACCCGTTTGGATTGATCAAAACGCGGCCGCTTGTGCTCCCCCCGAGCACAATGTGTCAATGACTCGTTGAGAGCTCGCTTAGCCGCGGCCTGATCGTTCCAATCGGGTCACTGTGTCTTGCTATGTTCCTCAGCCGGTCTCTCTGGAACACTGGTCGGCGGTCGACTGGGCTCTGGTCGGCTAATGTCGGCCTCAGCCTGCGACCGCTTTCCGGTGGAGAAGTTGAGCTGGCCGCTAATCGGTTTGACCGAACTAGCGGCAACGGACTGCTTATTGTGGGAGCCTTTACCTGCCCACCTGCGTGCCTGGCGCCGCTCCTTCCTCGTCAGTCTATCCCTCATCAGTCTATCCCTCATCTTGCCCTGTTCTGAGGCAACTGGTGTACCTGAAGGGCCAGAGCAAGAGCAACGGGCTTGTTGAGTGCGTTTACCCTTGCGCTGGGAGACGATACCCCCCACCTTATTCCCCAGACCTCGCCCTATCAGACTATCATTTGTTTAGAGCCCTGAAACAATATTTGCGGGGTAAACAATTTAATGATTTCTCGGAATTAGACGCGGAGTTGAACAACTTTTTCAAGGCACAGCCATCAGAGTTCTGGGCGAAAGGCATCCAAACTTTGCCGGATCATTGGCAAGAAGTTTTAGATGCTAATGGTGATTACATCATTGACTAAGCTTTTTGTATTGTAATAATAATTAAAAAATATAAAACGTAAACCAAGTGTCATTACTTCTGTGCCAACCTGATATTATGATTCATTTACTAAAATAAAGATCATAGATGACTCGAATATATACACGAGTTTTTTATTTAAGAGCAATATGATGAAAACAACAACGGAAAACATTTAAAAAGTGCAGAAGTGTGGTTAGTTTCTTCGCTCTTTACATGTAAAGACAAAGACAGAGACAAAGGCAAACGCTTGGTACGCCCTTAAGAGTTTTACATGCTAATGGAAGGTATTAAAATATGTGCAGATGACAGACTCGGAGATGTGCGGATCATCAACACGTTAAAATAATATACTAAACGGTAATACTACAGAAGTAAGACTACGTATATTATGTTGTAAAACGTCGTAGATTAGTAAGTTAATCATTATTTGTATACGTTGGGATTAGATTGGTCAAATATGTGTAGATTTATACCAGGGTAAGTTATTTGAACAATAAGTAAATTAAGCTAGTCAGTCGGTTCTCTGCCTTTTCGCCGAAAATTGTTTGCCAGATTTTCACTTGCCAACTAACGTTTCGCAGAATTTTATTTCACCGAATAATCATTTGCCAACTTATCATATAATTTAGTTTTATTTCCCAACCTCACAGTTACCAACTGTACGTTTGGTCTGATTTTCATAATGACACTGGCATAGTCGACGGAACCCCGCTAAGCGGGGCTCCTACTTCTGGGTAGTTTGAAAAAAAAATAACCTCGAAGGGCGGGGTCTGTATTCGCTCGCTTCGCTCGCTCACTACGACCCCGCCACCTCCTTCTAACCTAACCTGTCCGAGTCGAGGTGCCCCTATGTCTTGAGCTCGCTTCGCTCGCTCTTGCATCTTAAGTTGTCCTAGTAACAGTAATAACTGCCTTTTGTATTCACATATGATCAGTGGGATTATACTAACTTTCTTCTAAACAGGATAAAACGTCATTCGTCTAATAGTTTCCCCTCCCTAATAGTAATCCCTACCTAGTTGCTATTCCATCAATTCGCACTAAGCGTTTCCAAATGTCTTTTGTGATGCGCACAGCAAAGGAGTGGAACTCTCTACCTGCGTCTGTGTTTCCGAACGTATACAACCCCGGTCTCTTCAAAGTGAGAGTTAACAGGCTTCTTCTGGGTAAGCTCGCTCCATCGTCGACTTTGTCTCTGTCATCTCTGACCTAGACTAGAGTTAAGAGCAAACCTATCTCAAATAAAAATAAAAAATAAAAGTTGTGTGGCCTAGTGAAATGTTTGATAAATGATAAATGTCCCAAACGTTTTGTGTCATTATAATAATCAGCTTAACAATAATTCTACCAAATCGCCGTATCTCTACGTTGACGTAGTGATGGGGCTTGCGCGCTCCGAACTCTAGGTCTGTGCCGGTAGAGGTTACTTTGCCGGAACAGCTCTAGGGTGAGGAGCCAGACCAAGAGAGATACAGAAACCCGCAGGGCAGCATGTGGCGAGCTGCTGGGCAGTAGTGACCCCACGTACCCTATCTCCCGGGAGAAGTCATGTTCCTCATCTCTGGCTTGCCTTTATTGGCCGGCTGGAGTGAACACTTACGAGAACTGACCTCCCACCTCATTCTTGCCTTTATTGGCTGGCTTGAGTAGAGATTCGCAAGAGCAAACGTGCTCGGAGGAAGGAAGTAGTCCAGTAAGATGCTGGTAGGGATCTTGACCGTACTTCCGGGATTGTCCTGATAGCCGTGGAATACCTCTCCACTCCTCTTAAGCACCTCAAGACATGTTGCCCCCTTGTCGCTATGACACTATGTGCTAGCAACCGTTTCCGGGGGCCCATTGTTGAGTGTGCAAGTCACCCCCTGCCATTTTATCCGTGTATTGTATTCTACCAAATGAAACGTTGTCATACAAAAATTTGTTGTCAAAGTGAAACATCGGCGAAACGTTGGTTGGCAAGTGAAAAGGCAGGATACCTAGTTAATTGGGTAAATACTAAAATCTAAAAAAAATGTCAACATTGCTTTGTCAGTTAAGTTCTATGTTCTGTGTTAATATAGCCCAATCTCAGTTGTTTTAATGACTTCAATCGAAATTAGACTGCCTTCTATATTATACCCGACCTTCACCCGACCATATGGCAAGTAGGCGGTCAAAATTGACAAATCATCCCATAAAATAAACTTACTACACTTTACGTACATTTACCTTTCTAAAAGGATAGGAATGAAGGACGAATCACGAAGCGGAGCTAGGCGTAACCGCAACCTAATTCCGAAGTCCGTGTGTCGCGGATATGTCCGAATATTTGTGGATATGAGCGTGCGTGCGGATATTTAAGGGCTGAGTCGGGTCGACGTGTGACTGATGTTGCGGTGCCCCTCTAGTGTACGTGCATAATTTATACGTACGGTGTGTTCGTGTGTGTGTGTGTCTGTTTGCTTTAAGGATTAGGTTATAGAGCTTAGATGTCGCGTGTCTCCAAGATTATTGGATGTTAGACATGGGTGTGTTATTTTAGGATGATTTTTTTAATATATAAAGTATTTTTCGGTAGGTTTATTCACCCTTATCGGTAAATGTTGACTGACAAATTATGTAGGGGGTGACGTCATGAATAAGTTGTTACAGCCCGGCCGTCGAGAGGAGTTCTTGACACCTGTCAGTTTCATACTAACGGATACGTCTTTTGCGAATTGGATCCTTATTACTACTAGAAATTGTCCAACTGACAGATGTCAGGAACGCATTCTCTCGAGCGACGGTCGGACTGTAGCTGTTACCAGTAAGATTTTGACCAACCGATGAACCATCCATAATGAACCATTTTCTGGATTGACCCAATACTTTATTCTTGTTGCTGTAATTTCAAAGAACTAAAAATATTTTCATAAATATATTTTTTCCAAACCCACCCACGGGTCCTGCTTATACTCCATTTGGAAGGTAATTTACAAGCGAACAGTCGCTCAACATTCTTCTCACGTACATCGTTACACCGATACACTTCGCGAGCCTCAAAGACCTGTCGATTTATTTTTATAAGCGCACTGACTTTACGCAAGAGCTGAGGGTAGAATCGTAAAACAACGTTTTAAAATGGCGGCACTTTTATTACTTTTGAGTTGATCATTACGCAGTATTTTAGGAGTTACGTGTTTCATTTGTGTTTTGGAAGTGTAACATTGTGAAGGTATTTTCGAAATGTTTTAAAAGCAAAATGGCGGGTAGACTGAATCAGAGGCCCTAGCACGAACGCGATGTAAACAAAATGTAAATTCGAATGATTTTTGAATCGATAATATAATTAAGAATAGAATAGAATAGAGTACAGTAGAGTAGAGTAGAGTAGAGTAATTTATGTTAATGGAATCCTATGGCATTTTGGTTTAACTTTTTGCAACAAACAACATAGATATTAATTAACTCTTAAAACTACGTAAATATTATGTGCGAAACGAATATTTTTAATTTAAACATCTTTTGAATTACGTTACATTAACTCCGCGCGTGCGTGCTGGGCCCAATGGACGCAACGCAACTTTTACGCGTTATGTCATGTCTGTTGCTCATAGGAAATGCAAACAAGACCGGCCAAGTGCGAGTCGGACACTCAAACGAAGGGTTCCATACCACCGTACAATAAGTAACACTGCATATTAAAATAAAATACTTTAGTTTAAAAAAAAACACGTGTCTTGTATGGCGACCCCCCCCCCCCCCCCTTTAATTTTAACTTCATTTTAATTTTATTACTTGTTGTCATCGCGGCAATAGAAATACATAATCTGTGAAAATTTCAACTGTCTACCTACTATGGTTCATGAGATACAGCCCGCTGACAGACAGACGGATGGACAGCGAAGGCTTAGTAAAAGGGTTCCATTAGGTACCCTACGGGTACGGAACCTCAAAATACAGCATGAGAACTTTTTAAGCGATTTTTAAATATAAATTACAGAAACACGTCAACACATCGCCCACTTATTTAACACCATCAATTCAATATCGTATTCCAAAAAACACCCTTATCTTTACAAAAAAACATCCTCTAAACGGCTCAGCTAAAGACTCGCCTCGCATCCCCTTCTGATAAAGAGATTAGTGGGAGAGGCTCTTTATTCAGGCAATACTTAGGGTTTATCTGGTAAACGGTGGATCAGGATGTAAGAGATAACGCGGAAAGTTTTCCTTGAAATATATATTTTTTCATTTTGTTAGTTGGTACACCTGTTTTTAAAGTTATTTTTGCGTCGTATCAAGTTTGTGTGGCTTATGTTTTGGTGGTGATTGAAGATTAGGTTTTGAAGAAAAGACGTTTTAGTTTAGTTTTTTTTATGTCGTTTTAATGTAGGTAGCATTACTCAAAGTCAAACCATTTATTTTGATTAAGTAAACCTACAGGTATTTTTGAAACGTCTAGGAGTCGCGTCAGTCAGAAAGATGAAGCTAGTAGCCATTCCAAAGCATAGGATTAACACTCTTTTTTAAATAAGAATATTGAAGCTAAATATTGTTACACTATCAATTAAATTGTCCGTAAATTAAAATTACGTTTATTCTTTATCAGTCGTATGATATACCTATAACATGGCAAGTTGACGTGTGACTCATAAATCAAGTTCACTGACTATAACTACATGAATAAAAGTTTATCTATAGTTGCAATAAAAACGGTTAATGAATAAGTTGTAGGCACACACTATTCAAGTGATGCAAGCTCAATTGCTGTACTATTATTTAAGTTAGCAGATACTCGCAAACATAGTTAAGTAACAAACAAGTAAGTTTTTTACATACTCATCATAATAGTATCCGCCCAATTAGTATCCCACCAATTAGTATCGAGAGATGATTCATTAACCGTTTTCAAAGCTTTATATTCTTTCAAAAGCAATCCTTTATGAATACCAAATGACCGTTAATTTCTAAATCAATGGACGCCTATTGACGGGAATATAACGTGAATAGGGCATTAAACTTATTAAGGATATATAGGATATGTGAAGGAAACGCGGGTTTGTTTACTAAGTGGTGAAAAGGAGGTTCTGTTTTTGTGTTGGTGTAGTGAAAAGAAGGATGAACATGAATTTTTTTTGTGGTATCATGTTCCCGGTCTAGTGAATCGTTATCATCACAAAGTTCTTTTAGCTTTTGCTGTTGATTAGTTTGTTTGTAAAGTTGCTATGATCTTATAAATCTAACGTCACCCAATAAATAATCTAAGCCCTATTACCAATATTAAAAGACTTTGTACAAAAATTAAATAGCCTGGCCTTATTTAAAAAGTATAACGTCACTGAATGTTAAGGTTTAAACCTCATAGGTTTTATAACCTCCTTTTTGATGTTTATTTTTCTTATAATCTTTGTTTTATTTTTAAGTGCGACAATTGTTGTCAAATGGTTAAAATTGGAAAAAACATAGTTTAGTAAAATAAAATTTTGTGCGTGGTCCTTCGAGCCGGATTAATTTTGAATTAATTTGTCTCCTAGCTTATCCAAGACTGACTTTGACTTTTTGAACAAATTAAAACAGGCCATTACTATAGCTTATAACAAATAGGTTGTAACACACGTAGTAGGTAAGGTATCAAAAAGACAAAACACAATCAAAGAAACTCACTCCTCAATTATTTATCAATAGCAATAAAAAGAGTAATAATAGCAATAGCAGTAAAAAGAGGTCTCAGCAATATTTAATGGAATTAGGAGAAGTGATGTCAATGGCCGTAGTAAACATTGTGGAATTGGCGCTATAGTCGTAAAGACGGTGTTGATGCCGAATTAGAGAATGCCTTTTGTAATGGCCGGAGTTAAGGACCAGGCTATAAAGTCAAAGATCAGTTTCATTTTCACGGTGGATTGGGAATTTGAAGTGTGGAACTGAGTTATGGTCGAGAGTTGATTAAAAAATGTAGGTCCTTACATATTATGAAATTGGCGTTTTGTACGGGGGGAATATAAAGTTTATTGTTTTTATTTTGTAAAATTTATTTAATTAATCAAAGTATGCACTGTTGTTATCTATGCAATTTTGTCATCTCATAGGTAGTTCATTGATCCCTTTACTAAAAAAACCATGGGGGCGAGAATCAATAAACTCTTTGAAGGCGGCTTGGACTGCCGCATCGGAGTTGAATTTTTTTCCTTGTAAGAAGTTGTCTAAATTCCGGAAAAAATGGCAATCTGTTGGAGCAAGGTCCCGGAGTACGCTGGATGTCGCAGACACTCCAATTGTAGCTCATCTAAATTAGTGGTTGTTTGTTGTGCAGCGTGTGGTCTTGCGTTGTCGTGAAGCAGCAGTGGCCTAGAGCGATTGACCAATCTCGGTTGTTTAGCAGCTAGTTCTTCCTTCATGGTTTGCAGTTGCTGACAGTAGATATCTGCCGTAATCGTTTGGCCAGATTTTAGAAAGCTGTAGTGAACGACATCGGCGCTAGTCCACCAAACACTCACAAGTAACTTTTTCTGAGTCAATTTTCGTTTAGGGCAGGATTTGGCTGGGTCTCCAGGGTTCAGCCATTGTGACGAGCGCTTCCGATTATCGTACAGTATCCATTTTTCATCACAAGTAATGATTCGATTTAAAATCCCTTCATTATTGTGTCGGTTGAGCAAAGTAACACAGCAGTCGACGCGTGTTTGCAAGTTCGATTCATTCAATTCATGAGGTACCCATCGTTCAAGTTTTTTTACTTTCCCGATTTGCTTCAAGTGGATTAATACAGTTTTATCACTTACCCTGAAGCCTGCAGCTATTTCTGAAGTGCTTTGTGATGGATCCGCTTCCACAATAGCCTTTAATTCTTCTTTTTCCACTTTGGTCTCCGGCCGTCCACGGGGTTGGTTCTGAAGGTCGAAATTTCCAGAACAAAAACGTTGAAACCAAAAACGTATCGTGCTTTCTTTTGCGACACCAGCGTCGTACACATCATTTATCCTTCGAGCTGTTTCTGCAGCACTGGTGCCACGGTAGAACTTATACTAGTAAATTTACCGATATTTCATGTTTTCCATTGTGCGGTAATAAGCGACGCCAAAGAAAAAAACGAGGAAAAAACAAATGAATGACTGTTTTCAAAACTCAAATGTACCAGCTAAATGAATTTTTAAATTTGAATTTAGAATTCTTAACCAAAGAGGAGATATTTCAGATCAAAGTAGTCAGTACGGCAAAACGCTAATTTCATATGTAAGGACCTAATATAAAAAATCGATCTCGAATTATTCTTTTTTCCTCTAGTGTATTGGCAGGAACTAACAGTTCATGATGGTTAGAAAAAATGGCATTTCAATCGGACGGGGCTGTCTGCATTAGTCATGCTACACAGCTAATTTTCAGCTTTTTTTGTTCAACTAATACTGCCGAATCGAATGATCTGACCCGAACAAGTGTGTAGCACGCATCTACAATGTGTCTGTACACAGTGTGACGAAAATTAAGGGTGAGGTACAGACCATCAAACTGAACAACTTTCTCCCGGGGACCAACATCGTAATCGCAAAAAAAATATCAGTCGTCTCATACATTTGTTCGAGTAGGTATTGAAGTTTTGTATGGGATGACTGATTTTTTTTTCACGATTACGATGTTGGTCCCCGGGAAAAAGTTGTTCAGTTTGATGGTCTTTACCTCCCCTTTAAGTTTTACTATTACGAAACCAGACACCCTGTATAATTGATTTTAGTAGACATTTCAATTAAATAATTAAAATACTATTTTGCGTTACGATACGAAGATAGTAAGATACAGGCGGTTTAATGGTAATAGGGAGTGAAATCCCCAGCTAGCTTCTAGCTATCTGTGATTATACCTACAATAGTAAACCATCTACCAGCCCCTTCGGGAAATTAAACCATAATGTACTGTTTATCAAAACCGTTGATTTATTGGACCATCTCTAACAATTCCCACCTCCACAAATAATTACCTAATACCATGAAACCATGATCTCTAAGCCAGCTAGTTTGTGTATAAATGATTTATAAACCGACCTCGGTACACCGCAGTAGCTAATGAAACAATGTCATCAAATATTTTAGCTTATATTAGGCGGCGCTTATATTCGGCGGTGGCTGAAAATTTGCCGCGTATCAATTATCATCATAGCACGTATATATTAGCAGAGCGGTTACATTTAAATGTAATGCGTTTGAGAGATTTTGATACTTCATATTATGATCTATGAACGGTACCATGTGTTTTAAAATAATTTACTTCATATTATTATCTCTTGTTTTCACTGCATCTTATATAGGTACGTGTGGATTCAGGGCAACAGAACTTTTAATTACGAGTACCTATAAATATTATCATCGTTTACCCCAATAAAATTGTACTGATGGTTAATAAAGAGCATCACTATTTCCACATTTCGCTCATAGTATCTATACTTTCTTCCAAACGGCTGAACCGATTTTCTTTGTTTTTTTTTACTAGTGACTTGATCGTGAGTGTTCTTAGCTATATTCAAGAAAGATTATGATTCAAGAAAATCTGTTTAACTGTTTGAACAGCTCTTTTCTAGTTTATGAATGGATGTGAGCATCTTCCAGAAGTCTGATCGAGTCGAAATTTGATATCTGTTACTTCAATGATATAAGAAGTAAGTACTAAACTTGAACTGACGCTGCAGCAGTACCTAGAATTTGCAGGATACCTAACTCCCTCACCAACTTACATCAGTGGTATTGAGTTTGGGCTCATTGGAATAGTTAAAATGAACAGCTTATAGATAGATGGTTCTGATGAAGGAGTTGCAAAGAGAAATGAAGATAAAAAAGTAACTAGTTTCACTGTAGGAAAAACACGTACCTACAGCTGGAAGTGCCAAACACACAGGGCTTATAGCCAGCAAAATTAATATATGCTGTTGTAGAAAGGATAGCGGCTGTTCATTAGCTTCCTATTTTCATTAGCCGTCCCCCGACGCGACAACGCTAGATCAGAATATTACCTACATTTTATATTAACTGTAAAGGGCCAAAATAATGCTCTATTTTTACTTGGAAAATTGTTTTTATAATATAAAAATTTTATAAAAATGTAATATTTAAATTTATCATTTATTTATTAGGTAAAAATTATTTTTTTACTTTTTTGTGGTTTTGGTTTGTGTCGGGGTTTTTTAAATTTAACTTTTTTGAACGTTAAACTTATCTTACAAAACATTAAACTCGTACATAATCACCTCAGCTAAAATTCCCTAAGTCTGCTTTGTTTCTACATATCATTAGCAGCCCTTAATTGCCTATTAGGACCTCACAAACCTTTGTTTCTTAGCACAAACCACACGCCAAATAAATTCTCCTTTGCTTCAAGTATCAAGATCTCTCGGTCGCATCATTTAAGGTCTATTATACATGATCCGGGCGCGCGGGCCGGTTTACCAGGATCAGTGGGGTGAATATTCATGAGATTAACCGCGCCTCGACCGGACGCCGGACGACGAACGGACGGCAACCGGATGGCTCCTGAAATAACATTGTCATTTTTACTTTACGTCATATTGATTGTTATTTTCGGTTTTCTGTCGAGGTGTTGTGAATTTTAAATGTGGTAGAAATATAAAACAGTTTCATCGTTATGTCTAAAATTAAAGTTCCTATCGGAATCGCGACCCCAACTATAGGTACAGATTTTTTATATCAACGCCAGATATAAAAAATGTTAATAAATTTAAAATTACCCCAACCTGCGATTGGCTGAAGGCGTGAAGCTTATTACATACAAATTATAAACTTCTCTAATTGGACGAGACAAAGAGCTGAAAATTCTAGAGATTACCTAATGACAAATCTCTTTCCTTGTCTTAGATGAATTTCTATAATTTTCCTCATTACTTTAGATAGCCTTGTTCATAAGACGGACCCAACGTAAACTTGGAAATAGTTGAGCCACCCGGCGCCCGGCGCCCGGCGACGATTGTATAATAGTTGCAGGACACAAATACCGACTGCATGCATGATACACAACGCGTCACCAACTTGAACTCTTAACCAGTTCGAGACAAGCCGTTTACCACTCATAGATCTGCATGTACTATTCAATTGTAGGCAAATCCTATACTGAAACATCTAGGAGACTGCATCATGCCTGTGTTCTCTGAAGTGGTAGGCAAAGATTTACACCCTCATTTCGCCAGCTATTTTATATATTCCATAACAGAGGGGGAGCCTTTTGCCATTAGCCGGGAATAAAAACCAAGAAAACACGGCTAAGTAGTTATCAAAGTTCTAAGCGTACTATATTTTTAAGAAACTCCCTGTTATCACGGTTTATCGAGTACAGAGTAGGTACTTGCCTGAAATGAGTATCACTGGACATTCAAGCCGCAACCGTCCTTACATTTAAAGCAATGTTTGTCGTCGTCTTTATGAAGTTGCTTATGAAGTTGTAAAAGTACATTCCGCATTTGAAAGCGAAATGCTCAATTTAATTTAATTTAGAAAAAAATCGAGCTTGTTATGATTAGATGTTTCATTTTTCAAATAGCTTGAACTTGGAATCAGAGCAGCAGAATGAATTTATTAGTTAAGAAAAGTGGAGCATGTGCTTGCTACGACGTAGCTGGCTACGACAGGACGCTACGCCATGCAATGAGCTACGCTGTCGTAGCATAATCTGCTACTAGTCGATTCATTAGCTATAATAATTGTATTGAGAGAAGAAGAGAGAAGAGAATTTTTGATAGAGTTGTTTATATTATTGAAAATGGTTTATAATCAAATAAGATGATTACTATAATTTTAGAGTCATTTTTCGATTAACGTAGCCCGATTACATTCCAAGTTCAACCAAATATGTAGTTTTTACGAAAAATCTCTCCAAATAAATGAACAAAAAATAACCGAAAGTCATAGTCCATACAAATTGAGTTTGACAAGGCCCCCGTAACAGCTATATTCATGCTTGTACCCAAAACTGGTGGCAGAAAAAATTCCAATCTATGGCAATAAAATACGATAGGTTTGGATAATAAATGTCGGCCGAACAAAGGGTCTAATGGAAACGTCCGTCACCGCGTCGTGACCGGCCTTCGGCTCACACTGTTGCGTTCACAGCGAGGGTTGGCAGCATTCCAACACTGTATTCATGCAGTTTGTTGAAGTGTTGTGTTAGGAACACGGATAAGTTGGTCTAGGTTTTTGGCTAAAGAAATAAGAATAAGATCCTTAATCGGGGCAGTGAATAAAAAGTAGTATTCAAGATCATTATGACTCATCGCGGAAAGTGGTACTTAAAAGTTAGAAGTCTAAAGAAAATACTTCGTATATATGTTCTGAAGCTAACTAATATTCTGAAGTCGCAGACCCTTTCAGTACGCATCCTTCAGAAAAGTTTCTAATTGGCTTTCAGAGTTTTTTCAAAGGACCAGTTAGGCGTTCCCTAACTCCGCGAGTGGTAAGGTGACCAATTTGAAGTAACGAAAATTTATTATTGTCTGTTGTTTTAAATTCATGGGGCTTTAAGACTTTTACAGTAATTTCCTTTCAAAAACTACTCGTCACTTAGAATATAGATTATAATAATAATACCAGCCTATTACTATCCCACTGTACAAAGGCCTCTTCTCATACAGAGAAGGCACGAGCATTGATCACCACGCTTGCTCAAGACGGGATGGCGATTTCAGACTTAAATATTAACCACCATTTGACTGCCTCGTTGGTCTAGTGGTCGCAAGCGCTACTGCTGAGCATGACGTCGTGGGTTCGATTCCCAGGTCGAGCAAAGTGTTATTGGGTTTGTCTATCTGGAATTTCTCAGTAGCAACCTGGAGACTGGATTTGTGCCCGGTAGATGGCAATAGGCTCGCCCCCTATTACATGAGACTTAAACATAACTGGCAAAATGTGGGTGTTACTATAGGTAAACCTCTGCCTAACCCTTTGGGGAAACAATATAAATGTAATGTTCTCAACTTCACCTTATGTTGCAGGAAACGCAATCAATTCCTTAAAAGTTATTCAATTCCTACCTCCTTCATTATTAAGTGGTATTGCTGTTGCACGCCTGTACCCACATATACACATGTACACATATACACATGTACATCGGAACAAAACTCCAGAGTACTTCATTAGAAATTTGTTCGAAGTCAACTTTTAAATTACTTTATCGAGCCAGCAAGTTTTTCTTTGAGTCGTGTGCAAGTTGGCAACTAATCTGCATGCGTAATGCATGTAAATAAGATTGGACCTTAGTGTACATCGTACAAGGAGTTTAAGCGAAAAGTTTCGTTTGCAGCGATTCGATTTGCCTCAGTAACGAGGATATTATTAGTGTTGCCAGCAATGGCACAAGTTGCTAGTGTGGAGTTTTTGATAGAGCTTTTAAGTGAATGTCGGCTTCTTTTGAGATGTTGAAAATTATTTTCTTACGTTTAATATTAGTTGGGTCCACTCTAGCTCGATGTAGTTCTAATGAAAAAGTTAGTGTATTTAGGTTGTGTCGGAAAGAGGACAATTTTTCTTCTCCTTGAAGGCGGATAAAAAGCTAAAGCTAATCACGTCGTTTCTAGACGTGGAGTTTATCTCTTTATAGCTCTTTAGCACTTAAAGAAGAATAATATACTCAGACCAATAATAGTGACATGCAGAGGGAACGTAGGGCACTGTCAGTCAGGAGCAACATGTTGATCCGTAGGTTTGCGAAGTGTTCGAATGACGTAAAGGCTACTTTGTTTAGGGCATACTGTCAATCCTTTTATACTTGCAGCTTATGGGTCGACTACACGCAGGGGGCTTACAGAGCCTTACGAGTCCAATACAATAACGCATACAGGGCACTGTTGAGGCTGCCGCGACACTGCAGCGCTTCGGGGATGTTCGCTGAGGCACGTATAGATGACTTCTATGCTATCATACGCAAGCGTGTCGCTTCCCTGATGTGGCGGGCGCGGGGCAGCGCCAACAGTCTCGTGATGACCGTGGCGAACAGGGTGATGGTCTCTTGTGGAAACACTGGACGAGGACGCAAGTGTTGCCTGCAAACCGTGCCCAGAAGTAGTAGATTGTTATCGTCCTGACATGATTTATAATGTATGTACTAACACTAGTTTGTAAGTTGTTTATTTATTTACTAACAAAAATGGATTGTATTTATCTCGAAAATAAATAATAATAATAAAAACGCCATCGCGGTATCTCTACGTTGACGTCGTGATGGGGCTTGCGCGCTCCGAACTCTAGGTCTGTGCCGGTGGAGGTTTCTTTGCCGGAACAGGTCTAGGATGAGGAGCCAGACAGAGAGATACAGAAACCCGCAGGGCAGCATGTGGCGAGCTGCTGGGCAGTAGCGACCCCACGTACCCTATCTCCCGGGAGAAGTCATGTTCCTCATCTCTGGCTTGCCTTGCTGGTTGAGTGAACACTGACGAGAACTGACCTCCCACCTCATTCTTGCCTTTATTGGCTGGCTTGAGTAGAGATTCGCAAGAGCAAACGTGCTCGGAGGAAGGAAGTAGTCCAGTAAGATGCTGGTAGGGATCTTGACCGTACTTCCGGGATTGTCCTGATAGCCGTGGAATACCTCTCCACTCCTCTTAAGCACCTCAAGACATGTTGCCCCCTTGTCGCTACGACACTATGTGCTAGCGACCGTTTCCGGGGGCCCATTGTTGAGTGTGCAAGTCACCCCCTGCCATTTTATCCGTGTATTGTATTTATCAAACATTGGTCAGGCAGGGGTCATAGTCCTTCCATAGTTTTAGATAACCAGTCCACTTTAGCCATCCAAACCCATAGCCCAATATTTTTTTGTCTCCATATCCTGCAATAGTCCTACACCAACCGAGGGTTGTCCTTGGGTGCACTTGCATAGTACGCACAAGGATAATCGTCGGTTGGTGCCTCATTTCCATTGAAAGCGTCTAACGGGCCTCTGCGAGTTGGCTTCGGCCCCTCATATGCCTTTCAAAGGTCCAGGACCCTAGGGTCCCGAGAAATATCAAAAATAATAATAATAGATCGATTAGCGCGCCGCGCATCGATCGATGTTACCATCCCACATGACGAGAACCTCGTGAAAGCTGAGAAAGAGAAACAAAAAAAATATCTCGACTTAGCGCACGAGGTTGTTGACATGTGGAACGTGAGCTCGGCTGCCATTGTGCCGATTGTCGTAACGGTCAATGGCCTGATGGCTGACAGCCTCGACCAACATCTCTCGAGGCTCTCGTTAGGCGGCTGGATCAAGGGCCGGATTCAGAAGGCAGTTTTTCTTGATACGGCTCGCATTGTGAGGAGGTTCCTGTCTCTGCAGCCCTAACCACCGGTAGCTTGGACCCTGCTCCCGATACCGGTGGAACTCTATTTTTAAATGTTTTTTTAAATCTTTTTATTTTAAGAAATATTTAAAAATGTAAATAATAAGAAAGAAAAAATAATAAACGAGATAATAATAATATAATCATCATGAAATTAATAAATGAAAAGTGAAAATCAATTAATACTAATTAAAATAAAATAAAATAAAAAACAGAAAAGAAAATGGTCTACAAATCTACATTCTACTAAGCCTACAACGTTCTCACATTCACAAAGTATAATAGAATCTGTTTAAAAGTCAAGACTATATAATGTAAAATAATGAAAAGATTATATCATTAATACTACAATTTTAAAATACGTTCCAACATTGATAAAAGTAGATACCTACTTATAATTCGCCAAGGAATCAATCGTTTATAAAAATATCATAATTTGTAAGTCTGTCTATCCAATCAAACAAAAACTCTGATTTAATGAAAATGAACTCAATGCAATCCGTATCCAGAAGCTAGTTAGCAATAACATTCGAGAGCACTCGGTCGCCCGCCTCCAATCAAGCAGGCTTGTTTTATTCCGCGACTATATGATTCTGCTAAATGCCTGAATGCCTGGATTTGTGCCCAGTTGAGGTCAATAGGCTCGCCCCCTATTACGGCGATGTGCGGGTGTACTACAGGTACACCTCTGTCTTACAATACAAGCCAGATGTTATGTTATGTGTGTGCAAGGTTCTGCGACTGCGATGCAATCCGATTGCAGTGAGTCAGTGACGTCATAGATGCACGAATTGGATGATGAGGATTTGTATTAGCATGTAACGGTACGGCAGATAGTCTTGTCCTAGATTTTTTGCAGTGTCTGGGTTGTCGAGACTAGCGGGGCTAACAAACGCAGCGTGACCACATTTTGCCGTGGCATTAGGTATCAAACGACGAAACGAGGCATGTTAGGTTAGGTGGTGGTAGTGGTGGTGGGTGGTGGTGGTGGTGGGTGGTAGTCGCAGAGACATGACCATGTGCATGTTAGCTTGGTAGATGGTAGTCGCAGAGACATGACCATATGCATGGTAGTTTGGTAGATGGTAGTCGCAGAGACATGACCATATGCATGGTAGTTTGGTAGATGGTAGTCGCAGAGACATGACCATATGCATGGTAGCTTGGTAGATGGTAGTCGCAGAGACATGACCATATGCATGGTAGCTTGGTAGATGGTAGTCGCAGAGACATGACCATATGCATGGTAGCTTGGTAGATGGTAGTCGCAGAGACATGACCATATGCATGTTAGCTTGGTAGATGGTAGTCGCAGAGACATGACCATATGCATGGTAGTTTGGTAGATGGTAGTCGCAGAGACATGACCATATGCATGTTAGCTTGGTAGATGGTAGTCGCAGAGACATGACCATATGCATGGTAGTTTGGTAGATGGTAGTCGCAGAGACATGACCATATGCATGGTAGTTTGGTAGATGGTAGTCGCAGAGACATGACCATATGCATGGTAGCTTGGTAGATGGTAGTCGCAGAGACATGACCATATGCATGGTAGTTTGGTAGATGGTAGTCGCAGAGACATGACCATATGCATGTTAGCTTGGTAGATGGTAGTCGCAGAGACATGACCATATGCATGGTAGTTTGGTAGATGGTAGTCGCAGAGACATGACCATATGCATGGTAGTTTGGTAGATGGTAGTCGCAGAGACATGACCATATGCATGGTAGTTTGGTAGATGGTAGTCGCAGAGACATGACCATATGCATGGTAGTTTGGTAGATGGTAGTCGCAGAGACATGACCATATGCATGGTAGTTTGGTAGATGGTAGTCGCAGAGACATGACCATATGCATGGTAGTTTGGTAGATGGTAGTCGCAGAGACATGACCATATGCATGGTAGCTTGGTAGATGGTAGTCGCAGAGACATGACCATATGCATGGTAGCTTGGTAGATGGTAGTCGCAGAGACATGACCATATGCATGGTAGCTTGGTAGATGGTAGTCGCACTTTCATGATTCTAGGTCAACAGGAAGTTCTTTGGTTTTGATTTATATGCGAGCATCAAAATGTGTCGCATAAATGGCCGTTTTTTTTATTGCGTTGACTTAGAAGCTTCATTTTTTAGAGCTCCAAGGGACCGTACACCTACGTATTTTATATTAATTTCAACTTGATATCTCCACGCGTTCCTGAGAAAAAGGCTCTTGGCAGACGGACATACAGACAGACGGACAACGAAGTGATCCTATAAGGATTCCGTTTTTCTTTTTGAGGTACGGAACCCTAAAAACATGACATGACCATTTTCATTTCCTGGTTGCTATTAGCACCGCCAAATCCAATCAAAACAGGAACACTGATTGCAAAAAAAAACGACGTTTGTACATCAACCCACCTGGCCTTAACAGGCTTTGATACTGGCATGCCATAATTATTGGCCACGCCATTCGGCCTGCTGGCAATCGGGTAATTATTGGAACGCTTTTGGCACTCATGGTTAAGACATTCAATTTAGTTCCTATGAGAGGATGATGTTGGATGATGTTGGGTCTGGTTTACCTTGCTATTTACAAGTTAAATGCTTCATACAGCTTCATGTGAGGCTAGAATTGCTGTGATGTTTGTGTGTAGCGCCCTACGAGAGTTCGTGCGTGCTGTCGTACGAAGCGCATGCAAATACTAGAAGCTCCGTGTTATTGTTTTCTTAAAATTATAAATACTCACAAAAATAGTTTAAACTTATACCAATCAATAGTAAAAAGTACAAGTGACAATAATCTCATATTAAAATAAACAAATTAGGAAGTATACGCCCCATACAATCAAAATACTATTCAAAAAAGTGAGCATCAAACAAAGGACAAGTGTTGCGAAAACGACCCACAGTGACTCATCAAAAGTGTGCGCGGAGTGTTTCGATACCTTATATGGTCACGCAGGTCGACGAACTGTCCACTGGAATTACTGCCTTAACAAATAGGCTAACAATTTGGACTCATTCACTAAGCACCTTCGTGGCGCGGAGGCGCAGCTTCTGTCACCGAATATCGCAAGTGCGGGTTCAAATCCCAGTTCGACAACGAAGAAATTATTTGTTTTTGTTTGTTTGTTTTTGTTAATTTTTCTTTTGTGTTTTATTCTTTGTTTATTAATTTTTCAAACTAATAAAACATAAATTATAACCAGCATGAACTCCTTTCAAATGGAATTAGAGAACATCACAACTAGAAGGCCACGACGGGCAAATTCACTCGATCAGTTGTTTACAAATAATTCGACATTACTGGATACCACCATGAAGAGCTTGCCAAGCACGTCCATGAATGATAGCGACACTCTAATAAACCTCAACCAAACAATTAGACGCTTAACAATGGAACTTCAATCAGCCCATCAGGAGATTGAAAACTTGAACAGCGAAAACTTCCGACTAAAAATGGATATCGGCGAATGTCAGAAGCTCATTCATACATACAAGAAAATTATCTCATCCGACATGAAAAACATGACACCGACGACCTCACGTAAACGTAACTTTATTAGAACGACCAGTACGTCTACTCATTCTACGCCTCTAAGTCTCGGTAAAGGGACTAGCACATCCACCCATTCTACACCCCTAAAGACTCAAGATTGCGTTCCAGCAAACCATGAGCTCAAAACTCCTCAAGCCCCACCACTAAAGCCCGACATCATGAACAACACGATACAACATTTAGTGACATCTATGGACCAAAATATGACTTCAAACGCACCTATAAAGTATCCACCCAAACCGACTCAAGATACTCGTGATGGAAACTTAATAATGACTTCTTCAGATTCAGGAAAAGCTGAAGAACTAAGCCACAACATTTCTTCTCCAAGGATATTAGTTTTAGGTGACCAACAAGTGCGGGAATTTGCTCCAGAAATAGCAACACAAAGAAATAATAATAAATGGAACAACATATACTCGGTTTCAGGAATCTCTAAACCATATGCAACGACTACACAAGTCCTGTGCAACTTTGAAAGATTAACAGAAGGACTTAAAAGTGACGACATTATCGTATTAGGTATTGGAAGTAATGATAAAAATCCCTATTTGTTTTTAACAGAGTTATGTTCTTCACTTCATAAGGTAAAAAATAACAAAGTGTTCATACTAAATGTTTTAAATAATCGCTACCTAAACACTAACTTATTAAATAAACACATAAAACTGATTGTGAAAAACTATCCAAACTGCCAATTCATCGATACATCTGATGTTATGGTAAGAGCTAATAACTATAATTATGTTTCAAAGCGCTTTATGTCTTTTAAAATAAATATAGAAATCGACAACATAAACTACCAGAAATTAGTAACTTCACAATTGAAATCTAGATGTGCCAACCGAAATATTGAACAGAAGTGTAAAAACAATGTTACGGAAACAAATATGTATAAAAAAGGAACTATCCCATATTATTTTAAAAAACAGCACACTAATCATATTTCTAAACCTATAAACAGCAATGAAAACACTAGCCAACCGATGTTTTTTCGAGGTTAGACGCAAATGTACTCTTCTACATCAAAACATAGCTGGTATATTGAGTAAAAAAGACCTTCTAGAATTATCAATAACGGAACTAGGAAAAACTAATATGAGTGTTGATATTGTGTGTCTCAGTGAAACATTTATACGACAAGGGGCAGAATCCAATCTTACCATGAAAAACTATAAAGTAGCGTCAGCCTTTTCAAGGCCGCATCAACGTAGAGGTGGCACTTGTATATTGACCAAAAAAGACCTTGACTGCAAACCTTTAGGTAACTTAATTGACCCCCAGTTATATTATTTCGAATACTGTGCAATTGAAATCACAACCTTGAAACTCTTTGTTGTCTGTATTTACCGCACACCAAATTCAAACATTAAATTATTTTTAGAAAATTTAAACCTCCTCTTAAGAAAACTTATAAAAAATAATAATAAAAGCATCATATTATGTGGTGACTGGAACCTAGACGCAATTAAAGCAGATAAACATTTCAAAGAGTTAGAATCTATTTTAAAAAACTATAATATAAATAATCATATTACCAATCCCACAAGAAAACTCTCTTGCATTGACCTAATTACAAGTAATATACCAAATGTTAAGTCCCAAATACACTACCTGGCTCTATCTGATCACGAAACAGGACAATCTATATGTTTTGAGGTAACGGTAGACACCACGAATATGAAACGACCATTTTATTTTGAACAAAGACGCGATTTTAATCAAGAAAATATAGACAAGTTTGTTAACTGTCTATCTGCACTGACTTTCTCGGATATTTACCAGACTGAAGATACTGACATTGCATTTAATTATTTCCATGACATTTTACTATTATTTTATAATTTATGTTTCCCCAAAATCAAGTTTAAGATAACTATTAAGCCCTTAAAACATAATTGGATGACGAAAGGCATAAAAAAATGTTTTATAAAGAAACGGCGTCTATATCTAAAATATCGTCTCTCAACAGCAAATAAAAAACGTCATAAAAATACCTACTCTAAATATACTGCTATTCTAAAAAGGTGCATGTTTCAGGCACAAAAAGGCGAGAACACGCGTTATTTGTCTCAATCTAGCAACAAATGTAAGGCTGCCTGGAAGGTTATAAAAAGTAATACCAGCGAAAAACAAAATAACCATGACATAAATAAAATCCAATTAGACAATAAAGTTTACACTCAACCAGAAAAGATAGCTGACATTTTTAACAATTTTTTTATTGATATGACCAATGACACCATTGACCCATGTATTGACTACACACCACCGATGACTTACCATCCTAATACTATGTATTTGACCCCAACTAATGACGCCGATGTACATAAAATAATAAATTCTTTAAAATCAACCAACTCAACAGGCTACGATGACATTAACACAAAAATCCTTAAATTATGCTCCCCATTTTTATCAACTCATATTAGCCATATTATTAACTTGTCATTTATGCAAGGTTTATTCCCTTCGCGGTTGAAATTCTCAATTGTTAAACCAATTCACAAGAAAGGTGACAGAAGTGATATGAATAATTACCGCCCCATAACACTCATACCAATATTATCAAAGGTCTTTGAAAAGGCCATGCAGGAAAGACTCTCCGGTTTTTTATCCAAATATAAAATTTTAAGTGAAGGTCAATTTGGTTTCAGGAAAAACAAATCGACCACAACAGCTTGTTTTGCCCTATTAAAATTAATAACGAAATGCCTTAATGGTAAACTACCAATTGTCTCTATTTTTCTAGATATGTCCAAGGCATTTGATTTTGTGAACCATACTCTATTAATTTATAAATTAGATCGATATGGCATAAGGGGAAACGCGTTGAAATGGCTGGAAAGCTACCTTACACATCGGCAGCAATGTGTTGAGATTTCGGGACAAACAGGAAATGAAAAGCTCGCATATAGGTCTCAATATCGTGAAAACAACTGTGGTGTCCCCCAAGGGACCATACTAGGACCGCCATTATTCTTGATCTATGTTAATGACTTGCCTAGTGTAACACCCCACAGTTGCATACTATACGCTGACGATACAACCCTTAGTATTATAAACCAAAATGACGACATTGTTGAGTACCAAAACGAAATAAATATGACATTAAATAAAATTATCACATGGCTTGAACAAAATAATCTTCATATTAACATTAATAAAACAAAAATGATACAATTCCAGACATATAACAGTACGCGTCCACGGCTTAGAATACGATATGGAAATGAGACAATAGAAGAGGTTGATTACGCAAAATTCTTGGGGATGATAATTGATAAAAACTGTAACTGGAAATCTCATATTGATGATCTATGTAAAAAGATAGATAGATTTGTTTTTGTTTTATATAGACTAACACATGTGGCTAATGTTGAGGCAGCACTATGTGCATATCATGGCTATGTCGCATCAATCTTGCGCTATGGTGTTATAATATGGGGTAATTCGGTTGAGCTTCAAAGAGTGTTTCGAGCTCAGAAAAAATGCGTGCGCTCAATTTGTGGAGCGCACCCACTAGACAGTTGTGTTCCTTTATTCAAGAAACTTAAAATACTACCACTTCCAGCACTATACATTTTTGAAATTTGTATTTTTGTTCACCAAAACAGACATGAATTTGAATTGTATAATGATGTTGTATCCAGACCCAGCCGGAAAGTGCATATGCTTAATGTTCCTAGGCGTAGAATTAAATTGTTTTCAAATAATGTATACTGCATGTCCATTACTGTCTACAACAAATTACCTGACGTCTTCAAAACTCTCAGCCTCAGAATATTTAAACGTAAATTATTTGACTTCCTTTTAAGCAAATGTTATTATTCGACTGAAGATTTTATGAACGAAAAATTACCTAAATAATAATTGACATTAATGCCCATAAATCATATTTTATCTCCTTGACTTCATTGAATTTTGACTTATATAAGCTCTTTCTAAATTATTACTCAATTTATTTTGTAATTCTTATTATTAATAATTGTATGTACCTGATAACGTAATGATGACCCATAATTTTACCAACAATATTTGTACGCCGGAAACGGCAGAATATTATGGACGTAATATATTATAATGCACATAACAGCTTTGTACAATATTCTGACAAATAAATGCATTCTTCTTCTTCTTCTTCTTCTTCTACGTGTTTTTCTAATGCAAATGTTTGCTATTGTGCAATTAACCTAGCTATTGCAAGCACACAATGGCAGGCTCTGTTGTGGCAAGTAATAAAAGGAACGAAATCTACATATTGATTGTTTTTAAACTCTTAGTGAGCGAGTTTTATTCGATTTTAAACGGTTTTAAAGAAAAACACTGATAAGTGGTTTCAGGTTTTAATTTGCGTAAAACGTAACTTTCATTTTGCCAGCTTCACAAGCAAGTTACGAGAGTGTTCTGTCACCCTATCCGAAATCGTTATAATAAGGTACGTTTTCATGCTTGCATCTCTACTGGCTGTAAACTGCTGTAAGCTGTCGCATCGCGTCACGGGCGACGCTGACGTCACTAATCTCCAATATACATGAGATTATACGTGTAATTAATTGAGGAGACACTTTCATCACTGACATTTTTGGTTTACTTTAGTTATATTGTGGGAGCAGGCTAGTTGATCTCATACTGGTGATCCTTGACCTACATAGTCCTTTTTGACTGAAAATGGCCGCCAACAGTTTTAAGTGCGGAAAAGTTGCATATAAGTCGAGTGCTCTTGACGATTTTATTCGCGAAATGCAAACCACCCGGAGCCATCAAATACATCATCAGCTGCTTAGCCTTTTCCTAACTATATTCAGGTCGGCTTCCAGTCTAACTGGATGCCGCTGAATACCAGTATTTTACATGGAGCGACTGCCTATCTGACCTCCACAACCCAGTTACTGGGTAATACGATACCCCTTGGTAAGGCTGGTTGTCAAACTTTCGGGCTTCTGACAACCCGTAACGACTGTTAAAGATTGATGAATGACAGCTGGGACCAACGGATTAACGTGCTTTCCGAGGCTCGGAGGGGTCTCGGTATGTAAAGATGGTCACCCATCCACAGACCATCGGTGGCAAGCATAGTTTGACCTGATCGACCCGTGCTACCATTATTACTTAGCCACGAGCCCCTGAAATACATCAATAGTACTAATAAAATATTTAAGCCATGATACGTACTGCAGATAAACTTAGTTTTGAAACTGCTCTCAATAATCAGCACCGGTACCTACGGTAAAAATCTTTGTCCCTACCATTTTATAGTTCAGTCTACCCTCGGCTATTGAATAGATATCAGTTTAAGCTCGATACAGCTAGAAATTCAATTCATCCCGAATTGTAAATTTAATTGAACGGGATAGGTAATATGAATCCGGTTCACGTAAGCGTACAATCAGTCAATATTAAAATCGCTACACAGCCTGTTTGAATACTCAACGTTTTTTGAGGAAAAAAAAAAGCAATTTTCTCCTAATATTTAGGTACTGTTTACATCGACACAGCAATTTTAAAGGTTTTATTTGTTTGTCTGTACAGTCAGCCTCAAAGATGATCGACAAAAATTCATTTAATTATTATTGTCTACAATGAGTAGACAATTAAATGAAACACATTGGGTTCTTAATAGTTTGTTGCTGCCGACTATTTCCGTTTTGTGCTCGTGATTATGATTGTCTATTTTGTTTTATGTATTTTTTTTTCGAGTTAACTCATCTTATTGTATGCACGAGTTTCGAGTGATGAAAAAATCTATATTTTTTCCTTTCTGTCACTTTGATACAGTATTGTAACAATCTGCCGGGGTACTATGGGGCCGAGCTGTTCACTACTTGTATTTGTGTGCTAATTCGTTAGGTGGATTGTTTGGTAAACGTAGCTACGATAAATCAGACACACAGGAGCACCATATTATTATTTAATACTTTATATAAAGCACATTACAAGACAAACGTAATACTAGCACTGAATCAATATAAAACAAATTTCCTATCCTATCAAACTCAAACTATTCGACAGTTGCTGGCGTTCGAACGTATCCATCGGCAAATGCTTAACGGCCTGTCACACATGAGGTTGCCACCGGCATCAAACCTCTACAGTATTATGGAACACAAATTATTGTAGACAATCAACTGAATTCTTGTCGATGTATACATCTTTTTGAGGCTGACTGTACAATCAAAAACTGTATTAGGGAGTCGTGTTTACGTAATCTTATGAAGATTTATTGGTTTTAGGGGAGTTTTCAAGATTTTGTTTGTTTGCCTTGAGCTCTCTCAACACGTAGTGAGCAAGTGTCTCTGCTCATTTCTTCTCTGTATGAGAAAAGTCATTCGTCAGTACAAAGGCCTCTTCTCACACAGAAGATTTGGAAATAGGAAAATTACGGGCGTGTATATGCTTCCTGCACAAGTTAGATTACATAATATTTCAAAGGTGTCTCTGTGTATTTGTTCGTTACTGCGCTTATAGCTCGACCACACCACGACCTGCCCCCACAGATTTTATGACTTAACAAAACATCGATATTTCTTTATTTTAAGTAAGTTCAGTATTAATGTGTTATACAAATAAACCTTTCGGAATCAATTCTCCAAATGATGGTGAAAACTGCATTATAATCCGTAGTGGAGTTTTACAGAACAATACGGTCATACAGACAAACACGAAATGCGACTTTAATTTATTATAAAGGGTATCTCAGTAAGAGTGCACTTTTTCATTTTAAAGTAAAAATAAGTATTTTATGACAGAGTTAAGATATTTTTATTGTATTGTAAAAGAAGACATGTTCTGATTAAGTATGGAATAAAATATACGGAAAATGACCCCACGGCTCCAATGACAGGCCATTACTCTTTTCATGAAATTTTCCATGACTTTTGCACAGAGATGTGGCTGTATCTCACCGATGACGCGTTGGGTTTCCGATTTGAGCTCAGGAATTGTTTCAGGTTTATTCGCATAAACCCGAGATTTCACAAAACCCCAAAGAAAAAAATCGCACGGCGTTAAATCGCACGATCTTGGTGGCCAGTTGACATCAAAATTTCGTGAGATAATGTGTTCTGGAAATCGTTGCTGCAATAAGTCGATTGTTTCATGCGCGGTGTGGCAGGTTGTGCCGTCCTGCTGAAACCACATGTTGTCCAGATTCATGCCGTCCGGTTGAGGTCACAAGAAGTCCGTTATCATATTCCTGTAACGAATGCCGTTCACCGTTGTAATAAGTTTTCACAATTATAACGCGTTGTTCTTTCGAAAAGCGCTCCATTTTTAATAATCGGAATAAACAGAGGTGACAGCTGTCAAATTTTAGAGTTGCCACTTGCATGAAAAAAAAAAATTCCAATTTTAAAAAGTGCACTCTTACTGAGACACCCTTTATGTATAGGATTACCTACTTTTGATTCGTACGATTTCTCTCTGGATAATGTTTTCTAAGCTTAGTAATTTTACTTGAGCTAATGAACACAGTTTACTTGAATTTTTAAACGAAACCAAATCCAAAGCGTAGTTCGTAAAAAAATATGATTTTTTTTTATCCCTTTCAAACGGCGTCCACCAGTTTGTTAAAGCATCAGCCGACCATAGGCAGCGTTTCAATCATCATTATTGTGAAGGCTTTACCTGTAGGATTTGTGCTGATCCGCGAAACTGAAGCTTGTCAATTGATACATAAAACCCTGATTTGTTTTGACACTTCATAAAAATGCAACCAGATTTAAATTCTCTCCGTTTCATGGTAATATGGTCAATTTTTGGTTGCGAATTGCACCATTGGTTTTTCTTGTCTGACTATTTTTGTATTATAATTCTGTCTGACCCGAACATACCTGATTATCTAGGATAACTTCAAGTGAACCATTTTTGAACATGTTTTATAGGCGCCACTTACGAAAACTTACACCCTCTTGGACAGTGTTATCTACAAAATCTTTTTACAACGGCACCTAATTCAAGAAATAGATACCTTCTTCATCTTGACCCTTTTCCTGCCCATTGTATTCAATTTAGATAATTCTTCCCCATAACCGTATAGTGTGAACCTTGAACTTTCCCGTAGGCAATGATTTTAAATATTCTCATTGTTATACATTCCGAGTGGTTCCTTTTGTTCGGGGAAAATACAATTACATTCGTGAGTACTTTTGTAATAGCAAACATATCTCGAAACTCGATTTTTTTGGGCTTCGCAAGCAGAGTTTCGTTATTCAGGTTATTTTAAATTAATTTTTAGAGGCCACCCAGAAGCCTAGAGTTAACAAGATAATGTATCTCTGAAATCATCCCTGCTTCCTTAAGATACCCTGTATTGTGTTACCCAATAGTTATTGGGTAACCCATGGGTCTCCAAACTTTTTAGCCCAAGGGCCCAGACTAACTCATATAATAAAGCCCCCAAGGGCCAGGACCTAGCTAGCTCATCATAGCATCATACTGTAGTTTTGAATTACGCGCAAATTTTCGTTTTGGGACTAGTCGGCGGCGAGTAAGATATCAAACGGTTCGGGCCGGATTGTTGGTGCTCGCGGGCCGGACTTGACCCGCGGGCCGTAGTTTGGAGACGCCTATGTAACAATATACACCCACAACCCGGTTGAGTTGAAGTGGTGGAGGTCCGATAGGCAGTCGCTTCATGTAAAATACTGGTATTCAGCTGCACCTGACAAACTGGTTAGACTGGAAGTCGACCCTAACATAGTTAGAAAAAGGCTGTAGGCAGATGATGATGATGTGAACACAACTCTCAATAAGGCAACTTGTAAGCAGAAATAAGTATTTTGTGTAGTTTCGCAAAAAACCGAATTTTACTTATACTTAAACACATACCACTTAAAAAAGATACACAGGTCGCTTCTCATTGACTTTTTCACCCGTCAAATTTCCGTATACCGCCTCCATCCTTTTATTCTCGTCCATCATGAGTACCTAATGTGTACAGACGGACATAGCTTTTACCCAGTTCCTAGCGCGTTAACCCGCGTGTCGGACAGGGGATTAGGGGCATGACGTCTGTCACCCGTTGACATCCCCGCGCCTCGCTAAATTGCGCGAGAGTGTTTTATTTTTGGTGTCTACATAGTGGATTTTTCTTTAATCTTGTTGTGTTTTGGTTACTGATTTAGGCCATTAGCCATAAATGTAGAGAAATTCTTTAAAAATAATGTCTAGTTTTAACCGACTTCAAAAGAGGAGGAGGTTCGGTGTTCGTCTGTATGTATTTTTTATGTATGTTCGTCGATACTTTCGTCAATAAATTGTAGACCGATTTTGAGAATTCTTTTTTCATTGGTAGAGGAAGCTTGCGCGGTGGTCCCATATACAATGTGGATCAGGAATGTGTAAATTAAAACGAGCACAGTACTAGTCCATCGAAACATTTTAAAATACGAAGATTAGTAGTTAATAGAAAATTTTAAAAATGCAGTTTTCAAACAAAATAAATAACAGAATCAAGTGCATACAAGTAAACACGCTGTATCTATGAAAAGTCACTGATCAACGACGCGGCGTGGGGTGCGGGGCGCAGCGGCGGCCATGTTTACCTATTATTACGGACTCAGATCTACATCATGTTGAAAATTATGAAAATGAAAATTAATTTCCTGTGGCTAAAGTATTCATTGATTTGATTGATTTTTTATATACGGTAAAGAACATGATTCTCTTTACGTGGTTTAAAGGAATGTCAATCGTCCTGTCCCACCTTGTACACATACAATGTATGATCATTTAAGAAGACCTAGAATAAAAACCTTTATACAGTAATAAAGTAAAGATTCCATCTTGCATTTTATGGGATTTTGAAATTAGAGTTTCGTTTATTTTAATAGTGAAGCAATTGCTACATCACACTTTAATGACATTTTTCTGTATTAAAATTAAAAAAAAAAAACTTTTTTAATAGCTCAAGTTAGGTATCTCGTTATGTCGATAAAAGTCAGAAGCCCAACCTAGCTTTCTTGAAATACGATCGAATGAAAAAATGGTAACTTATACGTGGACAACTATAATTTTATCCTAATCCTACTTCATCAGTCATTGACCATCCCATTTCACGCTGTTTTACATAAATTCAAACAAACAAATCAGGCACCATCCAACTGTTCCTAATATAAGAAGGCGACGCAAACATCGGACAGGGCCCGTGTCCGGACATGTCCGGCCGTATCCGGGGCTTGAGGGTGAAATTAAAAATTCCTCGGACCCATACATTTTATTCCCGGGTTTGAAAACTATTGGACGTCATGTGTTGGACTTTTTTTAAACTGCTTTTGTTCTGTTCTTCTCGAGGCGAAAAAAAAAAACATATCGGGCACCTATAGATGTCGTCATAGTGGATCGATGTCTGTGGCAATACCCACAGGTTAGTGACAGTCTTTATTGCAAGGCAGATTGACAAACAGCAATTGGTAGATGTTGAAAGAAATTTCCCACGATCTCTGAAAGCATTACTGAGTATCTGGGCAGTAAATCTGCTGCCAATTTCATATGTATTAGCTATTTAGATTAGTTGACGAAAATAAACTAGGTATTTATAACTATTTGCCAAGGTGAGGCGTGCTACACACTTGTTTGGGAAAGATTCCCTTCGGTCTTGGCAGGAAAAAATCTATTTAAGACTCAGATATATGCCAACGGCCTTGAGTGCATAGCTTGCGTGTTCTGTGCTGAGCTCTCGCAACGCGTCGTACGTCCACCCAGTAATAAGACTCGCCTATCAAGGAGCTCTGTCTTAAATTAGACGCATTATTAATTTATTATACATAAAACAAAAGGTAATAAGTTAAAAACGTGTACTAAAATATTAAAATAAATTGATTGAATTAAATTATCTTTGAAATGGTGAAGGCTTCATAAAAATACTTTGTGCATGATTTTCAGTTGTTTATCCGCGTTAGTAAACATAATCTAAAATATTCACAAATTAAGAAAATGCTCTTATTTAACATATATTTTTTCCAACACCGCGGCTGTTCAACTTGCACATGGATAGTTGTCTGACAAAGAAAGAAGGTGAGTGCGGATTGAAGATGAATGATTTGCTTGTCAAATGCCTTCTCTACGCAGATGATCAAGTTCTACTTGCATCGTCAGCAGAACAGTTGCAAGACATGGTGACTGTCATGGATGAAGCATATAAGATGAAAGGGAATATAAATGTGAATTAGACAAAGGTCATGGTGTAAGAAGAAAATGTATCGGTGTGTGATGTGAAAATAAATGATAAAAGTGTGGAGCAAGTAAGTGACTTTGTATATTTGGGGAGTCTGTTTACAAGGGATGGAAAGATTGACGAAGATGTGGAAAGGAGAGTAAATGCTGGAAATAAAGTAAATGGTGCTATACATGCAGTTGTGACCAACCAGTTAATGTCCAGAAAGGCCCGACTGGCTGTTCACAATGGTGTGCTGGTGCCTACGCTTATGTATGGAAGTGAATGGTGGGTGTGGCAAAAGAAGCATGCAAGTAGAATAAACGCTGTGGAAATGCGTTTCTTGTGAAACGTGTGGTGTGACTATGAATGATAGGCTCATTCATTGTTCATCGTAGGCAGTGAATAATAGGCTCATTCGTAGTCATTCATTTGATAAGGGAACGGTGCGGTTGAGAGGATGAATGAAAGTCGACTAACCAAAGGTATTTACACGGCAGATGTGATCTTATTGGTAATGTTCTTCAGAAAGGTCAGGTGCGTAGAACTCGCAATCGGCGTGCGTGTATGACCAGATGTATGAGCGTAAACGAGGCAAAAGGAGTATGTAAGGATCGTAGCAGGTGGCGTTCTGTAGTTTCTGTCTACCCCCATGGGAAGTAGGCGTGAGTTTATGTATGTATATATGTGCATTTTTTCCAAATCACAACACACACACTATTGTTTAGACGTGATCTTTAGTTAAAATCATTAAAACTCGGTTATCGTCGCTCGGTCGGCGTCGGTTGGTTGTCGGTCATCGTCGTCGGTGCTCGGTTAGCATCGTAAAGGGTGAAAAATAAAAGTTAAGAAACTTTTATTTACGTTTAACATTACCGTCTAGTTTCAACCACGAACTGTAGTTATCAACTCAAAGTGTAAATATAAAAGAAAAACCATTTTATTTTCATATAAAGTAGTTACGTTTTATGTCAGTACTTAGATTGTCATATCTACCGTAAGTTTATTAACGTAACTATAACTTTTTTTTTTTGTAAATGACAAGGATTTTTGCATTATTTCAAGATTTATACCTACTTTACTCAGCAAAAATTATTCTGTTTGTAAGAATGTCGTGGTGGCGCAGTGGTTAAGACCTCGCCTGTCACGCACGAGGTTGTGGGTTCAAATCCGTTATCAGTTTATCTGTTTATTTAAGAACGCCAACAGCATATACATTCAACATTGGTGTACAAAAGTATTTAGTCAAGGTATTACTGCTAAGTTTAATGTGGACATTACTGACATCCGTGAAGGAAATATCGTGAGGAAACCTGGAATTACAGTAAATATAAGTTTAAAGTCGCCAATCCGTCTTAAGCGAGCGTGGTGATCAATGCTCACGCCTTCTTTGTATGAGAAGTTCTGCTTTTGCCCTGCAAGCGAGCGTGGTGATCAATGCTCACGCCTTCTTTGTATGAGAAGTTCTGCTTTTGCCCTGCAGTGGGACAGTAACAGGCTGGAATCAAACCTGCAATCTACAAGGTGTAATTTTAATCACCCTTAACCTCTTAAAGGGACATTGTACTCGTCATTATGAACAATTTTTATTATGGGACCAAATCCGAAATCGCGAAAAAAAAATCAGGTGTTCCCTACATTTTGACGAGTTATGCGAACATAAATATAGGTAAAAGCTGATTTTTTTTTCGCGATTTCAGGTTTGGTCCCATAGTAAAAGTTGTTCATAATGATGACTACAATGACCCCTTTTTTTTTTTTGTGGATGGGAAATCATCAAATGACTTCTCCCGCTCTGGGCGGAGCGGGAGGGCGTGTCAGACTTTTACTGACTAAAACCCACCCGTGTTCCTTCTGTTGCCTGTGCCGGGGCCACGGTAACTCTTTCGAACATCCCGCAACCCTAGCTGTACAATAACCCCTTAAGAGATTAACGGTGATTAAAATTACACCTTGTATAGCGCCGAAAACCATTGTCTCAGGTTACATACACTTTATGCTAATTAAACCAGATTCACTGCGGGAGACAGGTATCTACCAAGGGTATAACTAACAACCAACATAATAATGAACAGGAATTTAAAGATTAGTTTATCAGATGTCTGAGAAGTGAAGGCATATTAATGGGTTTTCCAAGAAGTCTAGTCTATTTGAGCCTTTGCCGAAATTATAATAGAAGACCTAAAGTTTAATATAACAAATTAAATAGTTGAATTAGTTTAGTAGAACAATAGACAGTCCTGTAAAAGTAATTAACTGCACTATTAAAATAATAATAAATAATAATTTACAATTTAGGTATACAGGATGTACCAGAAAGGTGTGGTCAAATTTATGGGTATGGCACAGATAATTGAAGAACTTTCTCCATGGGACCAACATCGTAATCGCGAAAAAATAATCAGCCGTCCCATACATTTGCATCGAGTAGGCATTGAAGTTTTATATGGGATAGTTGATTTCTTTTTCTTGTACACCCGGTACGTCGGTTAATATAACTGAAGTGTTTCTACTTCTATGACTGTCATCTACTATGGCAAGGAACTTTTAACGGTCAGAAATTTTGCACCGCCACGAAAATTGTATTTAATATTTTAATTTCGTAAAGGTTTTCGGCCAGGATCGTCACACAGTGGATGCCTGATGACTGGCATCGTCGCCGAAGCAGTCCTAAGAAACGCTGGCGTGACGATTTGGACTCGTTCCTGAGCGATTGGCCCGAGAATACAGAACACAAAGAAAATTAGAAAGGTATGAAGAAGACCACTGCCCAACGGTGAGACAACATTGGTTAATAAAAAAAAATGTTTTGCCTTAAAACAAAACAGTCCATGACAACACTGTAGGTACCATTTTTAAGATCCACATATTTTCAGCAATCAAAAGAACCGACATTTAAGCTACCTTTTAAAATAAACAACTTCGTGGTTACAAAAAAAAAATACACTAGCGCAACCAAAGCCAGCAAAAAATTCGTTTATAAAAACCTGTGGAACCAACGTTTGCGGGGAGCGACCTGTGTGACTGGTCGCCTAAATAGCACGCATTTATAACACGGGGTCACTACAAAATGGATTCTTTTATTAAAACCCGGCAAAGGTCTTTGTTTGGCTTGCCTGGAGTACGTGGAGCAGGTCTGCTAGGAATACGAGATCTAGGTACTATGGATCGCGGTTATCTTGTAGAATCTTGATAAGCAACGAGTTTCCTAAGTTTAGTGCGTAGGTAGGTAGGTATGAGTACGTGCCTTTCCTTGAGAGTGAAGGCATATCTCCGGATATCTAATTTGTTAAAGTTCAAGTATCGCCACTTTTTCCCACTCTTGAAACTCACACAAAAACAACAGGAATAGATACGGCACACATGATGCGTTTTTCGCACGCACACAAGAAAAAATGCGTAACACTTTTGTGCCATCTTATTACACACATGCTCAAAAGGGGCGGGCACTAGAAAGTATAGATACAGTCACTCAATGCACACATGCATCTCTGACCTCAACTAGGGAAGTGGGGTTGGTATAAATATTTGATCGATAAAAATATCGATGAAACCCGACTACAAAAAAGAGGTGTTTTTTGGGTGTACATATTATTTTGTGTTGTTTTCTATAATATCGCTATACTAACCGAAGACTACCAATTTTGGTTTATTGTCAAGAATTTGTGAAAGGAAGATAGTACAGGGAATTCTAATTTGGGACAAAGTACTCCACTCAGTTGGTATCTGATAGTCTGTAAACATTTTATTATATTACTTATATGATTAAAAAAATGTGTAGATGTAGTAGACATATATATTTCTTTTACAATGGAAACACTTAATCTCGTATAATTGCCGGTACGAGTCGTGAGCACAAATTCCGTCTTAACTTTAACTGCCCTCGTCACCGTGTACTTGTATTCTGTTTTCTATCTGTATATAAATATGCTTGTTCATACATTGATTTCATTGCTCCCGCCCATGCGCAACCTGCCGTGATAGGAAACAAGATTCGTTAGGTTTAAGAGTAGAGTTTGTGCTCACGACTCGTGCCGGCAACTATACTAACGCCATTTCAAGATTAACGCAACCATATGTACTTGATATCTCTGGGTGCCCTATTTATATAAATAGAGATTCATGAACATGTTCTTTTTCTGCTTTTCGATGTAGTATATTATAAATAGCAACAAAACCAAACCAAGTAAAAATATAATATATTTGTTTGTAAATAACATTTAAGTAAATCAGTTTCTTTCAGTATTTTCATATCACGAAGCAACACGCGCTTTTCTTGTGGTTACAAACATGCAGTGAATGAATGCGTGAAGACGAGTTGCGTCAGCACATAACACACACGCACACATACGAGTACACGCCCACTCTTCCGACTTCGCCATTGTCTCGGACGGTACCGAGAGGTCCTGACGGTACTGTTTCAAATATGTATCTTAGTTTGAGTTTAGGTACTGCCCACTCAAAACAATCCTCTTGAAAGTGGGAAGAACAAATTATACTTTAGTTTGTGGGAAACCAATTATTTTCCCTGCCTGTTGCATCTATCCATATATGTTTAATTATTGGATTTTTCGGGAAACTGAAATAAAATGTATTAATTGTTGTAAAACAGGTTCTCAAATAAAATTTATTGTTTCAACATTTTTATCGATAATCATGTCTCAGTGCTGCCTACCACTAAAGCATCATTTTGACATGCGTCAGTCATTAGAAAATATTTCTTAAAAAACGAAAATTTGGCGTCGAAATATTCTGCATCGCTGTCGACTGGTAATGTACCCAAGAGACTGGCGGCATTGCTACGTTGTATGGCAATGCTTAGCCTCTGGCCAAGGTAAAAGCCAGCCCTTGGGTGACGGGAAGTGTCAAACAGCCGTTTGGAGATTTCTTTGAATAAAGCATGACCACTTGGACCCCACGGCCCGAGGGTTTCAACCTCAATCGGCTCGAATATATGTATATTGTAATTACCGGTAACGTTATTATACTTTCGCCACTTGAGGTTTTCCTCAGCCGCAGCAGCAGCGCCAGCACAGCACGCCAGTCCAGGAAGATAGGATGGCGCAAGAGTACCCACCTTCCATGGAAATAAAGACATGCCGTTCGGTCTCTTGCCACCATCGCATGCCAAGCCAGTGGGTTTTAATACAGCTGGAACGCCGACGGTGACAAGGGCTCGTCGGATGATGTCATTAATGTTCCCGTGCCGCGCTCAGCGGCCCGCACTTCGGCTGCAAGACAGACCGTGGTGTCCGAAGCTGTTGACAACTTCGCCACAGCGACAGCGATGAGGAGAACAACAAGGAGCTCCTAGTCGCAGGGAAGCAGCGAGGCGGAGAATAGTGTCGTCGAACAATGTGCATATGTTCGACGATGGCATGAAGCCACATAGCCGACTCCCACTTATCCACAGCCAGCAGGCGCGCACGCTCCGCAGTAGTAGCAGACGTGTTGAGTAAATTGTTATGTATTACTCTGCAAAGCGGCTCAACCCAGCGTCTCTGAAATGATTGATTGTCGGGTAGATCTGAATTCGGGCAAACGAGTCTCCAGGCATTTATAGCCTCGGTGAAGCACGGCACATCAAAATTAATCAGTGTTGAGGCTAGGATTTTCCTGATTAATTTCTCAGTACCGTGCACCGAGGATATGAAAGCCGGTAAACTAATAATAGCAATTTTGCGGACGCCGAGGCCTCCCATACGAATGGGAAGAGTAGCTTGGGACCAAGCTCGGTCGTCCATGCCAACATTTAAGATCGAAGATAATGTATCCCGGATAATTTAGTCAATTTGTCTAAAAGGTGAGTGTGTTTCCATAAATAGGAAGCGCGAAGGAAATATGTTAATTTATGGGCGAAATAGCAGTACTTAACGGATTAAAGTTATGGCCGAATGCATGTTAATTTGGAAAAATCTTTCCGAAACGTCATTGAAATTTAGTAGTTTGATGTAGGTACAAAATGCGTGCATAATGGTTATATCATATTATTATGGAAGCGCAAAATTTCCACTCATTTGGTAAACGACAAGTGGGTGAAAATTCGATAACAAGATTAGGCTGTCAGACTTAAAGCAAATATTAGTGCGTCATGATTACAAAAGACGCCCACTTTTCATCACACCCACAATGGTCCCAGAAACACGTCTCTGTCTGGATGTTTTAATTACATGAGTGAAAAATAAAATGAAATCTATAAAAAACAACTTAATTACATACATAAACTTACGCCTTCTCCCCATGGGGGTAGGCAGAAACTACAGAACGCCACCTGCTACGATTCTTAACTCCTTTTGCCTCGTCTACGTTAATACATCTGGGGGCCAACCACCACCTCTTAAAGCAGTATTATTTTAATGTTACTTCAGTGTGAGAAAGAGTTGAAGCTATACAGGACATCTAGCTCCATCTCTTTCCCACGCTTAAGTAAGTTTACAATAGTACTGCTTTAAGAGGTGGTGGTCTAGCTCCTGGTCATACACGCACGCCGGTTGCGTGTACTTCGTAGTCAGTAGTAATAATAATAATGACCATATTGGTGATGTTCTTCAGAAATGTCGTAATTTCCTCCTAAGGCGTCCACTCCCGGCGTTTCCACTCACATCTGCCAGAACATAATTCTCATGATTAAATCTTCACATCAGCGACACAACAGATCTAATTGCATCATTCCATCGCACCAGCTATTAATACAGTCGGAGAAATTAATTCTTAAGCACATTAGCACCCTAAGTCAATTAGCTGTTCTACAGCCATTGCATATGTCAAGGAATGACAGTCGTGATTTGAATATGCGGACAATTTAAGTTGATACTCGATTTGCTTAGCAATTCATTTCCCTGACTTTACCTAAGGATTATCACTCATGGCATTAGCCAGCCAATCCAATTACACCCCGCCCGGTTTTGTAACATTGATCTAAGTGTGTCCGGCATGCATTAACAGGCTCCATGGATTGGAAAATCGAATCAAATGGGAGTGCCTCAAGGCAAATGTGCCAGACACGTAGGTTGCAAGATGATCCATCAGATAGCATTTTGGAGTGAGTCAATTAAATACGCTGTAGTGTCTGGCAACATCTATTAAGCCAGGAATACACATGCCAGTAATGTGCAAAAATTAGGCAAGTAGCTTGAATGCCATTATGACAACATGGGTTATTTTTTCACCAATCAGAAGTTGTTATAATTATGACACTAGCATGCAAGCTTCATGCTTCTATTTTGTGATTGTGAGAACGTTGTAGGCCTTGTAGACTCATAGATGCTTCACTTTGTGGACCATTTTCTATTTCGTTAAGTACCTGGTGCTTGTTGACAGGCTTACACTGTCCTCTCATACCGATTAACAGTGTAACTTGAAAACATTGTAAAATCCAATGGTTTTTAAAACAGTAACCGTAACCGTGAAGTTTCTTGCCGGCCCTTCTCAATAGGAAACAAGCTATTGGAACCGTGCACCTAGCCTCTGACGTTTCATAAAAGCTCATGTACATTTATATGGAATAAACTAATTCGAACGGCACTTTTGTGAAAATTATTGGCATGTGTACTCCTGGCTTTATTATGTCAGTGTTATAATGTTACAATAGATATTTCTATCTTCATAACATGTTTTCAAGTAAAGTGTTGTGATTTACACGCGCTTTCTTTGAGCTTTCTGCCAAACGCTGACAGTGTCTCAACCGATTGAGATACTGTCTGCCTTTAGCATCATTTACAAAAGATATTTTGTTAAAACACCCTCTTCCTGGTAATCATTTTTAACGTGAGTTAAAAACAGTGATTAATTTCGACGGTCCTTGGATCCGCGTACCTAACAGTTTTTGTACCCCACATGCGTTCCCTTGTTATTAACAGGTGCTACCGGGAAAAGGTGTTATAATCCTAATGTTGGGAAAACCTCGCATACTTTTCCTCATGTTATATGGAGATAAGTTGGGTAAGACCTTCATATTTCTGCTTTATTTTTTGGATAACGGGGCCAATATTTAAACCTACGTTCATTAAGTTAATAATATATTTAGGGCAAGCCAAAAATATTAGAAATAATATTTATAACTGAGTGTTTTTTAAACTAATAATCATTTAACATCATCCAAACATTCATATATGGTTTATTCATTAAGTTCCATTCACGAATTGAAAGCTAAAATAATCTGTGCTAAAACACTTAGTTACGAATGTTTAACAAAATACTACGCGACCTTCAAAACTTTCCTTTTTCACTTCTCTCCGGGCGTAGCAACTCATTCGGGCTGTTATTGTACAGCCCCTCATCAAAATATGCAAATCCCGCTCCATACCGGGCATCCCCTTTAAGTAAACAAAAATGTACTCGGACTGGCGTGAAAAAGATATTATTTTAATTGAGTTCCTGATTAATAAAGGTGGGGCTGAAGGTTAGGTGTACGGAATTCAAAAAGTTTCAGCCCGATCGAGTGAGATGGCGCCTTAATTGTGTTTATCACTCTCACCCCAGCCAACTTTTTCTATCAAAAGTTGAGGCAGTTTGCCTTCGAAAGTATTTAATTTCCCGCTAAATGTGACGTTGCGGACTATTTTGAATTCATTTTTAATTCACTCGTAGCGTATAACAGACGAATTTTTCGCGCAGATCTTTTGTGTAATGGAGTGTTTGAGTTGTTAAGGGACTATCAAAATTTATATTGTTTTGAGAGCAAAGTGCCGCAGTTTTTTGTAGAAAAGTTTATGATTAATTGACCCTAAAGTAGCTTAGTAAATATATAAATAAAATATGTTACCGTAGTGTCTTCAATAATTCAAATAAAAATGGTTAAAACTGACCCTACTGGTTTAATCTTTTCTCAGTTTTGTAAGCCACAACATTCAACGGCACAAACGATCCGGTGCGGACGAATGGATGAAGATTTTATTGGCATGTCAGAAGTACTGTGACTGGGATTTATGAAAGTTTTGTTAACGTTTTACGTAAAGTTGATGATTTTATATTTTTTTCTTTAATGTGCGTGTGTTGTGTACAAACTGTGTTTTTAATTTTTGTAATTGGTTTTAAAATTAAAGAAAGAAAGGTTGCCTGCTTGTCGGTCTTCTACAGATCATATTTCGGTGAGTGTGCTCAAGAACTCCACGACCTCATTCCGCCGGCCCCATTCTACCATCGGACATCTAGTCGCACTGCAGGTTGCCATCCTTACCTAGTTGCTATTCCACCAATTCCAGTATTTCCTAACGCATACAACCCCGATCTGTTCAAAGTGAGAGTGAACAGGCTTCTTCTGGGTAAGCTCGCTCCATCGTAGACTTTGTCTCTGTCATCTCTGACCTAGACTAGAGTCAAGAGCAAATCTATCTCAAATAAAAAAAAAAGAAAGAAATAAATAAACCATGGTAATTGTTAGCGTACGGTGAAATATTATAAAATATTAAAAGTAGCCAATTTCCATCCCTTTCTCTATCCCACAGATCTCCTATACAAATCCTGCAACGTACTGACAGTTCGCCAGCTTTTCATTATGCAACTGGTATTAAAACAGCACACCATGCTTACTTACAACACGGAAAATACTAATAAGAGACGGAATGATATTGCCTGCGAGTCTAATTCCTTTTCAAAATATGTTTTTATAAATAGATTTTTTACATTTTTAGGTCCATTTCTATACAATAGACTAAATAAAAAACTAAGTATCTATAAGTTAAATTATTATAGCTGTAAAAAGACAATTGTGCAATATTTATTAAGCATCTCGTACGTAGAGACAGAAGACCTTCTTTTTGTATGTAAATAAAATGTGATGTGTCCTCCAATTTTAAGTTTTTATTATAGGTAATTGATAAATTGTTATTTTATTATTGATGTGTACATAAGCACTATCTAGCCTGAAACACAGGTTTCAACCTAGTTCAGGCAAATCAGCAACTGTGTTCTGTAAAAATTGTTTGTAAAATATTTTAATGTAAATGTGCCCTGTTTTCTAAATAAACGATATATTATATTATATATTATATATTATTATATTAAATACTCGTAACAACAGACTTGACCGACAGTAATAGCCCTCCGATTGGCTGCCAAAGTTCTTCAAACCACAACTCTATCGCGTATTTCCATTGTCTTTTCGTTTACTCTTTCAGTTATTTCCAACAAAATTCCGCCATGTTGGTGCAGCGAGCAGCGAATGGAACGCAACAGTTTGCAAAGTAAGTAAGAACAAAAGTCGGGCGTGCGCTAAACGTTAATAAAAGTTAGTTTTGTATTTCTAGCCGTATTTCCACTTTGATTGCAATTTATTGAATTGTTATGTTGGCTCGGTTGGCTTGATGCATTCACTCACAAATACAGAGTTACAGGGAAAGTCGTACTGAATATTAAAGGAGATTATTATTCAGGTCATTTCTGATGATTTTGATTCTGAAATAAAATGTCCGAAACTTAACCGTTATGGAGATATTAAATTTTAAAGATTATTTTTAAAAATCCTTTATTTTTTGGCTTTTAGTCGTTTTCTTTGGGATTAGAGCTCCTAGAGTCGGTTTTTTTGATGTATCTAGTTAGAAGACATGTCCATTAATAAAAATGATCAATAGAAACTGAACCTACTACTAACAGCTTAAAAAACTGCTCGACAACGGTTAGCATTATGAATTTTCTAATAGAGTGTTCTTAACCATCAAAATGGGCTTTAAAAAAAAAAATGTATGGAACTTATTCTGCGAATAACTTTACAAAGTTCTACGTCTCTAGCTATCAGCTATATATATACCTTTTTGAGCTATCAGCTCAAAAAGTATATCATCTACTAGGTTTGTTCATAAAATCTTAAAATAATGTTATTAGAATAGGCCCATCTGGTAGTACAACATAACAGAATTTCGATACAAAAGAATCCGGCTTACTACCTGGCACTTTTAAACAATGAAAAAAGGTTTGGGTAGACATTGTTTGTGCCCGGGAGACGTGCGGTGACAGGTATTTATGTCATTTTAAATGTCTGAATTGTCAAATCGTGGATCGTGGTGTTTGTTTAGTCTGCTCATGCGATTCTTCCATGGTAGATGTGTTATCCGTGCCCTCCGATTTTTTTTTGTAAAAACGCGACTTGGCTTGGATTTTTGGACTGTTTCATCTTCTAACTGTGTGACGTGGCTTGTAACTGGACTTTGATTTGTGTTGTGAACATGGCAACATTTACCAACGAGGAATATGCTGGCATCCTAATGTGTTATGGATTTTGCGAAGGAGTGTCGTTGCGTGCACGCAATGAATACATGCTAAGGTATCCTACTCGCCGAGTACCTGATATTGGCGTATTTGACAGAGTTTATCGAAGACTACGAGAAACTGGTTCTGTGCTAGTACGTCGGACTAACATGGGACGACCTCGTGTTCTTGATGACGACGACGAAGATAATGAAATACGACGTCTCTTTGAAGCCGACCCAACCACATCAACAAACGTTGTCGCTCGACGGCTTGGTATTTCCCAGTGGAAAGTCTGGTTCGTAATGCACAGTTCTGGGCAATACCCTTACCATTACACGCCAGTGCAAGTAATTGAAGAAGGGGATCCATTGAGACGACTAGACTTCTGCAGATTTATGCTCAATGCCGATAATGAAGATCCGGATTTTTTAAAGAAAATCATGTGGACAGATGAGTCGAAATTTGACAAAGACGGCATCACAAACTATCATAACACCCATTATTGGGCTCCCAAAGCGCAAGGTAACCCCAAGAAAAAAAGACCAAAAGGGTCACAAAGGAGATTCAGTCTTAATGTGTGGATGGGTATAATATCAAATAACTTGATAGGGCCATACTTCCTGCCCGATAACTTGAATGGTGAGACATATGAAAACTTTTTGAGGGAGGAGTTACCCTCTTTAATGCAAGACTTGCCTATTGCATTGAGACGAGACATGTTCTTTCAACATGATGGCTGCCCAGCGCACTACAGAAGAAGTGTTCGAGCATGGTTGGACGAGAATTACCCAAACCAATGGATTGGAAGAGGCGGACCCATAGCATGGCCGGCGAGGAGCCCCGATTTAACGCCGATGGATTTTTATGTGTGGGGTCATATGAAAAGCCTAGTATACGACCAAATGACACCGATCGCAAATGTCGATATTCTAAGACAAAAAAATATTGATGCGGCTGAGGAAATGAGGCGGAACCTACGAACTTCTGTCGTGAAAAGTAATTTAAGAAAAAGAATGAGACTTTGTGTAAGAAATAGCGGCGGCCATGTAGAACATGAATTATAAAAATATTGCTAAAATTTTTGTCTTTTTTTTACGTATTTTAGCTACTTTTACCTCAAACTAAAAATGTACCCTCTCCTAACTTAACTGTTATTTGGGCAATGTTTTGCCTATTTAATAGCAAGTGTTATACCTTTTTGAATAGCTAAAGAGACGTAGAACTTTATAAAATTATTTGCAGAATAAGTTCGATAAAATATTTTTTATTAAAAGCCTGTTAAAATTAAGAACACTCTATTAGAAAATTCATAATGCTAACCGTTGTCGAGCAGTTTTTTAAGCTGTTAGTAGTAGGTTCAGTTTCTGTTGATCATTTTTATTAATGGACATGTCCTCTAACTAGATACATCAAAAAAACCGACTCTAGGAGCTCTAATCCCAAAGAAAACGACTAAAAGCCAAAAAATAAAGGATTTTTAAAAATAATCTTTAAAATTTAATATCTCCATAACGGTTAAGTTTCGGACATTTTATTTCAGAATGAAATTCATCGGAAATGACCTGAATAATAACATCCTTTAATATTCAGTACGACTTTCCCTGTAACCCTGTATAATTGGACCCAACATTCAGATCCAATAATCGCATTGGTTGTTATTTGTTATTACATTGGTTATTATTTGATATCCTAGAATTCGTTTCTAATGATTGATCTCGCTCCGTTTTTCTTCTATTCTCGGCACTGGAATTAATTAAATTAAATAGCGTATGGAATCAGCGCATTGTTTTATGGATCGGAACTCGCTGATACAACTGAACAATTGAGTAACTACGACGATAAAATAATAAAAATAAAACGGCGCCTAAGGGTAGGTTCAGATGACAAGCGCTCAACGCGCGTTTTGATAACGCGCGTTTACAACTACATACATTTTATTCAGGCCGTACACATGCTAACGCGCGTTTTAGTAACGCGCGCGTTCAACGCTGCGCTAGCGCTCGACTGTTGTCAGCGCGCGTCAACGCCGCTTTGAGATCATTGGTTTTCTATGTTTCCGTTCAGTTGAGCGCGCGCTTTCGACGCGGATAGACGTATTTTAGGGTTCGTCAAGTTCGTCCGAAAATCGTCCGAAATGGAAACCGAAGCTTTTAATACGGAATTATTAATTGATGAAATAGAGAAACGTCCTGCGATATGGGACATGACAAGTAGCGATTATTCAGATAAGAATTTGAGAAGACGGGCTTGGGAAGAACTCGTCCTTATATTTTGTGAAGGACATGACAATGAAGAAAAGAAGAAAATATTATGTGAGTATATATATTTATTTACATTTACAATCGGTTTGTGTTACAAGTTAAATATAACGATCCTGCCAATCTACTTTTCCTTCATTAATGAAATAGTTTGTTAAATGTACTCGAACATTATCCGCCTGTCGCACAGCACGTCCGGTATAATGTGAGGCTAGATTTTCCAGGGGTGGCGTATAAAGTGTGTCTTCAAAATTGTAGCCATCCCTGATTCTGACATAATTATTTAGTGTACATATCGCTTTTACGATCTTTTCTGCAAAACCGATGTTAACATCTAACGGCCTGTGTAAAATGCGCCATTTATTGCACATTATGCCAAAAGTACATTCAACATACCGGCGTGCTAATGTCAAACGGTAATTAAATATTTTTTTAGCATAAGTTAGTGACCTTCCCCCATATGGACGCATTAAATTCTCCATCATGCCAAAAGCTTCATCAGCCACTATCACATATGGCAACGTTGTCGGTCTATTTTGTATTAACAATGCCTTTGGCTCAGGTAGATCTAATGACCTTTCTGTCAGCTTTTTGTACAATGAAGAATTCTTGAATATACCTGAGTCACTGTTTTTACCGTAGGCACCTATGTCAACCCACACAAAACAATAGTTTGCATCCGCTAGCGCCAATAAAACTAGCGAAAAATAATTTTTATAGTTATAATACATAGAACCCGTGTGTTCAGGCTGGATTAACCGTATATGTTTCCCGTCCAAGGCTCCCAAACAATTGGGAAGCTTTGAGTTCTTTTCAAATATCGTGGATATTTCACACCACTTTTCTTTCGTTGGTTCACTCATAACAACGGGCCTTAATTTTTTCCAAATAGTTTCACATACATGTGGTATTATAGTAGCCACAGTAGATTTGCCAATTCTATAGTCGTAGCTTAATGTCCCAAATGAACATCCAATGGCCAAATATCTGGAAACAAACATAAACTATTACTAAATACTGTTTTTTTTTTCAGCGTCATCCCTGCAAAAAAAGTGGAAGAGTTTACGGGATAATTATATGAGAGAGGTGAAGAAAATAAAGACTGTCAAATCTGGATCAGGAGCTTCCAAAACTTCGACATATATTCATTATAATAGACTACGATTTCTACAGGCATCAATTGCCAACAAAGATACAGAAAGTAGTTTCGATGCAGATAATGCATCAACTTCGTCAGAGGTTGCTGAAGTAGAAATAAGTTCTGGCTTTAAGAGTCCTAAATCTACTTCAAGAAAAAAACAAAAATTAAATCCTGCTGATGAAAGATTTGCAAACATATTAGAGCAGAGTTTAGCACAGAAAAATGTGTCTCATCCAAAAGAAGATGACGATGAAGACAAGCTGTTTTGTTTGTCACTCGTTAAAGAGATTAAAAAAATTCCGGAATATAGGCGACTTCAAACTAAAATTGCCATTTATAATTTAATTTTGCAAAACCAAAATGAATTTCAAGGACCACAACAACAGACATATGAAAATCAAAATTACCCGGTATCACAACGAAGAAATTATTCATCACAAGAGCAGCGTCATCAGTCATCAGCTTCTGTTGAAGGCTTTCGTTATCATGATTATAGATCACAGCAGTCTAGTGTGTCAAATAATTTTGCACATTATGGTTATACTACAGCAATGGGGTCTCCATCGCCAGTAACACCTACTCCATCGCCAGCACCAACTAATGTCAGCAATGAATCAGAGTTAGAGTTATTCTGCGAGTAACAAAATGTTATTTTTTCTTTAAAAAAATTGTTCCTAAACAAGTTGATTTGATTTATTTGATTTATAGATTATGTTGATTATTAAAAAACTTACCTCAATGTAATTATGAGTTTTTCTTCCGGTGAAATGCTATATCGCACAGCGTTTTTATCTGCTACGAGTTCATCGTTTATGAGAGTCAGTAAGTCATCAAATGACTTGATGGACATTCTGAAGTAGTTAAAGAATTTGGGCTCAAATTGCCTTAACTTAGGATATAAAATAATGTACTGACTTTCAGTCAGCCTGGTTGACAAAATTGGGTGAACCCAATATCTCCGTCTTCTGTTGTGTCGTTTCTGCCGTCTGTATAAAATCACCGATAAAACTGTTTCTACGTCCATCTTCGACAAATGTAGAACTCAAACTGGCCGCAACAACGCGCGTTTAACGCCTGACAAGCGCGCACCATGTGAACACTATACAAAAATTCAACGCGCGTTCAACGCGCGCTGAGCGCTTGTCATCTGAACCTACCCTAACAATTGGAATAAAAGCTGATAATTAACGAGTATAATAAGTTTCATTAGGCGATGTCGTTAAGGGACTTAGACGAAGCTTTGTCGGTTTTGTATTTCTGCGTACACTGCAAAGGGCTCAGGGGTAAAATTGTCATCAGGTTTTCATTAATCTTAAAATCTTGATGATTATAATTCTTTGTAAGATTGCATTGGGATAAATCGTACGGATTGCGGATTGGTCTTTGATGACTCAAGTTATGTAATTAACAAAACTGCTTCAATAATTACTCATGACAATTGTGGACGACGCACGCCTCAATATCGGTTTAAATAGATATAAGAAAAATAGGTAATAAGCTAAGTACTCTTGGTGCCATCTGTCGGCAATGCGTGAAAACGTTTTTTTTAAATAAATCACAATGTTGCAAGGTGCGAGTGGTCCCGGCCTAAAGTATTTTGTTGTTGGCAACCTTTGTCTTTTTTCGCTCTGTGAACAAGCACCACGTCGCTTACATATAATTGAAATTTTAACGAATTATTAAGCTGTTTTCGAAGTCCTGCAACCACCCGTACCCTCCAAATTGATTCTGAAACCAAGTCTGCATTTTATTTCGTCTCCATCTATAATAACAATAGTGTTAATTTGCCTTCGTAAAACCGCCGAAATATTTGATCAATCAATAGTTCCTTTTACTAACCTCCAACAGGAACCTCAACACTACATTTTTAGTCTACGTTCTTTTTGAATATTCACATTCTCAAATATCAATAGTCTCGACCACCCGTATGTTCTCGACAAAAACGTAGGTATCGAGTAGTTGGGAACAATTTGCAGCAGCAGGAGTATCGAACAAACTCAAGCGGTCGGCGATCACTCGATGCCGAACCTCTCGATATCTCGCCACGAGTGCTGCGGACTTGTGATGCGCGCAGGGCTACCAGGGGCGGGAATATTTGTAGATTATGACAATGCTTTAGTAGTGGTTGGTGTTGAAATTAAAAATAATAAATTTTAAACTGACGTTTAAGTAATGGTAGGGGAGTCCAGAGGGTTTTTGAGCAAGCATATGCGGGGCGAAAAGTTGATCGGTGAGTAGGAGCGGCATGATGAGAAATATATTTGATAAGTTTCAGATACGAGCCTCGTGGTCAGGGATCCACTTTCAGATTTACAAATGGACCAAAAATAAAGCTCTGGGCTCCCCTAGCGTAAGTAAGATTTGGTAAGGAGTTTGCAAAAGACAAAAGGTTCCAATAGTGTTGAAAGGTATTGAGCCTCCACCAATCAGGAAGATCGCAGTGAGTAATATTTTTAAAATTTCTTGAAGCCCAAATAAGATGTTCATACAAAATCATACATTGTAGCAAATTTTTCTTCCCAAAAAATGTACAACTGCCAACGTTCTTCGTGTGCACACTGTAACCAAGCAGAAATAAAGGCCCACAACTGCGCAATTTCCATCGTTTATGCAAATGGCGCATACAACCACACTAAAAAATATTTTCCCCAAAACGTTGGTAGTTAATTAAACTGCGCTTAACCTGAGTTACATGTAATGCAGTGCATGGCAGCCCTGCCGCTAACTGGGTCAACAGCTACATTTTGTATGTACATTGTAATGGAGCTATACATCAGTGGAGCTGTACTTAGGGCGGGTTTCTTCAAGAATTCACTTTGGTGACCTGGTGTTTTTTATTTGTTGTTAACAGGTTTAGACTTTTCTGAGCGTCAGAGTAAAAGTAAATCGTAAATAGTTATACATACAAGGTGTAATTTTAAACAGTGTTCATGTCTTAAGGGGTCATTGTACTCATCATTATGAACTACTTATGCTATTGGACCAAACCCGCAATCGCGAAAAAAAATCAGCTGTTCCCTACATTTTCTTGAGTTATGTGAACATAAATGTAAGGAAAAGCTGATTTATTTCGCGATTTCAGGTTTGGTCCCATATTAAAAGTAGTTCATAATGATGAGTACAATGACCCCTTAAGACATTAACACTGTTTAAAATTACACCTTGAATAGACGAGTTTAAAAGCTGCCATCACCTGTTGTGGGCGGAGAAAAAGCAATGAGGAAAATTGACTAAACGAAAATTTTCGTCATCGCTTTTCTTTACTGCTCCATTGACAGTTCCTTATTATGACATAGATTGATCTTAGCTAATTATATGAGCATATTGCTTTATACTTATACATATTTTTATTCTTAATGAACTCCAATAAAAATGTACATAATAGATGACACATAAATAATGGGCAATATCAGGTTCATCTTTATTTTGTCTCTGCTTTTTTCGGTCTGTAGCTCTGTTAAAATTGTTAGCGTACCCACTACCAATGTTAAGAAGACCGAATCATTTCAATTGCTTTTTAAAACTTTCTTTTCCCCAGTACCAAAATCAATTTCTCCGCCAGTAAGTTATAATAATATTCATAGGTACTTCATCTGTGACCTAGTTGGATCTGGCGAACACGTTTCACCAGTTTGCGAAGACGTTAGCTGCCGGTGGCTGCATCCCCGGCACTGCGTCGGAGAGCACTTCACTAACTGCACTGGACTCGCAACTGCTACCTATTTCTATGTAAATTGCGTCACTCCACACCAGATTGATCACGTTGTATGTTTGGCTTGTATAATAAACTAGCTTCTGCCCGCGACTTCGTCCGCGTGAAATTTCTTGTTCCCCCGACTCACCCGTCGCATCGCATCGCCTGCCCGCGCTATTACTTCGTTTCGCTTTCTGACTTTTTCCTTTTTGCTCGGCTCCTAAGGGTCGTAGCGTGGTGTTAAATAGCCTATAACAATAATCCACAATCCTCTAGAATTAGGCTACCAAATACAAAATAATTTTTCAAATCCGACTTTTTGTTCACAATTTCACGGGATTTAATTTTTTTTTGTGCGGAACCCTTATTATTTTTCTAAAATAAAAATAGCCTAAGTTACTCCCCGTAACATCAGCTATTTGTCAGTGAAAGTGTTTTGGAGATTAGCTGGAACAAACAGACAGACAGACAATTTCAATTTGCTTTTTTGTAATAAGTATCTGTATACCTATTTATAAAATTCAAAGTCCTGACTGACTCACTGACCGACTGACTGACTGACTTATATATCAACACACAGCCCAAGCCGTTTGACACCTAGAGACTTGAAATTTTGCACATAGATACCTTATACAGTGTAGGCGTCCAGTAAGAATTTTTTTTTGGAAATTCCAATTCAAAGAATTTGTAAAAAGCGGGCATTTCCTTTTTTTAGAAAACTCTTATTTCTTAAGGTAATCAAATTGAAACTTGGCACGAATGCTATCTAAGTAAATAATAAAGTTTGTCATTTTCAGTTTAAAAAACCTAAACAAACTGAAAAAAGTTTGTATGGCAAAATTTTAACGCGCCGTACGATTTACTTGAAACTCGGTATTTGTACTAAAAATTACAAATAAAGTAAAACGTATATCAGGGTTTTCCAAAAAATTACCCCTAACGGGGTGGAAAGTGGGGATTTCGTTTGTTAGAAAAATCTTACTTCTTGAGTTAATAAACTTGAAACTTGGCACGAATGCTTATCTAAGTAAAAAATAAAGTTTGTCATTTTCAGTTTTTTTTCAACTACCCTCTAAAGGGAGATTAGAGATATCAAAATTTGTATGGAAAAAATTTAACGCGAGGTTCGATTAACTTGAAACCTGGTATTTATACTTAAGGTCGAAAATAAAGTAAAACGTATATAAGTATATCAGAGTTTTTCGAAAATCTACCCCTGACGGGGTGAAAAGGGGTAGTCAATTTTACAGGGGAGGATTTTATTGCATGGCTTGATTAACTCGAAATTTGGTATAAATAATCTAAAAGTAAAATAATGGAAATGGAGGTTAAAAGGGGGAGACATCTTGTATAAAAAAAACTATTATTTCGTTGACCTATAAACTTGAAACTTGGCCCAAATACTTCATCATCATTCTCCAGCCCTAATACCAATTTATTTAGGGTCGGCGCAAAATGTTTGCTAATACTTATGTATAAAATATAATAAAGATCTTAACCTATAATACTATCATTTAAAGGGAAAGCGCTAAGGTAGCCCGCGAAGTTCATATTTTCTTACGATTATTGCAATTTTCAGCTCAGTGTCTGGGTATGTGTTAACAAACAAATATGTTTAACATAACAAATATGTTTTTACATAATTATAATAATTAGAATCATTATTACAAGTTTAATTAAGTTAGTGTAATCCTCAAATGTCACATTTCATGAAATAATAATTCTTAGAATTACTTGGTCTTAGAGAGTTGTATTGATGACTTTAATGATTATAATTCTGTAAATAGATATTTGTTATGGTCGCGAATCATATTGTAATCAACATAAGCGTGTAATAAACGTAAGAGAATTTTAATTTCGCGGGCTACCCTGGCGCTTTAGCCTTAAAGCGGGTAGGGGTTGTGTTTGTAGGGGAAAGTACAAAATCTACGCGAACGAAATCGCGGGTGAAGTGCTGATTGACTGACATCATATCAGAAATTTTGCACAAGGGTTCCTTTTATAATGTCTAAAGCTCCAAAGTTTTATGTAAATTGGCTGAAATATGACTAGGTATCTATAAAATCAAGCCGACTAGGAGCTTTACTGGCGTGCGTCGTGTAAACCGTAAGAGAAACATTAAATTAATATTCTAAAGGATTGTACATCTTTAAAAAATCAACAAAAAAATCCGCAATAGCATATTTATGTCAATCTTCTAAGAATGACCCACAGTAACCATTTTTATCTTTTAGAATTTGATAAAAAATTAATAGTTATATCCGAAGCTATTTTGACCGGTATTGTATTAATCCTTATCAATAAAATATGTCATATAAATTGGGCATTCAATTTAGATTGACATCATATAATTTAAATCAATACTTTAAAAGATGTCACAGATTTAAAATTACGTGTAACTAAACAGTTATAGTTGACGGTGGCGCAGCGCTAGGACAGGAGTCAATTACCTTTTCCTCGGTTATTAGGTATGCAATCATCGCTTCGCTTCCTTTTAATCCCGGTAGTACGTTCCCGTGGAATATTTTCCGACAACCACGCGAGCGAAGCCGCAGGAAAAAGCTATGAACTCATATAAAAATAAATACAAATTATAAAACTCAAAACATATTTTTCTTATCTGACGAAACTGTCAGATAAGATTTAGAGAGAGATAGAGAGATATTTAGTTGATTGATGAAAATCAATCAATAAACTAAATCTCCGTGGAAACCACATACAAAACGATTAAAATGAAATGTCATGTTATAAAACTCAAAGACAAGAAAGTATTACGTATCGTAATGTAGTGTAAAGGAGATGGGTATACTTACAAATTCCTTGTATTGTTCGTTCATTCATTTTTGGTCGGATTACATATCAGGGCACAGACATTGCAATTCTATTTTATGTTTCGTCGATTGTACTGCAATGTTCCCAGCTCAAAAAATACTAATATCAGGTTATCTAACCCGGTGTTACTTTTTAGTGCCGCAACGCGTAATAAGAGTTAAAATGTTAATTACTTAACTCCGAGTTTACAAACTCTATATTTATTTATTTAACCCGACTAAACGTGCAAGTGGGCCTTAGAATCATAAAAACCTGTGTGATAAAAAAAATAACATTAATTGCATTTATTATCCGTCTGTTACCTTTCACGCTTTAACGGCTGAATGGATTTGGATGCTAGATATATGACCTGGGTGCCTACATAGGATACTTTTTATCCCGGTAGCCGGTTTCAATGGGATAATTTCCGACATCCACGCGGGCGAAGCCGCGGGCAGAAGCTAGTCGGTTATACTTTCTTATGCATTTAGTAAAAAGTTGTTATTTTGACATTAAAAACAGACATTTCAGTTTTATTTATTTGTATAGATAAATATAAATACACAAATAAATAAAATTGAAGTGTCTGTTTGTAATGTGAAAATAACAATTTCTTACTAAATGCGAAGGTATATAAGTACGGTACTTATAACAAAAAAGCAATTTTTAAAATTTTTGTCTGTCTGTTTGTTCCGGCTTATCTCCGAAACGGATGAACCGATTTTGATGCGACTCTCACTAACAGACAGCTGATGTTACGGAGAGTAACTTAGGCTACTTTTATTTAAAAAAATAATTAGGGTTCCGCGAAAAAAAAATAAAACCCACGAAATTGTGAACAAAAAGTCGGATTTGATCAATTCTTTTTCCTTTTAATAGCCCAATTCTCGAGGATAGTTATAGGTTATTTAACATCACGCTACGACCCTTAGGAGCCGAGCAAAAAGAAAAAAGTCAGAAAGAACATTCAGCGAAAAGGAAGTAATAGCGTGGGCGGGCGGTGCAACGAGACGGGTCGGGGGACGAGGGAGTTTTATTAAAATGTGGCTGTTATTTTAGTTTATTGTGTATCTTACAACTTCCACGTGAACGAAGTCGCAGGGCACAGCTAGTTATTAGTATAATATACAGGGTGGACTTTTTTAACCTCACTTGGAGGGATGGTAGTCTAAATACTGGAGATACCAAATTTTACTCAAAGGAAACATTCCTTTATTTTTAAAAGAAACAAATCGCTTGCCACACTCGGGAATTGAACTGGCTAAAATCCGAAAAATAACACCCTGTACTTTTATGGCATCAATCGATAGGGTCTATCATAAGGATCGAATCTCTCTAACAAACATGATAATTTAAATGAAAGGATAACCTCCTCGTAAAAGACGATCATGATATAGTGTTGTTTGCGGATGACACTTCACTTTTGTTTAAACTTAAACGTCAGCAGCTGGTTACTGACGATGTAAATAGCGCGATCTCAAAAGTAGTTCACTGGTTCAATGTAAATAATTTACTTCTCAATGAAAAAAAAAACCAAATGCCTTAAGTTTACGCTGCCTCACGTTAGGCAGGTGAAAACTAAAGTGTTGATAAAGGGCGAAGAATTGAATCCTGAAGATAGCACAGTACTCTTGGGCTTAACTTTGGATGCTAAGCTTCAGTGGGGCCCACATATAGATAAATTGTCAAAAAAACTAAGCTCTGCAGCATACGCTGTTAGAAAAATTCGTAATTTAACTGACATAGAGACAGCCCGTTTAGTGTACTTTAGCTATTTTCATAGTGTAATGTCATACGGTATTCTGTTGTGGGGAAATGCCGCCGACATTCAGACTATCTTTGTTTTGCAGAAAAGAGCTGTTCGACCAATTTATAAGTTAAGTCCAAGACACTCTCTCAGAGAGAAATTTAAGGAGATTAATATAATGACTGTGCTTCTCAGTATATTTTTGAAAATCTTTTATATGCCTATAAAAATATAAAATTGATTAAAAAACACAGTGATATCCATAATATGAACACTAGGAACAAACACAAATATGTTGTACCTACAACAAGGCTCAAGAAAATAGGTGGCTCGTTCAGATGTCAATGTATACGGTTTTATAATAAACTTCCAAGCCACGTTCAAGATCTGAGCCTTAACAAATTCAAATCATTTATTAAACGTTAGTTGTGCCAGAAAGCCTTTTATACCGTTAAAGATTACATTGAAGACAAAAAGGCGTGGGATTGAGCTGCTCCAATAATTTTTTTTTTTTAATATACATACTGATTTTTTTTTTGTTCTTTTCTTTTTGCTAACTTTTTTTTTCTTCTTGTATACACATTGACATTGCTGAATTTTATATATACCTACAATGACATGAATATTATTTACCCCCCCCCCCCCATAACTGGCGAAATGTGGGTTTACTGTAGGTGCACCTCTGCCTAACCCTTCAGGGAAAGAGGGCGTGATGTTATGTTATGTTATGAATATTTACTTTGTAATTTTTTTCTCTCAGCTTTAATTATAGTCTGCCAGTTTGAGTAAATTATGCGGCCTACCCAAATGTCCTTTCTTTGGTATTGTTCGTCGAATCGTTGAGCTCCTTAACTTTTAAGTTGAGCTGTACGATTACTGACAGATGCTTGCACTGACTGGACAGGTCCACTCAATCTGTGTGGTTCTTTCCTCAAAAGACCATTTCAGACACCAACCTATATGGTCTTCACATGATCTGACCAAGATTATGTCTGGACTTTAAAAGAGACTGTGACCTCTGAGTTTGTGTCGGCCTTTCTTCTTAGAGTAGTCAGATAGGAAACCTCATCTAGTTTAAAAAAAGAATTGATATGTAAAAGTGTTTGTATAAACCTACTTACAGAAATAAAATCATTTATCATTTATCAGTGGCACAAGATAAAGCACTTTTAGTCCAAGGTCCATCAAATTACTTATGTTAGTGCTCATTAACAATTTTATTATCTTTGACACACTTTTATTTTCAATATTCATCACAACCTGCTATCAAAAGTTACTGGAAATGAATTCCATAAAATAATAAATTAGTTTGTGTATCCAACAAAAAGCTTATTTCGAGCAACTAATTGGTTAGTTTTTACCCTTTTTTCGTTCAATTATAATAAGATCTTATGATTTTCCTTTTATTTAATTTATCATGTTAATTAGAGACTTGATCCGTATGATTGACCCTATCGATTGATGCCATAAAAGTACAAGGTGTTATTTTTTCGGATTTCAGCCGGTTCGATTCCCGAGTGTGGCAAGCGAATTAGGACGTACGTAAAAATACGCACTTGAACGTGGAGTTGCGCCCGTTATACTAAACTTTACAAGAATAACTGACGATAAAAAATACTAGATAAAATTAATAAAGAAATCACAAAAGAACTATCTAAAAATACTCAGTTCAAAGACAAACAAAACTAAAACAGAATAAAAAAAACAAAGATATTGGCATAGGAGCCACTTACTTTCAGAGCACATGTCCTATTTACAATGGAGGACGTTCGTGGCCACTGACAAAGGCGTTTTGTTCCACAAAGGTGTGCTAGAACCAGTGCCATCCATCCAGCCTATCAAAGGCAAAATATAATATTGGCTATGACAACACTGTTATTAACTAATTAAATTATTAGTTTGCTTGTACTTGTGATATCCTATCAATCCGCACAGGGCCCGCGTGGTGGTTAACGGCCAGCTACTTTTTACAGAGCAGAGGCCCGAGTCCCAACAGTAGGACTTATAAGCTGGTTATGTTATGTTGGAGCCTTATGTAATTTCTTTTTCGCCTTTTACGAAATTCCCGGATTTTCTTCTACTAAACCTACACAAGCAAATGATGCTATGGCATCATATTGACCTAAATTACACAGTTGTGTCAGTGACAAAGGCGTTTTGTTCCGCACAGGTTGGGCCACGAGTGCCATCGACAGACCAGCCTGGCCGGGGATGGCGCCTAGTGGCCCCCTCTGCGGGGTTAATGAATTACTATTGTTGATTTTCTCACTCATTTATACGGTGAAATGGGATGGGAAAGGTAGGGTTTCCCTCCCTAAGTAGGAAAGGTTCTATGCTATGGGTGAAGCGCAACAAAATGAAGCTCAGATTTCATAATGTTTGAAACTTTGATGAAGATTCTTGACGAGGACTTCAACAATAATGTTAGCGTGTTAACAATGTTGTTCGATGAACCACACAATGTGTTATAGTTTGTGGTATTACTAGTAAGTGTTTATAACTGTAACTTACAGGTACTTTTTGGACAGTTGTAAAGTTCAAGACGAACTTTTGATGCCGTGAAACGTAGGTAGTAGTTGTTCTTATAATTTAATAATTTCATACAAAATTGCATGAAACTAATTTACTGAAAGTTATCGAAAAATATATAATGTGTAATCTAACCCTATACCTACATACCCAAAATGTATAAATTAAAGTATACCTACTCTACATTAGGACGTTTACGTCTAAGAAGAAAATAGCCCCAAATTAAAATAATAAGCATACGAGCATGTGGAAACTCAAGACGTTAGAAAAAGCGTGAGAACAGGCAGCCGTACGCCTGCAGGCTTGTGTGCGCTACACGGACACTTAAGCCATTAACTGTAGCGAGCGCGGCTCATTATTTCCAACCGCGAACATTGCATACAAAGGTCTGAAAAAGGTTCAGTCCGAGCAAAGGTTTCCCACATTGATCATCTTTCCTCATAATGTTCAGGCAAAACCACTTTATCACTGCTAGACTAAGTATGATATATTACTCTCTTCATGTGACTAGACTTCTGCGGAATATTTCAGAATGTTTGTAATCACCGAAGTTCGTAAGTATGTACGGAAATCGCTATGTGCCGAAGAGCTACAGATATATTCTTCTGTAACTGATGCTGCCTCTCTCCTTTCATCTTTTTGTTTTTCTTACTAGCCAGCGCTGTCCCACTGCTGGACGAAGGTCTCTCTCCTTTCATCTTTTTGTTTTTCTTACTAGCCAGCGCTGTACCACTGCTGGACGAAGGTCTCTCTCCTTTCATCTTTTTGTTTTTCTTACTAGCCAGCGCTGTCCCACTGCTGGACGAAGGTCTCTTCCTTTCATCTTTTTGTTTTTCTTACTAGCCAGCGCTGTCCCACTGCTGGACGAAGGTCTCTTCCTTTCATCTTTTTGTTTTTCTTACTAGCCAGCGCTGTCCCACTGCTGGACGAAGGTCTCTCTCCTTTCATCTTTTTGTTTTTCTTACTAGCCAGCGCTGTCCCACTGCTGGACGAAGGTCTCTTCCTTTCATCTTTTTGTTTTTCTTACTAGCCAGCGCTGTACCACTGCTGGACGAAGGTCTCTCTCCTTTCATCTTTTTGTTTTTCTTACTAGCCAGCGCTGTCCCACTGCTGGACGAAGGTCTCTTCCTTTCATCTTTTTGTTTTTCTTACTAGCCAGCGCTGTCCCACTGCTGGACGAAGGTCTCTCTCCTTTCATCTTTTTGTTTTTCTTACTAGCCAGCGCTGTACCACTGCTGGACGAAGGTCTCTCTCCTTTCATCTTTTTGTTTTTCTTACTAGCCAGCGCTGTCCCACTGCTGGACGAAGGTCTCTTCCTTTCATCTTTTTGTTTTTCTTACTAGCCAGCGCTGTCCCACTGCTGGACGAAGGTCTCTTCCTTTCATCTTTTTGTTTTTCTTACTAGCCAGCGCTGTCCCACTGCTGGACGAAGGTCTCTTCCTTTCATCTTTTTGTTTTTCTTACTAGCCAGCGCTGTCCCACTGCTGGACGAAGGTCTTTCTCCTTTCATCTTTTTGTTTTTCTTACTAGCCAGCGCTGTCCCACTGCTGGACGAAGGTCTCTCTCCTTTCATCTTTTTGTTTTTCTTACTAGCCAGCGCTGTCCCACTGCTGGACGAAGGCCTCTCTCCTTTCATCTTTTTGTTTTTCTTACTAGCCAGCGCTGTCCCACTGCTGGACGAAGGCCTCTCTCCTTTCATCTTTTTGTTTTTCTTACTAGCCAGCGCTGTCCCACTGCTGGACGAAGGCCTCTCTCCTTTCATCTTTTTGTTTTTCTTACTAGCCAGCGCTGTCCCACTGCTGGACGAAGGCCTCTCTCCTTTCATCTTTTTGTTTTTCTTACTAGCCAGCGCTGTCCCACTGCTGGACGAAGGCCTCTCTCCTTTCATCTTTTTGTTTTTCTTACTAGCCAGCGCTGTCCCACTGCTGGACGAAGGCCTCTCTCCTTTCATCTTTTTGTTTTTCTTACTAGCCAGCGCTGTCCCACTGCTGGACGAAGGCCTCTCTCCTTTCATCTTTTTGTTTTTCTTACTAGCCAGCGCTGTCCCACTGCTGGACGAAGGTCTCTCTCCTTTCATCTTTTTGTTTTTCTTACTAGCCAGCGCTGTCCCACTGCTGGACGAAGGCCTCTCTCCTTTCATCTTTTTGTTTTTCTTACTAGCTAGCGCTGTCCCACTGCTGGACGAAGGTCTCTCTCCTTTCATCTTTCGCGAGCCCGCGCGTCGTCCTACATCTTGCATAACTGAAAATACGACGGTGATATTTGTGTTTCTACAGCATCTTTTGGTAAGTAAACTTGATGATTGTAATGTAGATCTTCTGTTCACATCTCTTTTGTGACCTCAACAGTAAGGCGACGATTTGCCACATAAGAGCCTCTTCCCACTGCGCTATAAGGTAAGGGCGGCTTGTTAGAGTTGCAGCCAGCACGTGTGATTTGTGCGCGGCGAGTGGAACACTTTGACTTGTATAGTGTGAACGTGTGCTTGTCCTTAAGACCTTTGCAAGCGTTAGTCAAGGGACTTATAAATGGTTTATCTTCGCCTTAGTGATTAAAATGTACTATTTTGAGTGCTGGTACTCTAGAAGATCATTAGGTACACGGCTTAGGGTGGATTCAACGAAACTTTTCGTTCTAGTAGGTAGTCTAATCCTGCAAATGTTTTACTTTTTATTTTTCCGTACAAGAACTTTCAGACACCATTTTATTCCACGGGTAAAATATATAGGTATAAGACTGGTCAAATAAGCGCTTAAAAGGAAATAGATTAAACCACATCAAAAAAGAAATATTGCTTGCTAACTAAGCCAGTTTCTGTAAGAGCAATTGTTCACGTTGTTAACGTACTATAGGTACCATTCATAACATTGTTGTCAGTTCAGACCTTCACCTAATAATAACAAAGATTATCTTCTCCTTCATCCTCTTAGAGAACAGCTGGACAATAAACTATAATAGACTTTAGATTTTACGGCATTAGATAAAATCATCGACTTTTAAACAATGTACCTAAGTAGGTACACACGTACTAAGATCACTGCGCGCTTTCTACAAACCGTATTCTTGATCGTAGACAATAAAATTGTCTAGGAGGATCAGATAGCCCATTTCATGAAATGGACAATAAAATAAACATAAATATGTACATCAAATTACACTCATGATCTCTCGAGGATTAAATAAAATTGCAATTTCGGCCAAAGAATTAGAAAAAGCAAAAATAAAACTATGACACTAACCCTTAACATTCATTGTAATTACTTTTCTTTAAGTACAATCAATATTCTGTCCACTTTTACAATAGGTATACTTTTACAGCAAGCTAGAATTTAATCAGGGCATACAAACACATTTTACTTATATTTCCAAATCAATTTGAAACAAAATTGCCCTAAAACAAATCGCGAGTAACATAATAGATCTGAAAACCCGACATTGCAACACGAGAGCAGAAACAGAAAAAAAAACAGAGATATCTGCAAAAGACTACATTAATAAATTCAGCGCTTTTATTACGTTTTTCCCAATAGATCGCCCAAATACACTAACAGCGTCGGATGCGCTGAAAGAAAACGAGTTTCACTGAGCAAGGGAAGAACAACAAAGGCATGCAGAAATTTTCCATTCCATTCGTGTTCGATTAGCCTCGCCTGGCGCCTTTGTCCGGTATCAACCAGTTCCGACCGGTTCTTTTTCCAATTCGTATAATTTGAGCTCGGCTGTGATGCTGCTTTAGTGGTGCAGTGAGGATGCAAGCTTTTATTTTTTTTGGCGACAGTTTTTTATGTTCTGTTTAGACTAGCTTGAGTAGTGTTTGGAATAAGTAATTAGGATTGTCGGTTTTGTGTTTTTTGAGACTATTTCGGGGCTCAGAATATTTTTGAGACTGTTTCGGGGCTCAGAATATTTTTGAGACTGTTTCGGGGCTCAGAATATTTTTGAGACTGTTTCGGGGCTCAGAATATTTTTGAGACTGTTTCGGGGCTCAGAATATTTTTGAGACTGTTTCGGGGCTCAGAATATTTTTGAGACTGTTTCGGGGCTCAGAATATTTTTGAGACTGTTTCGGGGCTCAGAATATTTTTGAGACTGTTTCGGGGCTCAGAATATTTTTGAGACTGTTTCGGGGCTCAGAATATTTTTGAGACTGTTTCGGGGCTTAGAATATTTTTGGGACTGTTTCGGGGCTCAGAATATTTTTAGTTTTCTCTGAAATCATTTGTCAGTCATTCGAAAAGCATAAAAATGGGTAAATACTTATAGAATTAGTGCAGGCTCAATTTTCAATCTACGTCTAACATAATAAAAATACTTAGTACCGAATTATAGTTAAGTGTTTCTTCTATGATGTAAGTTCCAGTACTAATACATACAAAATCTATAAGTACCATCTTTGTTTGCTCAACCTTTAGAAACCCCTTTCCAAGTTAGTTGTAAGTACGTAAGCGACAACTTAGGCTTACTTATGTAATTGTAAGGGAACTAGCAACTTGTCACTCAGCCGGGCGAAATGAAGCAAGTTTTATAAGTTGGTAAGTGATTGCCTGCCTTTGCCTGACGCACGTTGGTCGGGTTGGTATGAACCCGAATATGTCACGAGACAAGTGTTGGCGTCGCTGGGACCAAGTACATATTTGGTAACTACACTACAGTCCGACCGTGGAGAGAATGCCCTCCTGACAACTGTCAGTTGTACAATTTCTAGTAGTAATAAAGATCAAATTGATAGGAAACTGACAGGTGTCAAGAACGCATTCTCTCGACGGCCGAACTGTAACAATATATAACAAACCGAACAATCGCGACGGAAACCGCGCGGTTACACTCGGCAAAAAACGTCAAGGACTACTGTAACACATTGGTTACACGCGATTCACGCGGCTTTAACCTCTGTTATTATTATGAATAAGGGCTAATATCCTGTATGTTAGGGTTTTTCTCTGCGGTAAAATGGCTACACTCGTCAACTAAATGACAGCGATATACCTTTAGTAGCGTTCGAAAACTTGAAAAAAAGTAAAGTCAAAAGTGACGTTTCCACAATGACATATGGTGCGAGTGATTTCTCCGCGTATTTTTAGTGACAATAAAGTGTTTTCGTGTCTAATCGACGGTAAGTGGATGAATATTCATTTATAAGTAGTTATTACATCGTTTTAGATGATATTTGCACGAAATAACATACTAAATACAATTTGTTTGGGCATAAAATGTTACGTAAACAAACGACACTTTTGGCCATACTCTGTTGTCATCATATTTTGTTTATAAATACATCTCTCGTAACACGAGTATTGTATATATTTTATAGAACTAGCTTCAGCCCGCGACTTCACCCGCGTGAATTTTTTTTTCACCCCGTCGCATCACATCGCCCGTGCTGTTACTTCGTTTTCGCTTAGCGCTCGTTCTTCCTTTTTTTTTCTTTTTGTTCGGCTTTTGAGGGCCTAGCTTAATGTTACATACTTAAAGCCTTCCTCAAGAATTGGACCATAAAATGCAAAAAGAATTTTTCAAATCCGACTGGTAGTGACAGAGATTAGCGCGATCAAACAGTCAATAAAAAATAAAATGTGTCGGTAACTAATAGACTAAGCGCATTTTTCTTACTTTAAGCATTTTTATACGCGTCGTGCTTTCTAAACCAAAGGTCAAAATTGAATAATTCAAAAAGTAGTTTACATGTACATAATCAACCTTGATGATGAAACTATTTATTTGGATAAGGATTAATACCATGTTTATGAAAACACCTTCGCAAGTAATGCATTGTTTTATAACAAATTTGATTACCAGTAAAAAAGTTATAGCGAGCCAACCTTAAAAGATAGATATATGCTATTGCGTACTTTGTTTTAGAACTTTTTAAGAGAAACAATCCCGTCGTACATGATTTTTGCGTAACTTTAACCGTTTACGCAGCGCACGCAACGGAAGCTCGCAAAAGGAATACATTTTCCCCGTTTTTGCAACATTTTTCATTGATGCTCCGCTCCTATTGGTTATAGCGTGATGTTATTTTATTTTATTTTATTTATTAAGGGATAATAAACAACTACAACATATTTATCACATAAGGTTAACAAAACTTAAAGTAGTAATGTTGCAGTCCACTGCATTATCCGCAGATAAGACATACTTATTTATAGATCAGTGGTTGCCACTAGACGAGCATTACCAAAATTAAAATTAAAATTATCAAAATTAAAATTAACAATACTTTGAAATAAATAAATAAGTTAATTTATAGCCAGCAAAAGCTACAAAGCCAAATCAGATCAGAAACAATTTCAATTACTAAAATGATGCAATAAATAACTAATAATAATAAGATTACAATTGAGATAAACATTTTATAATATTAGATTTAAATTTATTTTTCGAGCATGCAAATATATCATTAAACGAGCATTACCAAAATTAACAATACCTACTTTGAAATAAATATATAAGTTACTATAAAGCCAGCAATAGCTACAAAACCAAATCAGATCAGAAACAATTTAATTTACCTAATTTATGCAATAAATAAATAATAATAAGATTACAATTAAGATAAAATTTTTATAATATAATAATAATATAATAATTGTTATATAGCCTATAGCCTTCCTCGATAAATGAGCTATCCTACACTAAAAGGAATTTTTCAATTCGAACCAGTAGTTTCTGAGATTAGCGCGTTCAACCAAACGAACAAACACACTCTTCCTCTTTATAATATTAGTATAGATGGTCTGTTTATTCAGAACAAAAAACAATTTACGTTATGTGAGTGCAGTTGATAAAAACATTAGCAGACCATTTTTTGTGAGCGGGGTCATAGGTCACGTAGCGCATGTTTTTGGGCTGTTACGTCATTTCTTTGCACTCTTAACCTTGTTGTAGCAGAGGAGATAGATATTTTGCTTGTACACGGAGTGAATTCACAAGGATAACATTATATGTAATAAGTTTTAGAAAATAAGTTGTTGTTAGGTTTGCTTCACTATTGCATTGGGTTGTACCTGTAATGGTAGGAATTGTAAGCGATTATATAAATAAATAAACAAATAAAGAAATAAAAATAAATACAATTTTTTTATGAGCTTGATCGGTGTACACCAGTGGCGCAACTACAATTATCATTAGAGGGAAGCCGAAGAAAAAATGTTCAGTCCTCATACACTCAGGCAAACAACTTAGGTTTTTAATCTTATGATGTGTTAAACTGGTATTAAATATAATTATGTAATGTGATGTGATACACAGTTACACACACAGGTGTACCATATTATTTGGCAATAGTAGACATTAAGAAGAGTGGTTGTGTCACAGGGAAGCCGGTAGGAATCGGGTTGCATGAAGGCTACGCCCCTGATGTACACTGATATTGTTGGCAGCGATAGTATTGTCTTTGGATTTTTTTTCGATTTCTATTGTCTTGAAGTTTGTACTTTTCTCAAATATATAATTATGAATAATCAAACCATCAGATATTAAATGCGAGGAAAAACAATTTCTTCAAAATTTTCTTAGTTATTGTGCTTTTAGTTGTCATGAGTATGGATATTCTCGGAATAAATGAATTGAAAATATTGATTTACCGGCACTTAATTTTATATTTTATTTCCTGCTACCTTCGAAAATCGCCGGAAAAGAATATTTCGGCCGAAAAGTGCCGAAAACCGAAAACGAAATTCAGTCGGGCTCTAGTAATTTCATGTTATAAAGACAAATTTGTTGTGTATAGATTGCTAGACCTAGGCAACACATGTTCAATATTTTTGTAACACAAAATAAATTAGTTGTGAACAGACACGTTCTTGGTATTATAATATTTAAAGGATTAAAAAAAAAGATGTGGTTATTTCAGGTTGAACACAATTCACAAAAAACTGTAGGTACTTAAAAAATACCAAAAAATTCAAAACAATAAAAATTACGAAGCCAAACAATGTAAGCCAAAATATTACGGATACCATCCAATCTCGTTTGACGGTAAAAATAATAACAATAAAGCGTGTTGTCCACTATGACGCGTAACGAGCACTAAACGCTGCGCCAACGGCGTGCTAATGAAAACTCGCGCTAACGATATTAGAGGTCACACCCGACTGCACGCGGAGGGACCTAATAAGGTGGACAGGGAAACAACAATTCAAGGAAACACACCTTATATATTGTCTCAGAAAGTCGTCAAGCAACGCTGTTAATTTGAGGTCTTTAACTTGGATATCAATCAAAATGGGTTGTCCGCCTATCTGTTGGTCCATGACTTAAGTCCAAAAAATGGAAAATAGCGTTTTATTTCTCATTGTTTCTCAATATCTCAATTTACTTAATCATGAATGTAACGCTCGGGGTTAATCATTGTTACATTTCCTGTCCCTGTTTCTTCAAAAGCTTTCATAGTATTAACTTCAATAAAAAACCTACCCAATATAAAACCTGTAGTAACATAATCCTTGAGCTTCCAATAACATTCTTTGCAACAACAACAACACAACTTTTGAATCCAATAAACATTTCCTAGAAACCTTCCGATGGCAGAATTCACAATATTTTCCGTTTTTTAAGCTTATTTCTACTCCCTGAAAATTCCTCTTCAATACCAGGAATGGAGGAATCCTCCCCTCGAACAATGGTGCCACACCCAATGGTAGGAGAAACAGTAAAGGCGGCACTAGTTGACACTGGGCTTAATGAAAAATTTCATAACGGCTACCGCTGGACAGAGATTGTGCACAAACAAAACAAAGATGGCTGCCGAATATTCGAATTTCAATTCGTGCCACTTGTGTTTCGGCTCCGTGCTTTTTTGTTCGCTTATTAGCGCGTCGCCCTGTTTAAAGTTCAGTGTTTTAAATGTGGGCTTAGATTCAGAAAATACAACGAGTGATCAAAAGCTTTTGAATTAAGTATTATGGATTAAAAACATGTCCACGATGATACGATTGGAAACCGTACAAAAGCACCTCCGTGTATCTTTTTCCTAAACCTAGGTTGTGCAGTTGTATATCTTTGCCTAATTTTTGGAAAAAGATTGGAACGACAAATATGAAAGTTCAAAAAAATATCTGAATATTTTGGTCGTTTGGTCCGGGAGCATCCAATTTAGTTCCTACCGTAATGTTTTAGATTATTTTTGCTCATATTGCTCGGTATATAAAATTCTTTACTCTGCACACGTGACTTTGGTGTTGGCACAGGTAATTTCGGGAGATGGTATTAGGTTTTGTGGGAACGCCGCAGCAGTGTGATAAAACTGATGAAAGTTAAATTATCTTAAATATTTTTAGCAAAAGTAATCCAATTTCTTTATCACTTAGCTAGACTAGCTGAGCTTAATTAATAAGACTAGGATAGGATATCATAAACTAGTTTAGAAGATTTGTCTCAGTATCGTCACGACCGATACACTGCACAAGCAGCTTAGTGATGGCAAAGCTAGTACCGGGTAGAATTGACGGATACTTCGAAAGCGGGTCTCATCTAACTTTCGGAATATGTTAGTATCTAAAAACCAGCCACAGTTAAACATGCTTCAAGTAGGTCATAAGACTTGAAGAACTTTGACATAAAAAAAAAAAACAAATAAACGATTCGATCATATTTTATTTAGCAAATACATAATTTCTATTTCTATAATCTACGTTTGGAAGAGAAATTGGATTGTAACTACAAAACATGATATTTCATTATAATGGTTGCACATTTTTCAAAGACGAAATTACTTCTTCCTCCCTCAAAGCACGTCCCGAACCTCTTAAATACTAAGCCAGAAGTCCGACATCCGTATTCCGGACTCAGGTCTCGGCACTAAATCCCGTGATTGAATACATAGCGGGACAGCGGCCCAACTCTAATTATAGCTAAGCACGGCGAGACGATCGTAAACCGGGCTGAGTTTATAGTACCGTCGGGACTTCTTACCCCTTATGTTTGCACATTCGCACTGTTACAACGTGAACCTCTTGCTTAAGATAATTAGAAACTATGTTGTTTGCGTACCAATTTAGGTCCGAGATACTTTTATTAGTTTTGTACTTAGTAGCCCTTTTGTGTTTGCCTTTGTGTTTGTTGATAACTTGTGTTGTCGCTTCGAAGTTTTGTATACAGTTGTTTAATCCTGCTACAGGCAGCAACACTTTGAATTTTTTAATTTACATTTTCAGTAGCTAGTTTTTACTTATACGATACATGTTATGAAATTTCGGTACCATGTTTACGAAATTTATATAGTACTAAAGCATTTTTTAAAACGCTTTTATTAGCTTCCCTTGTAACAAACACAACAATGTAATAAAATCTTGGAAGTAAATTTGAACCTACATATAATAAATTGTCGTATCGAAATTATAGCATGTTTGTGTAGTTCGGATGACGATACTATAATTTGGTATTGTAGAGGTGATCTGATGATGGAACCAGGAGGTGGATAGTATAACTCTTCAGTGGCTACTAGTAAACCTCGAGTTTGGGCTCATACGATTTATTTTGACGAGTCCAATTGATTGTGTTTGGTTCAATTATTTTATAATTTTTTGTGTGTGTCAAAAGCGTGTCTATTAGTTTTTTTTAAACCACATGTTTTTTAGTCTAAAGATGCTTGAAATTACGCGTGCGGAAATTCACGTAACGCGTGCCATAAAGAGCTTTTGTATATTTTGGTATTTTAACGATAATTATTGAAATAGATGCGCATTTTTTTTTAAATATTTCTCACTAACTTTATTTATTTCTTTTGCAATATTTAACACAACAACTATTTACACTACATTTAATGTATGTGAATAATACTATATATATATAATATATATAATAATAATAACGGGCCTCTGCGAGTTGGCTTCGGCCCCTCATATGCCTTCTAAAGGTCCGGGACCCTGGGGTCCCGAGAAATATCAAAAAAAAAATAATAATAATACAATACATTTAATGACTAGCTAACTATACAGGTAAATACAAAAAAAAGATTTTATAATTTATAAATCCCTCAATTATGTAGTTAAAATAGTTACACGTTAATAACAGAATAAATAATGCTATTTAATTTCATAACTAAACATACCCCAATATTTTTCAAATTAACAAAGTAACATAACATCACGCCTGTAATCCCTAAAGGGTTAGGCAGAGGTGTAGTACACCCCCATTTCGCCAATTTGTTTAAGTCCCATGTAATAAGGGGCGAGCCTATTGCCATCAACCGGGCACAAATCCAGACTCCGGGCTGCTACTGAGAAATTTCAGATAGAAAAACCCAATAAGTGATATTGGGATATAAACCCAATATCACTTTACCCGACTTGGGAATCGTACCCAGGATCTCATGCTCAGCAGTAGCACTTGCGACCACTAGACCAACGAGGCAGTCACTCGAACGAGATGAAGTTTGTAGCCCACTTCTCCAATAAACCTTAAGCTAATTGTATTTACTTTTAATAAATATTATCTCTATATCTTTTTATTCTTTTAGAAGTAACTATACATTGTTGTAACAAGCGAGGTTACGCCCACACTGTACTAACATAGTTATATAGCGTAATGAGATCCAAACCTACCATCTCAATCCTATACCAGTGCCCAGGGCTGCCCGTAATTTGATAGCGCTTCTATCGTCCATCATACCAACTAATAGTAGAGACACAGCCACTCCATCTCTGAAGATCGAATATCAAGTAGCTCTGTCGTTGGTTAGCTGATGTTCGGAAGGGACTGAAGTATCTATTAATGATAAATGATAAATAATTTTATTTCTGTAAGTATACATACACTTTTACACGTCAAACATTTTTTTTAAACTAGATGAGGCCGGCGTTTCCTATCTGACTAGTCTGAGAAGAAAGGCCGAAACAAACTCAGAGGTCACAGTCTCTTTTAAAGTCCAGACATAATCTTGGTCAGATCATGTGAAGACCAAGAAGTTGTTGGTGTTGATGTTGGAGGTTGGTGTCTGAAATGGTGTTTTGCGGAAACAAACACACAGATTGAGTGGACCCGTCCAGTCAGTGCAAGCATCTGTCAGTAATCGTACAGCTCAACATAAAAGTTAAGGAGCTCAACGATTCGACGAACAATACCAAGGAAAGGACATTTGGGTAGGCCGCATAATTAACTCAAACTGGCAAACTATGATTAAAGCTGAGAGAAAAAAAAACAAGGACCCACATAGTCTTCACATTCACAGTAATTAAAATCATATTACATTTTACAAAGTAAATATTCATGTCATTGTATATATAAAATTCATCAATGACAGTGTGTTTATAAGAAAAAAAACAGCAAAAAGAAAAGAACAAAAAAAAATCAGTATGTATATAAAAAAATAAAAATAATATTGGAGCAGATCAATCCCACGCCTTTGTGTCATCAATGTAATCTTTAACGCTATAAAAGGCTTTCTGGCACAACTTAAGTTTAATAAATGATTTGAATTTGTTAAGGCTCAGATCTTGAACGTGGCTTGGAAGTTTATTATAAAACCGACATCTGAACGAGCCACCTATTTTCTTGAGCCTTGTTGTAGGTACAACATATTTGTGTTTGTTCCTAGTGTTCATATTATAGATATCACTGTATTTTTTAAACAATTTTATATTTTATGCACATAAAAGATTTTCAAAAATATACTGAGAAGGCACAGTCATTATATTAATCTCCTTAAATTTCTCTCTGAAAGAGTATCTTGGACTTAACTTATAAATTGATCGAACAGCTCTTTTCTGCAAAACAAAGATAGTCTGAATGTCGGCGGCATTTCCCCACAACAGAATACCGTATGACATTACACTATGAAAATAGCTAAAGTACACTAAACGGGCTGTCTCTATGTCAGTTAAATTACGAATTTTTCTAACAGCGTATGCTGCAGAGCTTAGTTTTTTTGACAATTTATCTATATGTGGGCCCCACTGAAGCTTAGCATCCAAAGTTAAGCCCAAGAATACTAGGATTCAATTCTTCGCCCTTTATCAACACCTTAATTTTCACCTGCCTAACGTGAGGCAGCGTAAACTTAAGGCATTTGGTTTTTTTTTTTTCATTAAGAAGTAAATTATTTACATTGAACCAGTGAACTACTTTTGAGATCGCGCTATTTACATTGTCAGTAACCAGCTGCTGACGTTTAAGTTTAAACAAAAGTGAAGTGTCATCCGCAAACAACACAATATCAAGATTGTCTTTTACGAGGTAAGGCAGGTCGTTAATATAAATAAGAAACAAGAAAGGACCAAGAATTGAGCCCTGCGGGACTCCTATTTTTACTGTAGATCCGGGAGATCTTTTCCCATTAACGTCAACGCACTGAATCCTATTACTCAAGTGTGAAGTAAGAAGATCCAGAGCGGTGTTCCGGATCCCGTAGTGGCGGAGTTTCCTGATTAACGTTTCATGAAAAACGCAATCGAATGCCTTGGAAAAATCACAAAAGATGCCCAAGGCATCGCATTTATCTTCCCATGCATTATAAATATGTCCTAATAGTTCAACACAAGCATCAGTAGTTGAACGACCCCTTGTAAAACCAAACTGTTTGTTATGTAATAATTTATGTTTATTAAAAAATCTTTGCAATTGTTTTAAAATTAATTTCTCAAAAATTTTACTAAAGGTAGATAGTACTGAAATAGGTCTATAATTTGTGGGGTCGGATGTACTACCTGATTTAAACAAAGGTATTATTTTACTATTTTTCATAAGGTCAGGAAACTCCCCACAGTCGATACAATTATTAAAGATAAGAGCTAAAGTAGGTGCTACAATGTCAATAATAGACTTGGCAACTTCTACAGAATTACGCCACAGATCTGCTGTCTTTTTTACATTTAAAGTGTGAAAGGTTTTAATTATATCTCTACAGGTAATATGTTCAAAATGAAATTCCGTATCGCAAACATCAACATTTTCCTTAAGCAAAGACTCAGCAACAGAAGGTGATGAGTTAAGGGATTTAGTAGTTGAAACGGGAATATCTGCAAAGAAATTTTCAAAGGCCATGGTGACTTGTGAGTCTGATTTTATTATGTTGTTATTAATAGACAGGCTATAGTCAGTATTTCGGTTACTAGACCTTCCCGTTTCACTATTTATTTATTTATGCAAATCTTACCTACAGCTACCATTACAGATCAGCGATCCAATGCGATAGAGTGGCCTTAAAGCTAAATCCTTAATCTACATCCTATAAAATTACATATGTATTATATCCTAAATCTTAACCTACATCTAAATAATATATTATATATAATGTAACTTTTGCGAATTCACTCAAGTTGCACCACAATACATCAACCCTCTCGTGAACCTCGTTCACCACGCGCATAGCTCTAGTAAGAGGAGTTCTCGCCAGTAGGTTGGTCCTGGCTGCAGGCACAGCAAGCAGGGGTGGGCTTCGCCGCCTCCACACGTACCGGTCTGGCACGCAAAGTTCCAGGTGCTGCAGCACTCCCGGGTTATGCGCCACGCCACGCAGTAGCTTCACTACATACGCTGCAAGTGCAAAGTCCCGTCGCACCTTTAACGCGTTGTACCCTACCATACCCAGTACAAATAGTGTAGGGTACATCAATGGGAAAAGTGGATATACCCCATACAGCTTGAAGTACAAGTGTCTTGTGAACTTATTTTGGACCCGTTCTAACATGACACTATATTTCGCCTCATGAGGAGCCCATATGACTGCACTATGTTCAAGGTGACTCCTGACTAGTGCGTCATACAACACCTTGAGTGTCGTGATGTTAGTGAACCCCTGAGCCTGCCTGAGTACGAAACCTAGGTTTCTGTATGCCTTCTTACATATCTTATTGATATGCTCACGGAAGGTTAGTTCCTGAGTGAAGATTACCCCTAAGTCTCGTACCTGAGACACTCGTTGCATCTGCGCATCCTCTACCTTGTATTGATAATACAAAGGAGTCCGGGCTCGAGTGAAAGACATCACCGAGCATTTGGCCACATTAAAATTAAGTTTGTTGCCAATGCTCCACTCGACCACTCGGTTGATGTCGTCCTGCAGGCGTTCACAATCTGAGTGATCCCTAACCTCGAGCAGCAATTTCAGGTCATCTGCAAACAATAAACAAGTCCCATGTCTGACGACTTCCGGTAAGTCATTTATCATTACAATAAACTCGAGAGGCCCTATATTGCTGCCCTGGCTCACGCCAGACCTAGTGTAATACGGTCGAAATTCACAGCCCTTGTAATCTACATATTGCTGGCGATCCTTCATATAGCTAGCGAAGAACTGCAGCAGAGGCAGTGTACATCCAATTTTCGCCAGCTTCCTTAATAAGACGTCATTATCAACCGTATCGAACGCCTTTTTGAAATCGAAGTACGCAACATCTACCTGTACTCCAGAGTCTACTGACGGTACTACTTGCACCATAAAGTTTAGTAGGTTAGTGGCAGTGCTGCGTCCATTAATAATATTCCAAGTCGTTTTTATTACATTACTACTGTTTTTAATCTTCGAACTCAAATAACGCGACTTAGCCATACAACAAACTTTTTTAAATAATTTTGAATAATTTCTAACATATAAATTAAATGCAGTAGTGTTTACGTAAGTCCTTTCATTGTACAGCTCATAAAGCCGTATTCTACTTTTATGAACACCAACGGTAGCCCAATCAGTGAAAGATGCGTTACTATTAACCGAGATAATCTTGGGAATAAACGTGGTATTAAATTGTTTACAGTATATATTAAAAAAATCATCATATTGATGATTAGGATCAGCATGATTATGCGAAACTGGTAATTTATTAATGAGTTTAACTTTAAAAGCCTCTAAGCGACTTGCAGTTTTGGGGTTAACAGTGATATCCTTTTTAGCCGCTTTGTTGTTTTGGTTGTGGATAGTAATCCTTTGCCCGCAATGATCAGAATCTAGTTTTATAATTTATTTGTGGCTTGGTATAACATCTGTATAAATGTTATCTAGGCATGTGGCACTAGTAGGGGTTATTCTTGTGGGCTCCAGAAATAAGTTAACAAGATTGTATGACTGACACAGACTTATTATTTTACTACAAGAACCTCAGTACATTGCAGACATTTTTCATTAGACGTGCAGCCCTTTCTTCCACGAAATAATTAAAATCGTGCAAAATACAGCTGTTATTGACAGCTGCATTAAGCATGGTTGGCTGGACTACAGCTTTCAGAAGATGAAGACGAAATCATTTTAGTTACTTGAGGACATTTTTATATTGTCCATATATTCAACGCATCATCAAGTCCCGTTCAAGGTACCTTTATTTTACGTTCATCACTTTATATTTCCAAAGAGTAAACTATTATTTTGCTAAGGTATATAACTTAAAAAACCTTTTAAAATGCTATCCAACTTCTTGTACGTCCCTATCAACAAGGACTCAATACAAACCCATCATACCCGACACTTTGTTTGTCCATACGTATATTTATCTTCACGGTCGGTATGTTTCCGCTCACCTTCACGGCTAGGGTTCTTTATATCCTTAAGTGCTATTTCAAAAAAGAATCCGTCCCACAGTGACACAGTGACCTTAGTTACCGCCCGTCAGCTGACATCCCGTTTCGGAGTTCGTCCCGCGCATGCGCGGTATCTCTGATGCGGGATGTTACATACGTTCCCAACCCTATTTATTCTGCAGTACGCCGCTGGATGTCACCAGGGGTGGGCGTTTTGCGTCCCATCGTCGCGCCGGTTTTCGTATTTCGAATGCGGTCGTGCAAATACTTTCTGACTTAATCCCATGTGTTGTGTATGGTAATGTCACTTTAGAACAAAAAGTGGACTTGGTTATTTAGTTTTTTTTTTCAGAATATTTTATTCAAAGGTGAGTTATTAACACGTTTTAAATTATTATTTTTATAGCGCTCTACGGTGTGGTTTTTATTGGTACTTAAATAAATGTAAGGATTTTTAAATTTATATTCATGATCGTCATTACATTCTCCTTTTCACAATATTTTATTACGCTAGTAAATTCTTAAGTAACCGTTACGAAATGTTTATTAAGTTTTTGGCTTTTATCCTGAATTAACATTATGTGTACGAGAAGAATTACTTCCAATATATCTGTAACATTTTCATCTTACATTTTAGCCATCACGTTAAATGTGTCTGAATAACAACGTTCGTATATATCAGACCTGTCACGTATAAGGTTGACAGACAAGCGCGTGTTAACTGATACGATCTCAAACCCTTTGCCTTTTCCAACGTTGAGTTGTTATATGTAAACAGCCATGAGGGGGAGAAACTCTATAGCTTTATGTATAAAATCACGTACTTATGTATCTGTATGCCATTCTTGAAGGGTTAACTTTTAATTAGTAATGTTAGACTTCTTTGAGCGAGGGTTCGTAAACGTGGAAGGCGTTTATTACACGTAGTGAATTGGATGGTGAGAAAACCGTTCCTTAGAATTCAATTACTTTTACTTATTAATATTATTTTAATATTATTTTCTTAGTTTATTATTTTATTTTATTTTATTATTATTTTAATTTTTTTTTTCAGGACTATAGTATTATATTTTCAGGGATAACAAATTTAAGTCTTTTATTTTTTTATTTATTGACTTGTTCTTTATTTATAATTCTTATTTACTACATAGGTACAAGATAACACTAATATATATAGGTAAATATGTACAAGTATACAATAAAAAATAAAAAAGGGGGAAGAGCTCATTGGGCATCAAAAAATTCGTCCGCATCGCTGTCAATGGGAAAAGTGCCCAAAAGGCTGGCAGCATTGCCACGCTGAATGGCAATGCTGATTTTTAGCTCCCAATGAGGTTGTTATATTTACGCCGTTCTATTTATTAAGTGTTGCATTGATTACATTGATAACAGACATATAATATGTGTTGTTTAGATCTTGTTGGGACATATAACTTTATTCGATAACCACAATATCTTTTGAAATATAATGTGTATTTTATTCCTTACTCACTTGGTTTGTGAGTGATTTTAAGTTTAGTATCAATGGATTTTTGGTCAGTTCTTCCATACGAACGTAATATTCTATTACGAATGACAGGAGCTATTTCGTTGTTATCGTCTTTATCAATTAACCTTATTATTAATCAATTTCTTCTTTTAATTTTTGGGTAAGAAATTATGTAGATGACATAACTTTTCTAATTCTAATTTGTTCTCGTCATGACTTTGGTTTCGGATTTATGTTTCGGTTAGGCCCTCAGCTAGAATAGGCAAACCCTTTCCTTCCCAGAGGTATCGTTAAAGGCAACTAAGGGTATTATATGTATAAGGTGAATATATAGCGGTCTTCACGTGAGAATTATCTCTAGGATAACAGAGAAAATACAAAGAACAAAGTACTAAACCACCTAATCATGAAAAGGGATGAAAATTTAATAAACGTTTCTTATCGTCATAATAAAATAGGCCTTAGTTTTCCTCTTACAAAAGGCAAGGATGACGAGAAACTTTTTAAAATAGCCATTCATGAATGGATCTTAAGCTTTTAATCAATACCAATGATTATTAAGTTATTAGTGAATACACCAATATTTTATCAGTAGTGACAGTCTGAATTAATAGACTTTTACCCTCCGAGCATAGATATTAGCTACTGAATTAATATTTGGTTTTATGTTTGCCTTCATCCAACTAAATCGTTTCGATGAAATGTGAGCATGCAAAATATTTCCATCTGTATAATATTAGTTATATCAATAAATTCTATCAAAATAGAATGTATGTTTACTAAGCGATTTTTCAAAAGCTTTCAATAAAGTTAATAGTTTTATTTATCGTATAAACTGAATATTTTTCGCCGGGTTAGATATTTTCTATTGTAAACTACTCTATCGCTTTATAATTATGAAACTTTAATTATTTTGATTTTAGATTAGTTTGTACTTCACCAGTGTTTCCCAAGGTTCATAATTAGGTCCTTTATTGTTTACGTTTTAATAATCACATTGTTTGTGTATCATCAGATTATTTTACATTATGATTTTTAAATGGTAGGTAGTTATTACATAAACATACATAAAAATATAGTAGTACCATGCTATGTTAAAGGAAATAAAGACAAATATAATGTTCTAACATAAATTATTTCCTACATAATACGCTTTTTTCTATCCACAAAAAATCTTCCAAAGGAAGAAGTTACCTTTGTAATAATATGTATTTAATGTGGATGATATTATATTCTCAAAGAGTCTTTAATAAAATATTTATATTGCTATCATGTATCACAAGAGAACATTTATGTACCTTAAAAGTATATACAATCATTACATACAATTTGTATTATTCCACCTAAAATAATAAGAACAACAACAAACACGAGATACGAATATTTTCATTAATGAACATTTTAAATGACTTCTGTTGAAGTAATTGTATTTTTTGTATTCTATTTTGGAAAATTACTTAAATTATTTCAACTAAACAATACAAAAAAATAAAAAATAACCAATAAAAGAAAAACAATACTATTCTCCATTATATCTGAGTCTAGAATGAAATCGGCTGGTAATATCACCACAATATGTAGCTATTGTTAGTCACCAGATTTCACGTCACATTAAAACCTTGAAAGTTGAGCAGTTGTGGCTTTGTACAGGAAAACTTTTATATCACTTGAAAGGTCTTGTAATAGCATCAACTACTTATGTTACGAGTTTCAAAAGTAATGTATCACAATACGTACTTGATGTAGGTACTTATTTAATTGTAAATCCCCTTTAAAAGTTTTCTAAAGCTGAAGAGCGATTCATAATGTGATTATTTGTTTTTTTTTTATATTCTAGAATTCCATCCATGAATCCAAATTCATACGTCATGAATTTATGAAGCTATCAATCAAGGGATTGATAGCTTCATAATATCATAAATTCAGAAGAAGAAGGTAGAAAAACAAGGCTTCATTCTCAGTCCTCTGTAAACATGCTGTGTTGTTTACTGATATCTTCAAAGTCAAGAATGGATTTGTCTTAACAATTTTTGACGTTGTTTAACAAAAACTTTGATTATTATCATCCTGTCATCATATCTCAAACAAAAACATAGTTCCTAAGAAACGTGAAAACAACTGAACGGTTCTGTTTAAATCACAATCATAGTTTTCGAGGACTTGTCAAAAAAATACATAGTTCACTATTCTAAAACGAGTTCATTATGTAACGTAGCCCATACTCAATGCAGACAAGACGAGAGCCATTTCTTACGCAATTCCGTCACAGACCTCGAGATTCATCAGAGATCTATAGGTACGTAACTACGTATAGCACCGTCTAATGAACCCACTGTCACACACTTATCAGGGCGAAACTCACTCGGGTCCCCAAATTAACACGCCATTAAACGCTCACCCTTTTTCCTAAAAGCCTATTTGGGGTCTTCCGAGACACGGCAGGACCTTGTGAATTACTCAATTTTTGCCGACCGCCTCCTTCACGGGTTGGTGACGCCGAGATACGGTTGTGGTTCGCTGATAACGGTTTGGCAAATGACAGGGGAGGTAAATGACAAGAGAGGCAAATGACAGGAGAGGCAAATGGTAGGAAAGGTAATGGCAGGGCAGAATGACAGGATAGGTGAGTCATGTAGATGTGGGTGATGGCGATGACACGTATGTGTTAGATGTTTATCATGGAAGACTAGATGAAAGAGGATTTTTAATTTGTGTTAATTTTTGTATTTTCTTCATGTTCCAGCGCGCCGATTAATACATAAATAAATACTAAATATTGTACTTGGAAATGCTTTGATGACTCATAAAAATATTTATTCAAAGAAATAGGTAGATGGATGATTCATATACTGTAGCGTCGATTTCCTGAGTTCCGACGTTCGTTTGTTATAAAATGCAAAAAAGTTATGTAAACTATAGAATCAACACAACAAGAAGAGAAAAAACCAGTTCTAAATCAGAATCTTCTTTAAAAAATACTGTAACTCCACAAGCTTTTCTTTCTGCTCAAAATGAAAACCACGAAAGTCCATTAAATTAAAATCTTCAACATCTTACTCGCCATATTGCGATAATACAGTCCACCGGAAGAAAATTAACATTCCTTTTCCGTTCTCAACAAAATAAAAGTTACCTTAAAATTAGCATAAGCATGTCCGTTTCTTGTTCCTATTGCTTATTATGTATTATGTATGGTGATTCTATTCATGAATACGGAGACAGACTTCTGAGTGGTTAGTACTTGTACTTTTTGCTTTCATAGTTCTGAGTGTCTTTCTGTTTCGTTTTCTACTTTTTTTGGTAAATGTCAAGCTTTTCTTCTTCAATATCTGTTTTGTGGTCTTTAGCAAGTGCCTGATCAGACTTCATATCAAGATACTTATAGTTTCTGATTGTAAACTTGTAATCGATTAAAGTTTATTAAGGAGATTCTTATTTCGTGTTAGCATGAACTACACAAAAATATTTTTTGCCGTGGTAAAAAGATGACTATATAGCAGTGCTGACTGCCAGAGTAACGCGGATTATCATTCATACATCGTCGCTCATGGAGGCTCTGATTCCTATGTGTGACGTGTTTTACTGATAAATTAATCACTTTGACTTTGCAGAGTTATTTTTATTTTTTTTAAGTCTTTTGAATACATACAAAACATATTCAACATGACAATAACGTGGCACATACAAGCACTACTTACATAACACGAATGTTCCCCGTAGCTAAAGTAAATAACTTGGCAGCTCCAGAAGTATAAAGGTAAACAATATGTTTGCTATTCTGTTTCTATTCTACTTTATCGTCACATTGTTTGCTCGCATGACTAGCTTCAGTTTTATTTGATAGGCGATATTTATCTTTAGCTTTGTAGAATGTAGGTTATGTAGTCCTTCACTGTATCGAGAGGTTTCTTACAGATCTTTATCGGGGAAAATGATAGCTACATTATTATAATAATCAATGCTGTTATGATTGGAATTATGCTTTTCTGCTTGGCAATTCTAATTATCATAGCTATTATCATCATGACACATCTTTTCTCCGATTTTACATTTAGTTCCAATATTTCTTTATCATTTGAACAGTCTATGATTCTTATTGTAATGCTTGCATTGATAAGTTTGGTGATAACGATATTAGTTTAATCTTTCTCGCTAATATTTTTTGTCCACCTAGACAAAGGGACATTCTACCCATTTTTCGAACAAAATGTGTGTGAGTTTCACGAGTCGAGTGGTAGAGAATTGTGGTTTGCGATAGGCTAACCATCTGTCAACAGACTTGCACTGTTGTTTGTCAAAGCTACGTATAACTTATACTGCATATGCTTTCTGTTTTGAACCTGCAACGTTTATATTTAGATTATATAGGATCTTTTATCTTAGTATGATAGTCAAAATTGTATCTTTTCATGGGTAAAAATTACGAGGTTTTTTTTTTTTTTTTTTGTGGACGGGAAATCATCAAATGACTTCTCCCGCTCTGGGCGGAGCGGGAGGGCGTGTCAGACTTTTACTGACTAAAACCCACCCGTGTTCCTTCTGTTGCCTGTGCCGGGGCCACGGTAACTCTTTCGAACATCCCGCAACCCTAGCTGGCATCGGCCCTAGCGGACCCCGTCAATAGTGCTGACATCTCTTTGAGGCGCGCGTGGAACACGACGCGCCGTCGACTCGGGCTTGGTCCTTACCGGACGGCGAGCTACCCATTGCTCGCCGTTCGCAAGCCCGCGCCTACGGTGGCCGGGAATCGGCTACCAATTCCCGACGCCCAGGGCGTCTCCTGCGGCGACTCGGGGCGTGAGGGTGCAAAGCTTGCCTCTCCCTCACGCGTCCCGCCTCCTCCTTCACGAGCATTACTGCTTCGCAGAAGGAGGTAATGGCTTCCCATGCACTCTCGCTCCGTACCATGGCCTGGACCAGGGCCGGACGCGAGAGATCGCCGCCGCCGATCGCTTCCGCGAGGACACGGCGGTGCTCCGCCCAAGCCGGGCAGACCTCCACCGTATGCTCCACCGTGTCCTCCGGGCGATCCACACAGTGGTGACACCCGGGCGTTTCCTCCCGCCTTATTCGGAACAGGTACCTCCCGAAGCACCCGTGTCCGGTGAGGACCTGCGTCAGGCGGAAGGTGAGGACGCCGTGGCGCCTCTCCAGCCACTCCTCAAAGAGGGGACTTATCGCCGCAATTGTGGCGTGCCCAGCGCTGGGTTGCGACAATCGCACTCTCCATGCCGCCATGAGATCCTGTCGGAGCTCTGTCCGCCGTGCCGCGATTTCTCGCGGCAGCGGGGTTACGCCCCGGTGTTTAGCCTCCTCGAAAAATTACGAGGTCTGCTTTGCCAATAAAAATAAAGCTCGCTGTTTTAATAATTCATGTGCTTAACTATGTAAGTAATGTTATGAATACTATCGGGATGTGTACTTTCCCTTTTTATAAATGAAAAAACATCGCATAACTTTTATATCAAATGAACCGGTTTTTATTTGCTAAAGTTCTTCATATCACAAACTTTTTTAATAACATTAGTAAGTTTTCTCTTTCCTTTCCACGAACTTAATCTGACCTTGAGACTAGCTTTAGAAAGAAAATAATAATAAATTCAGTTCTATTATAAGTATAAATAAGCCTGACTCCTCCGCAAGTGAACCAGTGACCGACGCTAAGCCAGAGCTAGCATCATTATACGTAATTACTGCAAAGCCCATAATACCAGGACTTGGACTTACAAAGGCTACTTTAATTCAGACCTAAATAATTTCAGACAACAATGGTGCCCTATTCAAAGTCTGACTAACCCAACTGGGACTTTCAGCCTGTTTAACTAGGGGATCCGAGACCAGTGAGACGAGGGTCTTAGTTAGAAGTAGGACCTTCCTGCGGTTTTATTTCAAGTTATTTTGGTCTTTAGGCAAAGCGCTGAAAAGTACCTACTACTGATATATGTACAATAATTATAATTTTTAATTAGGAAAAAAATACTTAACTTATGTATGGTTAGTAAAATTTTATGTGTACAGTCCATGGACCCAAAAATAATCAAAGATAAAATATTACCTCCTATTTGTATATTCGTGTGACAGATACTTAAACGTATGAGTAGTACATACTAGATTCCTGCCTATGCATGAATATGTACATACAATAGGTATTCATAAAAACTCTTTACATTATGTTATGCTCGCGCGTGATCATTATTTAAAGCCTCCTCTTTACGAGATATTCTCCCCAACACAGGCAGAAACACCGCGTCTTAAACTTACTACCCCAACAAGCATTAAACGAAATTTACAATTTGCAAGCAACAGATCGTCGAAAAGGAAATAGGATCACGAGAGAAAAAAAAACAATCATATTCCGTATCCCTTTATAAACTCGTCCCAAGTTTGTGAAGATTCATTTACGAAATGGTCGTGAATTACGTCTCCCCCCCCCCAGGCTCTTTGAATTATTCCTCTCAAGAATACAAGGCCTATACAATTTTGTACAATCTCAAAGGCACACTTGAAGCGGCCTTGCGAACAACGAAAGTGGCAGTCAAACAATAACAACCAGACATAATTCTGAACGACTGGTCCCGTTAAATAATTTAGGAATTACTTAACATTTAATTTGTACGTGAGGGGGGGGGGGGCGGTACTGAATGACAAGTTATTTGGATTTGAAATTAGAGGTTGAACTAGCTACCAAACTGTGTTGAGTTCCTAATTTCTGTAATAACAGTTACATTATTGAGACAACAATGACAGTCAGTTGTCACTGTCTATCAAAAACAGCAGAAGCAAACATGACTGATACAAACAGCACCCTCTATGCTAAACATATTCCCATTACAAAGACATTATCGATATCGACCTTCACCCAAAAACTTCAAAATTAAAACGTCCTTACAAGTTTCCCATCGTTTACGAGCCGCATCAATCTCAAGTGACTTCCCCAAGCCCCCAACATGTTCAGATGACATTCACAATCAGATTACAATATTTGCGTATTTATCGTCGGGGACTTATGGGGGACTTAGAGACCCCACTTTATTCGGAAACTTTGCCGTGTGTACATTTGCATCGAATCTTTTCGAACCAATAAACAGGTGAATTGTACGTAATGCTTTTAGTTGAGAGTTTTGTTTTCGATGTACTGCTTGTTGTTAGACTGTGGCTATTTCGGGAATTAGTTTTGGTTTTATTTTTATACGGTTGTTTGTTGAAATGCTTCGCGTTGAGTTTATAAAGTTTTAGCAGTCTACTATTTATTTATTTAAACTTTTCACTCTCAAAAAAGTACAAAGGCGGACTTAATGCCTTAGGCATTCTCTACCAGTCAACCAAGGGTAGTGAAGAGATTAGATGGCAGATGCTCTGTTTGAGAGGAACAATGCGAAAAAAAACTATGCTACTATGCTTTTAAAACAAGGGTATTTGTTAGTCACACGTCTCTCATAATGTCCAGAATTTCATTTCTACACTTTTTGTCCGTTCTTTACGTGGCCACTTGTATTTCTATGTTATCTGTGTAGAGACAGGCATTAATGACTAGGTATATTTTAATTGAAATTGCATCTCTTAAATTAATATTAACAAAGAAAAACACTCCCAATAAAAGCCTAGAGGTAGGTATACGTGAATAAATGATTTTATACATTGTACAAACCAGTGGCGTGCACAGAGATTTCAGACAGGGTATGCACAAGAAAAAAAAACTTACCAGTTTCAGCTTGTTGTACCTACCCTAAGTGGGTTCCCAAATTCCCATCATATTTATTTAGCCAACAAATCTACAAGTTCCAGAAAATTGCCTTTATTAAACGACAAGCTGGATTCGTCATGAACACTGAATGCTAATTCTTGTTTACCTAAGAAACAAACTACATCAATCAACCGTTTGAAAATGTTTCTATTTCTTTCAACTTTCGCGTTGTACCTTTCAATATCTAACTTTAACTGGCTATTCAAACTAGTCTCTATTCTTCCTTTACTAAAAGTTTGGAACTTTAAGCAGGATTCTAGATGTTTTTCAGAAGAATCATGCTTAGCAGCCGCTTTGTGAAAATTATTTAAATCTGAGTACCCGCTCTAAGTCCAAACATTCTTTTTATTTTGATTAGTAAACAAAATGCAAGGGAAACAATACAATGTGTTTGTGTGTACACAACCAGTTAGCCAGTAATAGTTATCATAAAACTTTTTATGAAAATAACGAGTAGTATTACCTTTTCTTTGAGTTAAATCCAACCCGGGTACACACCTTCCCTTTGCAATCAATCTAACTTTTTCCTCAAAAGATAACGACGAAAACGCGGCGGATTTTAATTTATATAAACACATTTCGCCAGCACAGGTCTCACATGTATAATTTTCCATATTTTACAATAAACTTGCTAAATAATTACTCGACAGTTGCGCCAAGAAAAACAATATGGCGAAAAAACTTTGCAATTTATTACATTACGAACTAATACGAAAGAATGAATTAGTTGGTAGTCGGTCATTTGGTCAATCCGACTAAAAAAAGTCGACCCTCTGCAATGAACAACTAAGCGATGCTTTTACGGCTTCTCAATTTGGACGGGTTGCAATGTAAGCTATGCTTCTAAAACTCCAACACGCACACACATTTTCACGCACACAGTCACACTTTTGCTGTGTACTACACGAGATGCGTTGTATGAAGAATAAGCAAGGCGTAGTAATGCTTTTGCCCACGGGAGCGCTGACTGCGCGGTGCGCGCGGCGGTGGATGTTCGCCGCTCCAACGAGTTAGTTCCAAAAAAAGTAATAGATGGCGCGTAAGCTAAATTACAATGATTTTTTTGAATTATAGTTATTTATCATTTAGAGGGGCATGTATGTGTAGGACTACAGGGTATGCAGAGCTTATTTGCATGTATGGAGTGCACGCCACTGGTACAAACAGGTTGTAATCAAACAAAAATCTACAACAGTCCAGCTCGACAATTTAATAAATAACCTGAATGCTCTTCCATTAGATTGTCTAAATGACTGTTATTATTTCAATGAGACTGCTGCCAATTTATAAAATGAATGGTATTTTATTGAACTTCTGAAAGAATTGCAGTCATAAGACGAATTATTGATTGTTCATTGCTTTGTGAGATGTCGATTTTCAAGACTTACCTACAGGTGAACTTTTTCTAATGTAAAATGCTACATATTGTTTTATTGTGTAACTGTCATAATGCCATGTGATCATAAGAAAAACAAATGAAAACTTTGTACTTAATTCCTACGTTGCATTTCTCGAGATTTGTGAGTCAAATGAGGATAAATATATCTTTTCCGCCTTTTTATATTTATAACATAGCAATGTCATCGTAAGGTTTTTCAAAAAATATATTCTACAAGACTAATCATTAAAGTTATCAAGAAAACAATAGTAGTGCGATATCTTTCACTTTACTTACCTACCTCTTGGCAGAAATCCTATCTTATTACACACTTCAAGCCCTTAAGGAAAATAACTTATCAAAATACAAATAACTAACCCAAAAAGTAATTTTAATATCAACATAAACATCGCTCGCAAAATGTAACAAACAAAAAGTCTTGGCCTTTCCATGGGTTAGGGCGGCGCTCGGTCAACGATACGGATTCGATTAACGCGCGTTACCTCTGGGAGTCGGGACGGGAACGCAGAAGGTTCAGTTACGGGTGAATCGAATCGCGTGAATCTGTGGTTTTCGGTAGATGGAAGATAGGATTGTTCTATCAGTTCCCGCAGGTATCGTTAGTTTACGGGATTGGTTTTAAAAGATGGATTGTTGGGTATCTAATGGTGGTTTTAGGAAGCACATGCGTTCTTTCCGTACTCCATTTCCCGTACGACCAATGGATAGTTCTTTCACGTAGGTATAAATAGTATGATTTTACCTTTCTATTCTTTTATCTCCATGTATGCTTCTCTATTATGTTTTTTGTGTACAAGTAACTAATGTCACAAGAAATACCATGAATGTCTGTGAAGTGGCCTACACAAAATAAGAACCATTTACTTCAAGAATAAGAGGAATGTTGTATTAAATTGCATTTTCCTATTACTTTAACGTTAATCTCTCAACTTAGTTACTAATGTTTATAAAAACAATAAAAAAATTCAAGAGTTTCAGAATTTGAACTGGTTATCGCTTGATGACTAGTTTTGCTGGAATTTTAATTAGACATTTAATTATACTTGTTCGATGTAGACACTATGTGGCTTTTAATACCTTACCACCACCTTACATTTTATATATAATTTCATAATAATTACCTACACTATTCTTATGCAATACATAAAATTAAAATAACTATTAAACTGTACCTATTTACACAAACCTAATAATATATATATATATATATTCATTATTACACACAAAATTAAACCATCTAATAATATTGAATTGCTTGAATTGCTGCCTAGCCCTATTCCTCTCTCCTAATGTGGCTGTGCCCGACAGGGTCCATATTCATCTTTTACTTTTTTATACCATCTATGTAATACATTTGGAATGCAATAAAGAATTGAGTATTTAAAGTAATCTCTATTAGTTTATTTGCTTTTTTGCTTAGCGTGAGGGGGTTTTCGGTTTGATTTCTGGGTGAGGCAAATTGTCTTTAGTAGCAGTCCAGAGTTTAAAGTTTGCCCGATTAATGACAACTGGCTCGTCCTCGCATACCAAATGGCTCGTCCTCGCATACCAAATGGCTCGTCCTCGCATACCAAATGGCTCGTCCTCGCATACCAAATGGCTCGTCCTCGCACACCAATCGAATAACCTTTGCCTATCACTTCGGGTGCTACGTACCTAATGTTATGTCACCTTATTTCTTTCTAATTTGTTTCCTTACACAAGAATCTTCAAGACCACAGCCTTGACCGTCCGACTATTTATCAAATGTCAGAATATTATTATTCAACGAAGCATAAGAGACTAGTCTCAAAGGATTTGATGTGCGTGTAATATGTATTAATATGAAACCGCAATGTCATAGATGTGGATTGTTTTGAAGGTTGATTACAATCATGACATACAGAATCACAAACACATACATACATAAACTCACTTCTTTCATCCCGGTTCCTCTAACTTCAAATGAATACTAATTTGTGACTAAACAAATTAATAATGTCGACTTGTAAGTCCCGTCTCTACATTAACTTCTGCCAAGTCACTTAGTTCTATTTTCATGATTTCTTCCACAGACTACCTGCATTAGTGCTGTCTCTCCTTTCTGCCTTAATCCATCTAAAGATTGTCTTTAAAATATCGCTCTTAGCGATAAGACCACCCATTGTGTCACCCTATGTAAAATGTCTACTTTATATCTGTAATATTAATAGTGTACATAACAAAGAGTATTCTATCTATCTACTTCTCTGAAACCAGTTCTGGGAACACTAAAATCCCTATAGTGTAAAGTTCTTAGTACGAATAGCTAGTATTTGATCCCTGTAATTTAGTAATACTCGGCCCTTATTTGGAAAGGTCTCAGGGAATTTCGCAGAATCACATAGCTACCTAATACGTAGGTTCAGAGCGATGAAATGGGATATTTCATTATCACCTACATACTTAATATAAGTAACACACTTAGTGGCGAACAGTAAGTAACTACATGAAAACCATGCATTGATAAGTGGCTACATTTTACACGAAAATGTTAAAATTGGAAACGTAGACATACATAGAAGAAAGTGAATAGGGAGGGAATCGGTTTTAATTAATTAATTAATTATTTATTTTATTTCAGACATAATTCCTGTTCATAATTAACACATACAATACATTCTAAATAAACACCAATAATAAAATTGAAATTAATTAAATTTAAATATTGAAAATAAAAAATAAAAATTGTATTTAAAAAAGTCCAATAATTATTATAAATGTCAAAAAAAAAAATTACAAACGTTTTATAAGGCGTTTTAGTTGTTTGGTATTTATGTGCCAAATATTTTAGGTCAATAAGAAGTCAGTACCTACCACCTCTACTGACCCTGGATAGTATAAAAGTAAGGCGATTAAGGTGTTCTTTTGTAGACCGGCTCCTTGACAACTTTTATAATACTTTTCCAAATACCGTGATGGCTATTTTCAGGTATATTTCAGTAAAGTACATATGATGAGCATTAGACGTGGGCGTACCCACGGTTACGTAGGACTCTTAAAATCACAGAAACGATTAGATAAAACAACTTAATAAGAACCAAAAACAAACCCCGCTGTTTTCTTTTCATTAAACTTCACTTAAAAGTTTCCTAATATAATAAGCATGAAATGAACTACAAGTTCTGAAGGAAATTCCAAGAATTATCCCAACTATTATAATATTACATTATTTACAGATATTTATTTATCTACTCTTCACCGAAGCATACCTACTTTACCGGAGAAAATACGCCAGAGTACCTATTCTTGTTTCAGGTATGAAGCATCATTATTGTGTTACGGTTTTAGGGCAATTAAGCTAAGGAAGGTACATGATTATGAGACTATCCTCGCGTCCTAATAGAAAGCGATTGCCGCGCGAGTACGCGATCGTCGCGTGAATATGCGATCATCATGCTAAAATACGATCGTCGTGCGAATACGCAATCATCACGCGAATTAGCAATCGTCGCGTTCATATGTAATTTTTTGTTCGGTGACCTGGAACGCATGATCGCTCAGACAGAGGGCGCCTTCCGGTTTTCCGAACAAAAAGTGACATATGAACGCGACGATCGCGTATTCGCGCGACGATCGTTTTCTATTAGGACGCGGCCTTCGTTTGATTTCTGAGATCGGTAACGCATTGGCAATCTCCTTAGAATGACAATGTTTTTATTTTATAACCTAGCAGCATCCATCCATACATAGGCACTACGAATGGACTTTTGTTATTCGTAGCACACAGGTACGAGTATATAATCACTTGTCCCGACTGGTTCATCAACGCAGAGCCTAAACTGCTGCGGTTGCAAACTTGAATTATTGGCAGTTGATGCCTTTTATGTTGCAAACTTCCGCTGAGCAGGGATTTTGGAAATTCGGCCTTTAAGGGAGTGAAAAGGGGAGATTTTGTTTGTATGAAAAATCTTATTTCTTGAATGAATAAACTGATGTTTGTAATTTTTTGTTTTTCTATACTGTTCCCTAACTAGATTGGCTGGTGTCAAAAGTTTGTATGGAAGAATTTTAACGCGCAGTCCGTTCAACTCGAGTCATTAAAGAATAACGTGTATCAGGGTTTTTTGAAACTCTACCTCTGACGGGGTACTAAATCCACGCGGACGAAGTCGCGAGGGAAGTGCTAGTCATACAATAAATATATAACAATTAATACTTAGTTGTTGGCTTAATGATTATTGCAAAATAATTATTCAAGAGCCTACCTCTTGAATAATTATTTATCTTTATTTTGGTAGTGTTAGGGTTATATTTGAAACAAACTAACAAAGAACTTCAAAGTTTGAACTGTGAACTGCTCCGACTAATAATGAAACACAATCTTAACAGTTCATCGGGCGTTTGACAAAAGAGTCAGCCCTAACTCGTGCTACTAAAACAAAACTTTACAGCCCTATTATTTGCACAGCATAAATAATTAGAGAGCGCCCATAAAGCCTTTACTTTGCTTGTTTAATTACGCCTTCGATGCTTAATATTATAACTAAGTGTCTCATAGAATCTGCGTTGAAATATTGCGTAGGCTTGATGTAAAAGAGCGACTTAGTCGCAAAAATAAAACGTGTGGACGATTTTGTTAGAAAGTTATCAACTTAAGTCATACGATTGTGACTTGCTCAAAATTAGTGATCTCGTCTAAAAGTTGAGGATACCATTGTTTTGTTTAGGCTTTGTGTACAGACACAAACCCCATAAGGCTCGTCGTGTGGTGCCTATATGCAGTGCCGTTGTGTTGCGTCGCGTGTCGTGCCTGTTTGTTGTTCTTTTCCGTCTGGAGATCGAACTTTTATTAATACCCGTTTTCACTAACACTATACAAGACCTAAATGAATGTCTTTCATTTAGATACTGTTGGATTTCCAAAGCTCAGCTCAGCGCAGAAAGTTACAATCCTACCGCGCACCTTTGTTTAGGCTTTCATTTAGGTGTTGTCTAGTGTTAGTAAAACGGGTTTTAGTGAGACAAGTGACAACCCTCCGCGGCTCTCTTTTATTTTCGTCTTTTACTTACGTGTCGTATAGTCGCACCGTACAGCCAGCCTTAAATCTTCATTACGGCGGTTGTAATTTGCAGGGGTGACGCAGTTGTAAAAAAAACATTGAGGTTGGGAGCAATGAAAATAATTCTTTTTTTTATTCGAGATAATTTTGTTTCCCTTTATTCTTGCTCCACAAAAAGGTCTAATGAAATATGTATGAAGTTAGTGATGTTCTGCCAACGATTAATTCTAGACATTTTTGCTGTGTGAATAATTTCGTGGTGAACTGAAATTGGTGAGACAGAGCATTAATTATTTCTTGTTTTTGTTCCGCACCATTTCTGATCATGACGTTAAATTTAATCTGGCTTGATGCTTTTCCAGGGCAGAACTAAAAAAAAACAAGGGCAAGATTGACGCCTGATAATAATAATATCAGAAACAGGACGAATAATACTTTACATCCCAGAAAATTTTAAACTTACAGCTAGAAGTAAATAAAACAGACTGAAATGTTCCCTATTTCTGTGTTCTCGCGAGCTGACGACTTTATTTTTTCACAAGTTTAACTTGGATCGTAACCAGCCCCAAATGGCGCCATATGTTACACTTGCACCGTCAGTGGAGGATGGAACCAGAAGAGACGCAAAAGGCCCACTGTATAATCAAGTATAGCAACCAGTATCAGAACACACTGATTTCAAATTTTGACAGTTCTATGTAGAGTAGGTATTATCATTTACACGCCAAGTGGTAGGTTGGCTGACATTCCGATGCCTTAACTTGCATGCTGCAGAAATATAAACTCTTGTTACTATGTTTAACGCTTTCAAGGACACCTAACGGCCATAGATGTCATAACAATAACACCACTATCGTGTCTCGTTCAATGTCCTAGAAAGCATTAAGGCTCCTGCAAAAAGGCGCGACTTGCGACGCGACATAAAAGCACCGCGTGTCGCACGACGAGCAGTGCCTTTGTGTCGCGTCGCGTGTCGCGCCTGTTTGCAGGAGCCTTTCTCGTTATTATCAATTACCTAACAATACTAATTAATAAAGCATTTAAAGCTGGAGTCTGTGCTTCACATTTGGTAAAAGTAGCTATGATCGCAACCCTTGCAAAAGACTGACAGCTTATTAGACAATCTACTACAGATTTAAATATCTGGACGGCAGAGTATTAGTGTCGTGGTAAGATTTTAATATTAGTCTCTGTGCTCACGATTGTTCTTTCTATTCTACAAGATTTAACCTTCTGCTCCTCTCAACTTCGAGGTGAGACATAAAGACTGCAATGGTGCATAAAATAGGGATGAGCATCTGTCCAGCCTATATATCCACTAGTCTCTCACACTTTACGAGTTGCGCAGTAAAACGAGCTATATTCTTTTAAGGCCCAACTATTAGGGACCCTAATAATTTTGTAATATCCCGCCACATGTATCTTGGTTTGTTTCAATTTATTGCTAGATTACTTCTTTAATAGAACTACTGGTTAATAATAGATTGAAGCAAATACCATTTGACATGTCAGAGTGAAATGAAACGAGGAACATACCTTATCAGAATTTGAGGAGATCGTTAATGGTCAAATTAAAAATGGGTTGTGTCAAAACTTGGATTAAGGCCCACTTACACCACGGGTCACTAAATTCGTGTAACGCTAAACATAATTAAAACATAATTCTGTCTCTGTCATCTGTCATCTTTTAACAATTGACAGAAAAACTTAAATTATATAAATTAATCGTCTGAACTAGACACAATAGAAGTTTTACTGTCATTACGTCTGGGGGCGTATTGTGTTCGCAACGTGTTAATTTATCTCTATACGTATTTAGTGATTTATGAACTTAAATGATTTTATTTAAGTCTATCTTAGAAATAACTAACTCCGAGTAAAGGAATGCTTAAAACCGAAGTCTTCATCACTTTACCGATTTATTTAACATGGGAAGCATTATTTATTTACACATTCACGACTGCATTAACTTACCTCTGTAACTTGTTCAATAATAATCCCCCCATACGTATAAAAAAAAACAATGACACACATAGCATACGCTGCACGGTGGACTGACGTCAGATAAAGGGAGGGCACTTCAAAGGCGCTGAATCCGCTAGCCGCTTTGCATACTCAATTAAATGGAGTTTTTACAGCTGACCACTTCTTCTTATTGTGTCGGTGCGCTGTGGTTTGGTTTAGAGGCGGGGATTTTGGTGGCGTATGCTACGTATATTTTGGTTGAGAGTAGGATGTGTTTTTGATGTGATTAAAGATGGGCATTCACGCTCAGTCCATCGCGCTAAATAGCGTGATGTACATCCAAAATTTAATCGTGAATGTAAAGGTTGGCGTGATGTAAAATTCTGAATGTCCAATCGCTCCATTTGACTTTAATCGTTTGAAGCCACGCCAAATGGTGCTATTGTAAAACCTTTAAATCGAAGTCGGGTTTGGCTTCTATGGATTCCAGTTGTGGGTTATCCTAAAGTAAGTAGTAATTATAATTTGCTATCATTAGAGATGGGCTCGCATTCTACCAAAGTACCATAAGTACCTACGGTAATTGGAATACCGTGATTAATGCACAATGAATATTGATAGCTTCCTATACCATATCCTTTAAACATTAACGAAAAACTCATTCCATAATATAGCCAATATCATCGAATATTGAAAATTAAATCGATTATTAGAAATACATCAAGAAAGTGTGTCTTCACAAATGGAATGCTTAAAAACTGACACACCTTCAATAGTCGGCCGATAAAAACTAGCAGAGTCCCTAAAAATTCGTCTAGACTGAAAAAAACCGGTTCTCATCTACTAAATAGCCTCCACATTCTGAAGCGTCTTCAAGGTAATTCTTTTACTTTGACAGAAATGCCAATTAACTTTCAACTTACGATTTACTCAAAGAGTAATAAAGAGTGCTCTTTTTTATGCTCTGTAAATAAGGTACGGAGACGCTGAGCGTTTTATGAAACGTCTGAATGTCTACTTGTTATCTACGGTGAAGTTTTAATTTAGTTACCTGCTTCGGTGAAAAGTTTCGCGTATGCTTTTCGCTTATATCAGCTTTGACGAGGCAAACTTTTGAATTAATTTTAGAATATTGACTGATGATATGGATTTTGTCGATTGAAGGGAACGGCCTCTTCTTAAACAGGGATGGCATGAGAATTGATTATTGTTTGCTCATTTTTTCTGTTGGCCGATGATAAAAAAATATGTACCTAGTCAAAAAAAAAAAAAGAAAAACTGAAAAACACGCTTTTATCAAACAGTAAAAATTATAAAATAATTAAATTAACTTGTACTAGTTAAGATATACGTAAGTACCTATGCAGCTTGTCACGTCTTTTATATCCAATGATTAATTCAAAAAGCGTGAAGCGCTTTGTTTAAATTAATTAAAAGTACACAAAACTAAAAAGCGCTCCTCGCTTTTTAAATTAGTCATTGGTTAAAAAAGAAGTGACAAGCTGCATTTGTACTTACATCTTAACTAACACAAGTCAAGTCTGTAACTGCATTAGAGATCAGAATTAAAAAGCTCTAAGGTTGGATGCAACCAAAATGAACGACGAAAATCAGTAAATAACGCATAGATAATGGATTTAAGGTTGTTGTTCTTTCCTTCACAAGAAATATAAATATATTTTTTTTTAATCCCGCTAGTGAGTGACTTTGCATACACCAGAAAACATTATAAGACCTTGTAAACTAAATAAAACTTGGTCGGAAAACTCCCAGCACTGGGACGGAATATTAGAAAGAAAAACTTTATGAGATATGCTGATGTAATTAGTAACTGCGAAGATAACTTAAGTTTTTATCACTTCAATGTAGATTCTAAAGAACCTATCTCAAGCCTTTGAGATGTTTTTTTATTTAATTCCCTTTTTCAGTAATTTGGTACCTTAATTATGTACTCTGCTGGTTCCAAGATCTACGTACAAAATTACATTACACATGGCATTAATGGGCCCTTATAAAACGTCAGAAGCTAGGTGCACGGTTCCAATTGGCCGTATCCTATGGAGAAGAACCGGCAAAAAACTCCACGGTTACTCTTTTAAAAGTAACTGGCTTTTACAATGTTTCATAAGTATGTGAGGATAGTGTAGACCTTTCAACAAGTACCAGGTCTTTAACAAAATGTTTGGCAGTAAACATTGCAATGGTAACAAATAAGTAGATATAAGTAAAGAAGATTTCTGGGCAAAGCAGTATTCAGCATCAACCCTACAAGTCTATAAGTAACGAGGCACGTGACGATTGTATTGGGTACAAGACAAACAATTAATCAGCGCAGTAACTCGAGCTCGTCACCGCGACAGTTATTACTTGTCGTCGTGATTACATTCGTGTTACACAACCACACAGTGGAGTGACTCGCTGTTAATCTTGAGAAGACTCATTAATCAAAGTAGCTCACTTTGTATGACACTAGATTTTCATAGATTTTTCGAGGTCTTATGTTTAATGATAAACAAATACCTTCTTCTCCCATTGACACTTGATTATTTACGAGGAAACAATTTGGTCGAATGTTTGTTAGGGTTAAAGGGGGACACCAAAGGAAATGCCGCTCTAAGGATTTCAATAGTAAGTTTATTATCCTTTTCTTTATATATTGGAAGGTGTGATTTACTAATATTACGTGAGACGTGTGGTCTCACACAAGGCTAATAGAAGAGTACAGTCGCTATGAGAAAGTAAGGATTTCAGTCAAGTAGCAAGGGCGGGCTCTAGAAAAAATAATATTTATGACTTAGAAACGTAAAGACTAATAGTGTTGAAGTAGGGTCGATTTGTTTTTTCTATACTCCTACACGCCCCCTCAAAAATAAATCCCTTTCTTTTTAATTACGATATAATATATCAAACATCTGTAATCATATATCAAAAATTACAAAATGACACACCATCCTATTTTTCTCTATTTGGGAATACAATTTTCATGGTCCAACATTCGTTGCACAGGATTAGGGAAACCCAGAAAAGCATATTCAGACCATCTACAATCAGTTCATCCATACTATCTGGATACTATATTAATGTTATTCATCTACTTATTATAAAAAAGCTGTTATAATTATCATATCTTTATTTATCCACGTTGTTTATAATTACAAAGTCACCCAGAGTTTTATTCTCACCTCGGCGACACTCACCGCGGGTAATGATTTTGTCAGGATATCAGCTACCAGGTTACCTGTAGAAACATAAACCATTTTAATCACACTTTTCTCAATCTTTTCTCTCTTGAAAAATGATACTCAATACTTTATTGCATTCCATAATGTGTACATATAATAGTTGGTATGTTAAAACAGCGAATCAATTATGGACCCTGTCGGGCACAGCAAAGTTAATTTGAATATTGTTTGAAATTTGGTTAGATCTTTAGTGATTGCATCCTATTATCTTTATTAATATAAATAGAATCTGGTATCGCAATGCCAATGCTTGTTACAAATGACTTTAACCACAGAGTTTCTTTTACTGCTTCATATAGAGCCATGTACTCTGCTTCAGTGGATGATTTCCACTGTTTGCTGTCTCTTTGTTTGCCAGCATATTGTTCATTGATCAAATATAATTTAAACAAATAACCCGTAGTACTTTTTCTATCTATTATCCTACTTCCCCAGTCTGAATCAACAAAGCTACTTAGAATATTTTTGTAATCATTTCGTGTAAAAGTTAACTTGAGATTTATAGTTCCCTTTAAATAACGCAAGACGCTTTATGTGTGGCCATAATGTTGGTTGCTTTTGTTTGCATATCGACGCAAGATGTTAACAGAAAAACTTATGTCTGGCCGAGTGCACAGCATGATCAAACACCCGATAAGATTTCTAAACTTGTTATTTCACACGAATTTAATGCTTTGTAATCTAGTTTACTTTAAAGGGGTGTAGAACAGAATTACAGTCACTCATGTTAAACTTCTCAAGAATTGTTTTTATTTATTTCCTGTTACAAACTAACTTTGTTTTCTGACTTGGTAATTTTGATTCCCACAAATCATTTAATCTCTTTTAAGTCTGTCGTCTTAAAAGTGTTTATTATATGTACATATGTTTTAAAACTATTCATAGTATATATATCTGCAGTCGAATTCACAAGATCGTCAACATAAAATAAAACGTAAATATTCTTTAAAACATGAACAGCATTAAAAATGTAAATCAAAATCAAAGGTCATTTATTCAAACTAGGCTGAGAATCAACACTTTTCGAACGTCAAAAATTACATAAGACAGTCCCCCGCCACTCCCGCCCTTCTCCACTTCCTAGTGCTTTAGCTGGGAAGAGGTAAATGCACCGGTCCACTGATGAGTATTGAAAACTCCTTTTTATTAAAGCATGCTCAAACATTTGGAACCAACAGCGTGCAGACTGGTTTAATCCATATAATGACTTATTTAATTTTATTATTTGCAGCCACGATGCTCTCGGGAGTTTTCATATAGATTTCCTCATTCAGTTTCCTATTAAAAATGCTGTTTTTACATCCATATAGTGAACAAACAAATTAAATTGATTGGCTAAAGCTATCTTAAAACTTGCGATCCTTACAACAGGTGCAATCGTTTCATTATAATCAATCAGATATTTCTGACTAAAACCACGAGGCACTAATCTCGCTTTATACTTCAAGTATTTTCCAAACTCATCATTTTAAGCTGTAAATATCCACTTACAATCGATAATATTTCTATTCTCTGGTTTTGGTACTACAGTCCAGGTATCATTTTCAATAAGAGAATTAATTTCCTCTTTGATCGCATTTTCCCATAAATGCTTATCATCCCTGTATTTAATTTCTGTATGTGATTGAAGAAATTGAAAAATTAAAGATTCAGTACTCAACCAACAAGTAGTTGTCATAAATACTATCCTCATCATTTCTATTTTAAGATATAGTACTGCCTTGAGATAAGGTTAACTCATTGTCATTGTGATATGACCAGTTCAAGCGCTCTACTGTATCATATTATACAGATTAATTAGCAGGTATTGCGTCCGTTTGCTAAACATCAACAAATTGATTGATTCTTATCAGATTCACACCTCTTTTCAAAAAGAGTGTACAGAGTCAGACTGGTCAATAGACTTATAATTGCTATTTCTAGCCATAATCCGTTCAGGCTCAGTTTTCACTGGCCAATTTGATAAAAACATATCTTACCCATTACCACATCTCTGACTCTCATAAACTTTTCGTCTACCACATCCTACATCTTATAACCATTCGGTTCATAACCAACGAAAGTTCCGTTTGACGATTTTTTTTTTGTAAAATTTCGATTTATACATTTTGTTAACAAAATAAATAGTAGAACCAAAAAAAATTTTTTTAATACATCAGTTGTGGCTTAGTATTATGCCATAACTCATAAGGTGTGTTATCCAACCTCACTGCTTCCGTGGGACTGATATTTATTCAGCCTCACCCCAGAACAATTGATCTAATTTAGACCCTTGTACCATTATACGACTCCGTTCTGTTAGTGTTCTTATCATACGTTCGAGCCAATACCTTTCTGCGCACAGAACTCTTTAATTAAATTGGATACAAATTCCTCTCCATTATCACAATATAAGTTAACAATCCTCAGACAAAAACGAGCTTCACTTTTTTCGACATAATCCCGAAACGTAACAAAAACATCTAATTTACGAGCTAAGAAATAGGTCGCACAATAATGAGTGTATTCATCCACAAAAATCACAAAATAATTTTTGCCATCAATAGACGAAGGTGTGACTTATTTAATTTGCAAACCATATTATTTGCAGCCACGATACTCTCGGGAATTTTCATATAGATTTCCTCATTCAGTTTCCTATTCAAAAATGCTGTTTTTACATCCATATAAGTAGTGAACAAACAAATTAAATTGATTGGCTAAAGCTATCTTAAAACTTGCGATCCTTACAACAGGTGCAATCGTTTCATGGACCGCAAACATCTGTGTGCACTTTAAATAGAAGTCGTTTCAAATATTTTGTTTTCGATTTGTTAAATAGCTAACATTCTTGTTTTGCATAAATACAAGCTTCACACAATTTATCGTTTGGTATAATGTTATCAATATTATCAATATCAGAAAATAGTTTCTTTTCTTCCATAAATTTTGATTTTCCAATATTTCACAATTCATAATTATTATTTACGACTCTATTTGACGAGCATTCGCTATTTAAAGCATGTTTAAAAAACAGAAAGTTAACGCCTATTAGATTGTTCAAAGACTTACCCTTTATTAACGGCTTACCATCATTGTACATACACAAGTACACTGCCGTTTCTATCAAAAATAACAATCATACCAGCTTGCTGCATTTTTTTAACAGTAGTAGGTTGTAGGGGATATCGGAACTGAAAAGTACATCGTATAGTATGCGTGGTACGCCCATCTTACTGGTAACCGGGAGATGCCCTATCTAATTTCAAGTTCAACAACCTTCCTCTAAGAGACAGCTGCGTCGCGACGCTTTTCCTTTCAAAGATCGAATTTACTTAATAGATTGCAAATTCAAAATTTCCACACACCATAGTTATCTCCATCAAATTGTTTAATGTTCCTTTTAGATCTTAAATCCATTTTTAAGCACTCTCACTTAAATAACTTTTTATTTATGTTGGTAAATGCACAATAAATACAGAAAGTATTTATTTTAGTGTCCATTTAATTTCACGTTACGTTATTTATTCTCACTGAGGCTTAGCGCTCTGGGCCCATAACCTGTTAGGGTTAAAGGGGGACACCAAAGGAAACGCCGTTTTATGGATTCTAATATTATAGTATGTTATTATCCTTTTCTTTATATATTGGAAGGTGTGATTTACTAATATTACGTGAGACGTGTGGTCTCACACAAGGCTAATAGAAGAGTACAGTCACTATGAGAAAGTAAGGATTTCAGTCAAGTGGTAAGGGCGGGCTCTAGAAAAAAATAATATTTATGAGTTATAAACATAAAGACTAATAGTGTTGAGGTAGGGTCGATTTGTTTTTGCTATACTCCAACAATGTTGCCATCTTTGGGATCTGTATTTTTGGTTTATTACAGCCACAAACATCTAGAAACGTATTAAACAAATGAATTAGACCCTCTTGGGTCATGCATAGCCAGGCCAGGACCTATGACGCAAAGGATCAATATAGCTTAGAATCAAAAAAATCGTATCGTCAATACCTCAGGTTGTATTATAAAAGCAATGTAAATGGGCTCCCGGAGTTTATTAACACGCTTTTTGTTAATTTATAAAATCACTAGCTGTACCCCGCGACGTCGTAAGATACACAATATAGTAAAATAACAGCCAACTTTTTGTAACACACATTTTAATTCAATCATGATTTGAAAGACACGTGGCGCCATCTATTACCATAAGAAAGTTATTGTTGTTTTCCTCGGAACCAGTACGTTTTTTCGGGATGAAAGATACCCTATGTCCGCTTGTGTAGACCTGACAACGTATATGTAAAATTACAGGAAGATCGGTTCAGTTGTTTAGGCGTGAAAAGGTAACAAACAAACAAATTTACTTTTGCATTTATAATATTAAAGTTAGGATATTATACTGCAGTGTATACTGCTGGACATAGGTTTCTCCAATCGTTCGTCAACCCATCCCATTTTCGGGCAAAATGCCAAACTTTAGTTAGTTAATCTGAACAGAAAAACCTAAACGAAATGAGCCCGGTATTACCCAGATTTACTCCACCATTTAAGTAACATCTCCTTACTCCATAAGCTGTCAAATTCAGCACAATATATCACCGTGACAGTTATTGCTTGTAATTGTGATTAAATTCCTGTAACAGCGACCGAAATGGTGGCGTTCATTACTGGCTCACCGGTGATCTCGATTTGCTTGGATGTGTGGCACGTTCTATAGTGGCGGTTGAAATTGTGATCAGCTGAATTTTAGATTGCTGATAATAAAGATAGGAAGTCACTGTTGGATAATGTAACGACAGAGGCGTGTAACGATTGAGTCTACTCAGTCAAATTATTGCACACCATTGATTTATTTCTAGATTACTTATGTACCTGTTGGATTTAAAAAATAAAAATGTTTAAACTGACATGGCGAATATTTGTGATCCTATAAAAGTTTAAAAAATATAAATAGAAGAGAGAAAATTGTTTGCTACAGTCAAATAAATTAAGCTATCCTGAATATTGCGTAATTTAATTTTGTTAAATCTGCAAACCACATTCTTACAATAAAATTATTCTTGATTTTGATTCTGAGCATGGGTCAAAGGATCACACTTGTGTACCCATCCTCTTCAATGGAAAACCGTTCACTATTCAACTACATTTCATTTTTAATCCCATCCTCTATTCCTCATCATATTTGTCCACTATCTCAACAGCCAGCCTGTCCTCAAACACATCACACGGACAGTTATCGGCCGTGTTGTGATAACATTCTGTCCGCGACCACACGCTGGCCCGCGTTAATTACTGCCCCACTCGGTATCGGTATCGATTCGGACACTGATACCTGATACCGAGCAAACTGTTTGGGGCATCGTTTAGTTTAAGTGTATAATGAGTTTGGAAGTCAATTGAATGTCTTAATGGAGTGTAGCGTGGTGCACAGTAAAGGGTGAATGTGTATATACCAATAGGTGACGTAAAAGAGTGATTACTCCTAGGATTACCGATTTGTATCGTTGGTGGAGCATGTAGTTTAACTTTTTAATCATATCAGTGGTAATATTGTGGGAACTTTTGGATAGACAGATACGTGTTTGAGGGTGATGGTACATAACATAACATCACGCCTGTAATCCCTGTAGTCCTCGAAGGGTTAGGCAGAGGTGTAGGTACTTATTAGTACACCCACATTTTGCTAGTTATATGGCGAAACCGGCTCGCACCCTATTAAATGGGACTTAAATGTATTTAAGACCCATTTAATAGGATGCGAGCCTGTTGCCATCAATCGGGCACAAATCCAGCTCCGGGCTGGTAATGTGAACACTGAAACATTATGTCCGACCCGGGAATCGAACCCATGACAGTTCAGCAGTAGCGCCTGCGCCGACTATACTAAAAAGGTAGACTCACGGTAATGATTGTGAATTGTGACGGTTAATCAAACATTTTTTTAAATTTATTCCGGCCGATTGTCTCTACTCCATAAAGGTAGGTTTAGATAAAACAATCATAGAATCAGAACAAGAGGAAGAGCATTCTCTTCTTGATATTCTTTACATTTCAGAACGGATAGACCAACGAAAGGATGGTTTATCCCTGTTTACACAAAAATATATTGGCGATTGTGCTATCGCTCGTTTGGTTTAAACCTTAAGGGGGAAGCTCCAGCTAGCCCGCGAAATTCAAACTTTTTTATGTTTTTGTTTTGTAATTTGCAAGTCGGTATTAAGTTGTACGTTATTAAAGTATCATTCGCGACCGTAACAAATATGAACTTACAGAATTATATTCATTGAAACCAGTAACACAACTCCATAAGTTTGTATAATCCTAATTGTCAAGATTTCATGAAATAGTCATTCAATAGAATTACCTGGTCGTAAAGAGTTGTATTGATGACTTAATTATTTAAATTCTGTGAATACATATTTTTTACGGTCTCGAATCATATTTTGATCAAATGTAACTTAATACTGACTTGCAAATTGCAAAAAACGTAAGAAAATTTGAATTTCCCGGGCTACCTGACGCTTTCGCCTTAAGGGTGAAGCCAGACGATCGTAATTTTTTGAGTTGTGAGTCGCGTAATTTCAGTAGCGTAATTTCTGCTACATTCAGTTTCATACAAAAGTCCGGTTTCGTTCACACGGCGACGCGAAATTTCTGTGAAAGAATGTTTGTAGACACAGAAAAATTGATAATTGAAGTCGAACAACGGCCATGTCTGTGCAATTTATCAGAAAAGTCGTACTTATAGTGACAAGTTTTTAAAACAGAGGGCATGGCAAGAGATTCCAGAAAATTGTTTCGAAGATTGGAACAATTTCACTAAAGAGGAGAAAAGTAACAACTGTCCATTGCACTACACAAACACCCAGTACAAGCGTTGAAACTACGCTGCTACGCAACTGAATAAATTACGCTCGTCTGGCTGCCCAACAAAATTTCTGTCGAGCAGAAATTACGCGACTCACAACTCAAAAAATTACGCTCGTCTGTTTTCACCCTAAGAAGTATCTTTAGACAGGTTAAAACTAAAAAAAAAGGTATTTCAACTTCTACCAAACTCCTGCAGCTCTAACGAAACAAAGTTCTTGATTTATTGATGAGATAAAAGAAAGAAAGGAAAATAAAATTTACTTGGGACTCGCAATCACGCCTTGTTTCCCCGAAGGGTTGGGCAGTGTACCTATATAATAGTACACCCACATTTCGCCAGTTATGTTTAAGTCTCATGTAATGGGGACGAGCCTATTGCCATCGACCGGGCACAAATCCAGTCCCTGGGCTGCCACTGAAAAATTCCAGATAGAAAAACCCAATAACACCTTTCCCGACCTGGGAAGCGAACCCATGACCTCAGTCAGCATTTGCGCTTCTGACCACTAGACCAACGAGGCATCATCACTATATTAAGTGATCACTGTTAAGAGCGTCATATTCCCAAGTACCTCTAAGTCCAAAAGCTACCTACGTAGGGTGTCAAAATCATCATTACCATGATCATACCATTAGTCAATTACGAAACGTTTTAATCAGCATCTGTCAGTGATAATGGAAGTCGTTTGCATCGACAGCTGAGCAAGCCAATGCGAACATGATCGGCGGCAATTAATAGTGATGTAATGGTCATCTAATCTCCTTTGAACCTTTTGTTTTTACGAAGGTAGGTTAGACTGGTAACGAGGAGACATTTATATAAAGTGATTGGGAGAAAAATCAATCAAGAAAAGGTACGGAACCAATGCAGGCGGGCACTCAAGCATCATAACCATATCCACCACTGCTGGACTTAAGAATCCCCAAGCGTCGCCACATCGACCGTCCTGTGTTTTAATCATATTCCACCGGAATATCATATTCCAATAATTATTAATAATAATAATTATTATAATTTCATATTCTCAGGAAAATTTTCAAATTTTTTATCGTATTTTCAGTTACTATTCCTTTATTTCAATGTAAAATTATATTATCTGTACGCAGCACTCCATTTATGTAAATAAAATAGCTAAAATCAAAAAATCAGCAATGGATGTTGAAATGCTCGGCGGCCGAAGGATCGCTGCGCTGCCGTTCGCTACGTGCGTCTTGCCACGGTAACTATACATTGCGTGTGAGGTAATAAAACAAATCAGGTTTATTGGATTCCCATAACTTTCCTGAAATAATTTCATTTACCGGTCTTCTTAGTATGATATATTGAATTCACCCCATCAGTCTGCGGAGGGCTGTCCCTTACACCCTGTATACCTGAGCCTTTTCAGGAGAAGAATCGTGAAGACAGTTCAAATCCTTCTATAGACTATCATAATTAATAGTCTCAAAACGATTCAACAGCTTACCATAACAATCGCAATTTATACCCAGAATTTAATAACAATAGAAATCGCATATAAATCATAGGAGATCTGGCAGTTTATTACTCGGATTAGTTCTTGGGACGTGACGTAATGAAATTCCGAAGTGACACGATGACGCGGTGCGCTCGCGTCAGTTGAGCTTATTAATTTAGTTTTAATTACCTTATTGTTTGGTGTGAGGCGGTTTATGATTAAGTTTAGCATGAGTAAGAGGTAGATTTATTGGTATGTTAGGTCTGTCTTTTTTGTTGTGTTCCCGCCTGGTAACAAAAATGTTTACAGACCATAAAAAATAATCAAGTGCCTAAAATTCCAATCATTTTCATTCCTTTCTAACCAGACTTACGGCCGATTCCTATATTTTACGAACGTTATTGGTTAAAATTAAGACTATTGTATGTTTACTCATAACGAAGCAAAGATCTCATAGCTTTGCATACTAGACCCTCCCATATTTTTTTTATTTTTTTATTTATTTTTATTTATCATTTATACAATAGAACACAGGATTACATATTTAATAGCACCAAAAACCACTAAGGTTTAAACTTGTGCTATCATGAGTCTATCTCAATATCAAACTATACGGAAGTAGCTATCACATACAATTAGTCGACCATTGTGTTTGGAGGTATAACTTGGGATACTGGTTAGTTTTTCGCCGGCGCGGAACTTTCAAAAGGATTCCTGGAGGAGGAATGAAACAGAAGCTAAGTACTACTCCCATATATAATATTTAGCATCAGTGTGTCCATAAAAATGCAATTATTACAAAGTAAACAGTTTTAATTTTTATTAAGGGTTTTGAAGGGCGAGTAGCACCTTAAGGTGAAAGCGCCAGGGTAGCCCGCGAAATTCAAATTCTCACACTTTTTTTACAATTTGCAGGTCAGTATTAATTAGGTTGTATGTTGGATAAAATAGGATTCGCGACCGTAACAAATATGTATTTACAGAATTATAATCATTAAAGTCATCAATACAACTCTCTAAGACCAAGTTATCCTATTGAATGACTATTTTATGAAATCTTAACATTTGGGGATATACTAGCTGAAGGAGTTGTATTACAGATTCTAATGATTATAATTCTGTAAATACAAATATGTTACGATCACGAATCATATTTTAATCAACATATACCCAGACACTGAGCTGCAAAATTTTGAATTTCGCGGGCTACCTTAGCGCTTAAGCTTACTTTTTATAGAACCAGTGCATCTATAAAATTATTTCCTGAAAATAAACAAAAAAACTAATCGTATACCGTGATATTCGATACGCTGTAAACACAACAGAACAAATTACAGAATTTAGCAACTTAAATTCACTTTTCCGTCTCCATTTCCATAGACATTTCCCTTCAATAAAATATCAGATTTCTGCTTCCGGATTACATCCGCTGGAAACGAATACAAAGTAGAACACATTTAACATTTATTTACAAGTTACATGTGCCTGAAAGTATTCTTGATTACTCTCTGTCTGCGATGTATGTAGATTTTGCGAACGAAGTTTATAAGAGGTATGCGGGCCGGCAAATAAAGTGTCGAGTTTATTGTTGCTACGAGTGTGTGGAGCTTTTGGATGGCCTATTCCACTTGCTTATAGCACTGGAGTAAAATTCTATCGTGATATTTTTATAGGCGAACGTTTTTGTTGGTGTGGTTTATGACGTTTTGGGGTATAACTTGTATGTGGCTTTCAATTTAATGGACATGCGAGATTTACAAAGTAGCAGAAATGTTACATCTACTTTTTCAGTTTAATGCATTGACGGACCCCAATCCAGCGCACCATGCACCATCACAGCGCTAGTTTTCAGCGACAGCCGGCGTTGAATCGATTATCGGTAGTCAGCATATAAAGTAGGTATCTATCTAGAACAAATCAAAACAAATATAAATAAGAGAACAATAATAATAATTGTACAAATACCTTCCAGGATTGTCCTGATAGCCGTGGAATACCTCTCCACTCCTCTTAAGCACCTCAGGACATGTTGCCCCTTTGTCGCTACGACACTATGTGCTAGCGACCGTTTCTGGGGGCCCATTATTAAGTGTGCAAGTCACCCCCTGCCATTTTACCCGTGTATTGTATTTATAAAACATTGGTCAGGCAGGGGCCATAGTCCTTCCATAGTTTTAGATAACCAGTCTACTTTAGCCACCCAAACCCATAGCCCAATAATTATTTTTGTTTTCATATCCTGCAATAGTCCTACACCAACCGGGGGTTGTCCTTGGGTGCACTTGCATAGTACGGACAGGGATAATCGTCGGTTGTTGCCTCATTTTCATTGAAAGCGTCTAACGGGCCTCTGCGAGTTGGCTTCGGCCCCTCACGCGCCTTCCAAAGGTCCGGGACCCCAGGGTCCCGAGAAATGTCAAAGACATAAAAAAATTGTACAAATACAATATTTAAAATGGCAACATTCCGTTACGGTACCATAGACGCACGCGTTGAGGTGCTACACAAAAAAGTTGTATTATCTGTAAATAGACTTTATGAGTTTGACATTTATTAAATAATAACTAAATACCTTGATTAGCTATCTTGTCAGTGTTTGGATACTTAGGCCCACTTGCGTGAAAAACTTAACTCAGAGTTAGTTGCTAACACGAGGTTAAATTGACAGTATGTCATACAATATTGTCAATTTAACCTCGTATTAGCAACTAACTCTAAGTTAAGTTTTTCATGCAAGTGGGCCTTACACAAAGAAACAGGTTTCCAGTGCAAACGAATCTGTGTGGGTCGGTACCGACCGGTGCAGGAGGGTACTTACATAAAGAAACAGGTTTCCGGCACAGACAAACCCGTGCGGGTAGGTACCGAATGGTACTACACCTGCAGTAGCTGCTCACTAAAATGCATGTCACTCGTTCCGGTCGGCTGGTGAATCTACCCACAAAGTATTCATAAATTTAAAGATTTTATTTAATTATTCCCGAACAGTATTTTCGTTTTTTTATTTTTTTTATTTGAGATAGGTTTACTCTTGACTCTAGTCTAGGTCAGAGATGACAAAAACAAAGTCTACGATGGAGCGAGCTTACCCAGAAGAAGCCTGTTCACTCTCACTTTGAAGAAATCGGGGTTGTATGCATTCGGAAACACAGACGCAGGCAGAGAGTTCCACTCCTTTGCTGTGCGCATCACAAAACACATTTGGAAACGCTTAGTGCGAATTAGTGGAATAGTAACTAGGTAGAGATGGTATATCTGTAGTGCGTCTAGATGTCCGATGGTAGAAGGGGGCCGGCGGAATGAGCTCGTGGAGTTCTTGAGCACACTCACCGAAGTATAATCTGTAGAAGACCGACAAGCAGGCAACCTTGCGGCGATGAGCCAAGCTGTGAAGCTTGGCATCCACCAGTCTTACGTCGCCAATGAGCCTCTTAGCTCTGCGTTCCACCAAGTCAAGCGCGGCAAGTTGGTATTTAGCTGAGCCATCCCAAAGGTGGCTGCAATACTCCATGCAGGATCGGACTTGCGTTTTGTAAAGAGTTAAAAGCTGTCCAGGCGTAAAGTATCGCTTCACCTTATTTAGGATGCCCAGTTTCTCGGTCGCAGTTTGGGCTTTTTACTCGATGGCGGCACTGGAGTTGAGACATGATGTCAACTCCATGCTTAGGAGCTCGAGCCGATCATTTACAGGAACAGATGTACCCCGAAAAGTAGGAGTTTGATCAAAACGACTCCTTTTAGCGGTAAAAAGACACACCTGTATTTTGGTGGCGTTAAAAGTATCTCTCTGAAACTGTACTGTCATCTGCGTACCCAACAATACCAGGTTGAAGTAGGTCATTGACGTGCAGCAGGAAAGGAGTTGCAGAGAGAACAGACCCCTGAGGAACTCCGGCATCAATAGCCATAAGGTCGGAAGAGCAGCCGTCAACGACTACTCTGATCGACCGTTCACTAAGGAAGTCTGATATCCAGCTACAAAAACCTTTACCGGGTCAAGATAATAATATTATCTACATGTGGGAATACCTAAAAGGTAAGGGCTACCTATAATACTTATTATGTAGATTTCTTCCGCTTTCTCGCAAGGCCGGAGGATGTTGTGAAATTGTCTATGGTACTTATTAAAAATAGATTGTTTTTACTATTAAAAAACAGTCACTAGAAAAATATAGGAAAAAATAAATGAAGGTCTACATTCTTGCTGTGATCCTTTTATTTTCTAAGTAAATCGTACTTAATACTCAATAGTTCCTGATCCAATCTGTAATAACTAAGGTAGTTGGCACGACAAGTTTAAACCTGTTTCTATATAAGTGAGCGCAGAAGATAACATGGGAATATTGTACCTGCACTGATCGGTATCGACCCACACAGACTCGCCTGCACCGGAAACCTGTTTCTTTATGTAAGCACCCTAATGCAAATTACGCCGTGGACTTTCAAAATGAGATAAATGAGATGTTGTTGTGATCAGTGTTTGTGAGTTTTGTGTCAGAAGGTGTAAAAACCTGCGTAGATGATAAACTCGGACGTGTGTAGGTATCTTTACCGGGTCAAGATAATAATATTATCTTTATGTGGGAATACCTAAAAGGTAAGGACTATCTATAATACTTATTATGTAAAACTCAAAAAACTTATCTTCACTGAAATATATCGCAATTTAATGTTGATAACAGACTTTCTATTTAAATATCTGTGCCGTTGTAAATATTCTACAAATCTAAGTTTGTCATGTAAATCGTTCTCGAAATAAATTCATGATGAAATAAGTGAAACCAAGTTCAGTTCAGGTGTCTTATTACCAACATCAACAGTCATGGGCACGGCACGGATAGTAAACGAGGCACCCCCGCGTCCGGCATGTAGGTAACAGAGAGACGCTTAGCGGTTTGAAAGCTCTTCAATGATTCCTTCGTTTACGGAAGAAATATAGTTATTTTTAACACATGCTAGTTTTCAAGAGATGCGACTTGAATTCTTAAGAAACTTCTTTGTAAGTGCCTTTCAAGTACCTAAGGCTGAAATGTGGAGTATTTATCTTCTAGATCTTGGTTCCAAGGATAATCTAATTTACCTTAGCTATTTCTCTAAAGGTAAATCATTTTACGTATGTGGGTTTCTCCGTACGAGTATCTTAGGATTAAGTTCCTAGATACTTCACTAAGAACGTTTGTGCATTTTCTGATGTTGGCAAATTATATACATACTTCTATTTATACTTAAAATAAAGCAGGATAGGTAGTCTTGGGAAGAAGTTGAAAGACAATCAAACACATCCGAATTAAAACTTACTTCATCGCCTCTTCAAACCAAACTATTCACTCCGCACAAGTTCACTTAAAACTCGCACTTGGCAAAATAACTTATACCCAAATTGAATCTACCCACATTATGGCGCACTAACCATTACCCCGGCCGCTGAGATACGTTAAAATGTAGTAAAACCTGCAACTTTGTCACTACCACTAAAACTCGTCGCTCTTTTCAACTAGGGATGTAACGGTAGCCATCTTAGCGGAGGGGGAGGCGGAGGTGGAAGGAAAAAAAGATTAGGTTCATAAATTAAATCGGCTCCACTAAGTTGCTCACTTGGCATTGAACCTGGCAGCGGCGGTGACATGGAACAAAAACTTAAAACTTTGAGTTATATCTCTACCGCGTATGGGGGTCTTCGCGTAGTTACAGAAAAGTTTCTTTATTAGACCTCCATTAAAAACTAGCGGAGGTGAAGGTACGATTTCTTGCAGAAGTTTCGCATTTGCGGGGGCGGAGGCGAGGTTCCCGTACAACCCTATTTTCAACGTGTTGCTTCAGCTTAATCTGATCCAGTGTCTTAAATTCTGGGTGTTTGAGGGTAGTTTTTAATGTTTTGACGTTACAATTGCTCTGTTGGCTGGTGTTTTGGTTTGGCTCTAAAGCACAGTTGGGTAATTCAGAAGTGTTTGCAGTTTCGGGGCCACATTTACAGTTTTGTGGAATTAATGTGTATGTCTGTGCAGTTGCAGTCTGTTACAGTTTCCAATCCTGGTAATAATGTCTGTAACTACTCATATTTTTGATATTTCTCTTTCATGTTTCTACTTAAACAAATAACGTTTAAGTTGACAGGGCATTATTCTTATTCAAGAACCATAAGACGTATCATCCATTGGTAGATGAATATGCTAGCAACAATCAATCTAAGCCACAATAAACCCGACATCCACACATCCACACATCCACACTGGATGAATCGTCTGTTTTGTAACAGATCGGTTTATATATAGGTACTTTATGAGGAGGTAGTAGCCAAATGGATTGAATCTCTCTCTCGCATTGATTCTATGAGCCGTGTCGAGTGTCTTGTGTGAGTACATGTTATGTTATGGTTGGTCGGTAATTGGTAATTATTTATGGATAGTGACGTTTTCTTCAAGATGAAATGACGATAATGATGAAACGGCAAGACTATGAAATAGAACCTCTAAATCGAAGAAAATGTTATTCAAGGTAAAGCATTAATTGGATCTATTTTAAGCAGCAATCTGTATATTAGTAAGCGTGACGTAGCTGTCACTGACAGTTCTTGATTATAATTTATTTTGGCTCTAGCAAGATATCAACACATTGTTTATATGGTCAGGTTTCATCCGGCTCTTGTGAAATAGTTCGAGTTATTGTAAAGTATCTTTGGCTGAAATGATGATAATGATTGTAAAAACAAAACTTTTTAGAAAAAAAAAACAACCGACTTCCAAAAAAAAAACACTACAAAGTGAAAAATAACTTTCATTTTGGAAGTCCGAGTCTTTGGATCTGTATTTGAGGTGTTTGCCACCGACTTCCGAAATTAAAGTTATTTTTCAATTTTTAGTGTTTTTTTGGAAGTTAGTTGTTTTTTAAGTTTTTTTTTATTTTTCACTTTTTAGTGGGTCGGTGTGTAATTTATCTAAGTTACAATAGCCTAATGACAACTGCTCATAACCTTTTACAAAATATTGCTTTTCCCGATGCAAGGACATTAATTGTTGAGGAGTTCTCCTGGTACTTCACCATCAGCTCCACTTCACCATATGCATTGTAATGAGCATAAATTGTTTGTTGTGAAATACTGATTATTGAGTAGTTCCGGTGGCCATCTGTTATCTTCATCATCTGTTCCACTTCACCAAATAGTGCTGTTCGCGTGCAAATGCACGATTTACTATAAAAAAAATACAAATCGTTATAGGTGTGCCCATAATATTTGAAGAGTTCCCATGATTTCTCCAGGATCCCATCATCAGATCGTGACTCGATGACAATGGGACCATCTGGGAAATACACCCTTAAAAAAATGCAAATCGGTCCAGCCATCTTCGAGTAATCGAGAAACATACCTATAAATAAAATTAAAGATTCCGACGAATTGAGAACCTCCTCCTTTTTTGAAGTCGGTTAATTTAAACATTTAGACTTTTATTCAAACCTTGATCATAAACATATTTTACTAACTTAATTATAATTTCAACAAACACAAGCACCCTCCATAACTCAATAAAGATATTTTCAAGTAGCCTAAGTGATTTATGAAAGCACGTAAGATTTATATCTAGTAGAAATAGGGTTGAATAAGTGATGCCCTGTTGCCCTGTTGGCTGGCTGGAGCTCCCTCGGGACAACAAATGGTTTGTCTTTAAATTAGATTTTGTTTGCCCAGCTCTAGGTTTGTGTCCCAGCCTCAGGGACCTAAAAGATTCTTGAAATTGTTCGTCATTTTTGGATGTTCCATCAAAGTTTGATTTGACTCAATTTGGATGACTACTTTGGTAGATTTGACCAGTTTTGACATGAAAACTTTATATAGGTTTTTATAATAGTTTCCTGTATATATAAATCGTTAATATGTTACTAGAGAGCAGTGGTGGCTCAGTGGTAACGGCTACGACTTACGAGTTGTAGGTTGTAGGTTCGAACCCCGATAGGCGATTTACTTTGTGTAAGGGCTTTGTGTACACAAAACTGCGAATTCTCATCTCATCGCAGTTTTGTGTGGGCTCCCTAAATTATTTCATCACCATTGCTCATAAAATGGAAAAGGAAAACATCGTGACGAGACCGGCATGTCCTGAATCAAAAATTCGAAGACATCTACCAACCCGCACTAGGCCCGCATGGTGGATTAAGACCCACTCCCTCTCACCGAGAGGAGGCCTGTATCCCAACAGTGGGAACATTATAGGCTGATTATGCTATGTTACTAAATATTAGTCAATATGTGTACGATTAACTCATGCGGAGGAAAAACAGAGAGGTCTTAGAATAAAAACAGATTAAGCACGATTCCAAATTTCAACTAGTCCAGTACTGAAAAGTCGCAATGATTAACGTCTCGTTTACCCACTAACGTCTCGTTTTCTCAACCGCAGACACTGACACAGAAGTTAACATAACTTTAAAGTTTGAAGCCAAAAGAAAGGCACCATGTTTTTACCAAAGCTTGAAGTCACCGCAGAATATAAAGAGGTCGTATTGAACTAACTTAATAAACGAAAAGTTCGCATCAACGGCAGACCAGCGGCAGCGGGAAGGGGTGAATTCACTTGGTTCCGTTAGTTCCTTGTTTTTATCGCAAAGTGAATTATCAGAAGTACTCCAAGTAAGTGTTCTTCAGCAAAATCCTTTGCTTTTGATTTTACGCTTGATTTCACTTTAATAGAAAAATACCTACTCTAAGTATAGTTTAGTTTATAATAGTAAGTATAGTTTGTGGTAAGTTTTAGTTGTCAAGTTTAGTATGTGTGTTGGGAATGGTTTTTTTTCGAGCTTATTTATTCTTGACTCTGAATTTTATTTGCTTTTACAACGTTTGTTCTTGTGTAAGAAGTTTTTTTTATTTTGATTCAAGCTGCTTTCAGTAATAAAACTCGGAGAATTTCAAGTTCTGTTAAATGTAAGGAACTACAATTTGTCTTAAAAATAATATGTTTTGTGAATTGGTCCTAATTAAAAATTAATTTCAAACCCAAAACCATTCAAAATAGGAAACCAAGCCATACAACAAAAGCCACATAACAAGCCACAGTAACAAAAGCACAGATAGAAACGCACTTGTATGGACAAGAACGTATCCTGTTTATTGATCCTCATCATACAACATTGGTTCCGACAGCAGACCCTCAGGTTCCATTGTTTGTGATCCTAACGCTAATGGGACACTCAATATGTTTGCCCAATGCGTTATTATTGATCTGATAAGACTGATACTATTAATAATAAACATGGAAGAAGGTGACTCTATGGATGGAGATAATCCCCATGTTAATTATGTTGAGATTTGTTTGCGAAGATTGATGAAGGATTTCGTTGTGATCGTGTCTATTGAGGTGATTAAAACATCATTTACGTACGTATTTTTTCACGTGCAATGTTTGAAATAATGATAAGAGTAATGGATAATTTCATTTAATAAGCAGATGGGTAAAAATAAACTGAAGAAAGGGCTTCAATATTACATATGGCTTCATAAATGCCAGCGCAAACCCAACGTCGACTTTCCAAAATATTGTTTCTTTTTACATAATATTTTTCCTCCATAGGATAAGCTACGCATGGGATAAAACCATTCAAGTTTTTGCCATGGCTCTAACAATAACGACCTTTGTATCCCTCTCAAAAAAGGGGCTTTCAAGAATACCATTCAATCCATCTCCAAATCAAATCGTTCCAGGGTGATTCTCAGAAATTTAGCCAAGCGTTCGTAAAACACAATATTGAGCCGCAAAAACGATGAAAAGCAAAAGTTCCCCCCCTCCCCCCAAAGTAGGGGGAGCGAGCCAAATGACGCGTGAACCGCACTCCCTGATCGGCCACTAAACGATGACGTACGAAGTTTTTTGGCTCTCACTATTCCAACAAGGTGACTCAAATTGGGAATAGTTTGCCGAACTTTTTGAACGATCATCGGTTAACATTGTGCGTGCTATATTCTGTTTTCAATAGTTGACAGATATTTTGTTTTATTTTGGGTAACAATTCTACCCTTATTTTACGATAGTTACTTCAGCTTACATTGTTTAGTGTCAAAATTCTTCAGAACCAGAATGTTTTGTTTCGGTTTTGGTAGCAAGTTCTGAGAGCTATGTAGAATTAAACATGGACTCGGTCTTAAATCAGTATTTTTTTTTATTTGAGATAGGTTTGCTCTTGACTCTAGTCTAGGTCAGAGATGACAGAGACAAAGTCGACGATGGAGCGAGCTTACCCAGAAGAAGCCTGTTCACTCTCACTTTGAAGAGATCGGGGTTGTATGCGTTCGGAAACACAGATGCAGGCAGAGAGTTCCACTCCTTTGCTGTGCGCATCACAAAAGACATTTGGAAACGCTTAGTGCGAATTGGTGGAATAGCAACTAGGTAAGGATGGTAACCTGCAGTGCGTCTAGATGTCCGCTGATAGAAGGGGGCCGGCGGAATGAGGTCGTGGAGTTCTTGAGCACACTCCCCGAAGTATAATCTGTAGAAGACCGTCAAGCAGGCAACCTTGCGGCGATGAGCCAAGCGGTGAAGCTTGGCATCCACTAGTCTTACGAGCCTTTTAGCTCTGCGTTCCACCGAGTCAAGCGCGGCAAGTTGGTATTTGGCCGAGCCATCCCAAAGGTGGCTGCAATACTCCATGCAGGATCGAACTTGCGCTTTGTAGAGAATTAAAAGCTGTCCAGGCGTAAAGTATCGCTTCACCCTATTCAGGATGCCCAGCTTCTTGGCCGCAGTTTGAGATTTGTACTCGATGGTGGCACCGAAGTTGAGACATGATGTCAACTCCATGCCTAGGAGCTCGAGCCGATCAGTTACAGGAACAGATATACCCCGAAAAGTAGGAGTTTGGTCGAAACGACTCCTTTTAGCGGTAAAAAGACGCGCCTGTATTTTGGTGGCATTAAAAGAGACCAGATTATCATCACGCCACTGGGAGACAAGGCTTAAGGTCAAATCTGTCCGCTCTACCATGGCCTCTCTCAAGGAATGAACTTCGGCCCCGCTGGTTTTTGCGCTGGACAAGTATCTCTCTGAAACTGTACTGTCATCTGCGTACCCAACAATATCAGACTGAAGCAGCTCATTGATGTGTAGCAGGAAAAGAGTTGCAGAGAGAACAGACCCCTGAGGAACTCCGGCATCAATAGCCATAAGGTCGGAAGAGCAGCCGTCAACGACTACTCTGATAGACCGTTCACTAAGGAAGTCTGATATCCAGCTACAAAAATCAGCAGGGATGCCATAAGCAGGAAGCTTGCTGAGTAGACCAGCGTGCCAGACCCTGTCAAAGGCCTTCGAGTTATCAAGCGATACAGCAAGTGCTTCGCCGTGCTTCTCGATGGCCTCGCCCCAGCAGTGCGTGACATACACAAGAAGATCGCCAGTTGACCGTCCCCGGCGAAAGCAATACTGACGGTCACTGAGGACATCATTGTTTTCAAGGTAGGTCAGCAACTTACTGTTCAGTACCCTTTCCATAACCTTGCACAGAATGGAGGTAATGGCGATCGGACGGTAATGGGCAGGGTCTGCACGGTCGCCCTTTTTGGGCACTGGTTGCACATTTGCGAGCTTCCAGAATTTTGGTACCGTCCTTTTTTTAAGAGAAAGGCGGAACAAACGTGTCAACACAGGAGACAGTTAGTATAGAGTATCAACTTAACTGAAATACTGTTTTACTATGTATACCTATCGTTTACTATGCATACCTATCGTTTACTATGCATACCTATCGTTAACTATGTATACCTATCGTTAACTGTGTATACCTATCGTTTACTATGTATACCTATCGTTTACTATGTATACCTATCGTTGACTATGTAATATGTATATGTAAACCTATCGTTTACTATGTATACCTATCGTTTACTATGCATACCTATCGTTTACTATGCATACCTATCGTTTACTATGCATACCTATCGTTTACTGTGTATACCTATCGTTTACCATGCATACCTATCGTTTACTATGTATACCTATCGTTTACTATGTATACCTATCGTTTACTATGTATACCTATCGTTTACTATGTATACCTATCGTTTACTATGTATACCTATCGTTTACTATGTATACCTATCGTTTACTATGTATACCTATCGTTTACTATGTATACCTATCGTTTACTATGGATACCTATCGTTTACTATGCATACCTATCGTTTACTATGCATACCTATCATTTACTATGTATACCTATCGTTTACTATGCAAACCTATCGTTTACTATGCATACCTATCGTTTACTATGCATACCTATCGTTTACTATGTATACCTATCGTTGACTATGTAATATGTATATGTAAACCTATCGTTTACTATGTATACCTATCGTTTACTATGCATACCTATCGTTTACTATGTATACCTGTCGTTTACTATGTATACCTATCGTTTACTATGTATACCTATCGTTTACTATGTATACCTATCGTTTACTATGTATACCTATCGTTTACTATGTATACCTATCGTTTACTATGTATACCTATCGTTTACTATGCATACCTATCGTTTACTATGTATACCTATCGTTTACTATGTATACCTATCGTTTACTATGTATACCTATCGTTTACTATGTATACCTATCGTTTACTATGTATACCTATCGTTGACTATGTAATATGTATATGTAAACCTATCGTTTACTATGTATACCTATCGTTTACTATGTATACCTATCGTTGACTATGTAATATGTATATGTAAACCTATCGTTTACTATGTAATATGTATATGTAAACCTATCGTTTACTTTGTAATATGTATATGTAAACCTATCGTTTACTATGTAATATGTATATGTAAACCTATCGTTTACTATGTATACCTATCGTTTACTATGTATACCTATCGTTTACTATGCATACCTATCGTTTACTATGTATACCTATCGTTTACTATGTATACCTATCGTTGAATATGTAATATGTATATGTAAACCTATCGTTTACTATGTATACCTATCGTTTACTATGTATACCTATCGTTGACTATGTAATATGTATATGTAAACCTATCGTTAACTGTGTATACCTATCGTTTACTATGTATACCTATCGTTTACTATGTATACCTATCGTTTACTATGCATACCTATCGTTTACAGCGAAACAGAGGCCCAGTCCAATATGAGGTTTAGTTTGAGAACTTGCGTAGCAAGCAGCTTATGATTTATGATTTTCATTTTGTAGAAAGACCATTGTTTTAAATTCCTAGTTAAATTACTGGAATTTTCACCTGATCTGCTAGATTAAATGACATCATTGCTGACGTCATTTAATCTAGCAGATCAACCCCTGACAAATTTGCATTTGTCGGGGATCGACAGTGCCCCTCGTAATGCGATTTCAAGACGAATCGTTCAATCGATTTGACTCGTGACGCGGCAATTTAAAATAATCGATTACAGAAAAAAAGGACGCAAACTACCATTATATTTATCTTCAGGCTGTTAAAGGTTGCCTATACGTAAGTTGATGAACATATAAGCCTTATTAACTTAAGCTCTTAAGCCTTATTTACTAACAAATTGTTTGATAATAAAAATATGTATGTTTAGGTTAAGGTATTTTTCTATGGGCCTGTGTCGCCTGAAATAAATGGTATTATATTATTATATATATTATATTATATATATTTTTTTAATGCTTTGTTTCACTAATTTAATCAAAATTGTACCTAACTAATTTTGCATTTCAGAAGAAAATTTGATATTCACAAAGCAATCATTCGAATTTTATTCAGTGTCTGTATCATAACTTTTTTGATTTTAGTCTAGAACAAAATTCACATTTCCTGTCTTCGGGCATACGTGATTACAATTTCAATTTTTTTTTTGTGCATAGCAAGTAGGTTATCGATTACTTTATCGATTACTTTTTGCTCTCAAAACCAGCATAATAATGAATCAAAGAGCTAACTGATTTCCATGCGAAAATTGTGCTATAAAAAGTCACCTCTATCGATAAACAGAATATTCTATGCATGAGTCCTTTGATATTTTTATAGCGGTTGTCCTCCCTTTATATTTCAGGTTTAGTTATTAAAGCTCACCAGCCTTTCCATATTTATACGTTTCAGAGTCAGTATGAAGTTATACTTCCATGCATATATTTTATAGGTCACTCATAATACTAGAGCTCTGTTTTTTGAATTTTTTACTTGTAAAAATTTAAAATATAAATTCTAATTTTGATTCTATTATTATATGGAATCGTAAAGACGTAATATTTTAGTTAATTGTATTCATTCGAAATAATAGTTCTCTGTGAAACACAAATGGAATGACGAAATTGAATGTGTTTGATACAACATCTTAAAATAAATAAGCAAATCCCAAAGATTCCACATGATTAAAGATAGGCAGAATCTAAATTAGAACGGTAACGTAATTAAACACTTATATAATTATGCACCACACGCGTCCAGTATTCCCAGTTGCCTTCATTTGCAGCTATCGAAGCGGACCAGTTAGTTGCAATACGGATAGAATTGATTCATGTCCAATGAAACGTTATTTTCGCTAAATCCTCGAATACTAGCATTGAATACTTCGTGATAAATGTGACATCTACTGATAATTTGTAATTGGTGAGTTGTCTTGTTCGCGATGTATGTATTGCAGTTTTATTTATTATTGTACTTTCTACAAGTATTGATTTGTTGAGTTCTAGTAACTATTACCCTATTACCTACCCTATTACCTCTTGCTTGTTAGATCCCAATGGTTTGCAAAAGCCTCTCATTGCGGTTTCCAAACTTTGTTGTTAAGTTAAAACTGTTTCATTATTACCGCCATATTCTTCCTAGACCTCTTCTTCTCCTGAGCTGAGTTTTTCAAATTAGTTTACTAGTAGCCCCAAGTGGAGTCTGGATTTGTGCCTTATAATAGCAATACAGGCTCACTCCCTTTCACGAGGGATTTAAATATCTATAACATTGTAAAATGTGGGCTTACTTACACCTCGGCCTTCTCCTTGGAAGAATACAGGCGTGATGATCTTCGTAGCTTGTCGCTTCGTCGCGTCGTCTGGCTGTGTCAGGCCTCCACTTAGTGGAAATTTTGTCTCACAGTTCATGGCAAATATGGCTACTTCACCTCTCCAGTTTTTTTGAGTGGAAATTTTGTCTCACAGTTCATGGCAAATATGGCTACTTCACCTCTCCAGTTTTTTTGAGTGGAAATTTTGTCTCACAGTTCATGGCAAATATGGCTACTTCACCTCTCCAGTTTTTTTGATCAGTGATTTCTGTTTGTTTTGGAGCGCAATGTGGTGTTTCGTATACGGTTTTATTACGTATACGTTTTTTGCTGTTCTTTTATATACGGTCGAAAGTTCATTTGAATGAAATTTGTTTTTAACGAAGCGTTTGTGCACGTACAACGATTTGTGATGTTGTTAGCGTTTCTTTTTGATGTTGTTCATAACATACACCTTATTCATAAGGAAATATGTAGGTGCTTTATGTTAAGGGTTTCGCATTTTACGATATATTTCGGTTCCAAAGGTATCATACAATACAAACATAATTATAGTCAAGTATCGATCATTGCATTCACCTTCCAAAATACCTTCATGGTAAACTTTCCTAGTCCCAAAACACCGAGTAAATCTTTATCCCTACAGCCTTAAAATTCCCCAAATAATTTTAATGTAAGCACCTCCCGTTTGACCTGCCCTTATGCTTCTATTACCCATAACGTTACCTAAAGCTATTACCTACCTTCCCTTTTCAATAGGTTTCTTTATCTCCGGCCTTGTTCAGGCCTGTTATACCCAGTTACCCGGTTTTAGGGAGCAGCCATTACTCAGTTAATAACTCATTGATCCCCCTTGAGTTATGGGCAAAGGAGACGCTTTGGGGAATATTTCCCATTATGTTAGGACGGTGGGAATTAATTGCCCTAATTGTGTTTATTTAATTGATTGTTCTAAGTTTCTTGTTTTTCTTTGATTTATTTTTGACGGTTGTGTATTGTGTTTTCGCTTATTCGAAAGGTGACGTTATTTTGTGTTTACCTCAAAAGAAAGTAGGACTGAAGATATATTTGAGAGATAATTTAGAGAAAGAGATGCAATGATACTTATTCATTATACAGTTAGCTAATCGAGTCCCGATTTGTTTTCAAGGAACATGAACCTATTTGTTTATTTTTTCTGATATGTATTTTCTGGTGTACAATAAAAATTTATAAATAATACATTCAGGTAGATATATCTTAAGACTACACACAATTTCGTGTGACTTAAAAAAAAATATTTCCTACAACAGAGTAGGTAATGTATGCTAATGTATGTAATAAGTAATGTATGCTAATATACGTAAGCTTCGAACTCAATCGTTGTAAAAGAAACAACTGAACTGACACGCAAGATTACTTTTATTCGGGAATCGAATCGGTGTCCCTAGGGTTCCCTGATCTCAATTTAACACGGGTGAAATAAAGTTCCGAAAATAACATCACGCTTGTATTCCCAAAGCTGGCGGCGAAGGAGAGGTAGAGATGTATAATAATATACTCACATATTTCGCCGGAGTCTCATGTAATAAGGGCAAGCCTATTGCCATTCACCGGGCTCAAATTCAGACTCCGACCTGCTACTGAAAAATTCATAATGGAAAATTTTTAATGACATTTTGCCCGAACTGGGAAACCCAGGACCTCACGGCAACAGTCACGTTGGCGACTGCCAGACCAAACAGGCAGTCGCAAAATGAAAATATTTAGAATTCTACGTAAACATTGTGAAAGCAAAATAGTTATGTACCTACCTACCTAATTAAATTGAAGCAGGAAATTGGGAAAACAAATTGTTTCGAATAATTTCCAAATCAGTTTGATTGGATTAATGTTTATTTATAAACCAACCAGAAATAACATTGGTGTAGAAACTAAGTTGTAACAATCAAACGCCTAATTGGGGATCCGTCAAATATAATTGGATCAAGTCCTTACTGTGAATTGGTATTACTTACGTTTGATTTAACTCTCGCGACCATTTAAACTTCAGTCAATGGAAGTGAACTATTATACACATACCGAAGTTTTCCCAAAAACGTTAAAGCTTTTTGATTTTTTATCAGGAACTCCTGCCTTTCATCTATTCACTTTATAAAAATCTTTAATTCAGTGACAGACAACGCGCAGCCTAAACTGCTGGGTCTAGAAGCATGAAATTTTCCACAAGATTTCCTTATACATATAGCGAAGGTGAGCACTAAGGAAGGGGATAAAAGTTCATCATTAATCCCATCAGGCGCACAGCTTGTCACATTCTAAAACGCAAGTATGGTTTAAAAATATGCGTAGCCTCTACCTACCTCTAACATCCCTATATGAATAAACTGCATGTTTATTCCTTCCCACGGCATGGAGCTTGTAAATAAACAGGTTAATCCCCGGCAGCTCGGCGAGGCGTACGAGTCGTTTGCGTGCGTCTGAACACGCCATTACGCCGGTTACGCAGGCTACCGGGATACTGCTGTTTAGATATTAAAGTATTATTTCAACTGGTATGTCTGTGTTTTCTGACACGTCTAAACATGCCGCAGCGAACCGAATTATTCTGTTTACAGAAGATTAGGGGTGTGTTGGGAAATTGTACAGGTTCTTGTGTTGTTTGGATGAATGACTTTGTGAAAAGAATTCAGAGGTGCTTGGATTGCAATGCTTTGGTATTGTCTGAAGTTCGATTATAATAGGAAAGTGAATAATCTGTATATGCTGGTGTCTTATTCTATTGTTACTCCGTACTATACTACGTCAGCTCAAGGTACTTACCATATTTTGTTTAAGCTATTGCACGTTTTCTGTGAGTGACGTCAGAGAAAGATGAACCAAGATTCAATCTTTGAAATGCAAGCATGCTTGTATTTGTCAATTAAAGCCTTATCCTTCTTTTTGGAATAATGTGGTTTGCAATGCGCTTAATATATTCAAACATTACATAGATAGAGCATGATACATTAAAATTCAATGTTACCAATATGTTTCTCACAAAAAAGGCCTTTCCCGTTACATTATATACGTAAAGATCGTATCCAGCTTCCGAGAAAGCTATACCTACCTAATATATCGCTTTCTCGGAAACTGAATACGATTTTGTGTTTAGCTACTTGTGCCTTTAAGGAGTTTGTGTACTTCGTACTTTACCTGGTCTATTTACACACCGACTTGTGAAATGATTCTCAGAAACTGACTGCTCACTCGTTGTAACAACTACCTATATATCTTTTACCACCTTTCAGGGCTTTGGGGGGGTTCGGGTTTTTAAACATCTGTCTTATTTTTAAGTCTCTTAAATTTTTATCAATTGCTAAGCAACTGATTAGCAAAATTCTTATTTATTTATTTATTTATTTATTTTATTTATTTATTTTCTCACCACTAAAAATTTACAATTTTAAGTAACTTATTTACTAATAAATATATATATATATATTATATATATATTATTATTTTATTATTATGTTATATTTTATTTTATTTTTTAATACTTAATATCTAAAATTACATTTTATGCATAAACAATATCATTTGGTGGCCGTGATAGTTGCCAAGAAGATTTGACCCTATCCCCTGAACTAGGTGGTAACCTGTATCTCAGGGGGTAAATATAAGGGGTTATTTTAAACGCTATTTAGAAGATGTTACGAGAGGTTACTAAGCAATTAATTAGAAGCTGTCAAAATTAGACATCACCACTTGCTAAGAGGATGCTAAGAGGCAAGATGGCGGATTTTATTTGAATCAGCTGATCGATTCAATAGAATTATTGTGTGCTTCGAGGTTATTTTATTCCTAGTGTCGAGTTGTGCCTTAGTAAATAAGGATTTTGTCAATCTTTTACGGGATTTCAGAACGACGTAGAGGAATAAAATAATTTTGAAATGCCGGCGGGAAGTAGACGGAGTAAGACCAAGAGAGTTCGTTTGAATCCGCTACGAAAATGATAACCTATTACACATTATTCATTCGAAGTACACATGATGAAAGGATTTATAGGGAAAGCTCAATCAGGAGGAGGTTTGAGGAGGAGGAGTTCGTGAGGAAGCTCATCGGAGATAGTGATTATCCAATGTGTTATCCCAAGTGCCCCTCATCTTATGGCGCCAGTTCCAAGGCCCAGAACTAAAGAAAATCCACGTTGTGGCAGTCACACACAAATAACAAGAGATATTTTATAGAAAACTATTTTGATACATCTATACAAATAAATACAATTGAAGTGTCTGTTTGCTATATCAAAGTAACAACTTTCTACTACATGCATATGAAATTACCGTTTGGTACTTATAACAAAAAAGCAATTTTTAACATTTTTGTCTGTTTGTCTGTTTGTTCCGGCTAATCTCCGAAATGGCTAGACCGACAAAAAGTCGAAATTCTTTTTGCATTTGGTAGCCCAATTCTCGAGGATAGTTATAGGCTATGTAAGATCACGCTACGACCCTTAGGAGCCGAGCAAAAATAAAAAGAAAAGAAAGAACACTAAGCGAAAAAGAAGTAAGAGCGCGGGCTGGCGATTCAACGCGACGGGACGGGGGACGAGGGAGTTTTATTAAAATGTGGCTGTTATTTTAGTATATTATGTATCTTACGACATCCACGCGGACGAAGTCGCGGGGCACAGCTAGTAGGTAATAAAGCTACATTTTTTAAATAAATTCATAATTTTTTATTTCCAATATTCTTCCTCCAAAGACGTGGGTGCCGTAGTTTTGTCATGTCACTCTCATTAATCATCTTTTTCACGAAGCATGGTCTCCTCCCTCGCCATCTGCGAGAGGTTGAATAGTATTGGTGCTAGGTACTAGTGGCTTTCATAGCAGCAGTCAAACTGTTACCTGTAAACAAGTCTAATATTTTTTATTCAAAGACACTGAAGCCCTGGTGCAAAAGCAATTGGAGGTAAAAAAATAGACACAAGTAGCTACATAAATTTTAAAAGATTATATTCGTGTTTGTGTTGTGTGTTCGCATAAACGACAAGTAAATACAAAGCTATTGTCGGCTACTGTTTTAACATTCACTTGGTTAGTTTACATTAGTAAGTAGATACAATATTCAGAGACACCAGCACCTACTTATCAATACCATCAATATGTTTCTCGTAGTGATATGTTTTTCTGATTTCAATTTTGTTTTCAATAATATATTTCGTTTTTAGGGTTCCCTATCGTAAACGGAACCCTATTACTAATTCTCCGCTGTCCGTCTGGCTGTCTGTCAGCGGGCTGTATCTCATGAACCATAATAGGTAGACAGTTGAAATTTTCACAGATTGTGTATTTCTATTGCCGCTATAATAAAAAATGAAAATAAAATAAAGTTAAACATTAAAGGGGAATACAAGAAATGTGTTTTTTTTTTACTAAAGTAAAAAATGTAGTGTTAAATATTGTACGGTGGTAAGGTACCCTTTGTGAGCAAGTCCGACTCGCACTTAGCCAATTTTTGTTTTATTCTGCTTTCAGAGCGGAAAGCAGGCTGTATTTATAAATACCTAGGTGTGGGTACCTACGACAAACACTTTCAGAGCGGAAAGCAGGCTGTATTTATAAACACATAGATGTGGGTACCTACGACAAACACTTTCAGAGCGGAAAGCAGGCTGTATTTATAAACACATAGATGTGGGTACCTACGACAAACACTTTCAGAGCGGAAAGCAGGCTGTATTTATAAACACATAGATGTGGGTACCTACGACAAACACTTTCAGAGCGGAAAGCAGGCTGTATTTATAAACACCTAGGTGTGGGTACCTACGACAAACACTTTCAGAGCGGAAAGCAGGCTGTATTTATAAACACATAGATGTGGGTACCTACGACAAACACTTTCAGAGCGGAAAGCAGGCTGTATTTATAAACACCTAGGTGTGGGTACCTACGACAAACACTTTCAGAGCGGAAAGCAGGCTGTATTTATAAACACCTAGGTGTGGGTACCTACGACAAACACTTTCAGAGCGGAAAGCAGGCTGTATTTATAAACACCTAGTTGTGGGTACCTACGACAAACACTTTCAGAGCGGAAAGCAGGCTGTATTTATAAACACATAGATGTGGGTACCTACGACAAACACTTTCAGAGCGGAAAGCAGGCTGTATTTATATGGAGCATTACCGACGTTTGGCTCCCAGACTGGAGTGGGCACGGGCTGCCTTGAGGCGGCTCCTACCCAATCTGGGGGTCCTAACGCCTCCGGGCGGAGGCTTTACGCGGGGGTCGTGCGGTCCATGGCCCTTTACGGGGCTCCGGTGTGGGCACGTTCTGTGAGGCGGCGACCGGCCCGCCGGCTGAACGCGTCCCGTCATGGCCAGCCCGGCTAGCCCGGGGATACCGCACGGTCTCCGGTGAGGCAGCGAACCTCCTTGCTGGATTACCGCCATGGGATCTGGAGGCAAAAGTCCTCGCGCACATATGGGAGTGGCGCGAGGAGGCAAAATGCCGGGGCGTAATTCCGCTGCCGCGAAAAATCACGGCACGGCGGACAGAGCTCCAGCGGGATCTCATGTCAGCATGTAGAGTGCGATTGTCGCAACCTAGCGCTGGGCACGCCACAATTATGGCAATAAGTCCCCTCTTTGAGGAGTGGCTGGAGAGGCGCCACGGCGTTCTCACCTTCCGCCTGACGCAGGTCCTCACCGGACACGGGTTCTTTGGGAGGTACCTGTTCCGGATAAGGCGGGAGGAAACGCCCGGGTGTCACCACTGTGTGGATCGCCTGGAGGACACGGTGAAGCATATGGTGGAAGCCTGCCCGGCTTGGGCGGGGCTCCGCCGTGTCCTCGTGGAAGCGATCGGCGGCGGCGATCTCTTGCGTCCGGCTCTGGTCCAGGCCATGGTACGGAGCGAAAGTAAATGGGAAGCCATCACCTCCTTCTGTGAGGCAGTAATGCTCGCAAAGGAGGAGGTGGAGCGCGTGAGGGAGAGGCAAGCTTTGCGCCCTCACGCCCCTGGTCGCCGCAGAAGACGCCCTGGGCGTCGGGAATTGGTAGCCGATTCCCGGCCACCGTAGGCGCGGGCTTGCGGACGGCGAGCAATGGGTAGCTCGCCGTCCGGTAAGGACCAGGCCCGGGTCGACGGCGCGTTGTGTTCCACGCGCGCCTCAAAGAGATGTCAGCACTATTGACGGGGTCCGCTAGGGCCGATGCCAGCTAGGTTTGCGGGATGTTCGAAAGAGTTACCGTGGCCCCGGCACTGGTAACTGAAGGAACACGGGTGGGTTTTAGTCAGTAAAAGTCTGACACGCCCTCCCGCTACGCCCAGAGTGGGAGAAGTCATTTGATGATTTCCCATCCAAAAAAAAAAAGGCTGTATTTATAAATACCTAGGTGTGAGTACCTACGACAAACACTGTCATAATTGTTCCTTTTAAATTATTTATTTTGAATACTGAATAGTTTAGTCATGTTTATTTTTCCACATTTTTGTGGTTTATTGTTCTGATGTTCAATAGTAAAAAGTAACAACCATAATTTGACAGACTTAACCAATGAAAATGTTTTTCATATTTTTCGTTTATGATGCAAAATTAATTTCTAACACTGTCTAGGGAAAAAAAATATGGCAGAAATATACAGAAAACCAACTAAAGTAATTAGGTATATCTTATAAAATATTTTCATTAGAAATACGACGTTCATTGTTACAGAAGTGTCTGAGGTAGTAACAGACGGTTGATTACTTGTTTCTTAAATATATAATCTATACAAATAAATAAAATTGAAGTGTCTTTTTGTAATGTCAAAGTATTTTTTTTTTACTAAATGCATAAGAAAGTATAAACGGCACTTTTAACAAAAAAAGCAATTTTCAACATTTTTGTTTGTCTGTTTATTCTGGCTAATTTCACTGGCAGATAGCTGATGTAATGACGGGTAACTTAGGCTAATTTTATATTAAAACTTAATTAGGGTTCCGCGCAAAAAAAATGAAAACCCATGAAACTATGAACAAAAAGTCTGAATTGAAAAATTCTTTTTGCATTTAGTAGCCCAACTCTCGAGGATAGTGATAGGCTATCATTATCCTCGATCCACGCACCACGCTACGACCCTTAGGAGCCGAGAAAAAAAAGTCGGAAAGAACACTAAGCGAAAACGAAGTAATAGCGCGGGCGGGCGGTGCAACGCGACGGTTGGCGTCTGGTCGGGGGACGAGGGAGTTTTATTAAAATGTGGCTGTTATTTTAGTATATCGTGTATCTTACGACATCCACAGAGACGAAGTCTCGGGGCACAGTTAGTCACTTAAATAAACATAACTGGCGAAATGTGGGAGTACTATAGGTACCTACACCTCTTCCGGGAAAAATGTCGTGATGTTATGTAAACTAACGCAAAATCGTAAAAACTAAGTTCAACAAAACACGGAACATATTTTAAAAACCGACCAGTTACTAAGTAAAACAAAGTAAAACAAAACTGTTACCTGCGCATAAACTTCCAATGCTTTAGGTATCTCATAACCTTACTTCCTTTGATGTATTTCTTGTTTCCAGAGTTTCAATGATCTTGAAAGTATTACATTTCACAGGAAGTTCTGTGAAACAGAATAAACTGAGTAATTCGATAGATAGAAGGTAATAAGATCTGAAGAAAACATGAAAGAATAAAGTGCTGGAGTGAATGTCCGAGAGGTAATTAAAGTAGGCAGCTTAGAAGTTTTATAAGAAAAAGAAAATGAATTTGGTTCCTCTAGGAGCAGATAAACAAGTAAGTACGAAATTGCATAGGATTCTTGTCGAAACGATTTAAATTCTATGTTGGTACAAAGAAAATAGATGTTACCCTGTAAGTAGTTATAAAACACGAGAAGAATTTTATCAGTTTGATGTGATGTTACGGGAATCTATATTTAGAATAGCCTTCATAAACTCGACTGAATTTATACAAATAAATAAAATTGAAGTGTCTGTTTGTAATGTCAAAATAACAGCTTTTTATTTACTAAATGCATATGAAAGTATATACGGTACTTACAACAAAAAAACAATTTTCAAAATTATTGTCTTACTGTCGGTCTGTCTGTTTGTTTCGGCTAATCTTCGAAACGTCTAGACTGATTTTGACGGGACTTTCACGAACATATAGCTGATGTTATAAGGAGTAACTTAGGCTACTTTTATTTTAGAAAAATAATTAGGGTTCCGCGCAAAAAAAAAAATGAAAACCCATAAAATTGTGAACAAAATCCGATTCAAATTGACATCCACGCGGGCGAAGCCGCGGGCAACAGTTAGTAATTAATAAAGGAAAATAACACATTGTGATACGTAAGCGGCCGATACACAATCGGCAACAGCCGATCTATTCTGTACCTAAACATCACGCCGTGAACACTTAGGTGAAGTGAGTTGGAAGTGAGCTCAATCCCTAGTAGAGTAAGGTGGGATGACAGTTCACATCACGCTCACTCCACCTAAATTTTCACGGTGAGATCTTTACAGAATAATACCACTGAACCTGTCCAAGTTGTATCTTGGAAAGACGTGACAGGACATCAAGAAATAAACCCATAAAATATTTCTAAACACAAAACAAACTGATATTACTGTCATATTTTTCACAATACCAGACATCACTCATACTTCCCCGGGGAACCAAAGTTATTAAGCCCAAGAAAAGGCGTCCGTGAACACAGCCTACAAAATTAAGCCTGTCAAGCCATTGTGTGCCATGGTAATAATGACCATGATAATATGGACACCATTATTGTACTGCGGTTATTTAACTAGGCTTTGGGTTTAAATAATGATCGCGTAACGCAGATTATGGTGGGAATGAGGATGAAAGGGGTCAGAAGATAGGGTGGGGTTTGAGATAATATTATATTTTTATGATGTCATGGCAGGATCAGTATCACAATCTTAATTTTTCAAAGAAGCATTGTTACCCGCTGATAAAACTTTTCCATAAAGATATGTACTTATTAGGTATAACAAATGGCATAGAGGGTTGGAGTATAGGATTTCTAAGTCTTTGTTACTGTTGGCAAGGTTAATCACCATTTCTCATAGTTACATAGACAAAGTACAGATTATCAGTGGCGAGGCTTGACATTTCGTAGGATGGAAGCCGAAGAAGAAATTGTTCAGTTATAAATAGTCATACAAATACGATTATCATGTTGTGGCGCCGGCTTATTTAGAACCATCTGTGTTGTTGTTGGAATCCATATTATTTGGTAATCGTAGACATTACTGATTGTGCTATTTTTCGATGGTGGTAGGTGAAGTTACTCCTCCGATCCTCCAAAGGGAAGCCGGTATGAATGGAGTTGTTAGCGCGCTACGCGTCTGCAGATTATTCTAAAATTGAAAACCAAGAAGAATAAAAATCAGCTGTTTCCCTACATTTCGACGAGCTAAGCGAACATAAATGTACGGAACAGCCGATTTTTTTTTCGCGATTTCAGGTTTGGTCCCATAGTAAAAGTTGTTCATAATGATGAGTACAATGACCCCTTAAGAGATTTCGTGTATGAATAGATACACCATATACAAGAATAATTCGGAATTCAAGAAAAGTCCTATTGTCCCTAGCTAAACCAGGGGAGTGATTAAAAAAAAACTGTTTTTTTATATCACACATTCCATTAGCTTCTGAACGAGTTAGCCAGACATTTCTAAGTCCATTCAAAAGTATAGACGCATACCTACGCGTACTCCATATTGGGTTAAAATGGCAATACAGCAAAAACCGTGCCTGCACTGTTAACGAGCACTGCAGTAACCTATTTCTCCGAGTTTGTTTATCAAATAAGAAGTTCCAGAAGTTTTACTCCTTGCAAATGTAAGATTCTAGAACTCATAGGTAAGTACACGAAAATACGAAATTACACGTACACGTACGTAGATAAAGTCAAGGAATAAATAAGTATGATAAGCATCTTAAAGCACCACACCTACTTAATAACACTGTAATTTGAAAACATTGTAAAAGCCAATTATTTTTAAAAGAGTAACCGTGGAGTTTCTTGCCGGTTCATCTCCATAGGGAACGATCAATAGGGACCATGCAACTAGATTCTGCCGTTTTATAAGTTCCCATGTGGGTTTATGTGAAATAAAATATTTCGAATTTGAAAGTTAATTTTAACTTGCACCGTATTTTTCGGGCCTCGTCATTGCCAACATTTTGAAAGAAAATGGCAGTTCAAAAAGGTGACAAGCGCCCGCTATGTGGGAAAGAAATTTGTTTGAAAATTGCTTAACATTCTCGCTCGTTGACCGCTTACTTAGCTTAGCTTAGCACTGTTTTGGTGGCTTGACGACAAACCTGTATCCCAAGCGCCAGCTACCGAGCAAAACTAGCAAGTACTATGTTCAATAAGTCCTTTTTGTGTTAATCTGACCCCAATACTTACAGCTTAATAACAGCAACGTAATAAGGGAATCTTTTGTACTCATCGGCAGCATCGAAATCGCCAAAAGTAAGCTTGGTTTTCAATTGAGGTTCTTCCCCCATAATAATTATAGTTCGCTTAGGTATATAAGAAATATTAAACCTTCAAAAAACATTTTCATTCACACAGCCTAAACCGCTGAGTCTCTTGTAGTTACATGAAATGTAGAACAGGAGAAGGAAAGGGGGGATTAAATGGGGGGGGGGGGGTTAAGTTTGTATTGAATTTTGTCATTTTTGTCGATGGGAAATACAATCATTGGGCACACGCCTTATTACACTATAAAAGAATTAAAAAATATAAGAGAGATATAAAAGATAAGAGAGATTTTTGGGAATAAATGATTTAAACCGAAGATAAACCGAGTCAAAGCGTAATTCACCTATCTTCCTTTTCTTTATCCTTTTGAGGTCTCACAGTTATAAGTTCTAATGTGATACTTCTGCATCTATGTATTCTGTGGTTCATTTTATAACGCTGAGTGCACGTCTGAAACACCCTGAGTATTTCTACGTTTATACGTTTAATTCGTTCTCTGAAAGCATTTAAAAACTTTTTTTATTTCATTTCTGGCACGATAATTAAATGATATTTCTAAACTAATAACAGCCCTGGTTTAACACAAAAATAGTCACAGAAAAAATCAAAAATCCGTGCAATAAAAATCAGTTATAATCACAAGATTGGAATTTTGAATACTTGAAATTCGGGATAAACTGTTACATTTATTTATTTATACATCTTACCCACAACTATCATTACAGACAAGCGATCGAATGCGATAGAGCGGCCTATATTGTTCCAATAAAGCTTTAATAAATTTTAGCGAATTAGGAACAAACATAATTGTACGATTAATATCAAGTAATTAGAGCTGGAACACAAATCAATAGTTCGCCATCATCACAATTGTTTCGCGGTAGCTGGGAGCTAGTTTGTCTAATTACGAAATGTAATCAATTGTAAATTTATCTGTTTCGTCCCGTATCCATTTCGTGGAGCATGAATTCTATTTGTTTGGACATTAGTAACGAGAAACGGACAGTGAGGGTTGGCAAGATAGAAAAGGTTTTGTTTTATTTTCAAACATTATAATGTTTCCAATTGGCACGTTTGGTTGTTCGGATCTTCGCCGAAATTAAAAATGATTTATTGCTAAATTGCTAATAACGGACGTCTTAGTACAAGTATTCATTTCACCAGTCAATTCCATCAGACATCACGTCACTTTATTTATTTATAACTAGTTTCTGCCCGCGACTTCGTCTGCGTTTACCGAGATAAAAAGTATCCTATGTCCTAACCCAGGTCATGGTCTACCCATGTGCCAAATTTCATCTAAATCCGTTCAGCCGTTTTAGCGACAAAGCGTAACAAAGAAATAAACTCACTTTCGTATTAATTTATAATATTAGTTAGGATTAGCACACCAACAGTACTTACAATTTAGACAAAAAAATAACTAAAATCGGCATTTTTTAATCAAGAGAAATAGTTCGAAAACTAAAAGCATTTTTTTAAATCTTCGTTTCAACGTTTTTGACGTGTTCCCTGAATAAAACACTGTTTGAAATCGTGCATATTCGGAAACTATAAAATAAATCGTAAACGTATAAAATGAATGCGGAAACCAAATCTCTAACATAGAACATAAATCGATTTTTTTTACTTTTTGCCAGGTAAGATAACATGAATTTATTCAGAGTTGGTGAAACAGGCCCTTAATCCACTATTTGCGCTTCAAATTCCAAGACATAAAGTATGTCAAGGTTACGACATAACACGGTAATCATATCACCTCACTGCCATTCAAGTCTCAACATAAAACCCGCTCCAATAAACCACATTCAAAATTAGCCCTTCAACTTCCACAAATTAAGTATCAAATCCCTTGGCGTACATTTCGCATAAATTCCGTCTTAGCAACCCTGCAAAAACAGTGGTGTAGGTAAACGGGAACATCGTATGCCCGCATCATTTGTCAATCTCTGGTAACGGGCCGGATCCGGCCTCCCTTTCAGATTAATTCACCTCACTTTAGTTCCGCTGTTCATTTCAGGAATGGAGGGGAGTGTGGGGGAGGAAAGGAAAAATTGTGTTGATTTAAGTGTTTGTTCGGTGATTGGGTGAAGTGAAGTGTGTGAAATTGATTTGTGCATGTGTTACAAGCGTTTAGATTGTGTGGTCTTTGAGTTATAAGATTAGTATTTAAAATCAAAAGTCATTTATTCAAACTAGGCTCAGAATCAGCACTTTTCTAACGTCAAAAATTTCATAAGACAATCCCCCAAAACGCCCGCCCTTCACCACTTCCTAGTGCTTCAGCTGGGAAGAAGAAGTGGCGCAACAAACTGTCCAGCAGCACAGCTGTCTGTTTAGCTAGAAAAACTTGATTCTATACATTACATTACATTGATATTATGTTCGGAATCGACATTCTTTATAACATAGCACATAACATAAGATCACGCCTTGTTTCCCCGAAGGGTTGGGCAGAAGTGTACCTATAGTTTTGCCAGTTATGTTTAAGGGTGGTGCTTTTGTTCAAGGGTGGTCGTAGCTCATGTAGAGGTTTGGTGCCGGTGGCAACCTACATAAGGTCACAGGCCGTTATTTGCCTATGGGCACGTCCGAACACCAGCTAGTGTCGAACATATTTGCCTATGGGCACGTCCGAACACCAGCTAGTGTCGAACATATTTGAATTTGATAGGATACGCCAATTGTTTTGTATAGAGTCAGATAGAAAAATAGCCGTGTCTTGTAAATGTGTTTTCTATAAACTAAAAGTATTATAATAATATAACACTCGCTCGTGTCTGTGATTTCGTAATTTAGTTGTCCAAGCACATTCCACAGTCCACATAACACACACCAACATAACACACGTAGTGATCTGCTGGGCCCCAGAAAGATCCCTTGCAAATTGCTGTTTATATCAGTCGAGTAACTGTCTTCTTCTATTACTTTTAAAATGAAGCTCTATTTAATTTAATAATATCATTTTGCATTATCAACCTATTGAAAAAAAAAAACGTTTCTCCGGGAAACATTGTGACTGCGCTAGCAAATCAGTCAATGCCAAGTAAGGTCTGCCAAACTTACATAAAGTAACGCTTTCGGAATGAGAACATTGAGAACGATCATGTAGATTGACACCTGGTCTATAATTATCAATAAATATCACAGTAATGACGTCTTAGTTAACTTAAATAAGCGCTTGACAGACATTGATTCTATCTAGAGAGATTCAAGAATGATTTTTATTATCTATCTCTTTAGGATTAACCAGAGACCTCACGACTCCCTTGATGCAAATAATTTAGCGTGTAATATTCTCAGTATCCTCGTGATTTAAAGAGTCAATCCATCTCTGACTCGACTTGAAGATATAACTCTTGTTGCGCACTGTACAGTGCAAGGTACTTTGTAACGCTAACTTTGAATTATAATTTCGGTAAAGAAAAGCATATAAGAATGAAAATCTGGAAGTAGTGAAACTCAAATAAATCTCAGACTTGTTCAACGCGTGTCTAATGTTAGTCTGACGTCAAACCCCATACATAAATTAATGTTGTGTTTAACAGTTTTTAGGGTTCCGTACGTGCGAATGAAAAAACGGAACCCTTATAGGATCACTCGTGTGTCTGTCTGTCCGTCTGCCACTGCCGATTTGCTCTGAATCTACTAGACCGATTAAGTTGGAATTTGGTACACATATTAATTTCTGTGACACAAACACGAACGTGAAACGTAAATAATTTTTTGAATATGCGGGTCACTTTTGGAGGAAAAATTAGAAAAAAAAAGTTTTGTAAATTGAACCGTTGTGACATATCAAACAAAAGAGGATTTAAAATACTTTTTTTTACAATTTTAAAATAAATAGTTTTAAAGTTATTCAAGAAAATCTGATGAGAATTGACTATTTCCCCTAGTCTCCGAATCTGCTGAGCCTAAAATTTTTTAAAAACACAGAGAATAGTTCTATACTTATAGATTACAGGAAAACCTATAAGAAGTCTTTGGTCTTAAAATAACACGGTAAGTCTCTCAATATTGTGCGTACAAACTTGCATTTGCAGTTGGAATGCATGGGGGAACATGTTTTTCAAGTTTGTTCTAGGAATATCATCCCGACTACGGTACCCTTCATTGTGGGTGGTCGGACACGCACTTGGCCAGTTTTTTAACTTACAGATAAACACAGTTTTGTGATAGTAAGGTAAAGCTTTACTCGCGGGATGTTCAAAAGAGTTACCGTGGCTCCGGCACAGGCAACTGAAGGAACACGGGTGGTGTTTCCGTCTCCGTCTAGAGCGGGAGAAGTCATTTGATGATTACCCACCCAAAAAAAAGGTAGAGCTATACCTATTCAAACTGACTGACTCCCAGGTGTTACAAATAATGACAGCCCACATAAGTCTCGAAGGTACCATAAAAATTATATTCTCTCATCCTCCAAGTTATGGAATCAGGCACCTATCTTGCGGAAATGTTACAATAAAATGTTAATTAAATAAAAATTTTTTAATTTTTTAATTTGAGATGGGTTTGCTCTTGACTCTAGTCTAGGTCAGAGGTGACTGAGACAAAGTCCGACGATGGTGTGAGCTTACCCAGAAGAAGCCTGTTCACTCTTACTTTGAAGAGATCGAGGTTGTATGCGTTCGGAAACACAGACGCAGGTAGAGAGTTCCACTCCTTTGCTGTGCGCATCACAAAAGACATTTGGAAACGCTTAGAGCGAATTGGTGGAATAGCAACTAGGTAGGGATGGTAACCTGCAGTACGTGTAGTTTTAAGTCCACAATAATTAGATCCAGGGTTGGATGAAGAATGCAGCACCGCCCGCAAAAATATGTACATGTAGAAGATGCCTTTCTTATGGTGCAAGATGCAACCCAAACCTATACTCCGCTGCATTACGCATCTAAGCCTGAATCTAGTTTGCTTCGGGAGGTACCTGTTCCGAATGAGGCGGGAGGAAACGCCCGGGTGTCACCACTGTGTGAATCGCCCGGAGGACACGGTGGAGCTTACGGTGGAGGTCTGCCCGGCTTGGGCGGAGCACCGCCGTGTCCTCACGGAAGCGATCGGCGGCGGCGATCTCTCGCGTCCGGCCCTGGTCCAGGCCATGGTATGTAGCGAGAGTACATGGGAAGCCATTACCTCCTTCTGCGAAGCAGTAATGCTCGCGAAGGAGGAGGCGGGACGCGTGAGGGAGAGGCAAACTTTGCGCCCTCACGCCCCTAGTCGCCGCAGGAGACGCCCTGGGCGTCGGGAATTGGCAGCCGATTCCCGGCCACCGTAGGCGCGGGCTTGCGGACGGCGAGCAATGGGTAGCTCGTCGTCCGGTAAGGACCAGGCCCGAGTCGACGGCGCGTTGTGCTCCACGCGCGCCTCAAAGAGATGTCAGCAGCATTGAAGGAGTCCGCTAGGACCGATGCCAGCCAGGGTTGCGGGATGTTCGAAAGAGTTACCGTGGCCCTGGCACAGGCAACAGAAGGAACACGGGTGGGTTTTAGTCAGTAAAAGTCTGACACGCCCTCCCGCTCCGCCCAGAGCGGGAGAAGTCATTTGATGATTTCCCATCCACAAAAAAAAAAGCCTGAATCTAGTTATTGCGGAATTAAAACAATGGTTTAACATAACATTTTACTCTCATCCTCTGTAAATTCAAAGCTACATACCCAACATCCAAAAATGAAGTCATCCTTGGCCACCGAACAACAACAATTGACAAAATCCACATAACACTATTAGTGCTACATTTTAGAGGATGTCGTTATGCGCGGTAATACCCGCATTTCAATGGTCAGTGAACGGGTTAAATTGCGTGCCAGGGTTACCGGTGGGATGCCTAACGTTTTTGATATGCGCGTATTTTATAATATTGTATTGCATTTATCTACTTGCAAATATTTTTGGAATGAATATGGATGGCTCAAACTGATGTTGAAGCGGTTTTTCGGTATTTTTAGGGCTTGCAAACAATCTCTGCCTAATTATCATAGCGCTGAAAACCACTTAAAACATGGAAAGCAGAACGCCAAGTACTCCATTATTGATAAAGTGTTACTATCTTAAACTCTACTTCTGTCTATTCCTACGCAGTTTACAGGCTTTATGTTATGAAGTATTAGCTGTAAGCACAGAGGGAAATTAATTGTTTATCAAATTCATACGGTATTTTGCGATTTGAATGTACGAGTAATTTTTTTTGATAGTCAATTTGGTAATCAATTAATTTCCTTGACTTTACATAGTTTGTAATTCATACTTACAAGTTAGAATATAATTATTATGAACGTGTCATTAGTGCTCCCATTTAATTTTGTTACCTGAAGCTCTTGTACAGTCGGCTAATGAGAAAATTAGTAATGCAGCCCTCGTAACTGCTAGGAAAAAAAGAAAACATTTTTAGTTCTCGCATTAAGGCGGGCTTTATGCTAATGTTGTAAGGAAAGGTCGGTTGTGGTATGTTAGTGAAATAATAATGAATACCTAACCATGTTTGTATTGAAATAACAATGTGGTAATATATATTTGTAGCCATCAACAGTGAAGACACATTGATTTCATATTCTTTATTTGCGTACCATAAACAACAAGCACACATTTATATCTATATTCAAACATAGACTACAAATACAAGAGCCTACAGTAATACATTAAGATATTGATATTGTTCTGCAAAAAGAGCGTGGGTTACAATACCTACATTTCAACCCAGACAGATTGATATTTGACGTGCGTGACGTCATGCTAAAATAAATTGAACTCCCGAAACTCACTTGAGCAACCCACAACGCAAAGAAAACAACACAAACATCAAATTAATAAGACCGAAAGCCTCCTCTCTTTCCCAAAATTACCGAAATAAGTCAAATACTGACCGCAACAGCCCTAGTCGGCCGGTATGTTGTACCCGCACCGGGTTATTTTAGCGGAATTTGCGACCGGTAAATGTGACAGGATTTTAGTGCAGGCATGGGCATTTTTGGGTTAAACTTTCGACCAAAATGCTGTGTGATGTATACTATAATGGGTTTAGAAAGCGTACGAGTTGGAATTTTTCTTTGAGGATCTGGAATTATGCAAGGCGACTTGTGTGGGTTTCTTTTAAAAACGAAAAATTCGGTCACATATAATGTTTGTAATCATATTTTGATGGACAAGCAAGACAAGGCAGTAAGACTAGTAACTCTACCTGCACTATTGCTAAGATAATGGGGTTAACATTTTGTGTTGAAATTACATTGTTGAGGTCACTCAACATTGTGCTCGATGGTTTATCTCATTCACAACATGTACTGTCATTCCACAAGACCTTTATTATAATGCTACAACATTGTCATATTCCATGAGGGTCTCAGTTACGAACTCAACTTAAGGGCGTAGTACGATTAAAGCTGCGCTGCCGTGTCACGCGCAGGTCTGTTATCTTAAGATACACGAGTTAAGCGTAACAGGTGCGAATCGTATTTAATTTGATCCCTATCCCAACCACAAAAATATTTTTTATCTAACTTCTACCGAATCCTCGTATGTGGCTGTCACCTAACTCTTGTAACTGTGATTTTGCCATTGTTAATTATGGTTAAATGCTGTATCATAAAATACAGCAATACGCGTGATAAGTAGCGAACGCATCGAACAAATTCTAACTCTGCTAACTAGTAGATACAGTATTTAGCCGTGACTGTAGTGCGCGCAGGTGTAGGCCGAGCTCATCGCAACGCTCGCTCGCTTTCGCGCCGTCGGCGTCGTCGGCGCCGTCGGCGCCGTCGGCGTCGTCGCGCTGTTGTTTTTCGTTAGTTTATTTGTTGAAATTCGTGGTCACAGTCGTACGCGGTTGCATACAATACCTAGAAATAAATACTAATAGTTAAATTGGTTGAATATTGGTATATAAATGTGTTCCGTGTTATAATTTGGCAATATGAGTGAAAAAAGACGTTTACTTATGTTGCAAATGGCAAAAAAACAAAAAGTTATTGAAAATAGAGGATGTTCAATAGATTTTCACGATGGAAATCTCAAAGAACCACAAGATGAAGTTGATTGTGAATGGAAGAGACCTCATAAGCCGTCATTTATTGCAACTGAAGTTCAGAAAGGACACCGCTCAATTTCTGAAGAAGTGGCAGTTAGTTCAAGATTTAACAGGTCGGTACTTAGTCCACTACCTAAAAATATTGCACAAATGAATTTTGAGCAATCGATACACCTGTCACCAAAATTATACACGGAACTTCAACCGGTCACAATGAATACTAGTCCTTTACCAGAACTTAATAAAGAAGACTTGATTGGATTGAACGAGAGCATGCATCAGTTCTCAGACAGCATTAGCCTTCACACACTAGATTTACCTAGTTCCGTTCTTAACTTGTCAGTACCTTCTGAAAATTTTAAGGAACTGGCACAATTTGAAACGCCACAAAGATCTTCCTGTCTCGAAAATGTTGGCTTTGAAAATGCATCTACACCGATTGCGCCTTCCAAAAATAATTCAGCTGAACCAGACGTTTGTCAGCCTCCGATACTCAATAGCTCCGATACTCGACATCAATCTCAATCGCCACAAAAATCAACAAACGAAATTTCTTTTGAAAATAGTGCTGAAGATCTTATTCAGCAACTTAGTAGCGAAAATGTCACACCAGAAACAACAATTCAACATCAAACTGAACAAGCAGCTACCTTAAAGAAAAGAGAAAGAGATCCAGTTAAACGACTTGAAAAAGAGAAAATTTTGTACAATTTAAAGCCACCTTGCAGAAAAGAATGTCGAAGAAAATGTTATGAAACTTTTACAGAAGAAGAAAGAGGAAAAATTTGGTCTAATTTTAGAGGTCTAACTAAGCAAGAGCAAAGAAACTTTATATCCAGACACGTAAAAAAATCAAAGAAGTCAATTAAAACAAAAGAAAATTCTAGACGAAACAACACTTTAACATGGACTCTCCGAAATATTAAAGTATGCAAAACCTTTTTTCTGAACACTCTTGGATTTAAAAATGATCAAACAGTAGTAACCATATTGAAAGCTAACTTTAAACACGGGATTGTTGATGTTAATGAGATGCAAGCAGCACCTGAACAGCGCGGTCGAGCTAAACCATGGAATTCTTTCCCCGAAGAGTATAAGCAGAATATGAAAGAATACATAGAGAAGATTCGTCCCACCGTTTCGCATTATAATTTAAGTCATGCACCAAATCGACGCTATTTGCCATGCGGAGTATCATTTATGGATTTGTATAAAACCTATATTGCTTACTGTGATGAGATAGAAATAAGAAGGTGTAGCTGGGCGTACTTTCATGGAATTGTTAAGGAAATGAATTTGTCCACGTCAATTCCTAAACAAGACATATGTACTTTATGTAGGAATCATAAAGAGACACATGCTCAACCAAATCACGATTGTGCCCAATGCGATTGCCAAAATTGCAACATCTTCCCTACTCACTTAGAAAATCGCAACTTATCAAAACGATGCTTAGAAGAGGATATCAACGACACGGCCGAAGGATCAAAAAAAATTTTTACAGCTGACATGCAAAAAGCTATATGCATGCCGAAATTACCAACTAAAGACTATTATTTCTCACGCAAGTTGGTACTGTTTAATGAGACTTTTGTTTCCCCTGGTAAAAACGAGCCAGCTTTCTGTGTAGTATGGCACGAAGGTGAAAGCGGACGTAAGGCTTACAATGTCGCCTCATCCTATGTCCATTTTGTTACTAACTTTGCAAAAGACATTAAAGAAATAATAATATACTGTGACAATTGCACCAGTCAAAATAAGAACCGCGTATTATTCACCGCCATGATACGCCTTGTTAACTCTAAAGAACTGATTATTGCCGAAAAAATTCGATTTGTTTACCTGGAGCCTGGCCATACCTACATGGCAGCAGACACTGTGCATGCGTGCATCTCAAACAAATTTACTAAACAAAAGAATATGTATGATCTCAACGATTATGTAAATATTATGAGAGCTTCACGAAAAAACATGGTTGTGAAAGTAATAGGCCACGAAGACATGATAGTATTTGCGGATCAACTGAAGAAAAATATCTTTCCAAAATATTATAATATTCAGGCACTTAAAATGGTCGAATTTCGAAGAGGCTCAACTCACCTTTTCGTCAAGAAATCATACAATGAAGAAGAATTCAAAGACTTGGATGTGTTCCGCAAAAATTTGTTGGACTTAGATAGAACAGAACTGTTGTCTGATGTACCCCGGGAAGTAAGGCGAAGGGGAATAAGTGCAACAAAGAAAGCAGACTTAATTAAACTATGTGATTCTCTCCCTAGAGTATATCGGAAGTTTTTTGAAGACTTAGAAGTAGGTGCAGATGTAGTAGATCTAGATGAAGTCTTAGATATCTAAGATCTCATTTCATTTTTTGCATCCGAAGTAATTCTGATTATATGTTCTAGTTCCTAATTTGTCTACTAGTCCTGTGATTTTTTTTTAGTTTAGGATTATTCTAAACTCTTCTGGTATACCTAAGTTACTAAGACTAATAATATTGATCTCTTTAATTAAGGAAGTCGATCTCCAATGTTTGTTTTTAAAAAATAACAAATTGGATAGGTTTCTTGTTGATTAGTTTTTAGATGATTTTAAATCCTTGCATACCTATAGCTTTAAAGCGGATGAACGAAGATTATGTTAAGAGCACTATCTGTTATTGTTATAAAAAAAGTTTGATTCATTTTAATTAATATTATTATTTCTTTTCCAAAGATTTTAAATTTTAGTTACGAAGTCTGAGTTTTCGTTTTATTTTAGTTTTTGACTGATTTGCATAGGATTGCCTTTAACAATAAATTTTATAATTTGATTACTAGATGAGTTTTTTTTTTATGTTGCCTTATAAAATTCAATGTAATACTAAATAATCAGTCAGGCCAATTTCCGGTAACCTAGAGATACCTAAGTTCAGCAAAACATTCAATTTTACACTTGTTGCGGGTAATTCATGTATCTTAACATACAGAGCATAGCGTAACTACCATTGTATGGAGAGCTTGTCATACCTATCTCCGTTCTTGCCAATACCTCCAAAAATGTTGACGTTTTAAAAAATCTTAAAACTGTCCGGTTCTCCTTAGACTCCAATAACTCTATTCATGTAAAAATATTTCACAAAAGTTAAAGAACATTCAAGATAATCGCAAATATCCTTAAAAAACTTTAAACGATGATATCTCAAAACTAGGTTTCGTGAGATAACGCAAATAGGCTTGATACGGCAGTGCGGTTTCACTGGCTGACATTTTGGTTCTGAACGATGCCGGTACAACTGCAAGTATGCGCAGCATTCATTCCTATATTTACATGCACAAATTGAAGTACAAATGTAGTCATGTTTACAGAAAGCGGTCATAAGTGCAGTGGCACGCTAAGGATTGTATTGCTGTGAACACGCGGTACAGGCCGTACCTACGTCTGTGTGTTTAAGTGATGTATCAACACAGAACGCACACCTCAGAATTCACACACTGGCGGGCGTCGAATGAAACAAAAGACCTGCCGTCGCTTTTTCTCACACGCAGAGTAAGTAATTACGCATAACCTTGGTCGGTTCATACGATTGCTAAAATTCATATCCTCTTATCAAGTTCCGATAGTTGGTAGCGTACCGTATTGGATTATGAATCACCTGCGTTCCAATCTCGAAGTAAGTTTTTTATTTTTCTTTTCAACAAAATCATGATTCTGTTCTTTTATTATTCGCTAAATTAATAAACGAGAATAATAATGCAATAATAATTTTATTTTTATCATTATATTGTTATTGAAATGAAATCGTCTTCATCTGCCTAGCTTTTTCCAAACTGTATTGGGGTCGGCTTCCAGTCAACCCGGATGCAACTGAATACCAGTATTTTACTTGGAGCGACTGCCTCCATAACCCATTTACTGGGTAATACGATACCCCTTGGTATGACTGATTGTCAGACTTTCGGGCTTCTGACGATCCGTAATGACTGGCAAAGATCTACGAATAACAGCCGGGACTAACGGCTTAACGTGCTTTCCGAGGCACGGAGGGATCTTGATATGTAAAGATGGTCACCCATCCATGGACCAGCCGCGGCCAGCGTAGCGTAACCCGATCAATCGACCCGTGCGGCTGTTAATACTTAGCCACAGGCCCCTCCAGTTATTGAAATGAAATACGGGGTTATAAAAATGTTTATTAAGTGATTACAAAACTTCTAGTTAAAACAGTTTATTTTCTCATAAAGAATAATTTATTGAAGTAAAATAGGTAATCAGTAAACTACGAAAATCAGGCTTAAAAAATTAAATATTGTCTTAGTAATTATAATAATATGTGAGGTCCTGGGTTTGATTCACAGGTCGGGCAGTGTTTTGCGTTTTCCTATCTGGAATTTCTCAGTAGCAGCCCGGAGTCTGGATTTGTGCCCGGTAGATGGCAATAGGCTCGCCCCCTATTATTACATGGGACTTAGACATAACTGGCGAAATGTGGGTGTTCTATAATAGGTACACCTCTGCCTAACCCTTGGAGGAAACAAGGCGTGATGTTATGTTATGTTATATAGGATGACTGGTAATTAGTGACCGATACTTAAACACATGATTTTACACATGATAACAAGCAACTTTTACTATGGCACCAATCCTAAAATCGCAAAAAAAAAATCAGCTGGTCCCTACATTTTGACGAGTTATGCGAACATAAATGTAAGGAAGAGCTGATTTTTTTTTCGCGATTTCAGGATTGGTGCCATAGTAAAAGTTGCTTGTTATCATGAGTACAATCATGTGTTTAAGTATCGGTCACTAATTACCAGTCACCCTATATAATAATATTGTGCTGGGTGTGGGTACTCTAACAAACCACAACTAGCCAATCTACGCAATCTATCTAGCGTTCTACTTAGTCGCGGTGAATGAGTCGTAAGTTAACTGCATCTATCTTCTTTATAATTTCCTGGTTGTGCCCCGCGACTTCGTTCGGGTGGAAGTCGTAAGATACACAACATACTAAAACAACATCCACATTTTAATAAAACTCCCTCGTCCCCCGACCCGTCACGTTGCAACCCCCGCCCGCGCTATTACTTCGTTTTCTTTCCGACTTTTTTATTTTTGATCGGCTCCTAAGGGTCGTAGCGTGATGTTACATAGCCTATAACTATCCTCGGCTACCAAATTCAAAAATAATATTTCAAATCAGTCTTTTTGTTCACAATTCCATGGGCTTTTAAATGTTTTGCGCGGAACCCTAATTATTTTTCTAAAATAACAGTAGCCTAAGTTATTCTTCGTAACATCAGCTATCTGCCAGTGAAAGTCCTGTCAATATCGGTCCAGCCGTTTCGAGATTAGTCGGAACAAACAGACAAAAATTTCAAAAATTGCTTTTTTGTCAAAAGTACCGTTTATACTTTCTTATGCATTTAGTGAAAAGTTGTTATTTGACATTACAAACAGACATTTCAATTTTATTTATTTGTATAGATTTATTTAATTAGGTTTTTGTGGATATAATCATAAATTTTTACGAGTTACGTGAACAAGACGAACATAACAAGGAACTATTGGAACAATAGCGTGATTATTCGAGTAATTATTAAAAGATAAAAAAAAACTATAAATCCACGCGTGAGATTCGAACCCCCGGTTCGCTACGCATTAACCCACTTACCCAAATACGATAACCACTAAGCTACCATGCCATATACACTAATGGTTTAATTTATGAATTACAATTAGTTGCAAACGAATGTGAGTGTGTGTGTAAATGGCTTATTATAAAGTAAGTTAAACCGAAGCGTCAATCTATTGCTTTGTGAGGTTGCTACTCCACTTATGACCGCTACTATACATCGTTCAGAACAAAAATGTCAGCCAGTGAAAACGCATTTTTAATACATGCATGCATATCACTTTAGCCGTGAATGAAACATACTTCCTAACTAAATTATCCCACCGATTTAATACCAACTATTACTTGATCTGATATAAACGTCTAACCGTACAGAAATATACAGTCATCACTCTATAAAAATGCAAAGTAACTCCATACTTTCTCACTGGAAGACACTTGCTATACGATTACATGTCATAAAGTCGCTCTGACACCGTCATATGTGGAGCCCCCTAAGCTGGTACTACAATTTTATTGTCAGCACTCTCGGGGCGGTGTACGGAGCTACGCACACTGCTCTTTGACGATCTTATAAAATTTCAAACAAAAATGTATTGAAATGTGGCTAGCGTTTGTCTTTTACGATGTTAGTGGGTTGGGGTGAAATCTGATGGTGCTCGATTTTGTTGTAAAACAACGTTTTTTTGACAAATACGTTTATAAGTTGAATACATGGTTAGTTCCTATTTAAAAATATGGGCATGAATATTATATTATTTTTTATTAGCTACCGGGATAGAAAGTATCCTACGTGCTAATCCAAGTTAGAAACTATCTGTGTGCCAAATTTCATTCAAAGCATCCCACCGCAGTGTCAGACGTAGCATTCCTAATACTAATGATTGAAACACGTGAACTTGAGTATCTCTGTAATAGATTGAAAATTAGAAAGAAAATCCACTTTATTTTCCATTGTAATAATTCCATTCCAATTTCAGTTATTTAACTAGATTAATTTTATTTTGTTTTTATATGAGTGTCTGCTTACAAATCTCAAACATCAGACATTTCGAGTCCAAAGTTATTACAAGTATTAAAGCAATATTTCTTTAATTTGGAACTCGGATAATAACAATTACAGTTTTATTAAATTAGAGACATTATCGTACTTTCATTAGTTTTCTATCTCTATGAAACGAATGATGTTATTATTTTCTGTTAATTTGAAAGTTATATTTTGCTCATTATCTACTACCATTATTAATCGCTGATTTAATAAATGACCTTTCATACTAATATAGCCAAAAACCTTGATATGTTTCATACCCTAATCAAATATTCCAATGGTTTATGTTAAATGAAATTTATGGTGTATTAATTGAAGTCTTGATTATCTCTGTAAGTATAAAAACTATAATTACTTACTAAAACAGCATAAATAAATAGCAAACATATGACGCAACGTCTAGAGTAAGGAATTATTTATCTTCATTGTTTATTTGCCTATGTTAAGTATTTTTGTTATTTTTAAAAGTTTCGATATAGACATACACTTTTTATTTTATTTATAAGTACATACTATGTTCAGCTAGAATCACACGTATTTCTGTGGGAAACTTTACTTACCCGATCTAATAGGTCACACAGGGGACGTAATGAACGTCATGCGAGAGGTAGTTGCTGGAAATCAGCGCTGTTGATGATAGGTTCGTCCGAAGTCACACCATTTTGCTGAGCAAGAACCTATTCTTGCGCAGATGCGGCGCACGGCTTATTGTTCTTGATAGTGTTGTTTGTTTCTTACAAAAGTAGTTATTTTTCCACTCCGCATTTTTCGGTTTTTGTTTTTGTTTTGATTGTTTGTTTGATGTCATTTGCCAGTGTCGCAATACGCACACAGAGGCAATGTAAATTGTCTTTGGTGCCTGGCCCGAACATCAAGCAATGGACAAAAAATTTGTAAACTTTATGCGGATTGATCATGAGGCTTTTGGATACTTTGTATGCGTGTAGGCATTTTTTTGTGATTTGCGTTTTGTTTGTGCAGATTAAACAATTTTTCTTTCTTTCTAATCAGACTTAAACAAAGTTACAAAAGCAGTTGAAAACATTGTGGAAACGAAACAAAGTAGCGGAGTGGACATCAAAACTTTGTGGAGACTCTTCAAACAACGCTTTTCATACGACCCCACAACTGTCGAGTGTACTCGAGAATGTTCTACAGCAGGGTCAAGTGTCAATAATACAAATTTTTGCGGAACAATCGAGAGGGTCCTTGGATCTGGGGCAACGCTGCAGGCTACTTCATTATGATCTGCTCCTTGTCAACTTGGTGATGAGAAGTTTGACACTGCTTCAGCCCCATTGTGTGTGTTGTTTGTATGTGGCTTATAGTCATTGTTTCAATATTAAGGGTCCTTCGCTCCGGAATGGGCAACTAGCTTCACATTTCTGATTGAGTTCATATTGTTACGTTTTTACTTTTTATTGTTACTTGCAAATCATTTAATTTTCGTTTGTCCAATGCCATTTCTTAAAGAAATGGCGTGTCATAATTTTTAGTACAGTCGGGGAAATGTATCGTTTAGCAGTTATGATAAATAATTTTATTTCTGTAAGTAGGTTTGTACAAACACTTTTACACGTCAGTCATATTTTTTAAAACTAGATGAGGCCGGTGTTTCCTATCTGACTACTCTGAGAAGAAAGGCCGAAACAAACTCAGAGGTCATACATCACACAGTCTCATAATCTTGGTGATCATGTGAATACCGTGTAGATTGGTGTCTGAAATGGTCTTTTGAGGAAAGAGCCACACAGATTGAATGGACCTGTCCAGTCAGTGCACGCATCTGTCAGTAATCGTACAGCTCAACTCAGAACTTAAGGACCTCAACGATACGACGAACAATACCAAAGAAAGGACATTTGGGTAGACCGCATAAATTACTCAAACTGCCAGACCATGATTAACACTGACTGAGAGAAATAAAGAGAAAAGAAACAAGGACCCACATAATCTTCACATTTACAATAATTAAAAAATATATTTTAGAAGGTAAATATTCATGTGATTGTTTATATAAAATTCATCAATGTCAAACAATTCAAAAAAGAACAAAAAAAAAAACATTCAGTAGGTATGAAAAAAAAAAAAGAAATTGGAGCAGCTCAATCCCAAGCCATTTTGTCTTCAATATAATCTTTAACGGCATAAAAGGCTTTCTGGTACAACTTACGTTTAATGAATAATTTGAATTTGTTAAGGCTCAGATCTTGAACGTGGCTTGGAAGTTTATTATAAAGACGAATACATTGACATCTGAACGAGCCACCAATTTTCTTGAGCCTTGTTGCAAGTACAACAAATTTGTGTTTGTTTCTAGTATTTATAAAGGGTCTTTCAACAAGGACGGGTCGATGTTAAAATTGAATAAAACAAGATGTGTGTGAGATATTAACGAAATTTATTTTTTATTTAAAAGGCCCATTTATGCCATTATGGATGGAATATGACATCGTTCAAATGTCCGCCGCGGCTTCGTATGGTGGCACGAATCCGAGAGGTCCAATTTTTAATGACTCTGCTGCATAGATCCGGCTGAATCCGAGCGATGGCCTGCGTTATGTTGGCTTTCAGGGCAACGGTCGAATGTGGTTTATTGGCATAGACCTGCGACTTCAGAAAACCCCACAAGAAAAAGTCTAGCGGAGTCAAATCACACGATCTTGGTGGCCAATTCACGTCACCTCTGCGAGAGATAACTCTACCCTCAAACCGTTCATGCAGAATGTCGATTGTGTCGTTGAGGTCTGCGAAAGGCCGAGTTCTTGAGCACGGCGAGAAATCGACTGCCTCGGAGTCTCCTGAACACTCTCACGTACAGCGGCGATGTTCTCGGCCGATCTGGCGTTCCTTTGGTGTTGGTTGGTTGTTTACCGAACCGGTCGTCTCAAATTTAGTCACCAATCGTTGGAGAGTGGACTTTGAAGGGCCACCGCGTCTGCCGTAAAATGGGCGCAATGCGCGCAACGTTTGCACTAACGAACACTCATTTTGATAATAAAGTTTTATCATTTGCACATGCTGCTCAACCGTGTAACTTGCCATGGTGATTTGGCATCACTGACTGCATAATATACAACAGATTTTACAGATCCCACCAAAATAGTATGGCTGCCACAGACTGTCAACATCGACCCGTCCCTATTGGAAAACCCTTTATTATGGATAACACTGTATTTTTTAAACAATTTTATATCTTTACGGGCATATAAAAGATTTTTATAAATATTCTGAGAAGGCACAGTCATTACATTAATTTCCTTGAATTTCTCTCTGTGAGAGTGTCTTGGCCTTAATTTATAATTTGATCGAACAGTTCTTTTCTGCAAAACAAAGATAGTCTGAGTGTCAGCGGCATTTCCTCACAACAGAATACCGTACGACATTATACTATGAAAATATATGTAGCTAAAGTACCTACACTAAACGGGCTGTCTCTATGTCAGTTAAATTAGGAATTTTTCTAACAGCGTATGCTGCAGAACTTAGTTTTTTGACAGTTTATCAATTTATTTATAATTTATATGTGGGCCCCACTGAAGCTTAGCATCCAAAGTTAAGCCCAGGAATACTGTGCTTAAGCAGTCAAGACACTACCTTTGACGTGTTATTACCATCTCATACGAGTAATAAAGAATAACATTTGTGATTTTATTGACTAACGGTCAATTTAAGCTGATAGTCAATTTTCTAAACAATTTGTTTTCTAATCGCATGAATCAACCTTTCATAATGTACCACCGCGGATAATGGCTATTGAACGTCTTTGCATAAACTCCACTACGTAAGCAATGTTGTAGGGTCATTTAGTAACCCAAAATATTCAACTAGCGGGGCATTGACCGATGATAAAGTATATTAAACTCAAAAACAGCCGCAATTACACAGCGTTGCTAACAGTAATATATCGAGCATGTGTATCGGAGCGCCCGATCCGATCCCATAATTGTACGAGTGGAGAACACAAGCGAATCAATTTGTCAAATTGCGACCAAATGTGGCCAATAAAGGGCCTGTTACGAGGTTTCGGACATGGAAGGGTATTCTGCGCTTCATGCCGTGATGCTATGATATTGGAAGGCGGTTTACTGAATTATAGGGATCAGGGGTGAGGATTTTATTATAAGACAGAATTTGGCATAGTAAGGAAATGTTATTTTGAATCCAGATAAAATTATTATTTTGCTAGTCCTAGAATAAATGAAGTGGTTAACATAGTTCAACCAAATTACGGAAATTGTCTCAATAATTATGTCGGATGGCTACACTCTTCAAAACAAAACAGTCACATACCCAAAAAGTTTTTTTTTAAATTAGTTTTTATTAGTATTCCCTTTTCGAAAGAAACACCAAAGAAAACTTCCTCCACAACCCAGAATAAGACCGCAAATTATACGTACCATTCGGTGTTCTAATAAAGTGACCAAAATTGGACAAGTTGTAACTTCTACGATGGTTAAATGTTCCGTTATTGATAATCTTGGCAAAGGTTCTCTGGGGCATTTCGATTATAAATAGATGGATTTAATTGTCCAAGTTTCTGGATCCTTCGGTCGGTGGAACAGGACCTTGGTGCTGTAATCTAGTTAAATGGGCCACAGTTTCCTAAATGATGGTCCTGCTTGATCACTTGCGTTTGTAGTTTTAGTTTTATTGATAGCTTGATGGATTAATTCTGTTCTAAACTAATTGTAAAGATGAGAATTTGATAATTAATTTTGGACATGTTTTTGTATACTTAATTCAATGAATGCATTTCACTGTGTACAAATGTGCGTGGCTCGTGTCTTGAATTATGCGTTTGTGTTTGGAGGCTTTGTGGTTATTCTTCACGGAATATCTGATTTCATTATTTGAAATTGAACGCTTACAAAAACATTATACGCTAACAAAAGCTAGCAAAAATGGCTACTATTTCTACACCATTGGCGTTTTAAAGCAAAAATAATGGGCGTAACGTAAAACTCATTGCGTCTTCGCTCGAAGCGCTATTTACACCGTTAAGTGGAATCGTAAGCGATACCATCACAATATATTCCAAATCGCCATCTTTGTTTCTGGTTCTGAGATGCTCAAATCCGCAGATTGGCGAAGAGTTAAATTTTATGACTGTGTACTAACGACCGCCAACCGCTGAGTATTAGCCGATACTTCCCGTCTCAAACGGGGTGTGAATCCCGCGAGAGTGATTCCCGAATCCCCCCAATGCCGATGTCCGGGAACCGAAGCCCGGGGTCGGGTTTGGCGGAAAATCAGCGATAACGCCAGTTCACGGAGCGGGAAATTAAGTGATTCTTTGTGCTTATGATGTGCACGGTGAGGTCGATGAAGACGACGGATTGTTCATCTTTTTGTGGTTTTGCTTTGTCGTTGACACGTGCGTGTGACGGGTGGTTATTTCTGGTTTTCTTTTTATATTTTTGTCAAACGTAGTTCAGTCCACTGGTAGTTAGTAATAAATAACGTCTATTTGTCATTTTAATTTTATTTACATTAAACTATAAATTATACACTCGCGGTCAAATAATACGGGACGATGACGAAAATGCATGTAACTTGCAAATTAATAAAGGTACATGCATGAAACTAACTTTATGGTATAGAGAATTTTAATATCGTATGAAATAAAGCCTTAAATGATCTACAACATAATTGTAAGCAGAAACGCAAAAGTTAAAAATTTTAAAAACCTCGAATTTGGAAATAAATTCAATTCGCGGTTGTTTTACTTTTCCTTATTTTCTCACTTTGTTATCAATCTGTCAAATCAAAATGATAAAAGGCGGTCATTGTCGTCTTTCACCATTATTATTGTGTTATTAGCATGTCGCTAACACCAGAAGAATGTACACGTATTGTCACTATGTTAGAAGAAGGCAGAAGTCAGCAAAGTGCAGCAAGAACAATAGGCGTGTCACTTTCTACAGTGCAGCTAGTCGTCGAACGTTTCCGAGAAACTGGGCAGAACACAAGAAGAGCAGGAGTCGGCAGACCGAGATGTATTGACCGAGATGCTGGAGAGGATCGATTTATTGTTACGACCATGCTCCGAAATCGGCACCTCACGGCAGATGAAGTAACAAAAACCCGTAGAGACGACGCAAGCGAGCGAACTGTAAGGCGGCGGCTCCTTGAAGCTAATTTCACTGTACATAGACTCGCAAATGGTCCAAAACTTAAAGGGAACATCGGGAAGCCAGATTACGTTACGCCCGCGAACACGCACAATGGGGAGACGAAAAATGAGCAAGAGTATTGTTTTCTGACGAATCCAGATTTATGCTGTGTGGCGGCGAAGAGTCTACCGACGGCCAGGGACGTTTTATTCCAGCTTATTTTGAGGAAAAAGTGCCGTTCGGTGGTGGATCTATTATGGTTTGGGCTGGAATCTCTTCAGAGAGTCGCACGGAGTTAGTGCTGATAGAAAATGGTACGTTATCTAGTGCAAGATATATGGAAGAAATTTTTAATGACCAACAGCGTCCAACGTAAACTGTATGTAGAGGGTGTGAAGTTGCATATGTTCCAGAATACATCTACCTCGGCCAAATAGTCACATTTCAGGGGAGACAAGAAAAAGAAGTTGCTAAACGCACCGAAAACGCCTGGAAGAGCAAATACCTCATGAAAGGAGACCTACCAATTTGCTATAAACGAAAATTAATGGTCATGTGCATACTCCATATCCTCACATACGGCGCTTAAACTTGGTCTTTGACGGCTCAGCAGAGGTTCAAGCTTCAGGTTCCCAGTGAGCAATGAAGCGCAGCATTCTTACGGAACGTGCTAGGAACACAGTGCTGCGCTCCGAAACGCAAATTGCTGACGTCACCCAAAAAGCAGCCAAGCTTAAGTGGGACTGGGCCGGACACGTTTGCCGCATGTCTAACGAGTCATGGGCCAAATCTACCACAGTGTGGGCCCCAAAAACGTCCGTTGACGTCGAGGCAGACCCAGGAGAAGATGGCGAGACGAGCCTTGACACCTACAGACAGTATTAGTCCACACTAGCTCAAGACAGACAGGAGTGGAAACGAGAAAGGGAGGCCTTTGCCCTGCAGTGGGACCACTCAGGATACAAATAATAATAATAACGTCAGCCCATATTTAATTAATATATGTGAAATTTCAATATTTATGCATGACAACGCCAGGCCACATACAGCTCAAATTGTAAATGAGTATATTCAGGACGTTGGCAACAATCGTATGGACTAGCCCGCGAGAAGCCGGGACCTGAATCCAATTGAACACGCTTGAGACGAGCTTGGGAGGTTTGTAAGAAATCGTAACCCCGCCCCAACTACACTTTGAGACCTGCATTAGTGGAAAAATGGACCAATATCCTGCAACATCGCATGAGGAACTTAATAAACAGCTCAATTGCCTGGCAGTGGTGAGAAGAGCCCGTGGAGGTAATAATTTTGTTTTAAAGTTCGTTTTGGTGTTGTATGTGAGGTATCAACCATTATTTTTGTTTTTTTTAATTTAATTTTTACAATTAAACAAATAATGTTTGCAACATTTGCTGTTGTTTTATTAACTATCAAATTATCTGTAATATACAGTTTCATTCATGCCGCTAGCTCTATTGTTTTAAGAGTATTTTTAGATTTTTGTGCTGACCCGTATTCTTTGTCTGCGAGTGTATATTAAATATATATTATTAACAATGTCGTATCGTTTATTGTGTTTATATCAAAATTTTAAGCACTAAACACAAGGCTTCAGTCTAAATACTGTGTAAGCTGTGCTCATTATTATGAGAGTTTATTTTTAACCGGCTTCAAAAAGAAGGAGGTTATTAATTCGTCACGTATGTATGTAATATTATTGAAAGTGCATTACACACACACAACACACATGACATGACAATCATTCATTGACTTGTGACAATCTATTAGGGCTTCCAATCAAATATAAAATAAGTTTACGTATGTTTGTCCACGCATTTCTCCGAAACTGTTGATCGGATTGTGACCATTTTTTATTGGCTTACATTTACTTCAACTTAGGGAACAGTGCAAGTTTCATCAAAGTAGTTTTCAAGATATGGACCAATACGTGTAAGTGTGACGGCCTGGCTTATTGATACGAGCTACGGGTGTAGTGGCAAAGGGAAAACATCTCAAAACCTTGCTCAAATTCTAGTGCAATATTTACAACAAAACTATTGACACTACTTATTACAAACACATATTCCAGTTTTTACTTAAAAATAAAAATAACGAAATAAAAAAGTAATAAAAAAAGAATCTTTTTTTATTTGAGATGACTTTGCTCTTGACTCTAGTCTAGGGCAGAGGTGACAGAGACAAAGTCGACGATGGAGCGAGCTTACCCAGAAGAAAAGACAAAAAACTAAAACACAGATCCCAAGACACCGACTTCCGAAATTAAAGTTATTTCATAGTTTTTAGTTAATTTCATTTTGAAGTCGATTTAATTTTTAAACAACCTAGGTACCTAGATTATTTTATACAATTCCTTTTCCCAATGATTTCCTTCTTCATCTCTAGAGTTTATTTAACTGAAATTATTTGATAATATTTTATGAGAATTTCCACATAAAAGGCATGAATACAGATTTATATTCAGAGTATCGTTCGCCTTTCGATAACATTAATTTTAACAGCCAGCTTTGGTCGGATATTCGTCTAATAACGAGAATTGTAAAGGCAGATTTCCTGCCATGGCGACCAGAGTCTGCGTGAACACAGGCTTACTCTGATCTGCTTCCATTTCGATGATTGAACTTGAAAGTGAAATGTTTTTGGAATAATGAACAAAAGAAGAGAGAGAGAGAAATGTACCTATTTAATTATCTTAGGATAAGATATTATTTACGTAAACAGCATAACTGAAGAGTTATGCGGTCTACGTGAACAGGATGAAATCAGTATCTTTTGGCTTTCCTTTGTTTGGTATTCCTTTTTTATTAACGGCCACAGCTAAACACAAAGCTTTAACTAAAGTTAAACTTTCCATTTGAAACACCAAAGTAGTAACTATTTCCAGCCGGGGTCGCGGGATGCTCGACAGAGTTACCGTGGCCCCGGCGCAGGCAACAGAAGGAACACGGGTGGGTTTTAGTCAGTAAAAGTCTGACACGCCCTCCCGCTCCGCCCAGAGCGGGAGAAGTCATTTGATGATTTCCCATCCAAAAAAAAAAAAAAAAACGTAGTAACTATTTGACGCAAGTGCTAGTGGCCGACTGAGTAAATGTCTCTCCGGATTCAAACGGGCCGCGTGTAGTCAATGCATGCCGAACTCGAATTTTTCTCGGATCCGGAGAGATTCCGGAAGCATCTGGATGCTTGTAGTCCGAGCCTCACCCACTCATTCACTACCCATGAATAAAATAAGTAACTAAAATGATATACCTGACCATAATTTTGGTGTAAGCCAGAACATTCTTCTTACAATGTTAGAGCCCAAGGGGTGAAATCTCAATATTTCGAACCGTGCTTTAGTTTTAGAACACAATTAAAAGTTTTGCATGACTTTGAAATAAAAAGATTGGCAAAAAAATATAAAATTCTTGCGAATCATTTACAAATTCTAACACTCTTAGTATTCTGTCCATTAGCTCTACATACATGTAGAGATCGATAGAGCTGTAGAGTCGCAGAGAGCTCGATCAATTAGCAGCAGAGTAACGGCTCTTATTGCGTTATCCCATAGGACGGCGCCACCGCGATCCGTCTCTACAAAACTAATTAGTCTTATTACATACTCTATGATGATAGAATCTGTTGGTTGTCTTTGAGTATTTAGTAGGAGTGGTTTTGATAGAGGTGTTAATAGTTTTCTTTGTTTTGTGTTACTTGAAATATGGATTTTGTTTGTTAGCGCCCCGCACCTGCTTCGCGCGGTTTTTAAAACTTGACAGAACATTGAGATTTTTTTATTTATTTATTTATTTATTTAAACCACAATTATAACACCTTCACAGATTGACCCAAGGCGATGTTATAACAATCTAAAAATATAAAAATAAATGACCTGTAAGCAAACTTACAAAGAATAATCTACTTACTACTATAACAATTACAAACATAGCAACGTTTATAATATCAAACCTGTTTCAATTATTATTTGTGCCATTTGAATGAATTTCGGCAGGTTTTGCCCAAATATATCCTCTGATACTGTAGTAATGTTAATAATACGCGCGGCTTTATATGTAAGTATATTGTTATTGTAGGTGTTATACACATTAACCTTTCATTAAATTCTCTAAATGATGGTGAAAATCCCATCAAAATCCGTTGCATAGTTTAGATTTGGAAGAAAACGAAAAGCGACTTTAATTTAAAATATGAATGAATACAGATATATAACATTAAAGTAACAGATCAAAATCTTATTATCTTATATATACCTTTCAGTCCACGTCTCGGATGATTCGGTCAATTTCTTCACAAGGATACATTAATATTGAAGGCGATGATAACCGACTTATAATGATTTTAGACCGAAGATCACGTCTAAACAAGATGATAATGATTTGGAACTTAATATGTGAAAAGTTTAGATTATGTTCATATTACATAGTGTAATTAAATTGTAAATCTATGTCTAACGCGGCTAAAAAACTGAGAATCACGCAAAAGCTACATATTAAACGTATTTTTATGAAACCTTCACCATTTTAAAGATAATTTAATTATTTATCTTTTAGTATACGTTTTTAATATAATACCTTTTGTTTTATGTATAATAAATTAATAATGCGTCTAATTTGGGACAGCGCTCCTTGATGGGCGAGTCCTATTACTGGGTGGACGTACGACGCGTTGCGTGAGCTCAGCACAGAACACGCAAGCTATACACTCAATGGTATGGCCGTTGGCATGCACCTGCGTCTTAATATTTAATAATGATACAGTTGAGCGATACTTTGAGTATTAATTTGGTCAAGAATGTTTATCCTATAATGTATTTAGACTGTCCATGACAAAACGGCCAAAGGTAGAAGAATGAAACGGTTTGTATGCGAAACAAATAAAACATTTATCGTTCAAAAGGTTAGCTGGGGTTTGTTCCAAAAACTGGGACTGGGTCAGACTCAGACCTGAACGGTGGCGCCCACGTTTATAATATATTATGATACTCAAGTCTTTTGCAACTTGGTAAACCGTATTTCTACAATTTCATTATTTGCTTTTTTTATCTGTATGATAGATAGATGGATACATAAATAAATCGTTTATTTATTGCACACAAAAACACAATTAAATGATAACAAATTCAAATATTAAGAAAATACTAACAAGATGCCAATATACAAAAAAATACATATTTTTATGACACACTTTAAATGAAACAGCGGACACTAAACTGTAACTGTACAGATGAAGCAAAATAAAACAGATTTTCTAAACTCATACTTCAAGTATACACTCCCTGCGGTCATTGACCCCAAAAATATCTTCATTTTTTTTTTGTTTCATCACGTTTAGATATCGATACCCATCACGTCTGTGGAGTTACGCTAGCTAATTTAATTTGACCCTGTGTACATTAGAAAATCACATACCTATTGCTCAGAAATCTAAATTCCCATTAGTATTAAGTAATTTCCTAGAAATTACTGTTGACGCTGCACATGCCACTTAAATTCAAGAATTAGTCTGAAGCAAAGCATTTCATACGAGCTCGTCGCTTCCACGAACAACAGATTAATTCGGTGTAAGTAGGTACTCGTAGATTTGAGTGGCAACGCAATTGTTATGCTGAACACGAGTTGAAAACTAGAAAATTAGGTTCTAATGCTGGTTCTAAATATTTTTGGGGCGTCATATTATAATTATAAAAAAATATGTAGTTAAAAAAAAACTAAAAAACACGCTTTTATCACGCACTAAAATTATAAATAAAATTATAAATAGTTTATATTCATATTAGTGTATAGTTTGTGATTTTATGTATTTTGTTTTCTCTTTTACTCTTACACACGTTGTCTACATCTCTTTATCTACTTTCCTATCGCAGGTATGCTGGAAGAGATTTCTTTAGAAATAAGCATCACCTTTGTACGTATTTTTCTGTTCCTTTCTTCTTGTTTGTTTATATGTGTGTACATAAACTGTTAAATAAATAAAATAATTAAATTAACTTGTATTAGTTAAGATATAAGTACCTATGCAGCTTGCCACTTCTTTTATTTATATCCAATCATTAATTCAAAAAGCGTGGAGCGCTTTGTTTAAATTAATTAAAAGTACGCGCAACTAGAAAGCGCTCCACAATTATAAGTACGTTAATTATAAGTAGGTTAAAATAGACTTCCCAGATTTCTTTACATTGCTAGTTAGTTTGTTTAGTTAGTAAGTTACAAGTGTAGCTAATAAAAACGTGTTAAAAAGATCAATTAGGTACAATATGTGTTTTCTCCAAGGACCATATACTAATTCTATGGTTTTTTCTTTCGTTCGATTGTTTTTTTTTTAGATGAAAATATACCGGACTCTCACTTTTTTTCTTTATTGCGTTAATGTTAGAACTAATTAAATCCTATATTTGCTTGTCGGAAATACGTTAGTCGTCGTTTGACTAATCGGGACGCCAGCGCCACCAAGCGGTGCTCGATAGAGTCTACAACATAACGTTCGTCGACCGAAGTTAAGCAGAGTTTGATGAGCTGTCGAGCAGTGAACTTGTCGGAAATACGTAAGTCGTCGTTTGACTATTTGGGACGCTAGCGCCACCAAGCGGCGCTCGACAGAGTCAACAACATAACGCTCGTCGACCGGAGTTAAGCAGAGTTTATCGGGCTGTCGAGCAGTGAGCACGTTTGGAAACTGTCGCGCGTTCCGTATAGTTGTGTCGTGTACCTACCAGTGTGTGAATGGCTATTGTGATTAATTTGATCGTGAATTATAATTTGATTTGAACTGCAAACAGTTTTTCTATCGCGCAATAACCAACACTACCCACAGCACGCCCACAGTAGTTAAAATATGGCTGACGATAACTAGATAGATGTACCTTCTCCGTCATGCTTATTATCTTTAACATACATAAACTCACGCCTTCTTCCCATGGGGGTAGGCAAAAACTACAGAACGCCACCTGCTACGATCCTTACATACTCCTTTTGCCTCGTTTACATTCATACATCTGTGAGTACTACGCTCCATATTATGTTTAACTAGATTATAAACCGAACGGAACGGCATGGAAGACGAAGCGTCGGTCGTCTGGCGGCGAGATACCCATCTCACCCAGACGACATTATTACCATCGCGGGTAGAACCTGGATGAGGCTGGCACAGGAGCGTGAAGATTGGCACATGAAAAGAGGGCCTATGCTCAGCAGTGGGTGAAAACGGGCGATGGATGATGATGAACGTGACAAGTGATAGAACATAGTTACGTATTTAAAGCAAATTGGCTACCAACCTAAAGTGTCTGTATATTCAAATCATCATAAATAGCCATAACACGGCAAATTGACATAGGGTGTCAATTAGCTTAACAATTATTTTCCTTGCATTCACAACAAAGGCAGACTACCAATCACCAAACATCTGCAATGTGTTATTCTTTCCCCAGTTCCAATAAGACACGTACGTCACACGTTTACGTAGTATGTATATCACAACCACGCTGGTCCCCAGACGCCAATGCTCCGTTCTGTCGGTAACGAAGTATCGTCACGTAGGAAATTAGGTCAGCCGCGGGCGCCGCTTTGACGAATATGTAGTGTTTAGCTTTAGCCTCGTCCTTTAAGGAAGTTTGCTTTTAGACTTCGCTTTCAGGAGGATCAGGAGTTTCTTTTTGCAATCACTAGAGGTAATTTTTTTTTCTGGCTGTCGGTAGTCTGTGTATTTGTGTAAGTATTGTCCTTGTTCTTGATCTATATGTCTAGTGGTCGCAAGCAGGACCGAATCCAGGACCTCGTGCTCAGCAGTAGCTGCTGAGCATGAGGTCCTGGATTCGATTCCCGGGTCGGGCAAAGTGTTATTAGGTTGATGTCAATAGGCTCACCCCTATTACATGGGACTTAAACATAACTGGCGTAATGTGGGTGTACTATAGGTACACCTCTGCGTAACCCTTCGGGGAATGCAAGCCAATGTAATGTTAATCTATCGTACCTTAGCGAAGTTTGCTCGAGTAAGGACTATTGTGTAAAAGTCCATTAAATCCTATGTATTCTACTTGTGTCCTACTTTTTGGAAAACACAAATATTATGACGTCAATCCTGTTGCGATGAAATGCGAAAGTGAGTTTGTTTGATTGTTACGCTTTTACGCTAAAATTGCTGAACGGATTTGAATGAAATTTGACACATATGTAGATCATGACCTGGATTAGGACATATGATACTTTTTATCTCGATATTCCCACAGGATCTAGACTTATGCGAGTGAAACCCTGTGGTTTCACGGCGGAGCTAGTAGACTTATTGGAGAACAATTTAATAATTTTATTAATGAATGGATCAGGTTAAATATAATAAGCCGAATTAATGTTTGACATTTTTTTAAAAACAAGGTTTATCGAAACAGAATTAAAGTAAACACTGAAGCATTCAACCCCATACCAGAAAAATAACGTTTGAAGGCTCATTCATAGTGACCCATCCAACATATCCAAGCTAACTTGTCCCAACAAACAATAAATTGATGTTCGCTTTGAAAGCGATTCCACCGTGCATTATCTACCACAGTCGGGTGAGCTGGCTGAGCTATGAAAAATAACTCAAACAACAGTAGTCGGTCAGCGGTCATGTTTTACACCGCGGTTACACAAATATTCACGTTCCGTGCCCACTGTATCAGAAAGTCATACGTTAGGTTGTTCGATGTATTCATGAGCGGGAGCGGTATTGAATAAAATATAAAATTAAAAAAAAAGTTCTAACAAAGGCTTTCTTAAATAAGTTTTTTTATTAGGTACATTACATTTTATTTCCATCATAGCTGGTTATCTTAAATACAATATACAAACTAATACTATAGTACATATTTATATTATGTACAAGTATATAAAAATAATAAAGGGGAAAAGCTGATTGGGTATCAATAAATTCGTCCGCATCGCTGTCAATGGGAAAAGTGTCCAAAAGACTGGCAGCATTGCCACGTTGGATGGCAATGCTATAATAATAACAAGCTAATCTACATATTTTGAGAAAACAACTGAGCGATTAAAAAAAACTTTCATGTTTCCTACTGTAAAAAATATCACAAAACTCGCTCGCTCCGCTTATACACCCCCCACAGCCCAGTAGCCAAACCATTCGCCCGTAAACCGATATGAGACGAAGTTTGAATTGCAAAACTAAGAGAGCCACGAACACTGCATTTTATGCGGCCACCGAACGTCAATACACCGGGTACCCGGGTAGCAACTTCTATTGTTTTGTTTGTAAGTTCGGCTATCGCGATCTCAGATCAAGCGAATAGGTGCCTTCAAACGTGATGTTTATTTATGATTTGTGCAGTCAAAGGGAAAAGATAGGCTGTGTTTATTTTTTAGTCGAACTGCATGCTAGTTTGGTGAATTTAATGATAAACGATACTCAAGACAATGTACAATCAACGCTCTTAAGCGGACTGACACTGGAATGATCATTTTGGCCTGCACGTCAGATCTACGCCTATCTCTGTGTGTGTGATGTTTTAATGCAGACAGTAACGCGCACACTGTATAACTACGAAAGCGCGTTGTTGGTTGGTCAGATGCACGTGTGGTCAATACTAAATAAAGATACCTACAACTACCTACTTATATACTCATAATAAATTATCGACCACAGCGCCTATTTAAAAGCAATGCTAAAATTCGAAGTGAAAATTATAAGCAGCGATGGCAAGTTCGCACGAGTGGGTGGCTGTTATTACGTGTGCATGAAGTGGAGAAGGTTTGAACCTCAGTGCGTGCTTTCGACTCTTGTCTTTTCGTTTTCATGTCAGAGTTCAATTATTTATTGAGTTTCGTTAATACAATGACAACAGGGTATATAGGGTAAACATCAAGTATAATAGGAAATTTAATATAAAAAAAACAAAATTTTTCATAGGAACATTTATTGATGATAATAAGGTTATCAACCTTTAAAACATAAACACTTTCCATACTTTGAAATAAATAAAATACCTAATTTGGTCGCAAATAATTTTTGGTTGCTACTAAAATGAGATGCTTTTGGTTTATTGAAGTTATAGCTTAATTTATTGATTTTTTCAATGAAAAGAAGATTGAAACTAAACCTCAATCCTACAATCTTACGATCACTAACTTATTGCTATTATGACCAGTGTATCTTCTGAATTCCCCTGATTACATTTAATATTGTACAATATATTATTATTTTTGTGTGAATATTGTGTGCCTTAACCTGGGTCAAATAAATTTATTTTCTTTCTTTCTTCTTTTATTAATATTTAGTGTGACCTCCGTTATTATCAATGCAGCCAAGAAGACGTCGACGCATGGAGGCCACAATATTACTGCAAATATTTGTGCCACGTAAACTATCCCACAATTCCATGCAAAGGGACTTCAGCTGTTCGAGCTATTCAGCTGTTCATCTTTCGTCTCACGCTTCCCATCTTTGCACCATTAAACCCCATACATTTTCTATAGGGTTTAAATCAGGGGATTGCGCTGGCCACAGAATAACTTTAACATCCGAATGTTCACTAAACCACACACAAAGAATACTGGCACGATGTATCGGATCTTGAACCAAATAAAATTTACCAATTTCATGCACTGGATAAACATTGCGAACAGTAGGTAGCATTATATCGCTCAAAACCTCGACGTAATTGGAGTTGTTGGCCCGCGTCGGTATAAATGCCAACTCACCCGGCCCTTGAGCACTAATCCACACCCACATATTCACACTAATTCTTCCTGACTCCGTATTATTTATAATATTACCGTCAGACCAACGTGTATTGTCTCTGCGCCACGAATGAAATCTTCCTTTTTGACACGATTTAAAAGTCATCTCGTCAGTAAATACAGTAGTCTCCCAATCATAGTCTAAATATTCACAAGCAAACCGCAACCGTTCCTCCTTTGCATTAAAAACGGTTTTTTCCAGCGAAAAATAACTTACACAAAATCCGGTTTCATTGGATATTTCAGATATATTACACCCATTGTTATGCAAGGCTACAATGTTCTCCCTGGCTATATAATGGCAATATAATTATATTTGCTTGCATTATCAATAAAAATCTTCAAACTCAACACTCTAATATCAGTTATTGATATTAGAGGTGTTGAGTTTGAGCAACCGCTCGCTTCTAAGTTCACCAACCAACAACGTCATACCATTCTACCTACAGTCAGAAAATTGATTTTGTTTCAAATCTACCCTCAACTTATATGTGAACAGTTTAAAATATTCGCTGTCTTTTTCTCATTAGCATAATCAGATAAAGACTGCGCGCCGCGATAGGCCTATGATGATGACCACATACCGCGCTTTTTCTGTTTGGTTCGTGATGAAAGAGTGCAATATACGGGTGTGTGTGTGTGTGAAATGCCTAAATAGAAGAAGGTCTCAAGTGCGACAAGTAACGATGCGATAGTTTTGTAATGCTGGCGTTGGAGTCCAGTTCCGACCACTACTGCTGTACAGTCCGCGAGGCCCAAGCCGAGCTTTGCATTTGTGTGAGTACACATAGATAGTGTAGGTGTGACGTCGGCCTAGAGCGCGACGCGTCCTTTGCTTGGTTTAAACCGGTTTATACATTCGGCCTGAGACGCAGTGCATCCCTCGCGCGACTCAACTCCGCCGCGCATCTTCCACGGGTCCATATTGGCTCACCTAAAGTTCTTTACCCGAAATTGTTCTTCCTAGTGATATGTAATCCGAATGATCACTCTTCCTAAAATTTTTCATCCTAAAGTTTTCATTCATACTATTTGTAGTGCTACCGGCGATGTTCATAACACTCATGTTTCCGAAAATTGTAATTAATAATATCTTAATGTAAATATATTTAAACTCCTACTGTTTTTTATCATAACGCTTTTATCCCTAAACATAATTACCATAATATTTTCAATGAATGAAATTCAGGTCAGAGTGTCGTCTTGGGGGCACTATGAAAAAAATACTTAGAAAAATTTCGCGACCAATTTCGAGTTAGCGGTCGCCGGCCGCTGCTGCGGCCGGCGACCGCTCGGCTCGCGCGTAGTTGGTCACAGTTCTATCCTAACCTAACCTATGGATCCCTTAAACAAAAAAGATATGACTTTGAATAATAGTGTAAAAGATGGTTATGTTGAGAAAATATAGGAAAACAAATAAAAGTATAATAGATGTTTATTGCTAGTGACGTCATGAAGTTGAATGCTTCGGAATTATGAACATTAGAGACAGAGTAGTTAGGAATTGTGATTGTTAGGATGAAAAATGTTAGGAAGAACATTTTCGGATTTCCAATTATCGGAGCTGAAAATTTAGGTGAACTTTGGCGCACCCATCTTCCACACTTCACTGCTTGTACTGGTAGCAGCGTGACGTGTTTAATTTTTAATATTCTGTTTTTGTGTTCGATTTAATAGTGAAATGGCTGCCAACACAAATAAACGAAGAATACGAAAACCTTTAAATAGCTAAGTAAAAGAAATTTTGAGTAATTTAAATAGTTATTTTAAAGACATGAACGATAAAGACATGTCAAGTGTCACTACATCAGCCCAATTGCTAGCGACATCGACGTGAATTCCGCTGTTCACCGTCAAAAGAGTTTTATTGGAAGGTAAACGTCTTTTGGAAGACGGAAGCAAATTTAAATCTCCGAAAAAGACCACATGCAGGAAAATATCATTATCATTGACAATTTTGATAAAGCGGTAATCCGAAGATCTACATATTCACAACTTTCACATTACTGATAAAGAGGTGCCAACTATGAAGCGAATACATGAAAGTTGAAGACAGAAATAAACTATCCAGGTTCAATTTGTGTAAAGAAGTTTCTCTTTTAGAATTTAAATGACAGAAAAGGACAAAAGATAATAGAAACATTCCAATGGAAAAACATGAGATACGTTATCTACGTATAAATTTTTTTATTAAAATTTTCGAATATGCATTCAGGGCCGGCAAGTCGTTTTTACCGATGAAACATATATAGACATGACTCACACATTTAATCTAACACCACAATTTAAGGAAAATAACATCGAAAATAACAGCTACATAGTACCTATTGTTTATTCAAACAAAAGCTGCTAAGAAACTCATTTACAATTTTAATCGGTTCACTCGGATAAACGAAAACTCTATTGAATTGTTAACGTTCATTTTCAACATTATCAAAGTGATGACAGGGGCAGTAAATATTTAATTTTCTTTGTAGACTTTACAAGGTATAATTAAAATAACTGAAAATCTGAAAAGATATTAGGACTCAGTATGAAACCTTGAGAGACGCAAGTTATACATACAAGGTGTATTTGAAAGGAGTCCAAACACGATCTTAAGACTCAGTATGAACCAAGGGACTGGCCCGTGAGGAGTCGCTGGAGGCTCTGAACAGGGACCCGTGGGGACGCCCCTATAAAATGGTGCGGAACAAGCTCAGCCCATGGGCTCCCCCGCTGACGCAGAGTCTCCGGCCCCAGCTCGTGGAGGACGTGGTGAGCGCTCTGTTCCCTTCGCGAGGGGAACATACTCCCCCGCCCATGGCTCCGCCTCCTGCGATGTCGGATGCGGACCACGCAGCCGACGATGACGACGATGCTCCGGAGGTGACCGAGGTAGAGCTGAGTGGCGGTGCGCAGGCTGAATGCCAGGAATACCGCCCCAGGACCCGACGGCTTACCTGGAAAAGCCTGGGTCCTGGCCTTGGAGGCTCTCGGGCCTCGACTAAGGGGGCTCCTAAGCGCATGCTTGGGAGAGGGGCCGGTTCCCGCTTCAATGGAAGACAGGGAAACTGGTCCTTATTAAGAAGCCGGGGCGCCCTGCGGACTCTCCGTCCGCTTACCGGCCCATCGTGCTGCTCGACGAGGTGGGCAAGATCTTTGAAAGAGTCATTGCAGACCGCCTCGTCGGGCGGCTGGTGAGGGTGGGGCCGGATTTGGCGGACAGCCAGTTTGGTTTCCGCAAGGGGCGCTCTACGGTCGACGCCATCATGCGCGTTCGAGCCCTCACGACGGGGGATGCTGTGGCCCGGGGTGGGGTCGTCTTGGCGGTGTCTCTAGACATCGCCAATGCCTTCAACACCCTGCCCTGGAGTTGCATCAGGGAGGCACTCCGGTATCACCGAGTGCCGACCTACCTCTGTCGCGTGGTCGAGGCCTATCTGACGGACAGGGCCGTAATCTACCCCGGTCACCGGGGAGAGTGGAACCGGCGAGAGATGTCGTGCGGTGTCCCGCAGGCATCGGTTCTGGGACCGCATCTGTGGGACATCGGGTGCGACTGGGTGCTGCGCGCTGACCTCCCTGGTGGTGTCAGCGTAGTTTGCTACGCTGACGACACGCTGGTCCTGGCGCAGGGGAGGTCGCACCAGGCGGCGGCCGAATTAGCGGCACGCGGGGTTGCGACTATCGTAGAGAGGATCCGGCAATTGGGACTCGAGGTGGCCTTGCACAAGTCCGAGGCCATGTGTTTTCATGGTCCTCGGAACGCGCCACCATCGGGTTCCCAAACAACGGTAGGAGGGGTTCCCATCGGTGTCGAGTCGACGATGAAGTACCTGGGACTCGTCCTCGACAGCCGGTGGAATTTCGTGGAGCATTTCCGACGTTTGGCTCCCAGACTGGAGCGGGCCGGGGCTGCCTTGGGGCGGCTCCTGCCCAATCTGGGGGGTCCAAACGCCTCCTGCCGGAGGCTCTACGCGGGGGTCGTGCGGTCCATGGCCCTTTACGGAGCTCCGGTGTGGGCGCGTTCCGTGAGGCGGCGACCGGTCCGTCGGTTGAACGCGTCCCAGAGGGTCATGGCCATCCGGTTAGCCCGGGGATACCGCACGGTCTCCGGGGAGGCGGCGAACCTCCTTGCCGGATTACCGCCATGGGATCTGGAGGCAAAAGTCCTCGCGCACATGTGGGAGTGGCGCGAGGAGGCAGGACGCCGGGGAGTAACTCCGTTGCCGCGAGAAATCGCGGCACGGCGGACAGAGCTCCGGCAGGATCTCATGGCGGCATGGAGAGTGCGATTGTCGCAACCCAGCGCTGGGCACGCCACAATTGCGGCGATAAGTCCCCTCTTTGAGGAGTGGCTAGAGAGGCGCCACGGCGTCCTCACCTTCCGCCTGACGCAGGTCCTCACCGGACACGGGTGCTTCGGGAGGTATCTGTTCCGGATAAGGCGGGAGGAAACGCCCGGGTGTCACTACTGTGAGGATCGCCCGGAGGACACGGTGGAGCATACGGTGGAGGTCTGCCCGGCTTGGGCGGAGCACCGCCGTGTCCTCGCGGAAGCGATCGGCGGCGGCGATCTCTCGCGTCCGGCCCTGGTCCAGGCCATGGTACGGAGCGAGAGTGCATGGGAAGCCATTACTTCCTTCTGCGAAGCAGTAATGCTCGTGAAGGAGGAGGCGGGACGCGTGAGGGAGAGGCAAGCTTTGCGCCCTCACGCCCCTAGTCGCCGCAGGAGACGCCCTGGGCATCGGGAATTGGCAGCCGATTCCCGGCCACCGTAGGCGCGGGCTTGCGGATGGCGAGCAATGGGTAGCTCGCCGTCCGGTAAGGACCAAGCCCGAGTCGACGGCGCGTCGTGTCCCACGCGCGCCTCAAAGAGATGTCAGCACTATTGACGGGGTCCGCTAGGGCCGATGCCAGCTAGGGTTGCGGGATGTTCGAAAGAGTTACCGTGGCCCCGGCACAGGCAACAGAAGGAACACGGGTGGGTTTTAGTCAGTAAAAGTCTGACACGCCCTCCCGCTCCGCCCAGAGCGGGAGAAGTCATTTGATGATTTCCCATCCACAAAAAAAAAAAAAAAAAAAAAAGACTCAGTATGAAACCTTGAAGGATGCAAGTTATAAATACAAGGTGTAATTGAAAGGAGTCCAAACATGATCTTAGGACTCAGTATGAAACCTTGAGGGACGTAAGTTATAAATACAAGGTGTAATTGAAAGGAGTCCAAACGTGACCTTAAGACTCAATATGAAACCTTGAGGGACGCAAGTTATAAATACAAGGTGTAATTGAAAGGAGTCCAAACGTGACCTTAAGACTCAGTATGAAACCTTGAGGGACGCAAGTTATAAATACAAGGTGTAATTGAAAGGAGTCCAAACGTGACCTTAAGACTCAGTATGAAACCTTGAGGGACGCAAGTTATAAATACAAGGTGTAATTGAAATAACTGAAACCCCGAAAGTATGTCATTGTACTCATCTTTGTGAACAATTTTTACTATCGGACCAACCCTAAATCGTGATAATCAGCTGTTCCATACATTTTGCCAATTTTGTACATGCATTTATCCAAAGACAATTATACTGATTTATTTTCGCAATTTCAGGTTTTTTCACATAGTAACAGTTGTTCATGATGATGAGTACAATGACCACTTAAGAAGTTGTGCGTTATTTATGTAACATCTTGTATACAAATAATGTTATAGTTCGTTTTAGTTTTTCCATTCGTATCCTATAAGCGTAAAAATAAATAGTTATTTGAAAATGTTAAAATAAAATGTAACATTGAAAAGTTTTAGTCCCATTATTGATCAAATAAACATGATTTTATTTGACCTCGTTTAAGTAAAATGTATCAAAGCCTTCGAATGCTAACTGCGCTTTTATTTGGAGGGCAACATTTAAAGAACAAGGAAAATCCTTTATGATTTAGGTATATCTTGCTGACTTCCCCTGCAACTATTGTTTATTGCCCCCAAGATAATTATTAGTTGATATTTTTTGCTGATATGAAACTGTAGCAGTTTGTATTTCTGTACTTCTAAAATATTATGTTACTTGACTAACCAATTATATAAAATATGAAACAGCTTTAGATTATTCAGGATTATGCTGAATAAATTAAAGCTGTTTCATATTTACATAAGTTTAGCTAGTAAGTTTTGGGAAGTTCGGCATTATTCTCCAACATTATAAACTTTACATTATTAGCCCCCAATTCCTTCCAACCAATCAAATCCCTGTCCCCAACCACATTACCCTTACAGTAAGCGAACAAAACTCACAAACTCTTCTGATCACATTACTGTTGTTGACAAAACTAACAAACACAATAATGCCACATATAGTTCGGAAATTACAAGTGTCAGGGCAACTTGGCCCATAATCAATCACGCTTGCTGAGAATTTTGCTCCACACCCTTCGATACCCACACATCGACAAAGGAAATAGAACTCTATACACTGAGTGATATGATTGTTTTCAAAATGACGATGATGCTAAAAGAGAAGTAACTCGTATCAAAGATTATGAACTTTATAAGATGGAATATTGTTAGATATTATGTTGTTGACAGCCAGTTTACTGAAAGCTGGTGGGACGTAGGTACACGGTTTTGGAAGGAATAAATATGTATATAATTTTAGTAATATTCTTCAGTAATATTGTAAGATATTTATTTACTTAAAATTTTCATACTCAAAAAACTACAAAGGCGGACTTAATGCCCTGTAAGATTTGACATTCATAATAGATATATTATAAAAGTAATAATGTATTATGAATGTGTGCCTCAATCATTTAGTATCGTCTAAGAGGCCTCTGCAAGTTGGCTTCGGCCGCTAGTTTCCCTTCCAAAGGACTCCAGGGTCTCGAGATATGTCAAAGACATTTTTAAGAAAACAACTTATTATTAACTTAGTATTAATTTTTCCTGAAAGAGATTTTAATTTTAGATGAGCTACATCCATCCTTATTTTTCCTGAAGATATCAAGTAATGTGATTATTTCGAATCAACTGTGAGAATACACGAGTGGTGTTGGCGTTACGCAAATAACCTGTCCTGTTTCTTTTTGTCAGGACATTTTGACGTTGACACCGCATTCTGATTATACTTGTCTCTCCAAGAACAAAATATACGTAAAACTTCCCAACAACCTTCAGTAGACAGGCTGGAATATCAATTTGAACCTGTCTTATTTATTTCACTACGTGACAGCCGGCGATACAGAATAAATTGGGGCAAAACTCAAGAAATTATTTATTAGAAATACAATACGAACATAATCGATGAAACCAAACAACCGTAACTTTATATCAAAATCTATAAACACATTCCATCCACGAGATTACTCAAATTTTTCACTCAGAACAAATTAAACTGATATTAAATTAACGACGAGAATCCCCTCCGAATTTTCAGCGTTAATAAACTTATTAAGTAGAACACTTGAATCAGCGTTCCAGATACTGTTACAGGGCGCAGTAGGAGGAGGTTCAAACAAATCCTTGTAGCAAGTAATTTATTCGCATTAAGATCAGGATCTTTGCCGTAAACAACGATCAATGTCGCCAGTCTTTGTTTTAAATTATTTATATCGTGAGAGAACAGAGTGATGAATAGGAGCTGGATTTGAAAGGAGCCCGTGTTATCAGAGCCATTTATAGCTGACGACAGATCGTTTGGATTGAAGGCAGATAAGGACGGAGAGTAATGAAGACATGAAGTAATTAGATGGCATCCATTTACCCTTTGCTCTTTACGTAGGCCGGTGTAAGCCTTATCCTTCTTTTGTTTCCATGAAGACAAGAACTTCATAATGCCTGTCATAGTTATGTCCAATGTCTATTTAAGTAAGATTAAATTATGCTAATATATTTTACTTTCATAAGAAAATAAATTGCGAGAAAGTAGATTAGAAAAGCCCGAAAAAATATTTTCGCAATTCTCGCCTTCGGAACGAGTGCCGGCTCGAGTGGAGATCCCTAATCATTGGACCGCTGAATCTTTGGAATAATTTTGAAAGACGCTCTTTATCCCTAGTTTCTATTGCTCTTTTTTAGGTAATACTGGCGAGATTTATTTACCCTACAATACTTTAAAGTCTCTCAATTCGTAAAGACAATTAGATAAACAGACAATAAGTATGCGGAATTTAGCAACCTCTAGACGCTTCATTTAGTTTTATAATCCACATTCTAAACAGCGTACCGAGCCGCCTCTTAGCTGGCTAGCTGCGAGGAATACACAAGTTGGATAGTTAAGTAAATTCTGCAGTAACACAATCCGTAAGGTTGAAAAGATAGGCTTCTGAAAGACGGCGAGAGGTTGATTTGAAATGCTAATGTAGTCTCGCAAATTCTATTCGAGATTACGAAGCTAAGACTCCTTTCGTTAATAGTAACAGTGGCTGTAACAGGCTCGCCGTCGACAATGGCCTGCATTGTGAATAAACAAAGGGATAACGCTTTCTGAGTTTCGGGATGTTCGGCGAAGACCTTGGAGTTCAGGAATAGACTCATTATAAGTTTGTGCATAGGGATTCTCGCTCTTTGTGGTTTTATTGTTTATTTTAGTTTATTTTTAGAAACCATTTTTTTCAAGCAGAATGTAAACCGTTTCCCTTCTTCTATAAGAGGTTAACCGATCAAATTACGTTAAATTTCACCTGATTTTTTTAGTCTTCAGCCAAAGCCGCACGGGCGAGACATGACCTTATGACCCGGCATGACTCCGCTCACAAAAAATGGTCTACTAATGTTTTTATCAACTGCACTCACTTAACATAAATTGTTTTGTGTTTTTGAATAAACAGACCGTACTATAAAATTTAAACAATACTCGTATTACGAACATGTATTTATAAACAAAATATGATGACAACAGAGTATGGCGGAAAGTGTCGTTTGTTTTCGTAAATTCAAATTCAAAATATTTTTATTCACATAAGCCTACATGGGCACTTATGAAACGTCAGAAGCTAGGTGCACGGTTCCAATTGTTTTTTTTCCTATGGGAAAGAACGGGCAAGAAACTCCACGGTTACTCTTTTAAAAATAATTGGTTTTTACAATGTTTTCAAATTACACTGTTAATAAGTATGGGAGGACAGTGTAGGCCTGTCAACAAGTACCAGGTACTTAACAGAAAAGAAAATGATCTACAAATCTACAGTCTATTAAACCTACAACGTTCTCACATTCACAAAATATAATCGAGTCTGTTTAAAAGACAAGACTATAATAATGTCTGACAGGCCTGTTGGTCTAGTGGTTAGTGACCCTGACTGCAAAGCCGGAGGTCGTGGGTTCGATTCCCACCCAGGACAAACTTTGTGTGATGAGCATATTGTTTGTTCTGTGTCTGGGTGTAATTTATCTATAATATGTATGTATTTATAAATTATATAAGTATGTATATCAGTTGTCTGGTTACCATAACACAAGCTCTGCTTAACTTGAGATCAGATGGCCGTGTGTGAGTTGTAAAAAAAAAAATGTAAAGTAATGCTATGAATATATCAAGGAAGTATGAGAAAAAATAAAATATATAATAAAAATTAAAGTAATTTGGGAGCAGTAAATGTGTTTTATTACTATTTGTGTATTAGTATGTGTGGTTCCCTGGTACATACCTACCAGGGAAGCCACATGTGCAGAAGGAATTAGCGCCAAACTTCCCTCTCTTCAACGTAGTCTTTAATCTTATATTATTCTTTTTTAATAAGGACACATTTGATGTGATTTTTGAAATTTTCATCGCTAAGTTCTGTAACCGGCTTTAGCAACTTATTATAAAAGCGGATACTGTTTATAAGAAATGACTCGCTTGTTTTAGTTAATCTTAATTTGGGTATCACAATTTCATGTTTACTACGTCTATTTATATTATGGAAATCGCTTCTTATTTTGAAAAGTCCTAAGTTTTTGCGAACATACAAAATACTTTCCAAGATATAAAGAGAAGGCAGGGTTAGTTTATCAATTTCTTTGAATTTGTTTCTAAAGGACTCACGAGGACCCATTTTATAGATAGCGCGAATTGCCCTCTTTTGTAAAATGAAAATTGAATCTACGTCACCTGCCGATCCCCACAGCAGAACGCCATAAGACATAAGACTGTTGAAATAAGTAAAGTATACTAACCTATCTGTGGCTATATCAGTCAACTGCCTTATTTTTCGTACTGCATATGCAGCTGAACTTAATCCACTTGAAATAGTTCTAATGTGGGCGCCCCATTGCAATTTAGAATCTAGAGTAAGTCCTAGAAATACCGTTTCCGTAATAGTATCTAGTTTCTTGTCATCAAGTTTTAAATTTAGATCCACTTTGGGTACATTTAGTAATGCGAACTTAAGACATTTAGTTTTGTTCGCATTAAGTTAAAGATTATTAGCTGCAAACCATTTTGAAAGAATAACCAGACTATCGTAACATTATTTGCTCAAACAAAATGGTATCTATGATGTTATTTCGTGCAAATTTTATCTAAAACGATGTAATAACTAGGTACTTATAAATGAATATTCATCCTCGTACCGTCGATTAGACACGAAAACACTTTATTTTAAATAAAAATTACATGGAGATATCACTCGCGCCAAATGTCATTGTCAAAACGTCATTTTTATCTTTATTTTTTTCAAGTTTCCATACGAAATACGTTTAGAATCATTTAGTTGAGAAGAATATCTACCGGACCACAGACTAAAACTGCCCTCACAGGTAGCCCATAATTATAAGTAGTAATAGAGATTTAAACCGCTTGGATCGGGTGGTCCACCGGTGAACCAGTGCGGCTTGAGGTTCACCGGTGTACAAGCGAGTGTTCGATTTTTTATTAATATTTTATATTTGAAATTCTTCTGCTTTCTTTGAAATTGAACCAATACCCCCAAATATAACATGAAATGTTTTTTTCCACGATAATCTTCACAAAACATTAAATGAAACTTATATTAGACCTACATCAAAAGAAAATCTCCAAAATTCAACAACCAAAACGAAGATTAAAACCTCTCCAAGTCTTAAAACAAAATAAACAGCGACCTGCTTGAACAAATCTATTACCGCGACATTATTCAAACAAATTCGATAGGCAACAAAGGTTCGCGTGACGTAGCCCCGCGAGAGAATTCATCGAAAACATAATTAAGAGTCGACCAAGAGTTGGCAACTTTAATCGAATTACGAACCACCCGCCGGAAGATTAACTCGCCTCTTGCGGTTTTGGGCTACTACAGTACTACAGCCGCTGATCCTAGCGAACAACTCGATACCACAGAAGTGATATTGTGATGAGTTTTTTTAATCCTTGACCGAAAATTGAGCATGATTATATTGATTATTGGGTTGATACATATATACACCAATAAGACAGTAGTAACATTTCTACGCTTTATTCTAACTTATGAATTCATTATGTTCTGGTATTCTTGTAATGTCTATAGACACTATTATGTTCAAGAGGTCCAAATCTTGTTGCAGCTTCGGTACAGCTTTGTCTCTATAACACGGTAAACTATTACATCTATCTACAAACTAAACAATGCCGGATTTTGCATGGATTTGTTTCCCAACAGCAAATATCTCATTACTGCCATCTTTTTATACATATAGAAGTATAAGAAGATGGCACAAACAGATACATGAACAACGACGTACCTAAAAAAAAGAGGAAAAACACCAAATGATTGTAACGGTTCGAGGTGACTCAAACTCAAACTGAAAGCATTTATTTCAATTAAACCAATTACAGGCACTTTTGAATTGTTAAAGAGTCAGTCAGTTAGTCAAAAAATTGAAGCTAGTCGCCCATTCCAAAACGTAGATATCTATGAAGAAGAATGGGCAAGAAACTCCATGGACACTCTTTTAAATCAAAATTATTACAAAATCCTGGGTACATTGTTCTTGTTGCTTCTATATGTGAGAACAATGTTAAAAACAAATAATTAAAAACAACCCAAAACATAAGATCAAAAATAAGCCCTGGCAGTTAAGAGATGACCAGTCTCCACTGACGGCGCCCGTTCACGAACACGACATTAAGGATATTAGTTTGTAAAGTCTGCTTCATTTGAAGTGACATCCTACAAGTGTTTCGCTTACATCGCTGAGTGGTATCCATCAGGTGGGACATTAAATATGTATGACGATGAGTATAAATTAGTAGGTATGGGTATTTAATGTTTCTAGGTACGCCTTAATGGGCCAAGGTTAAAACTGAATTGATGGTAGAATTAGGTATGTCTGAGACTTTACCAAGGTTTTTTTTATTTGATTTGTCTGTTCTTTTATTGTTTTTAATCAGTCTTATCTTGTTAAGCGGTACTGTGTTAGAAACTGTAATTGTAACCGTAACCGTAGCTGGATTGTAAAGGTCAGATAGGCAGTCACTCCATGTAAAAAAAAGGATCTTAGCTGCATCCGGATAGACTGGAAGCCGACCTCAACAAAGTTGGGAACAGGATATACAGATGATGATGAAACTCTATCGTCTTGTTTAGTTTCTCTTTTATTTTCGAACAGTTCAGTTTTCATCAATAAAGTCATATCGAGTTAACAATGGTACTTTACTTTACGTAAATATTTATTGGCGAATTCTCATTGGATCTTAATTCTTTATGTGTCTTGGTTTAATTTCCTTCCATGAAATTAATGGTATAAACAATTTAACTTTGCTTGAAGTACAAGAGATGAAAATTAATATTTTACGCAACGGGATCTCTTACGGAATAAATTATTTGCGTAAGATGTAAAAGAATCTTCTTTAATGCTTTGTTTGCTTTCAATAGGCTAACAATCTCCGCTCATTTGGAAGAATAATTATCACTGAGTGAGATCGATTAGCTCTACAATGACACTGCCTGTTCTATGGCGTAGAGAGAGTGAGACAATAATTGAAAATGGCCAGTCCCTTTGTCTTGTCTATGGTGACAGTTAGATAGTTTCAATCTTTGTAAACTTTTAATTTTCTAGAAATTGTTGTCAAAATTAGTAAATCAATTTCGAGGTTGATTGTACACGAAGTGACTCAAAATCGGCAATGGACATCTAACCTGATGTATGTAACTTCGTCGGTATGTTTCAACCCAAAGTCTTTGAGGACAAAACTTTTTTCAGCAAAAGAAAATACGAAAAACTGGAACGTTATCTTGATATGCGATATTTTAAAAACAATTTGCGAGTGTAATACTGAACAGATACAAGGCAAACTTTCCCGGAATAATAAATTAACTAACTTTTTGAGCAAAATATGTGCGAGGGTTTTTGTTAGCTTGGACGGGGTAAACATTTCGCTATCAGCTATTAATATTCTTTAAGTTTTTCGGTTCAGTACGTCGAGGTTTTGTACACGTGAATATGGGACGAGGCTATTTAGTCCCTCATGTTCAACATAATGTGAAGTTAAAAGTATTTTGGGTCTTAGATAATTTATGATGGGTTACACTTTGATAAATGTGTTTTTCTGCTTTCTATCTTTTCTTTCCTTGCTACATTTTTGTACATTTTTGTTGTTCAAATAATTTTAATGTATAGGAAGTTGATAGATTATTTATTGCATTTGCCAGAATCTACCTAACAAAGTAAACAGCAATAGGTACTAGCGCCCAGTCCCCTACGACGCACACGTCACGACATTAATCTATGACAGCCCGCTCAAACTCCAATTCATATCGATTGGTTCTTCTATTAGTTGGGTGGCCACAAAACTTGGGGCCAATCAATCATACATAATCCAATATTTGTCCAACGTGTTCGACGGGGTGAGCCCCTAATTGTGGTATGATTAATGACCCATGTTCGCCGTTTGTCGACACTTGTTTGTGCAAATGTTTGGCATATTTGTGCTTAGTTGTTATTAGTAAGAGTGGACGGAACTGTTGATGGCATTCAATGATTTGGTATTGGTTAAGTTGAAAGTGCTTACTTGAGTGAACTTTAAGACTTGTGCTATATTATACGTATATGTAGGTACAGAAGTTATTGAAATGGCAAATTGTTATTTCATTTTCTATTATTGAACCGAGTTCTTGTAATTACTTAGTAGCTTATAAATATTTACAAGTTCTGTTTGATTCATATTAAATTTAGACAAGAAGTTTTGTCGTACATTCGTTTTACCAAAACCAACAAAAACGCGAGTCCGTAATAAAGAATCAGGCTACTTACAAAAACTTTTCCAAAACAATCACCAACCAGATAAAGACGAAACACAAACAGACAGATAATGTGATTAACTCATAGAGCTTTTAATTCGCCCCACAACTGAATTAAGGAAGGCATTAGCAATTCAGATTAGAGGCGGTACATACGCGAACATTCTTGGCCAAGTTATGACGCGTTAGTTCCGTTTGTTTTCTCAAACTAAGTCGTTGTAAGTTTGGGTGAATATTCGGGCCCATACGGATTTTGGGGTAGTTAATGGAACTTTGAGTCATGTGGGCCAGCTTAGGCGTGTTGCACCTGAGGTTGTGTTGTGGTTGCTGTGTACGGAAGGAGAAGTCTTTTTCTTCTCGTGGGGTTTGTATCTGTTAAGGTGTCGTTAAATCAAAAGTAATTCAGCTATATTTTTTTAACAATTTACTTTCGGTCTTTTGAATAATGAAACCCTAGATGTATAAATGTCGCATCATTAATAAATAACTATGTTACCTGAACATTTCACTAAAACAACCAGCAATACCACCACCCAGTGAACCAGTTGAACTAGTGTTCAACAGCAATGTTATGAAACTACACCACGAGCTTCATAAAACAACACATTCCCTTTATTTTACTCATTACTCCTAAGAGCAATCTCAGCAATAAAAATAATATCCATCCTTTGTTCCAGGTTACACTGCAGCCGCTGCCACATAAATCACGAGCATTTAAAATAAAAAAACGAAAGCATTCATCCCAAAGTTAGTCAAGAATTAAAAAACGAAATAGGAAAAGACGGGCGCTCATCGTTCTTACGCGGACTGTCGCTGACCCAGCTATCCGGACAACTCATGAATATGACATCAGCGGTCGTAGCTGACCCATGATGTTGATTTATGCGGCGTCGGTGATCCATCACACGGGCTACGGATAACTGAACGTACAAACAGACAGGGCACACTTTTGCTCGAAACGACAACGGTCCGTAACAACCTTTTGTGCATCGAACTGAGATTGTTTGCCAATTGAGTATGCATGAAGTTTCCAGCGATATATTAAATCGATGAGGTTTTCTGTCGGTTAGAGTTTGTGTGTTTGTTTTATTACGGTTTTGTTTGTAAAGTGGGCTAATGTATTCCAAAGAGTTTTTATGAGTGTTGTCATTTTGCTAGTCAGTTCGCCTTTATATAAGTACAGAGCTACTTTGTAAGAACTATCTATCCAATTCAAATAAAAGTTTTTTTCGTTTGAAATATCCCCCAATCCAATATTCATCTTGTCACTATTCAAAAAGTGTTTGCCATCAAACATTAAGAAATAAAAGGGCTCTCGGAATGTAAACCAAAACTAAAAAAATAGAACCAGCGAAAAATTTAAAAACTGTGAAAATGCGTCGCCGCCCGTTACCGCCGGTTCGCGAAGAAGTGTCCAACTCGAAGTCATGGCGGACATTATGCGAGAGCGAGTGGGCGGTGTACACGCTCGTCGCGTCGGTGGGGGCTCTGACGTACGCGAACAGCTTGAATGGCGAGTTCGTGCATGACGACATCCCCGCAATCGTGTCCAATAGTGACGTGAATGGTGGGAACTATGTGCTACAAGTGTTCAGGAACGATTTCTGGGGGACGCCGATGTCAGACCACAACAGTCACAAGTCGTACCGGCCGCTGACGACGCTGTCTTTTCGGTGAGTGTCAACTTTTACTTTTTACTTTCTAGGCTAACACGATGTATGCATCAAGTAATAATACCATGTGTTTGTTTGATGATCAATATTTTCACATCAATGATTTGTTGTGTCCGGTTACCACTAGCTTCACTTTTCTCTATGTTTGTTATACAAGTTGTAACATAATTAACGCACAACCTCTTAAGGGGAAAAAAAATCAGCTGCTTTTAACATTTATGTTCGTATAACTCGTCAAAATGTAGGGAACAGCCGATTTTTTTTCGCGATTTCAGGTTTGGTCCCATAGTAATAGTTGTTCATAATTATGAGTACAATGATCTCTTAAGGGGTTGCGCGTTATTTATGTTACATTTTGTATTTTTTTTTGGATATTGAAACTCTTCGGCGAATTTTTATAACTTAAATGAATTCAAAGATTTTTGTTGTCAGTCAACGAACTGTCTATCCACGAATGACTCACAATGACTGAGAATCATCCGTAAAAAATTTAAACTCAAAGCGTTATTAAATTCGAATCTCATGCAAGTGAAATTCAATCCTCAACATTTAAGTTTTCCTCGCAGAAGAGTTATTCGACAATTTATCCCTTTATTTGTGTGCGAGCAAAGTCGTTGTGGTGTCATCAAGGCCGCATCAGTTACTTGCGCAAGTTATAGCCAGTCAACCCGCCGGTTAACCCGCCAGTTAACCCGCCGGCTAACCCGCCGGCTAACCCGGCCGTGACAACCACCCGCGGTATGTCGGTTGCACGCTAGGCTACGGTTTGCTGTGCGCTAGTGATTTTGGAGCCTCTTTTTATCTTTCACTCATTTTAAGGCACATTATTTAAATTTTGAACACTAACTGAAATAAAAGAACGGTTAAAGATAGGTATACCATACTTCTTTTTTTGAAGTCAGTTAAAAAGTAGAGTGGGGGGAAGAATTTACGTTCGCTCGTTTAGCCTAAGCTGACCTTAATATTTCACCAGGACTTGTTCTATTCTCGTGTGGATGCGGAAGAAGAAGACCTGCGTTACATCATGTTTTATAAATATTTACTACTGATCGCTTACTGAAATATGAGGCGCTTGTGGCTAAATAATAATAGCCACTCAGGTCGATCGATCAGGTTAAGATACGCTTGCTGCGGTTGTCCGTGGATGGGTGACCATCTTTACATACCAAAACCCCTCCGTGCTTCGGAAAGCACGTTAAGCCGTTGGTCCCTGCTGTCATTCGTGGGTCTTTGACAGGCGTTACGGGTCTTCGGAAGCCCGAAAGTCTGACAACCAGTCTTATCAAGGGGTGTCGTATTACAGAGCAACTGGGTTGTGGAGGTCAGATAGGCAGTCGCTCCATGTAAAATATTGGTATTCAGCTGCATCCGGTTAGACTGGAAGCCAACCCACAACATAGTTGGGAAAAGGCAGGCAGATGATGCTTACTCAAATATGTATATTTTATTCATTCGCTGCGCGTCGATGTCAGCATAAAGTAGATACAATTGATACGCGCGGGTTCGCTCGCACACTACTCACTGAACATTCCACGGTAACTAAACCTAGGTACTAGTTAGGTAGCACTCTGTATTTAGCCATTTCACGTCTAATTTGTCACCAACTGATACTCGAAATTCAATATTGATTGCAGGATTAAGCGCTTTAATGTGTAATAAAGGATCGGACGGCTGACTTTGTGAAATATCTGGCTTTAAATGTCTCATATATTGCGCTGCATTCTGAATAAAAGCGTATTAGGTAGTCTGCTGTGTAGGAGAATGGAAAAACTACGTTGTTTTTGATTGTGTAGGCGTACGGTTTGCTGAACGAATAGAATATGTTCCTGCCATTGACTGGGCTCTCACTTTTACTCTCTGTCATTGAACGTTAAATTCCTAACCGAAAGCGAAATCAACATATATAAATTTTTGACATCTGACAACTTTTGTACGGAAATCTGTCAAAGAATTCATAATTACTTTTCGGGATAATATTTATATTAGGTATTTACCATGACCAGGTATAAAAGTTTGATCGGATCGAAGTCAGATAAAGCTTACTTGGGTTTTAGTTAAAAGTCTTTTGATTTTTCTGGCTTTTAATACATGGTTTAATAGAACAACTCTTTGAGGCATAAAACCGAGATGACACTACAAGAAAAGTAGTCTCTAGAAGGGTATACAAAATATGGTCAGTGGTAATGTGCTCAAAAAAGATCAGGTGCGGCGTATACGTGAGGAAGGAAAGATTTACGAGCGTAGAGGCAGTTGGTTACTCTCGTAGCACGTAGCCGCGTAGCTACTGTCGTAGCACTCGTAGACACGTGGCATTTCGTAGCAGCCGTTTCGTAGCGTTTGGATAATATATTATATTCTTGATTCTTTATAGTATTTTGTGGTAGTCGTTTTTTTTTTCGTACAGGTTTTATTTTTTTTATTTGTAAAAAGCATTAATATTTATAATTTTGTAATTTTTTTCAACACATGGAATAATTTCATCAGACTGTTTTAATGAAATAATTGGAAAGATTTTATTTTAAGTTTTGGAGCCGTTTTAAAAAAAAAAAAACATTAATTTACACCAAATCAGCTTCAACAAAAATAGCGTATCACTCTCAGCCCCCACTGTTGTGACGCGTCGGTCATCTATCATAGCATCATTTGGCGAATGCTCGTGAAGCCCCAGTTTTTGCCTTCGGATATTAATTATTGTTTCTAGTTAGCAACAGTTTACCGTTGGACTAATTATAATAAAATATGTTTTATTAAAATTAATTGCTTTGATATTTTGGTAAAAGTGGAAAACCACGATGGCTCTTACAGAAACATTTATTATTAATAAATGTTTCCTTATTTTTAATTACTTTATTGTAATAAGTCACCTCGACTTATTTATTTTAGCTAAAAAATGAAAATCACTTTGATGAAAAACTCTTTATCGAGGAATGCTCAAGAAAAACGCAAAAACCGAAAGGTATTATAGTGGTACAGCCCAAAATATCTTTATCAGAGAAATTTCCATGCTACCCACATTTTTCTACGGCAGAACGATCGCTTTACAGTGTACATACAAAGGCAAAGCGACCCTCATGATAAGGACGGTATTTTGTTGTCAAATATTCTACTGAAAAGATGCGTTTGGCTCAAATTATTATTTCTACTTTGATGTCATTGCCATACAGGGATTTTAGTTCAAAGAAGATTTAAAGAAAAACCTGAACCACCAAGTGGTGCTTCATAGTATCGTTTCAGTTTTATTTGGTATCTCTATAATTAAATATGAAATCAAAGTTGTATTAGCCCATTGTACTTGCGACCTGTCAAAATTTAAACATGTCCTCACATCCGAGACAATTTAAATTTTGGTTATTTTAAGGGGTTTAAATAAAGTTAGGTTATTAATATTTATTTTATTAAAAAACGAACCTACATACTAACGACTCATGTGCCTGTTCCTAAGTTATCATACCTAGGGTTATTAAACCTACAACATTTTCGTTTTTCCTAAATTAACTTTAGGATCGGATTTCCCACGGTGAGCATTATTCAATAATAACAAATGATTTATTGTCTTCAACAAATTATATTTTAATTTTTATAGGCCAAAATAACATAAAACAATGGATATAAGCACTTTTACTTGTCCAAAGCCAAGAACTAAACTAGAAAATAAGTTCCGTAAATAACTAGATAACAAAGTAATTTATCTTATTGAGTCGCACCCCATGTATCTACGCTTCGCCTATGTACCTACTTACTTCTTTTCTCTTAGATGGGAAACGGTTCGAATGCTCGCTAAATAATGGTATTGGGAACGGCTATTTTATGTAACGGTACATAAAGGTCGCAGATAGTTTGGGTGTAGACTGTCTTTAGGCGAGTTTCAGGCGATTACTTTCATATATAATATATTACGGACGAAATCATCATCTAGCTGGTAGATCATGGATAGAGTAGGTAAGCAGAAAGACTTCTGGCAGCTTTCTGAAGTCCTCATTGAGATGGATTCAGGTAGACGATATATTCAAGGTTTCATTTAAAAGAAAACTCTACCAAATAACTCTGGATATTCATAAGATAGATTTTCTTAGTTGGATGTATAGCAAAGTCTTCGGTCTGCTTATAAAGATCGAAGTTATGAGTATTTCTGCTGATAATTTGGTGAACTTTGTGAGTGGACTTTGGATTGCCATCGTGGTTGCCATTGGATTGCCATTTGGTGGAAATTCCTTTTTGATTTGTTTTTTATTTGAGATGGGTTTGCTCTTGACTCTAGTCTAGGTCAGAGGTGACAGAGACAAAGTCGACGATGGAGCGAGCTTACCCAGAAGAAGCCTGTTCACTCTTACTTTAAAGAGATCGGGGTTGTATGCGTTCGGAAACACAGACGCAGGCAGAGAGTTCCACTCTTTTGCTGTGCACATCACAAAAGACATTTGGAAACGCTTAGTGCGAATGTGTGGAATAAGAACTAGGCAGGGATGGTAGCTTGCAGTGCGTCTAGATGTACGATGGTAGAAGGAGGCCGGTGGAATGAGATCGTGGAGTTTTGAGCACACTCACCAAAGTACAATCTGTAGAAAACTGACAAGCAGGCAACCTTCATAAAACATCTAAAAATAAATCAATAAAACACAAACTCCCATCAAATTATAGCCAATTCTTCCTACAGTTCCAACAGACTATCATTAAAGACACAAAGGTCCAAATAAAACGTTGTGTAACAGTGGAATCCTGTAAATAAATCACGCCTCGCCTTAAAAGCGCCGTCATACCTCCGACGTTACGGAGAGGCTTGCGATGTGAATACCGTTTAGACTGGCAAGGTAATGTAGCATAGACACGCGAATTTTAATCGCTCCATTTTTTTTATTTTGAAATATTTTTGGTTGTAGCAAACTATTTTATAAAAGTCTAAAGAGAGTTTAGAGAGTATCATGATTATGGTGAATATTTCGTTAATCGCCAAAAGGTAGGGAACAGCTGATTTTTTTTCGCTATTTCAGGTTTGGTTCCATAGTAAAAGTTGTTCATAATGATGAGACCCCATAAAGAGAATCGGTACCTACTAATATGTTCAGGAATCCCTATGTCCTTTGTTTTGTTTTTCTGAGTACCTACTGGAGTTAATTATTTTTTTGTATGCACGTGTTTCGGTGACAAATAAATCTATTTTTCTTTTTTTTTTTATGAAATAACTTTTCCAAGAAGTCAACCTAATAGAAAGCAGATAAAACACAGCAAACATCTGCTACAATATTCAGTGTAAAAACAAACCAGCATAAAGATAGATGATAAAAATTTGTAGATATATTCCTTGATAAACGTTGGTTTATAAAATAATGAAAAGCGAAGCCCCAACATTTTAAAGTATTGACAATTACACAGTTACGAATAAAGCCTTCAGACACAGACCACGTAACTGAAGGGTTAAATCTGGCCGCACCAGAATATCTACATATCATTGATTTTCGATGAACGTGCCTAATAACCGCCGTTATTAGAGGTATCGATCGTACTATCTTTGGAGAAACAGGTACAGTCACGAGCACTAATTTGTATACACTTAGCTACTTTTAAAATTGATTTTCTTCAACTGTATTGAGTGTTATTTTATGTTGTTACGAACATAGTGTTTTGGAACACATAGAATTATGAAATAGATAGGCATCTCTAAGTTGCTATCGTTATTCCACGAGATAATCGCTTCTGAATTTTCCTAAGTGTATACATATTAGTGCTCGTGCCTGTACACAATATGCGATATTAAAGACTTATTAAACGTTATGGATTTAGAAACACACCCTTTAATGTTGAGGTACCCACAAAATAATAGCAAGCAAGATTTTTATGTAGTTTAAGCATTACGACTGAATATTAACAATATTGTATATATCTATTAATAAACTATTCTATTAATAATATAGATTTGCGAACCGGATCTAGCCAAGAACGATGGTCTCCTCAAATAGTATGGTTGATATATGAAGGAGGTAATGTATGGTATGAATAGCATTTATCAAGATGACCTGGATTTCCACTTATCCCATATAGAAAGATCAGTCAAAACTAAACCCACAAAGTAGAAGAATCACTGGAGCTGTATCGAATGTCAATATGAACTCTTTTTGCTACAGTGTGTTCGTACAGGCCTTTTCACTACCATACGAAAAAGGCATATTGTAACACAAAAATAATTTAACATATCAAAACCGTGTCACATTAAAATTGGAACTTTGTGTCTTGGTAGTAAGGTTGGGTGTTATACGACAGGGAGTTGTTAGATACATCAAAGTTGCTATGGGATGAGATGTGGGTAATGGAACGTGCGATATGTAGATTTGTTGTGTGACACTTATTATTGTAAAGGTTTCCGCATTGTGCCTCTAATGGAGTAAAATCGATTCGTCTATCTCTCAATTTTCAAGGGTGTTTATCATGGTTTTGTGTGATCTTTTTTTCGATCTCATCAAGATTAGAGGGTTATAATATTATCCTTTAGCTGTACTATAATTATGACTAATTGTGTAGGTATTACAACAAATATTTTTTAGCTTGCTGAGAGACCTTAGGTTGGCAGTATCAGTCCGTAATTTCCTATCGGCCAGTGACAACATTACTATAATTTTAACGTCTATCAGGAAATAAAATAAAAAGTAACAGCCTCTTTAGGACGTTATCTTCTCGCATAGACCATCTAATGGGCTATTCGCAACTTAGCAATCTCCATCAAAACTCAATCAAGGCTTAAGTTATACCTACGATTTTAGTGTCAACAAGGTGTACCCCAAGGGAGCATACTTGGTCCTATACCATATGATATCCCGAAACGCTTCTCGCAGGAACGAACCCAATTCAAAATTGCGCATTAACGTTATGTATACAAGACGTTCTCACCTTTCCCACCATTACGGAGCTCAAAGAAGTTTTGTCGTGGGCTCATATTAGACACAAAGGAATTTACGACGGTTGTGTAATGTAATGACAAATATAACGACTTTGCTCATGGATGGGAGCTGCCTGAATTTGGGTCGTTTGGTATTCATTTTTGGTGAAGTAATATTGGGGTGCCGGTTTGCTATTTGGTTGGATGGATGGTACATATTAATTGTTTATAAAATAGACTTGCTTTAAAATAAAATTTAATTTTACATTTCAGAAAATTATATCAATTATTACAGTGAAAATGTTGGATAAGAAAAGCCTCTTATAACTTGTCGAGATGTGTAGTGCTTTTCTTCAATTAGATCACTTATAGGCTTTTTCAACGGGTAAGAGTGTTGTGCTTTTGTATTAAGGAAACCACATTGGTTTTAAATCTCCATTTTATTAAATTCAAAACTAAAACCAATCACAAATCTAAATACACAAAACCCGCAGCCATTCAACCTTTAAGCACCCAATTCAGCCTCAAATCCTCCATAAACCTAAAAACTTGTTCTGTCTCTCGCAAACTTGGGACACGTACCGAACACGGCAAAACCAGGTCACAGTGCTGAATCTAAAGACAATAGCTGGCGGAAACAGAGGCCGGCAAATGTGATAAACGACACAGAGATGAGTAGCTGAAAAATGCTTCGGTGTAAATTAAAAGGGGACCGGAATGATTGATGACGGCCCCACTCAGGATTTCGGAGAGAAAAATATAATTTCGTGAATTGAATGAGTATTTATTAAGGTTTCTTGTTCGAGGGTATCAACTATGGGATTTGGTTGATGTTATTCTTGAGATGAATGATGATGATTTGTTTATGTATGATTTATGATATGGAGAAGTGAGACATTGGTATGATTGAGTTATAGGTTCGAATTTTATCAATATAATTTTTTACTTTTTGTCGTAATAAACTTGTGAACGAGAAATAATCTCGTTTACAAGTTTATTATCGAGCATTAATTTTACTCAATCCAAAATCTGCGAGCTAAGACACAACATTACAAGCATTTAAAAAAATGTTTTCGTCCTTATTTAGTATTCCATTTTGGAGCATTGAAGAAACTTAATTTCCTTATTTTGCCGCTAAATTGAAACGAGGAAGATAAAAGCCAGTTGATAAATTCTATTTACCTGTCATTTGCAAATCAGTATGGAACTGAATATGTGACATCCTTGTGTAATTTCATAAAAAAAATCCCAAATTAGACGTGAAAGTCATGTAATGTTCCTTTTCATGAATGAAAGGAGACATAATGGATACTCATTAGCACCTTGAGTCATGGCGTGAAGTGACTTAATGGACGCCAATGTTGCTTTCTATTTTAAAATATGATGTATCTTAAGCTTAATACAATGAGGAAAATAAAGATTTAGTAGTTTGTTGGATGTATGCTTTTAAACACACAAATGAAAAAATAAAACGTATTTCTAACCAACCAAGTATGCATAATTAGACAACAATACAATCAGTGGAAAGTATTTTTTGGGGTTCCGTAGTCAACAACCCTTATAGTTTCGCCATGTCCGTCCGTCCGTCCGCAGCTTAGCTCAGAGACTCTTAGCACTAGAAAGCTATAGTTTGGCATGGATATATATATTAATCACATCAATAAAGTGGTAAAATAAAATCAATATGTTTTTTTTATGGTACCTCCTATACATGTAAGTGGAGATGTTTTTTTTTCTCGTCTACCCCATAGTGTGGGGTGTTTTTGGATAGGTGTTTCAAAAATATTGCGGGTTTGTGAAAACAATTTTTCAATTAAGGGATCCGTTTCTGAGATATTAAACTTTACAGTGCTAATTTTTGTTAGAGTCAAGTGTCCCACCCCCTCTCTGCCAGCTAAACGTAATGGTATATGTAAAAACATTCAAGGTAGTAGTATAATCAACGGTCTTAAGTGGACTGCCACCGGAATGATCATTTTGGCCTGCACGTCAGAATCTGCGCCTATCTCTGTGTGTGTGATATTTTAATACAGACAGTAACGCGCACACAGTATAACTACGAAAGCGCGTTGTTGGTTGGTCAGATGCACGTGTGGTCAATACTAAATAAAGATACCTACAACCACCTACTTATAACTTGTTTTTTTCTCAATAAATTATCGACAAAACGCCTATTTAAAAGCAATGCTAAAATTCGAAGTGAAAATTATAAGCAGCGATGGCAAGTTCGCACGAGTAGGTGACTGTTATTGTGTATGCGTGAAGTGCAGATGGTTCTAACCTCAGTGCGCGCTTTCGACTCTTTTTTTTCGTTTCCGTGTCAGAGTTCAATTATTTAATGAGGTTCGTTAATATAATGAAAATAGGATGTAGATGGTAAAAATAAAGTATAAAAGGCAATTTAATAAAAAAAAAACTATATTTTTCACTGCCTCGTTGGTCTAGTGGTCACAAGCGCTACTGCTGAGAATGAGGTCCTGAGTTCGCTTCCTAGGTCGGGCAAAGTGTTACTGGGTTTTTCTATCTGGAATTTCTCAGTAGAAAACCGGCCCGGAGTCTGGATTTGTGCCCGGTTGATGGCAATAGGCTCGCGCTTTATTACATGGGACTTAAACATAACTGGCGAAATGTGGGTGTACTATAGGTACACTTCTGCCTAACCCTTCAGGGAAGCAAGGGGTGATGTTATGTTATGTGTTATGTTATATTTTTCATTGGAACATTTATTGATGTTAAAACATAAACATATTCCAAACTTTGAAATAGATAAAATACCTAATATTTTCGTAAGTCATTTTTTGTTGCTACTAAAATGGGATTCTTTTGGTTTATTGAGGTTATTGCTTAATTTATTCATTTTCTCAGGGGAAAGAAGATTGAAACTAAACCTCAATCCTACAATCACTAACTTATTACTGTTATGGCCAGTGTATCCCCTGAAGTCCCCTGATAATATTTAATATTTTATTTTTTATTAATATTTAGTGTGATCTCCGTTATTATCAATGCAGTCAAGAAGACGTCGACGCGTGGAGGTCACAATATAACTGCAAATATTTGTGCCACGTAAACTATCCCACAACTCCATGCAAAGGGCCATCAGCTGTTCGAGACATATTTTGTCTCGCGCTTCCCATTTTGCACCATTAAACTCCATACATTTTCTATAGGGTTTAAATCAGGGGATCACGCTGGCCACGGAATAACTTTAACATCCGAATGTTAACTAAACCACTCACGAACAATACTGGCACAATGTATCGGACAATTATCTTGAACCAAAGAAAATTCACCAATTTCATCCACTGGATAAACATTGCGAAGAGTAGGTATGAAATAATTCATTTCATATTCACCAACCATAAAGCGTCTCTGAGACTGGTTAATAAGTGGCGGCCTACCAATTCTTACACGGCTCTTAGGACTCCCCTCTTCTTCAAATCTCTTTACCCAACGTCTCACTGTATCTCTCTAAAAAATAAATAAATCCTTATTACACATTTTGAAGCGTCACGTATGAGAACAAATAAAATCAAAAACAACAAAATAACTTACACAAAATCCGGTTTCATTGGATATTTCAGATATATTACACCCATTGTTATGCAAAGCTACAATGTTTGCCCTGGCTTCAATATTTATATTTGCTTGCATTTTCAATGAAAATCTTCAAACTCAATACCTCTTATATCATTAACACAAGCGCTCGTAACTAAATTCACCTACCAACAACGTCATACCATTCGAACTACAGTCAGAAAATTGATTTTGTTTCAAATTTACCCTCAACTTTTATGTGACTAGTTTAAAATATTCGCTGTCTTTTTCTCATTAGTATAATCAGAAAAAGACTGCGTGCCGCGATAGGCCTATGATGATAACCATATACCGCGCTTTTTCTGTTTGGTTCGTGATGAAAGAGTTCAATATACGGGTGTGAGAAGAAGGTCTCAAATGCGACGAGTAACGATGCGACAGTTTTGTAATGCTGGCGTTGGAGTTCTGACCACTACTGTACATACAACGAAGTTAAAACTATCACAGCTAAGTACGCTTTACAAGTATACGAGTAATAGTCGATCAACTTACATATGCAGTTAGAATGTATGGAGAACATGTTTTTCAACTACAATGTTAAGTTTGTTCCTGTGATAAATTCTTTGCAACTACGGAACCCTCCATTCTGCGTGGTCCAACACGCACTTGGCCGGTTTTCTTAGTTTTATGACAAGGCTTATCTTCTAGCCTTTTTTTTTTTTTTTTGTGGATGGGAAATCATCAAATGACTTCTCCCGCTCTGGGCGGAGCGGGAGGGCGTGTCAGACTTTTACTGACTAAAACCCACCCGTGTTCCTTCTGTTGCCTGTGCCGGGGCCACGGTAACTCTTTCGAACATCCCGCAACCCTAGCTGGCATCGGCCCTAGCGGACCCCGTCAATTATCTTCTAGCCTAAAGTTTCGTTGAAAAATAAATCAAGTTTTCAAAGTTTGTGTGACTCAGTTTGCCAGACTCGTTTCGTTTAGATTCTAATTAAACTCAGGCTTGTGTGTTAAAAGCATGTCTTCAGTCTACTTTGGTAGATACTGCTTCTTTTTAGCCACTCAACTGTCCAGGCGGCTATGGTTGCTCAAAACTTTTTAGCGTTAAACGTTAAGGCAACTAGAGAGGCCCCGCTGACTTGTTCCCTTTTTCTATTAAAAAAAAAAACCGTCTGTGGGTGTATAGAACATTATAGGCGACGAAAACAACACATCGAAAAAAATATTTAAATGTCAAGTGTCAAAAGTTTTGAAGTGAATAATATGGTCTTTTATGTGGCATATTTTGATACTCGCAAATAAATCAAAACCTAACCTAAATGGACATTTTTTTTGCGATTACAAACATACATTTGCAGTTGGAGAATTGACCGTAACGTATATCGATGTATGGGAGAACATGTCTTTCAACTACAATGTTAAGTTTGTTTTTGGGATAAATCCATCGCAACTGCGGAACCCTTCATTGTGCGTGGTCCGACACGTACTTGGTATAGCTGCAGTAGTTTACTAGATCTAGAGCTTTAAGTTGGAAATGGCACGCAAATGGCGCGCGGGACAAATCAATCGCGCGGGGGGATAGCTGTGGCGCCCGAAAATTTGTTATACTTTAGCTTCCAGGTCTTCGTCAGCCTGAAGGCCTTCCCAAAACCAACTCCAGGCATCTACATGGTGAAATTCCACACTGAAACAAATGAAAGTAATTAAGCTATATTGCGCGCGACCGCGGGTCCAGATTGATGGCTGCTATCAAACTTGTTAATGATAGAAGAGACGTGCTCAACTATTTGAGAGGGACGTTCAACTTTGTCACTTTGCCAGCTGTATGGTTAATTGGCGTCATTCTTTTGATAGTTGATGGTAATGGTCTGTTTGTGGACTATACAATGACTCAAGATGGTGTTTTAACTTAAAAGTCACTCCACGAAACGTTTTGATCATTACTTTGCGCTCTGATCTTATAAGAATCTCTAACGGACGGGTAATATTTTGCTATGTTATAAATCAAAACGGACAAAAGAGACAGAATTCCAGATCGAGTCAGTAGCTCATGAGTTTTAAACTTTTAACTCTTTTGTCAATTCATTTCGTGCCGCGATGCAGTCGCGCTTTCGTGAGCGCTGCGCGGTATCTCTGCAAAAATTCATCGCGTGTGTGAATGCTGCGATTATGCTGTATTGTCAGCTTAATGCCTGTGAGCACGAAAATGAGCAAAATATTCTCAAAAATTCAACTCATGTTGGAGAAGATTACAGACAATTTCTGCGCATTAGAAGTACATAAATTAGATATAATGGCAACATTTTGTTACTATTTGTTTTCCTCGGTTTCGCGTTCTGCCCTCTAATTGAGCTCTTCAAAGTAAGAGACAAAGAGACCTCTCCGGAGGTTTGCCAACGTTATCAGATTATCTGAGTAAAAAAACACAACGTTTGCGTTATTTTCAGAAAAGTACTGCCTTTGTAATCAGAAAATTAAATAAAACACAGATTAGGAGCGCTTCAGTTCTTACATTTTTAATTGCGTTTCGCTAATTATGTTTGGAGAGGTCCATTTCTCGGGCTTTAAACTCGGATTGAAGGGGTCTAAAGTGTTTGTGTTGGATCTATTGTCTTTCTGTTTCAAGCTGCTTTGGTAAGTAATTGTCATTATGTTGAATATTCTTTAGGCCTTCAGCAAGTACATTCAGTGGCTAGTTTAAAATTCATGGAAATTAGAGTCGACGCATGTAAAGCTATCATAAAATCAGTGGTTGCCAAATGCATTCATATTTGCCTTACTTTCAATATCGATTTCAAACGAGAATTTTGCCATTCCGTTTGAATACTATTGACGTGATTTTCAACCGCATTTATCAAGCAATTCACCGTGAAACTTAATCTATTACAGTTGTTTCAAATAAAAACTTTTTCATGATATTCTTAAAGTAAGTAAGTAACTTCATATACTAAAAATCTGAAAAAGAAAATGTACTTATTCACAAACAAATTATAACAACTTAATCTTCACTATCTGACTCAGCGCTCTTCAATACATGAGTCGAAGTAACATAACAAATGCAGCACAAATTCTCAATCCCAGCATCCCAGCACGACAAAAATCCCCGTTGACGAAACAAAGCATCTTAAAGTGAAATCCTCATAATTACGATACAAAATGAAGTGTACTGCAGACTATTAGCCGGGAAATGAAATAAGGAAACCGTTCGCGTGATACAGGCTTATTACTGCACTGCAATATCCGCTGGTGAATAATTTAAGTTGGCAGCCCGATCCGAGGTTCGCTGTGCAAACATGGCGCCCGTACGGCGTAAGATTTTTAAATATTGTAATATGTTTGGTAACGGGTGTAAGGGGAGTTGGATTAGATGTACATTATTTAGGTAAAAGAGTTGATTGGAGATGGAAAACTGAGGCCATAGCGCGAACGCGCGATGTAAACATAGCGTCAATTCGAACGACTTTTAAATTTAAAAAAAAACTTTGGGGGTGGTTGATCTTTTTTGGAAAAAAGTTTTTTATTTTTCACTTTTTATTTATGGTACCTACCCCATACCAATTCGTATACCACTACTTGCTATGTAAACAACAGCGACATGAAGTATTATAACATTGTTAGCGCGCGGAAAAGGAAAAGAGAGGACTGTACGAAATAAGGTTTGGTAGGTATATTGCCGTTGTTATTACAAAATTATAAGATTCCCGGACAAACAGTAAATACTTTAATTAGAGAGGAGTATCGTCCGTCGCAGTGGGTCCGCACTCTGCCGTGGAAGCGAGTGGTCAGCGGGCCGAGCCGACTGCCGCCGCCGCACCGCGCCTCAACTTGCCGATGACGCGTCGTCCGTTGTTCACGCCGCCAGCTCATGCACCGCGCGCAAGGTGTTGGGTTCGATTCCCAACAACATCCTCAAGACACACAAGTGGATTAAATACATATTATCGAAGTCAACTCAAAAACTCCCCAAGCAAAGTTAATAACATTTAAATATATGGGACCACCGCGCAAGCTTCCTCTACCAAATAAAAAAAAAATTTCAACATCGGTTCTTAATTGACGAAAATATCGATGGACATAAATAAAAAAAATAAATCATACAGACGAACGTACTATTAACTTACTCCTTTTTTAAGTCGATTAAAAATACAACCATCCATAACATTTTGGTTTAAATTTTTGCTACAAACACTTTAAGTAGATATCACTCGTAAAGTGAAGAAAGTGTTAGAGAATTAAGTAAAGTGTGCGAACCGAGTATTTTCAATTTTAAAATCGTTCGAACCAACGTTTACTCCAGGGGTTCGTGCTTGGCCTACTGTAAAGAGACGAAACCTTTATTCAAACGGTAGGAACAATCAGACACACAGACAGACACTTACAGTGCAGATATTTAGCTCATATTTTTGGTGTCCTACACTTGCATCCTTGAATCTAAACAGGTTTTGATTCTGTATACCTATTCTGTTAGTAGGTTATTTTCAGTTTGATGATATTGTGGCTATTAAACAGAAATCTAGGAAACAAAAATTCGATGCAAGTTCTTGCTAACACTGGGTCCAAACACGTGTAGGAATACAACCTTATGTTCAATCAAATAGATTCCCAGAATTGGAAATACAAGCACCCGAGCTACAAAGCAACTCAAACAAGCAGGTTTCCCGGCTCTAAATTAAGACTCCTATTATACGTACTTATCTGAATACAAATGGCGGCAAAATAAACAAAGATGAAAAAGAAGACTCTTTCCATAATTATATCGTATAAAATATGATCGGTTGGTATTCCTTACGACGAACCATTTTTCAGCTGTTGTATCCCCACTTTTTTGTTTTTTGTTTGTAGATAGTAATATGCCTTCCGGTCGAATTGTATCTTGTACAGTTTTTTGTCACAATGTCGTATAAATGTGATGTAATTACGGGCAACTAATACGCACTGGTCTTTATTAATTAAAATTGGAAAATAATTAACTGATCCTCTAAAAACATATTGAACCTCGAATGATGCACACTTTTTTAAAATAATTAAGCCTCTTTTTTAACGTTATGGCATTTTCTTACGGTGGCAGTAACCAAGCTAGGGCACCCCGACCAAATGGGTGAGGTAAGGTTAGAACTGTGATCAACCGCATTGAATACTTCCAAGATGGTCGCAGTTACTTGGGTATTTAGTATTTTTAGGACCCCAAAATAGGAATTATTTGTGGTTCAAAAAAAGAGGACCAATTGTTGTTGACCAAATACTTGTTCTTTTCGTGTTTGTGTTCTTTCTTTGCGTCAGTTTACCGCAAATAAACGTATTTTCTTTCGTTTTCTTTTTACCATTATATTTTTACATTATATTTAATCGATTATACGCCATTTAAATACCACTTGATAACCATTCCGAGCTCTTTATAAAAACTGGAAACTGTTATATCCTTACGCACGTAAATAATAAATACCGTCATTCACGTTAATAAAGCCATCATCATTTGGAATGCTAAAGAAGTTAGATGGAACGCTAAAGAACTTGTAAAAGTAGTTAAATCGTGAAAAAAGTGTAATATAACGCTGACAACTCTCATCTATTACGCGACCAGCTGAAGACGCGCTCGACTGTACCGCAGTTCACAAAGCTATCAGCATGATATTGATGGAATTAGAAGGTTTACTTGACGCAATGAAAGTTAGTCAATAGAGGAACTTATTGTTTCTTGTAATGCTCATCAATATATAGGAACCTATCCTTAGAGGTGAACAAAAACTGGACATATACTTTTTGTCAGTAACTATATAAGCCAGGCACTGGATTATTTAGTTACTGATCAAAGGATATGAATATTCAATTCTAGGTTTATTAGATACCGTGTCCCCTTCAAGAATCAAGATAAATGGGGAGCGATTTAAATCCTTTCTTGTTATTGTCATGCATTTGTTTTTATATTCTAGTTTGTTTCTGATCCCCTGTAATCTCGCGAATTGCACATAGGTGTAAACTTTGACTTCAGCGTCATACAGTAGATGACGCACCTCTTATATAGTAGCAGCTGACTTGTGAATTTTTTTCCCGATTTTCAAGAACTGGATTTTCTGTCTTTCACTTCGTGATTGCTCACAACTCACTCGCTCAAATCCCGCGCGCCGTCACTCGAACATGTGACAAATGACACGTGTTAACACATGTCATTGTACTGACATGTGATTATTAGAATTGTTTGGCGTTGCAGCAAGCATGGGGAAAATTTACGGTAGAGAAGACGTGGGAGGTGTGGTATGACATTTATTTAAAGCTAAGACTGTATTATAAAATAAAAAGGAGTAACGTAATGAAAAACAGAATAGAGTTGATTACAACAAAAACAAAGTATTTTTTGTTATCATTGAGAACGGTCAGCGTTACATACATAAGGCTAGTTAACGATTCAACAATTATAAAATATATATTGATGATGAGAGACAGTTGTAGTGATAAAAATCGCGGAAGTTGAAAATTGGCAAAATTCCAAACTTAAAATGCAGTTATAAGCTGTTTCTAAAGCACAACTAGTTATAAAGACCAAATAATTCACCCAGTTTTAAAAACCAAATAATAGAAATCATAATTCAAGGCTGTCAATAATAAAAATATATTCGGGATCGGAAATCACGGAGTGTTTGAACAGCCCTTCATACATTATTGAACAACATTCGTTTAAAACAGCTTTTGACTTATGTTACTGAATATGAACGCTTGATTTCCGATATAGCTTTTATTGCAAGTTTCGAGTGAAGTTCATGGAAACTTATGCATATTGTAATAAACTGTGGAACATGTTTGGTGATTTATTTATTTATTCACAAAATCCATAGCTCTCGTGATGTTGTAATAATATTATGCTGTTTGATTCTAAGCTTATCCATAATCCTTAGAATATGTTATCAATAAAGTTAAAGCGAATAAGTGTAATAAGATCTCAGTCTTCCAAAAATACATTCTAACATTCGACAAAGATGAACAGATACGATAATATTATTCCTGATAACTCTATAAATATCCCCTTGCAACTGTTCAAGATAGAAGCTTAATTTAGTCCTCCACTAAACCTTACTGATAACGTTCTAAATATATCCCCATATACCGTACTGGGGCTCCGAGCCTCCAATAAAGCTGTAATCCATTGTGAGTATCCATAACTCGTGCTATTGTGAGCCGCGTTAAACAATAATCTTTATCTGCAGTATTACAGTCCGCTTCATCGCCTATCGATGCGTCGTTACGAGGTCCTGTCTACCCTGCCTTCATGCGCACGGTCGTGATTGTGACGAGGATGATATGGCAGATGCACGGTCAATCGATGGTAGGAGAATCAAGTTCTTTTTTGTCTCTATATTTAAGAAAAAAAATTCTTCTTAGCGTGTCTATGGCAAACGTATTTCAAGATGACATCTTCCAGTGAAGGAGTTGCTGTCGGCTGCACTCGCGTACTCACGAAAACTTTTGCCGCTTTTATGTCTCTGGGGCACTTGGTTATAGTTAGGAAAATAATGTTAAGTATCGCATATAATGACTAATACGGTGCCCTCGTCTACTTCCCTGCTGATTGCTGAGTTCGGGATTAAATGGCCATTTTCGTCATGGCCGCCTTTTACTTACCGATTTATGTACACTTTATTCTTATTTATATTCATATTATCTTTATTTACATTCCTTAATGTTTAAAGATATTACAATGATTGTAAGATCGGATACAGACCCTATAGGGTACAGCAAAAAGTATACCATTTTTTTATATAAAAATAAAATTACAAATCGATTAACAATTTTTACATAATAATGTTGTTAATATAAAGTAACTAAGTTACAACATTTATTTATATTGAGATCAGCTATTTAGGCGCTACTCAAGTTTTCCAAAAGTAGGTAGTTACGGGAAACTACAACTTGAGTCTACTAAAATAGTTCCTCACTCTCTAACATAAGTTGTGTACCAAAAGAGCAGAATAAGTCTTACACTGCAGTAAACTTTTCACGAAAAGGATTGGATTTCTCTGAATAAGTCCTCAACTCGCAAACTTTCAACCTTGGACTTATTTATTCTGACCGATACCGTTCCAAGGCCAACACAAAGTTCTATTTATTTTATGAATTAAGGAATTATGAATGTGGTGCTATTCGTATCTATTCCACTTCTCCTTTGGAACAGGTCTGTTCTTTAGACATAAAATGCCAGAGTTCTGTTTCATGGTTATGCATTTTCCCTTTTTCTTATAAAAAAGACTTGCATTTAACTCGGATCTGCTTCTAAAATACCTAAAATAGGCACCACAGAAAGTACGATTTGTTGAAATTGTGATATATTATATTTGTAATATCCGCTTGCAACGATCTGGTGGCGCATCCACACACTTTTATTTTGTCCTAAAAACAACTTCCATTTTAGTCGATATTGCATCTGTATTAGGTAGTACTTTCTAAGTCCACGCATTTCATTTAGTACGTTCGTAAATGTTCGTAAATTAGTTTACATCAGGCTAATATTGTTATGTTGATGTTGTATTACTTGTGTTTTATTATTGTATTATTTTATAGATGTACTGTTGTGTTATGGTGGAGATGTGATATATTTGTAATAGGGGGTATTTAGAATAAGTCTTTGAACGTTGCGAGCCGCGCGCCAGTCTCGGAGTATACGTCTATCAATGAAGTCCATGTTTAATTGTGCTCCCGCTAGTTTCCGTAGTTCCCATATCTTTCAACAATCTAAATATTTCATGTCTAATGCCTGACGTCCTACTTTCAAAAGGACGAATGCAAATGCTGGCACCGTCAATTCAGCATTCTCTAGAGAGTTAAATAGTTATCTAACTAAAATTAATTACGAAATATATAACATCACCTGCACCTCATTAATCATCGCAAACCGCGCCAGAATATTTCAGGAGACCATTTTTCTAAATACATCGAACCCCACGTGAAGGTTACCCCGATCCCATAAGGTTTTAATTAAATGAATTAATCAAACCCCTTTGCTCGGAGTTTTGCGGCGCGGTCGCGTCAACCATGTGATCTGACGGTTTGTGAGTGTGTTTTTTAATTAATATGTGCAAGTCTCTAAGGGTATGTTTTTATTCGGCTCTGTCATTGTTGGGTGAAATATTTGCGGGCGAAGTTGGCGGGACATGTTTTAATCATTTTGGCGTTCGTATAGCTTCCTACACAAGTAGCTAGGTACACTGGTAGCATCAAACAATCAAAATAACATTATGGTTATTGAAATAAAAAAAAATCTAAAAATACAATGTTACGGGCTCAAAATGTTTTTTCTGTATTTTCAATGCTTTTGTTTTTGTGGTTAATTAATATAAATAACAGATACAATTTTCAGATATAGACATGCAGAACAAATGCTAACTAAGTTTAAAATAAACCAGATGTTTGCACTGCCTACAAGGTAACAGGCACGAACCCCACACCGCATGCAGTAGCAAACGAATAATTAATACCTCACAAATCAAAGCAGTTAATTCTTCCTGAAGGGCAGCTCGCAGCTCCGGAGTTAAATGTGAAGTTGACTTTAGAATGTAAATAAATGTCTGAGAAACCCACACCACGGCTGCGAGTCTAAAACGTTGCATAATTTAAGTGGAACGGCGCGCTACGAATAACTAGAACATCCCTTGTTTCTCGACATTTGTCTGGTTTACCTGAATATGTTAGCGAGGTGTGGGTCCGACTGAGAATGGGGACGCGCCCAGCGCGTGCTGAGAGACGTTAGGAATTGTATTTCTGGATGAAAAGGGGGCAGTATTCAGTTATGCGGTAAACTGTGTCATCGTACTTAGTTTTCTTTAAAGTTTCATAGCGCCTAGCTCAGGTATCAGTTTTTAATCTCTAAATCAACGTCTCTGTATTTGCAAAGGTAAACTAATAGTAGCCTAATTTTATCCCTGGAGTCTAAATTTGTAGCCTATTAATAGCAATATGGTATGGTGGTGGTATGGTATGGTATTTCTCAGTGGCAGCCCGTAGTAGGGATTTGTACCCGGTTGATGGCAATAAGCTCGCCCCCTTATTACATGGGACTTACTATATACAGTAGTGGGTTGAACAAGGCTGCCAATGATGACGATGATGAATGACAACAGGCGCACCCACCTTACACGAAACTTTAACGTCACTGACGGAATGTGGAACTGTGGACATAGGTACATACAGGGTGGATCTTTGAGATCAGGCAGTAACGGCAAGTATACGTACATTAACCGTTGTCGCTACAGGAAAATGGTCTTAGGAGACTTTGACAAATTTTGACTACCATTCAGTCATCATAAAATAGTAAGTTGGAGTCTCCTTTCCTACGACATGTAAGGGAAAAGTTTTTTGCGATTTCTGACCTTTCTAGTGCTCAAACCTCAGTTGGTCCGATAGAGTTTTTACAAGCTTTTATTTAACTTTCAATGTTCGTATGTAAGTTGCCTGCTTAGAATTTTCAATATTTGCAAGTTCATTCTTTTATCCTTATAAGAAACAGGATCGATTGGCATCAAAAAAAGTTTTCATGAAAATGGCCCATTTTCTTGCTGACTGTAAATTTTTATCAAAATATCTTAATAGGGATTAAAAAAAATAAAAAAATAAGAACAGTCTCCCGAGACCGTTCTTCTGTAACCACAGTGGTTAAGGTACCTACTCTTTCTGTCCCGTCTCAAAAATCCACCCTGTATACACGTCTGCCTACTTCGAGGAATACAAACGCCATATAATGGTTTCAGTAAACGTGTGTTCCAAGTAAAACTAAAACTGTTCGCTGACGTCAGCAATAGCCTGCCCAACCGTCTCCAAGAGTAAACTGTTGTATAATGTAGCGAGCGCCGCGAATACTGAACTAATTCCTAGCTGTTCGTTGTATGGTACTTGTGCTTACCTGTGTAGTGTGCAGGCTAGTTTTGTATTCTATTTTCAGTTTTAACGTTCTATTGTTTTAGATGAAACTACTGAAAACTGTTTCTGAATTAAAGTTAGGAGCATAATGTAATACTCTAGCGACTCACTACTAATTGCGTCACACATGACCGGCGATAGATTCAGACTGATTGGCTTCGTTTCGATCGCATTTTGCTTTATTTTACGACTTACGTATTGTAATATCTACACTATCAGGCCAAACCAACTGGGATCTGTTTGGGACGCTAAAAGAGTGAACAATATGCAGGAAAACTTGGCCATACCTCTATTTTTCGAATTGTGTAACCAAAATGACAAGCGACAATTTGCTTGTAACGTTGACATGAAACCAACGGGCGATCTCATTGAAACCGAAGGCAACCTTCTGGCCGCTATCGTTTCCCATTCCACTCGGTTTCACATTATTTTAGGATTTAATCGTATAATCTCCATAATTATTTCAAAAAATGTAAGGGTAGTCTTCCTGACAAACTGTGAATGTATTTTAAATACCAAGGCAGCGAGATCAATTTTTTAAAATAATTGTGAATGTTTTCTTCTGTTACAAGTGCTTACAACCTAAACTCAAGATACATATTGTGATATTTTAGAAACAAGGTAGTTTGGTGGCATTTTAACGAAAGACTAATTCGTGCCTCGTACCGTAATACACTTATCATAAGCCACCCGATAAGCTATCAAGCCAGTTTACTGTGTTGGCAAAGCAAAAAGAGCAATAAATTTAAAGAGGAAGAACTAAAACCAGTTAACTCCTACCGCAAGCCGCGTTATACAAGGTGTAATTTTAAACAGTGTTAATCACTTAAGGGGTCATTGTACTCATCATTATGAACAACTTTTACTATAGGACCAAACCGGAAATCGCGAAAAAAAAATCAGCTTTTCCCTACATTTATGTTCGCATAACTCGTCAAATGTAGGGAACACCTGGTTTTTTTGCGATTTCGGGTTTGGTCCCATAGTAAAAGTTGTTCATAATGATGAGAACAATGACCCCTTAAGAAATTAACACTGTTTAAAATTACACCTTGTAGAACTTGGTTCCAAATGCACATCTTGAAGCAGCAGTTTTTGATAATGGATTATGTAAGGACTTCGATGAACATATCTACGCACCATACATAGATCTATTTCCACATCATTGTCTGTTGAAGGTAATATCAAAATTATTTTCTTTTTAAGTGTTGAACATTGACAAACAAAAGAGGTTTTTACTAAGTACCTAAGTATATCAATGGTGTTGAACATTGAATGTGTCTAATATAGGTACCTGCCTACCAGTGGCGTAGCTACAATTATCATTAGAGGGAAGCCGAAGAAAAAATTGTTCAGTTCTCATACACTCAAACAAAAAATTATAGGCATTTTTGTAATGTTTTTAATCTTGTGATGATGGATTTATTAAACTGGTATTATATGTATATCTGTAATGTGATGTGATACACAGTTACACACACTGGTATATGGCAATAGTAGACACTAGAGTGGTTGTTTCCAAGGGAAGCCGATAGGAATCGGGTTGTATGAAGGCTGCGCCCCTGCTACCTACCTACCTACATATTGTGTCTTCAAATATACACAGTGCAGGTGCAGTGCAGTGCATTGTTGCTGTGGTGGGAACAGCAACAATGTTACACACTTAATGTTTGTTTCTGATGAATACAACATAAGACACCATCAAACATAGGTGTTACTTATGTACTTACCATACATATTACATAACCTATATCAATATATAACAATATATATCATAGGTACATCCACCTTTTTATCTTTTACCTAATAAAATGACTTGCTGAGGTTATACATAATTAAAAAGTATCTTTGTTTAGGTACTTTTCAGTCAATTAATAAGCTTCATCCATCGATAGAATTGTAGGCACTTATTCGTTATCTAAAGCAGAATATTGCTGTTTTATAAAGTTGATACATTGTGCATTGAAGTGTTTAAGGGAGAGGCCTTTGTGGATAGACGATGGAATATAATGAGGATGTACCTACTTAATTTTTTTTTTTTATTTCAGGGGTCAGGCTCAACTACATTATTCAGAAAAAAAAACTTTTCTTATGCGCTTTCAGTAAGTTTTTTTAAAATCCATGATGACATCCACAGGAAAACATTACATGCCAAATCCCACCAATCCACAATACATATATTTATTGAAATTTCTTTTTGCCTCATGTCCAAATAATTCATGTTAAATGTGAATAAATACTATTGTCAGTTATGGTTGTAATGAAATAAATAAATAAATGTTTTTTTGTTTACCATAATTTATTTCTCTTTACCTATAGGTCCCTAATGAATGACAGTTAATTTAGCTACTGTTTTGAGGTCCTGGGTTCGATTCCCGGGTCGGGCAAAGCTTTATTGTGTTTCCATCTGGAATTTCCCAGTAGCAGCCTGGAGTCTGAATTGTGCCCGGTTGATGACAATAGGCTCGCCCCCTATTACATGGGACTTAAACGTAACTGACGAAATGTGGGTGTACTATAGGTACACATCTACCTAATCTTTCAGGGAATACAGAATAAAATAGAATAGAATACAGGCGTGATGTTATGTACATATGTTATGTTAATCTAACTAAACAGCACTACCTTCTAAATAGTATCACTATAATAATCTCTAGTCTTTATTAAAAACAAAAACTTCGTAATCAATTCTTAAATACTTCTTAATAAGTTATTTTTATTTTAACCTATATAGTTCATAATTAATACACTACACTTTGTACTGTTATTAATGAACACAATAACATACATTAATATCGCTGTCATGCAAGAATGTAAGTATAATCGACAGTTTTCCTAAAATAAAATGATTATCCTATATGAAAAAATGGAGTAATATATGAAAAAATGTGGGAGTCCCGGAAAATATTTAAGGGTCGTCATAAATGGTGCCAAAAAAATAGTGAACAACTAAAAATGGATTTTTTAGCCGAGAAAAGAGCCGCAAACAACTTTAGTAAGTTCTGGAAAGCCACAGGTAAGATGGATACCAAGCCTGGGCTGCCGGTGAGCGTCGGGGGAATGAGTGATCCAAAGCAAATTGCAAATATTTTCGTGGAACATTTCAAAATGCGATCACCCCTTGGCCCCTCAGGTACGATAACCGGTGCTGAGTCCTTCCGTGAGGGAGTGGAACCGGTAATGTTTTTCTCGACGAAACAGGTCAGAGCGGTAGTTAAAAACATGAGTAGAGGTAAATCACCCGGACACGATGGACTCAGCATCGAGCATTTTAAGTATGCTGGTATTCACCTGCCAAGGGTCATGTCTCTGTTTTATTCAATGTGCATTAGTCACTCGTATCTACCGGCAGAGCTAATGAGAACGATTGTGGTACCGATTGTCAAAAACAGGACAGGGGATATCTCGGACAGGGGAAACTACCGGCCAATCTCTCTTGCAACTACCATTGCTAAAATATTGGACAGTATGCTTGATTGGTGCTTGGAAAAACATCTGGACCTGCACGACTCACAGTTTGGGTTTCAACCTGGGCTGTCCACTGAAAGTGCAATCCTAAGTCTCAAGAATACTGTCCAATATTATACAGATCGTAAAACGCTGGTGTATGCCTGTTTCCTGGATTTTTCCAGGGCTTTTGACTTTGTGTCATATGATGTGCTCTGGAGGAAGTTAGGGGATAGGAATGTACCGGCGGAAGTTCTTAAGGTTCTGCAATTTTGGTATGCTAACCAAACGAATCAGGTGTAGTGGTCCAACATTCTCTCTAAGGCTTATGGGTTGGAGTGCGGGGTGAGGCAGGGGGGTTGACCTCACCCAGGCTCTTCAACCTTTATGTGAATGACCTCATAGTCGAGCTCAGCAGTATGCGTGTGGGCTGTCGGGTGGGTGGTGTTAATATTAATAGCATCAGCTATGCAGACGACATGGTGCTGCTGGGCCCGACTGCGGGTTCTATTGGAGAGATGTTGAAAGTTTGTGAAGACTACGCGGCTAGGCATGGGCTCGTGTATAACGTGAAGAAATGTGAGTACATGGTATTTGGGGTCGCCGGTAAGTGTGCAGATTATTCACCTAACCTTACCCTAAATGGCTTGAGCATAAGAAGAGTAAAACAATTTAAATATCTGGGACATATGCTTACCGACGACCTGAAAGACAATGTGGATATTGAGAGGGAGCGCAGGGCTTTGGCGGTCCGCGGTAATATGTTGGCTCGTAGATTCGCCCGCTGCACGGACCAGGTAAAAATAACGCTTTTCAAAGCGTATTGTCAGGGTCTGTACACGGGTGGTCTGTGGATCAACTACACCAAAAGGTCGCTAGATGTCCTGCGGGTCCAGTACAACAATGTGTTTAGAATGCTCTTGAGACTACCCCGGTTCTGTAGTGCGTCAGAGATGTTTACGCAGAACCGTACTGATGGCTTCCACGCAATTGTGCGGAAGAAAATAGCGTCTGTGGCAGCTAGAACCCGGGCCGGGGGCAACAGCATTCTAAAAACAGTGACTGAGAATGTGTTTTCCCCTTTTATGAGGCATTTTGTGGAGAAGATGACCGGTTGAGAAACTGGTTTCGTCTTCTTTACAAAGTAACTCATACCCAAATTGTGTATCTTAATTTATGTATGTACTAACACTAGGTTTAAGGTACTTTACTAACACTACGGATCTCTGTTATCTGATTATTTGAAAATAAATAATAAATAATAATAATAATATATGAACAATCTTAAGTTTCTACTTTTGTACTTGAGAAGCTTGAAAACTGATGTAGTCGCAGTAGCAGTGATGTCAGAAGTAAATAGCAGCAGTGGCCGAAGTGAACAGCGAAAGCGGGGCGACATCAATCATGCTGCCTTCGTGTCTTCATAAATGAAACACCGGGAACTCCCCTACAGTTTAAAAACAAAATCATAATACATAACATGACATCACGCCTTGCTTCCCCGAAGGGGTAGGCAGAAGTGTACCTATTATGGTACACCCAAATTTCGCCAGTTATGTTTAAGTCCCACGTAATAGGGGGCGAGCCTATTGCCATCTACCGGGCACAAATCCAGACTCCGGGCTGCTACTGAGAAATTCCAGATAGAAAAACCCAATAACACTTTTTGCCCGACCTGGGAATCGAACCCAGGACCTCATGCTCAGCAGTAGCGCTTGCGACCACTAGACCAACGAGGCAGTTATCAGGTCATCATCAGCAATCATATTATTATCAGCTCAAATATAGTACTTATACATTATGTGGTAAACTAGGCATATCAACTAAGCCTTCGTCCGACTGTGGCTGGTCCAAAGCCATCAGCCCTATAGTCATTACTGCCGGTTGTTTAATTTCTTCTTTATTTAGGGTTGATTTTTCAGTCACCAGATATTTTTATTTAACACTAAATTAGTACGATAAACATTTATAGTTAATATACATAAAATATATGATGTGACTATGTAGAAAGTTCGCCCAAGGAACTGTATTCATAATATTATTAACATTTTCAACGCCAAAGACCCGGCTCCCGGGTGCTCTTCAAAGTTATCCACACGCCAAGAACTCGCCTCCCGAGTGATCGATGAAACGTTTCTATTTTTGGGCACGCTTGTGATTATAAGTATTTTGGTTGGCATTGAAAGTGCGCTTGATTGTTAATTGTGTGTCAAAAAGCTTACCTTAATGATTAATACAGAAGATCTTTATTCATGCCTTGCCACCAACTTGTTTGTTAGAAAATCCCCTTATGTCAACTAGATTGATGTTGTTAGGGCAATGTTCCATTCTTGTATTTTCAGCTGTAGCACCATCTGTGAAAGTATTATGATTATTTTTTGTAGTTACCTACATGCAAGGTGTAATATAATTAACGCACAACCTTTTAAGGGGTCATTGTACTCATCATTATGAACAACTTCTACTATGAGATCAAACCTGAAATCGCAAAAAAAAGTCAGCTGCTCCCTACATTTTATGTTCGCGTAACTCGTCAAAATGTAGGGAACAGCAGATTTGTTTTTCGCGGTTTCAGGTTTGGTCCCATAGTAAAAGTTGTTCACAATGATGAGTACAGTGACCCCTTAAGATGTTGTGCGTTAATTATGTTACACCTTGTATATATGTAGTTGTTATTTGGTTAGTGGTTATTATATGTAGTTTATTTCAGCACCTACTTATGTACAAAACTATCGATTAATAATTATTTCAGTTGTTAGAATGTGAGTTTGACGGGATATAATAATTTATGTTAATCGCAATAAAAATAATTAACCTCACGTAAGTTGCTTGTGCTACGCCACAAAGGAATGATTGTCCCTATGTAGACTGACCAATAACGTACCTACAGCTACAATAATCTGATGAGATATTGAAGGTACGTACAAAACGAAGATAGATGCCTAGTCTTTCCTTGTCTTAAACCAGAGAAATCTCTACAATACGGTAGGTAAAGTCTTGAACAAGCCACAAGGGAAATGTTCTGGAAATACTTATAATAGGCCCATGTAGCTCTATGACAATAGTAAATTAATTTATATGTTGAATTATTCAAGGCAAAACATTAGATAGTTTTGAAATTAAAGTTTCAAATAACTTTTAGTTTTTACTCAGTGTTGCCAACTTTTTTCCCCCGAGTCCATTAGCGGCGGCGGCCAGAAATAAACTAGATTAGTCACAATTTTTTAAATTTTATTTACATTCCTATTACCGACATTCAGTCGCTGTTTTAGAAGTTCATTTAAAGATTTGAGAATGAAAATAAAACATAACATAGGTAATCATAGATTTATAACACCATCCTACTATAACATCCCAAAATAATAAATGAAAAAAGTTGGTGGAAGATGTTTGGATGTTTGTAGGATACACAATAATGGCTTTATGACTTAATTTTTTTTATCCCGCAAATATTTTTTTTCGAAATGACATTGTTTTCCCGATCTCCTCTTGGGCGGAGTCTCTCTTAGACTTCACTATAAGTATTCGCCATGCTGAACTCACTCAGTAAGTCGAACACTCAATGTTCGAATCCGGAGTGGTTTCTGCATTTGAAAGAAATACGTCGTAAAATTACTGACGCAGGTTTTAGACAAACAATAAAACATGCCATCATCGTGTTATTATAATATTTTCTCAAGTCAAAGTTTTAGTAATTGATTGTATTGTTTTCTACAAATTGAATTAATTAACTACTAGACAATACCAGCAGCCAATTAAAGCAAAATTTCTCCGCCAGTAGGGGTGTCAAACCCCCAGGTTTTGTGGAAATCCCACTAAGTTGACAACACTGCATTTTTATGATTTTTACATTGGCCACAGATAACTAAAACGTGAAAAACAAAACATTTCGTTAAGTATTTCAATTATGGTAGTTTTTTGTAGAAAGTATTTTAAAAATTGATTTTAAATTTTTCAGAAACAAAAATTAAATTAAATTATAGCACAACAATTCGGAAACAAATAATTCCCATATGATGAATCAAAACGATTCCACGAAACAGATTTTGACCAATTGGTAGGTCTGTACATCTCTGTAAAATTCTACTGGATTGGGTAAATTTTTATTAAGTACACAATTCCAATTAGGGCAAACGATACCGAGCGGAGTTTGCTTAATTTTAATCTGTTTGCGAAACAAACTGTTACGCAATTAAGCTGCCGCTCTTGCTTCGCACGATTGCAATGACGACCTGTCAAAACACCGAGGTTTCTGTGCTATATTTAAATTAAATAAAGAATATTATACATGTCGTACTTTGGTGTGAGATAAGGTTCAAAATAACAAGAGAGGTAATAAAGATGTTAGGTTTGTTGCTAGTTTATGAAGTGCTGTGGGAAAGGAACAAATTACCGTTTCACCATTTTCTAATCGACAAACTTAACCAAGATAACGTTATGAGATTTATGATGATATGTTTGCTCTAAATCTAATATTGGTCAATTTTAGAAAGTAGGTATATAGGATGTGAGTAATAATCATGCTTAAAAAATGTTCTGCAGGCGTTGTTTAGGCTGCGGTGGTTCGCGCCCTGGCGCCGACATACACTTTAACCTTCGGAATAAATGCTCTCCACCCATTGATTTAAAAGTAATATATAACTCAATGTACTGTGACTGTAACTGCACCAGAATCTATTGTCGAGTTATGAACAACTAAGTGGTCACACAGATACGAAAAGCGATTTTGTTTTTTACTATGTATACATAGATATAGAAGATACCTAAATGCTATTGATTGTGGACAAGAATAGAATACCATTACCAGGAGTTTCACTATTTATTATGTACAAAGCACAGATAACCTATAAAGTTACAATCGACCAATCAATATCGTTACACATAGCAACATATAATTAAGTACCAATCAGACGTCAATAATTGATTTTTGGTGCGTTGTGGTGTTGTTGTGGTGTATGTATGAGACCTAGGCTAGATCAGCAAAAAATACTGTTTTACGTCCCTGCCAAACCCTCCGAAAATAACATAATAACTATACGTAAAGTTAACACGGCAATGTCAATTCCACTCCAATCAATACCGTGAAGCGTGCTTATTTTGAGCCACTTCAACGGGAACGTGACTTTTGGCGAGTGCCGCGTGATTGGCTCCGGATTACATGTTAAAGTATGTGTTTATCGCTCAAGCTGCTCCTGCTTTGAGGGCACAGGGTTCAAAGTAAAACCTGAGTCTACAGAAATTTATTTAAAAAAAAAATCAACAAAGTAATCTGGAACAGAAGCTGATAGTAGGATGATAGGATGCAAATTTTAGTTTAATGAAAAGCCTTTTTGTTGTCTAATTGTAAACAAACAAAGGTAAAAGCAATAGATTTAAGAACGAAAGTAATTCACGCAAAAAAACCATATCACCACCATTCAACATCAACCAACAACATTTGTAAACCAAAATTCTTTGATAAAGAAAAATGACTGAACGCAAAATAGTATGCCAAAATAGCCATAAGTAAGAGGTCTCAAAACCACTTGTTATATCATAGGGTCCAAACCATTCCAACCCTTCAAATAGAGCATGAAAATTTCAACAGAAAGGATTAATGCCCGACTGGACCGAATCATTATTTAGGAGCGGGCACGATGCTCCATCCTGATTATGGAGAGTTAGTTGAAAAATAACTTGAGTTATGTGTTATGTGCCGTATATGGCTTTTATCTTGAGTGCTTTATTTTGTCTTCACTTTCCTGTTATTATGATAGCAGAATGTTGTATACTTTCTGTATGGCGGGACGATGTCGTTCCTTTACGTCGATTTTGTTACATGAGGTATGTTTTTGTGACATTTATTTCATCATCACATTGTAGAGTAGCTTTCCTATCTTAATACTAAGGTTTCGACCCTTTTTTTAAATTAACTGGATCACAATCCATTGATTTGGTCGTGATACTGAAAAAAAAAACAGTGTGTATGTGTGTGTGTCAGCTCCGACGCACGACTAAAGTTTATTCCGTGAAAGGTGCCCAAGGTACGTAGCTCAGAAAAACGTAACGCTTGAGTTAACGCTTGTATTAATTTCACTCCTCAAACAATTTCCATACCGGGTGCCTTATATTAAAATCGATTCTTATGGAGTAAACTCCAAAAAGCAAGCCATCTTTATACTATCTTTCCAACTGTTTCTAACAAAGTTACGTGGAAAACTCATGTTCAGCAGAAGAAAGGCTTTTAAAATCTCACCATTTGTGTCTTCTCTGTTTTAATACAATAAAGTAACTTCACATGAACGTTGAAAGCAGCGTGTTGTACCGTGTAATTTGTAAATCCTTGGTTGTAGCTCTCCGACCCATATTCAGTGAAGAATTATTCAGAAATTCGCATTATACGTAGCACATTTCACGTCAAGACCCATTATACCAAAATACTTTGAAAAAGCACGTAGACTAACCCGTTTTTGCATTCATGGAAGTTCTCTCAATACTTTCATTTTGAGTTTAAAATTCTCTTTCTGTGAAAACTACATTACTTATTTCAGCCAGCTTATATTTACACAAATATTTTTATGAAAAGCATTTAAGTAGATTTTTTATACACATGACCAGAAATTCTGACTTTTGTTGATATAAAAAAAAAACGTACATATTCCTGTAAATGTTATACTGTACCAAATTGGCGAATCGCAAAGAAAACACAAGCCGGCAACTTAAAGGATTGTGGCCTTAACCGGTTAAGTGGCAGTTACCATTAAACACGATTAAAGAAAGAAGTTGTCTTAATGGATCAAATTGGCGACTGAAAAAGAAATAAAATTTGGCATAGAAACAAGTTCTTGTTTTAGATTTAAGAGTCTTACACCAGAAATGTGTGCAAGAAACTGGGGTCTTAAAGGAGCCGTACGTAATCGTAAAATCTAATTTGATTAATAATCACTATCATAATAATAGTATAATAATGTGATACTCGTAACTAAGCAAAATACAACACACGTAGTGTGAAAATGAATACTTATAAGGCTGACAAAAATTATACATTGAGGTTTCTGTTGCGAACCAAATTAAAACGAATACAATATCACACTTATTTACTCAAAACGAAAAAAAAATCAAACAACAAACGAACTCCAACTTAAAAAAGTTCCCTTTTAACCCGAACCGTTCATAAAATTGACCCTGACACAGCCGGGGTGCCGCTCACCCCGAAGGCTTTCCTCTTCCGCACCTTGAAGTTTGGATCTCACATAGTCCATATCTATACATCTATACAAATAAATAAAATTGAAGTGTCTGTTTGTAATGTCAGAATAATAACTTTTTACTAAATTCATAAGAAAGTTTATACGATACTTGAAACAAAAAAGCAATTTATAAAATTTTTGTCTGTCTGTTTGCTTCGGCTAATCTCCAAAACGGCTGGACCGATTTTGACAGGACTTCACTGGCAGATAGCTGATGTTACGGGAAGTAACTTCGGCTACTTTTATTTTAGAAAATTAATTAGGGTTCCGCGCAAAAAATTAAAACCCATGTAATTGTGAACAAAAAGTCTGAATACAAAAATTATTTTTGCTTTTGGTAGCTCAATTCTCGAGGATAGTTATAGTCTATTTAACATGACGCTACCACCCTTTTTTTTTTTTTTTTTTGTGGATGGGAAATCATCAAATGACTTCTCCCGCTCTGGGCGGAGCGGGAGGGCGTGTCAGACTTTTACTGACTAAAACCCACCCGTGTTCCTTCTGTTGCCTGTGCCGGGGCCACGGTAACTCTTTCGAACATCCCGCAACCCTAGCTGGCATCGGCCCTAGCGGACCCCGTCAATAGTGCTGACATCTCTTTGAGGCGCGCGTGGAACACGACGCGCCGTCGACTCGGGCTTGGTCCTTACCGGACGGCGAGCTACCCATTGCTCGCCGTCCGCAAGCCCGCGCCTACGGCGGCCGGGAATCAGCTGCCAATTCCCGACGCCCAGGGCGTCTCCTGCGGCGACTAGGGGCGTGAGGGTGCAAAGCTTGCCTCTCCCTCACGCGTCCCGCCTCCTCCTTCACGAGCATTACTGCTTCGCAGAAGGAGGTAATGGCTTCCCATGCACTCTCGCTCCGTACCATGGCCTGGACCAGGGCCGGATGCGAGAGATCGCCGCCGCCGATCGCTTCCGCGAGGACACGGCGGTGCTCCGCCCAAGCCGGGCAGACCTCCACCGTATGCTCTACCGTGTCCTCCGGGCGATCCACACAGTGGTGACACCCGGGACGCTACCACCCTTAGGAGCCGAGCAAAAAGAAAAAGTCAGAAAGAACACTAAGCAAAAACGAAGTAATAGCGCGGGCGGGTTATTTTAGTAAATTGTGTATCTTAGACCTCCACGCGAACGAAGTCGCGGGACACAGCTAGTACTATATAATATTATAAATGCGAAAATAATTCTCTCTGTTTTTATGTCTATCTGTCTGTGTGTCAGTACTTTTTTCGCCGAAGACAATGTACCGATCGTTTGACATTTGACAGACAGGTAGCCTAGGATTTGGGGAAGGCTTCTTTTCACCCCGGATGTTTGTATTAAAAAACGGCCAAGTGCGTGTCAGACCACGCACAATGAAGTGTTCCGTGGTTAAAATGAAGATCCCAAGAACGAACTTAACATTGCAGTTGAATATGTTCTCCCATACATTCCAACTGCAAATGTAAGTTTGTGAGCACAGTATTGAGGATTTACCATGTTATTTTAATACCATAAACTTCCTAAGGTTTTCCTATAATCAATAAATATAGAACTATTTTCTGTATTTTTTCAAAATTTTAATCTCAGTAGTTTCGGGTATCAATTTATGATGGTCAATTTTCATCAATTTTCTTAAATAACTTTAAAACTATTTTAAAATTATAAAAATAAAATATGTATTTGGGACCCTCACAATAAGCCCTTGCACTTGATATGTGACACGGTACAGTTTGCTAAACTTTTTTTTTAATTTTCTGATTTGCCCCGCAAAAGTGCATCCATATTCAATATCAAATTATTTACGTTACTAGTCCGTGTTTGGATCACAGAAATTCATATGTGCACCAAATTTCAACCTATTAGATTCGGAGCATTTTGGCTGTGACAGACAGACAGATAGACAGACAGACGGACATACGAGTGATCTTATAAGGGTTCCGTTTTTTTCCTTTTGAGATACGGAACCCTAAAAATATTAAAAAACAAAAACAAAATACACGCAGATAACTTCGTGGGCAACAGGCAGCTAGCTATAATATTCTATACCAACTTTTTTTTTACATATCTCGGGAGCATGGGGTCCCGGTCCTGGTCCTGGTCCTTTGAAATGCGTACGAGGGGCCGAAGCCAACTCGCAGAGGCCCCTTAGACAATTTTAAATGGAATAAGGCATCAACCGATGATTATCCCTACATGCACTATCCAAGTGCACCCAAGGAAAACCCCCGGTTGGTTCAGGACTATTGCAGAACATGGAAATAAAAATATTTATTGGACCATGCGTTTGGGTGGCTAAGATAGACTGGTTACGTAGACTTTTTTAAAAATATCGAAATTCAAACCATACGCACCCTGCGTATGATTTGAATCTCGATATTTAAAAAAAATCTGTTTTATTTAATTGTTCTAGTATCATTCATAGATCAATTTATTTCCAAGATATACAAAAAAAAAACGTGTGCGGTCAGGGGACCCCTGTCAGGAACAAAGTTCCTTCTCACGTATGATTATGTGATTTAAAAAAAATCGCAGCCGCCATCTTGGATTTACATTTTGGCGTCAATATCGGCTTTAACACCCTCGAAAACTATAAAAACGATACCGGTGACGAAGAACTTGAAAATTTTCGCAGCCGCCATCTTGGATTCATTTTGACCAATTAAAGAAATAAAAAGGCCAAAAGAAGTTCGAAAAAAGAAAGTCACATACAAGTATGAACGCTTTTTCGTTAATCACGATTTCTTCCAGTTTACTCCTACCGTAAGCCGCGTAAAAAACTTAGTTCAGAAAAAAAAAATTCTATGCCATAGGCTTCTACTCCGTTCACCTATCATACCCTATTTTTTTTTAAAGACAGTAAAAAAAGTCATCCGGTATTATACAATACACGGATAAAATGGCAGGGGGTGACACACACTCAATAATGGGCCCCCGAAAACTGTCGCTAGCACATAGTGACGTAGCGACAAGGGAGCAATGTCTTCCTGAGGTACTTGAGGAGTGGAGAGGTATTCCGCGGCAATAGGGAATATTACGCAAAGCTGAGACAGCAGATGGTGCCACATAAACACGAAGTAAACAAAGCAAACAACATTTTTCGGCGTTTTTCAATAGAATTTCAGCTCTAATAATTGTAGGTTAAAATAATACGAAAAGGTTAAAAAACATGCTTATAAGAGTTTCAAATAAGTATATTTATTTTTGTGATATTGAACTACTTTACAATAAACTTTTAAGGTTACATGAAAGTAAATAGCAATCAAAATATTGTGTTTTTACATTAGGCTAATACTCTGAACTGTAAAATATCTTTCATTCTTATAGTTTTCAGCTCTAAAATGTTCAGAAAACAACCTTTAATGTTTTGTGACTATAAAATGCTTGCAACGTAGCAATTTACCACTACTTGCGAAGTTATCCGTTTTTAGTGAATTTAATTAACACCTTCGTTCCTGCATATACTACCTAATGGCACAACACTAATTCACTGACTGATGCATTGTTACTATCTATTACAGAATATTCCTGACGAACGTATATCACTGAAATAATATATCAGTAGATTGTAAATACACTGGATTTCTAATTAACAGTCAATTAACCATTGATAATTTTTTTTATAACCATAGATGAAAAAGGAGGCATAAACATTTTTTTTTAAACGTTGCCCCACACTAGGAATTTCTCCTGTGTCGTGGGTGCGTTTACAAACATAGAAACTCACAAACACAAACGCCCAGACCCGAAACAACTACTTGTAGATCATTGCCGTCAAATTAAGTTTGTTTTTCTGTTTACGTTATTTCTTTATTCCCCTTATAAGTATCATTACAGATAGCAATACCTAACGCAATTGTACGGTCTCATAAAATGAATTTATTATTAAAATTATGTATAATTTAAAATTATTAAGATTTTTAACCTTTTTACTACAACCTTTTTGCTAGCTAGTCTTACCATAGACGGATGCCATGTTGTTTTGTTTACTACGCTTTTCAGGTGCGCCGTCTAGCGGGATAAATTGTCAGTAAGGTTCCCTATTAGGACAATCCCAAAAGTACGGTCAAGATCCCGACCAGCATTTTACTGGAATACTTCCTTCCTCCGAGCACGTTTGCTCTTGTGAATCTCTACTCAAGCCAGCCAATAAAGACAATAATGAGGTGGGAGCTCTGTTCTTAACATTATTATTATAAATGCAAAAGTCTGTCTGTTACCTTTCATGCCTTAATAACAGCTAGATTTCGATGAGACACACAGGTAGACCATAACCTGGGTTAGGACGTAGGATACTTTAGAGCCCGATAGTACGTTCCCGTTGGATAATTTCCGACATCCACGCGGGCGAAGCTACGGGCAAAAGCTAGTATATTATAATTTGTTTGGAAAACAAAACAAGGAAGTGAATAGGTACTGTGTGTATGAATAATTCAAAATGTGATTGTTCTCGTAATGGACTGTAACCGGCGCAATATGATGCGTACCTACGAAGGTGTGTGATGAATGGGGAAATTGTTTTATGTAAGTGCTTACTTTTTAAGATAACATCATAATATATCCTGAGTTTTGCATACGATAAGATAAGATATTTATTTTTTGTAAAACATGAGTACTACAAAATATTTGCATGGTCTTAAAATAACATTCGGGAGCTGGAGCAACATGTTTTGCCTTTATGGTGTACAAAAAAAAATATTTTTGGTCAAGTTAACCATTTGAATTTACACATAACAAAACAAACAAAAAACGACTATAATTTAACCTACTGTCGCGCAGTCGGTTAAGAACATAAATTCTATGAAACTTTAAAACTAATAAAAAGTGTTACAGTTTTGAGATCGAAGAAATGACGCAATAATAGGAACTAAGTACGATCATTTGAAAATTCTGTTAGACTATAATAACATCTGGCTATCATGTATTTTTTTCAGATGTAGTTTAAATAGAGTTGTGGGCATTTGTCTAATGGGCTTAGGGATTTTATTGTAAACAACTGGTGCTAAAAAGAAAATACTTTTACGCATCTGTGCCGTGGTTGATCTTACTGTAATAATTTGTTGTTATCTCGTCAATTGCGGATTTGAAACATCTGATAGTTTTTTAAATACATAGTTTGGGATTGCTTTGTTCGAAATTAGCCACTTCAAAAATTAACAAGGAATATTTAATAAAGTACGGCTCGCAACTATCCGTTTTTTTAAGACCGAACATAGCCCTAATGCACCTTTTTTGTGACCTAAAAATGATTTCCTTATAAGTGGAATTTCCCCAAAATACAACGCCGAACCTTAATATTGAGCTGACAATTCCGTGGTAAGAAGTGATAAGCACAATGGTACTCATGATGGGTTTTAATTTGTAGAGCGCGTAAGCAGAAGAACAGACTTTTTTATTTAATTCTTCTTTATGTGCTTTCCAGTTTAGACGTTTATCAATGATAATACCAAAAAATTTAGCTGTGTCTACTGGTTTTATTACTATGCCTTAATGATTAACATAAATGTTTGGTGTAGCCAAACGTTGACTGAAAATCATAACTTTTGCCTTTTCAAGATTGACTATTAAATTATTGTTATTTAACCAATTAACTAATGATTATATTTTATAATTAATTTCGTTTTCATAGGTGTCCTTATTTTTAAAATTTATTGTGACCTTGCTTTCATCGGTAAAGAGTGATACTGGATATTTCGTTACTTTTGGTAGGTCATTTATATAAATTATAAATAACAAAGGATCTAATACACTCCCTTGTAGGACTCCTTATTTAACTACTTGTTTCTTTGATGAATACGTTTCTTTTTTTTTTAGTGTGAATGTTTACTTTATAAATTTCTATATATCGTTAACGGTTTTTAAGATAAGACTTTATGAGATTTAGTTTGTTACCTTGAATTCCATAAGCTTCCAGTTTACGAAGGAGAATGTCATGGTCAACATAATCGAAAGCCTGGGTCATATCGCAGTAAATGGAACATATCGGCGTCCTTTTATCTTCGCTAGTCATGACGTTTTTTATAAAATCAAAAATATCCATGTTTATTGTTTTAGTGCATGTAAAAAGTCTTTATCGTTCGTTTTGCGTCGAAATAAAGATATAAGATCTTATTGAGCTATTGTTAGGTATTCAATCAGATAGCAGATTGCCATTTTTATCTTAATAGTTGCTTGTTATTTTTGAACCTCTTACTTGCTCTCTTGTATCGGCTGTTTCTGTTGACATAATGGGGTCTTTCGTGTTTTTCTCTTTATCTTCATGTGTGACATCATTCTATTCTACTATTATCAACTACGTCAAATACATTTTTACTTCATCGTTTACCACAATGATATAACGCCTTTACTTATAATTGGTTTGCACGTATAAAATCTTTTCACCCCAATCCGTCGTCGCCACATACAATTATAAGTGGCGTAACGTCGGCGCGTCCCAGTCGAGCGGCCGGCGGCGGGTCTCGGTTCGTTTGCTATTCACTGTGGCCTGCACAGCACAGGTGTCATATTCAGGGAAGTGAGGGACGGGCGGATATTTTAACAGGATTGTAAAATTTATAGTAAAGGGACAGCATGAGACACCATACGGTGAGAGCTCAAGATGGTTCGTTGAGGCATGCTTGGAGGTTTGTTGTTATGGGTAAGAGATTAATTTAGAGAGTCTTCCCTCTACTAGTGGTAGAGGTATAAATGTTTGCAGAAAATATTTATACTTCTGCATAATGTCTAATGCTTAATGTAAATGCATTTGAAAACTAGAAACTATTCTTATTACGTTTGATGATGATAACATTCAATAATCTTGTTCAGAATAGAATATTGTTAGCCGTGAATAATCGCCATCCTAGCAGGTACAATTTTCGATTCATATTAAATAATGACGAAGTAGTTCACCTTTGCAGATTGCTCGTTACGCGTGCTGAGTTCATTTGCGACCGTTTTTACGGACCGGGCGGCCGGCGCGGCGCCGGGACACGGCTCGTTTGATATTCAACCGGTGCCGGCAGGTGTCGGCTGCAGGACAGCTGGCACCCTTGCTTACTTAGTTTCGCATAAAAATACAATGTCCTACATTTTATAAGAATATTTTATTTAATTTCTTGGAAAATTATCTACTGTTATTTTTCAAAGTTCCTTTTAAGTTTGCATCGCGAATGGTATTTTTTCACCCGTAATATTATTTGTCCCCTTACTTGGAGCAATTATCTCTGCAAGCGTTATTAATATAAGATAAAATGACATTGAAAAAAAAAACTTCTTAAAATGATCCCCGTTTTGCAGCATATTACGTCTGAGCGTCTCACGGAACGCCATATTTCGACGATTTGTGAAAGTACGAAAAGGAGTTTCGGTATTCAAGTTCTATACAATCTGTAAAGGTTATGTTAAACTTAATACAAAGCCTACCTTCCCACTTTCTAGGTTCTTTCATCCTTATAAGTACTTGAAAAGATTTGAAATCCAATTTTGCACTTCAGCACCCATACTTATATCAATATTATTTTCTCTCTCGAAAGCGTGGAAGTTGGCAATCACATTAGGGCCGACACAAATCCGTATTGGCAATAGAAGCCTTGCCTTTGCTTCACCACACGATTATGTCAGCTTATTATAAAGATTACCAAAAACTTGAGATCCGCTTAGTGCTCTAACCAATTTGTTGGACAAATGTCGTTTACGAAGGAAATATAAAAACGAATAAGGCTATTACAAAATATGTCCTTGTAAATTACAATACATAATGTACATAATCAGCTGAATTTTTACGGTCATTGACATACACAGATGCTTCCATATTTCTCAAATAAAAGTAAACCTTTTTTTTTTTTTTGTGGATGGGAATCATCAAATGACTTCTCCCGCTCTGGGCGGAGCGGGAGGGCGTGTCAGACTTTTACTGACTAAAACCCACCCGTGTTCCTTCTGTTGCCTGTGCCGGGGCCACGGTAACTCTTTCGAACATCCTGCAACCCTAGCTGGCATCGGCCCTAGCGGACCCCGTCAATAGTGCTGACATCTCTTTGAGGCGCGCGTGGAACACGACGCGCCGTCGACTCGGGCTTGGTCCTTACCGGACGGCGAGCTACCCATTGCTCGCCGTCCGCAAGCCCGCGCCTACGGTGGCCGGGAATCGGCTGCCAATTCCCGACGCCCAGGGCGTCTCCTGCGGCGACTAGGGGCGTGAGGGTGCAAAGCTTGCCTCTCCCTCACGCGTCCCGCCTCCTCCTTCACGAGCATTACTGCTTCGCAGAAGGAGGTAATGGCTTCCCATGTAAAGTAAACCTTACCATAGGAATCAGTTAAATAAATCCATGACATAAATAATCATTATTCAAAGTTACAGTGATTTTTACTTAAAATCTTAACTCTGTCCAATTAATTCACTGCTATATCAACGATCATAATTATAATTTAAATATACAAACGCAATCCTAAATCTGAGATTACACAAAGTATACTCATACAATTCGAGATAGGACTTACATAGATAGTTCCATTTAAGTCTTGATTGTCTTTTAAAAGTTTTGCTCGTCGCAGTCGTGTAAACTTATTTCACAGTTTAAATTGTACTGCGGCTCCCAAAACCGATATTTGAATTTTAAAACGATTTGGTTTAGGAGGCTACGAACCCACTAGTTTATTATGATCAGTTATGGCCTAAGAAAGCCGTGTTTCTTAGATAAGTTTTGGTTTAAAGATAAACAGCTGGCGATTCCCATGATTTCTGTATGTTTGCATGTGCTAAAGATATCCTGTTGCAACAAACAAACATCTGCTGTTGTAACAAAAGAAATTGAATTGTGTCTCATAACATGACACGTTAAGGTTTATACAAATTTGCTTTTTGCTAAACATTTTACACAATATTTATACTATCTGTGTCGAATTTTATTTTATTTCTTTCTTTCTGTCAATATCTTCATATATGCATATATGCAAGAAAGTTTAATATAATATTGATTCAACATTAATAGCCAGAGTTATGATTATGCCATGACTATTATCTGAACAACTCAAAAATGATTTAAGCTCTCAAAGAACAAAATCCATCCACCAATTTATTAACAGCACTTGAATTGAATATTGACGGAACTATTTTTGTATCTGCGAAATTAATTTAAGTTCTTCCAAAGAGGATTGTGAGAGCAGTTCAAAGTTAGATGAGTTCGTCGCTCATTGCCTTCCTGCAGAATGAAACGCGAGGTGGGTAATTGCAGAACGTTCTGATGAACTTTCATAAAGATTCTAGCATTTACTCTATTTGCTTTAGGTGCCATTTTCATTTAATTTAGAGACAGCATTTTTTTTTTCTGATGTTATTAATGTTTCAGACTATGTAAAGGGTTTCTTATTTCTTGCTTAAGAAACGTTCTTCCTTGTAGGAAGATTACGTCGAGCACTAAAGAAAATATATAATATCTCTCCATTTCTGTATATTTTTTTGTATTTACTAGAGATGTATCCGATAGAGAGCAAGCGTAGGGTAAAGCCTTGGGAAAAGGATTAACATCTTCGACTTGTAACTTCAATGTAAGACCAGCATGTATAGCCAATAGAAAAACTCGTGTTCAATGAAAAACACCTATTTATTTACTTGTTACTGGAATTCTTATGTCATAATATCGGTCTTCTTCTCTTAGATTTTCTTTTAGTAGGAACATAATATTAAACAGGCTGTTAGAAATGGAACTAAAAGCAAATAAATAAATACAAACACAACAATGTTATTATTTTATTGAACGTAACAATTCTTATCACAATTATTATACACCAAGTTATTTAAATAAACACACCCTCTCATTACTACCTAACAAACGTCAAAACTTTTAGATTTACAACAGAAATTATTATCCAACGAATTTAATTTAGCAACTACAACTAGGTAACAAATAGTGGGGCCACATGCGCGTTAATGTGAGGGTCTAATTTAATCAACAGACAGCTTGGTACCGGTGCTCTCATGAAAGTTAATGGCGGTTCCTACAAATGCTCATTTAGCCCAATAACCAGCGGAAAGATTATTTTCCCAGCAATTATTCGGGCAGGATACCCGACACGAGTAAACTGGTTTATTTATCAATTTACGCATTATTTTCTCTAGTTTCGTGGATTTGCGACTGTAATCCTTTAAGTCGGTGGAATGTAGGGTAGTTTGTTTTATGGTAATAATATACTGCTTCTAAAGTGCTGGTGTAGAAGGTATTATAATTTAAGTGAATACGGATTTTGGCCGTCTACGTTTACTCCGAAATTAAAGTAAGATGGATTTTTGTGAGTCTGTATTTCCAAGAATCAAGTGAGTAGCAATAAATATTTGAGTAGGATTCTTGTTGTTCTTATGTACGTAGAAGATGACGTCATGCTAATCACTATGTAGGTACACAGAATCCAATAGTTTTTTTTTTTGGGCTGTCAATCTAATTAATGACACGGGACTTTAATCACAATTTATCGTTACACAAAAGTAAATATCAAGAGCCATCTAATAGGACTAGGAGCCTCTTGTTGTCCTCCTCATCGCTCTCACTGTGGCGAAGTTGTCAACAGCCTCGGATACCACGGCCTGTGTTTCAGCTGAAGTGCGGGTCACAAAGCGCGGCACGCGAACATTAATGACATCATCCGACGAGCCCTTGTCACCGTCGGCGTTCCAGCTGTATTAGAACCCAATGGCTTGGCACGCGACGATGACAAGAGACCGGACGACATGCTTTTATTTCCATGGAAAGTGGTAGGCCTTTAGTGTGGGACGCAACTTGTGTCGACACTCTTGCGCCATCCCATCTTCCCGGCTCGGCGTGCTGTGCTGGCGCTGCTGCTGTGGCTGCAGAAAACCTCAAGCGGTGAAAGTATAATAACCTTATCGGTAAATTATATTTTCGAGCCGTGTGCGGAAGAAACCCTCGGGCCGTGGGGTCCGAGTGCTCCTGGTTTGTTCAACGAAATCTCCAAATGGCTGGTTGACACTTCCCGTGACCCTTTTACCTTAGCCAGGCTAAGCATTGCCATACAACGTGGCAATGCCGCCAGTCTCTTGGGTACATTACCAGTCGATAGCGATGCGGAGGAATGTTTCGACGCCATATTTTAGTTTTTTAATATTTTTTTATTTTTTTTTATTTGAGATAGGTTTGCTCTTGACTCTAGTCTAGGTCAGAGATGACAAAGTCGACGATGGAGCGAGCTTAACTAGAAGAAGCCTGTTAACTCTCACTTTGAAGAGATCGGGGTTGTATGCGTTCAGAAACACAGACGCAGGCAGAGAGTTCCACTCCTTTGCTGTGCGCATCACAAAAGACATTTGGAAACGCTTAGTGCGAATTGGTGGAATAGCAACTAGGTAGGGATGGCAACCTGCAGTGCAGTTACTTTAGGATATTATATTTTTATGTTTTAATTAAGTTAGGATATAATTTTGTTATTTTTATTGATTAACTAGAAACACTGTAAAGGAAATAAAAATCAGTGACGTACACATAATTACTGAGGTAAGTAGGTAGGCACTCATTTGCACAGTGTAATAGTGTAGGCCTAATGACTAAAATAAACAGTTTTTACATCAAATTAATATCGCACAATACCCATCACTCCATATTGATCCTCTACCATAACTATGGACATTATTATGATATTCTTGGTGAACAAAAAATAAAGGTTTGTGAAGATATTTTCTTCAATATACCCCGACAATGCCGCTCCGTCCCTGCATTAGAAATGTTGATTCGTGAAATTACGAAACACAATATTACGTCTCATTGAGCCTTTTCAACGAACCTTTTAATAAGTTGCTTGTATATGTATATATCCTTTTATTGTGAATACTGCGTGGTACGGAACTGAATAGAGATTGGGAGCAGAGAAAATGCAAAGGATTGTAATATAATTTTGATCTTCATAGATGTAGGTATTATGTAATTCACTGATAATCGACTTCACATTAGACCACTTCTAGGTGGTCAGTTAATTGGTGTCACCTTGTTTCGCAGGCAGAAAGGAGAAAACTGAAATACTATGAAGCATGGTACTTTATTCAAATTGAACGCAACCACAGATTATACTGTATTAATTGGAAGCGGATAAATATAGTTTAGCTTAATTATATCCTAGTCACGTAAATATCCTGCAAAATAAAGATTTTCGTTTTTAAAATTCGCTTGGTTGGATTTTGAAGTTCACAATGCAACACAGGTAGATTTTGGCAACACCGTGTTTTACGTTCATATGCATACCGCAGCGTTAATTAATAACTATGAGGATGGTCGTACTGAAACGCATTTTTAGTAATCACTGTCATACGAATGGTTACGCTTACGCTTTGGTTACGCAAAGAAAAATAATGAGGAAAAGTAAATAAAAATGAAAAACATGGTGTACCTACCGACATGTTTGTGGTTTGAGCAGATATACTTGAGAATGCATTCAGCGTAATTCGGAACACGTGCGTTGAATGACATTTGAAAACAGTTAGATGTCATTGTCACGAACTCACGATAGATAAGTCCGTCAGACAGTCATTTGACTGCGTGCGTTCTGCTCGGTGTGTTATTCGGTGCATTTGACCTCATCCTATTTTCTCACGACTCTGGCTTGCTTCTTTGTATTCGATTGATTCTGTGAACGATACCGGCGGTGATAACCTACCCGCTCGCTACACTGAACATTAATAAATACACATTTAAAAAAATACTTGAGTATTGTTTTTTCATTTTATTTCCTCATCTCCTACCTTATTATCAGTTACAAGACAATACAATTTTCCGATTAATGCAACATAATCTGTGATTGCGTTCCATTTGATTAAAGTACCACGCTTCATAATCTTGGGACAGCAAGCGAAATCATAAGGCCGCGAACACGAAGTCAGCGGGCGAGGGGCGGGGGCGGCGGAGCGCCGCCCCGCAGTTCGCCGACTTCGTGTCCGCGGCCTTAGGGATGTCTCTATATAGGATAACTAGCTTTTGCCCGCGGCTTCGCCCGCGTGTATGTTGGAATATATCAAATTAGTACCTACCTTACGTGTTAATCCAGGTTCGAAAACATATATATGCCAAATTTCCTCTAAATTCAATCAACCGTTTTTGCGCCAATCCGGAACATACATCCCGACAAACAACAAACGGACAAAAATTCTAAAAACTATAGTGTGTGCAACAGACTCGTTCAATCACTTCTTTTTAAATATATGCAATGCACAGTTCTGACTTCGTTACTATTTTTAACCGACTTCAAAAAAGGAGGAGGTTATCAATTCGGTTGTATGGTTTTTTTTAATGTTTGTTACCGTTACTCCGTCATTTATAAACCGATTTTAAAAAATATTTTTTATTTGAAAGGATTGGACTTCCAGATTGGTCCCATTTTTATCCAAATCCAGTTCTGATGATAGGATCCATGAGGAATTGAGGGAAATCCTCAAATATTATTGGCAAACACATAGTGATTTTGGTATTTTCGTCAACAAATCAAGCATTTGTATTCAGAAAATATGATTTGGTGAAGTGGAACTGACGAAGAAGACCATAGATGGCCACAGGAACTCATCAATGATACGTATTTCACGGGTGGCGATAAGATATCTCGATTAAGATAATTAAACTATTATGACAAAGCAAATTTAAATAAATGCTTCTGATGAAAATGGTACCATTGAACTCAGAACAGTAATCAAACAATGTATCCTAGCCGTGTTGGGGCTTATTGGAAATGTCATGGGATGCACTCTGGCTATAAATTATTTTTAACTGACTTCAAAACAGGAGGAGGTTCTCAGTTCTTCGGAATCTTTTTTTTTTATGGTTCCCCGATTACTCGAAGACGGCTGGACTGATTTGGAAAATTCTTCTTTTGTTTGAAAGGGTATATTTTCCAGGTAGTCCCATTGTCATCAGGTCAGGATCTGATGATGGGATCCTAGAGAAATTGAGGGAACTCTTTAATATAGGCGCACCTATAGCGATTTTGGTATTTTTTTATAGTAACTTGTGCATTTCCTCTCGGAAAGCAACATTTGGTGAAGTGGAACTGATGACGAAGACCACAGATGGTAAGATGGCCACTGGAACAACCCAATAATAAGTATTTCGCGGGTTGCGATTCCATTACTTTAAAATTATTGCTAAGCAATAGAAGCTCGTCACAATACATTGGTGAAGTGGAGCTGATGGTGAAGTACCAGGAGAACTCCTCAACAATTAACGTCCCTGCATCGGGAATAGCAATATTTTTTAAAAGGTGATGAGCAGTTGTCATTAGGCTATTGTAACTCAGATAAATTACAAACAGACCCACTAAAAAGTGAACAATAAAAACAACCGACTTCCAAAACAAACACTACAAAGTGAGAAATAACTTTAATTTCGGAAGTCAGTGGCAAAAACCTAAAATACAGATCCAAAGTGACCGACTTCCGAAAAAGTATTAGTACCGAGTTTCGAGTTAATATGACAGCGCGTTAAAATTTTTCCTTACTGTTCCTTACTGTTCTTACGGTCCTAATGTTCCTTACTTGTTTTAAAAAAGTTAGAGTGACAATTTTAATTATTTTCTGAGGCAAATATTGCCATGTTTCAAGTATATGAACCAAAGGAATAAGATTTTTCATTTAATCTGTATCCCCTCTTTTCACCCCTACAGGGATGGAATTTCGAAAAATCGTTAGGAATTTTTCCATAACTGAAATCAAAGGTTTCTTATACCAATTTTTGAGTTAATCAAGCCACACAGTAAAATCCTCCTCTTAAAAATCTAATTACCCCTTCTCACCCCGTCAGGGGTAGTTTTCAAAAACCAATAGTAAGAAACTTTATTGCTTATTTAGGCAAATATTCGTGCCAAGTTTCAAGTTTATTAACCAAATGAATAAGATTTTTCATCTAAACTACGAGTATATCCCCGGTTTTCACCCTCACAGGGGTGGAATTTTAAAAAAACGTTTAGGATATTTCCAAACCTTGACTCAAAGATTATTCATACCAATTTTCGAGTTAATCAAGCTACGCAGAACAATTTTCCCCTGTAATATTGACAGCCCCTTTTCACCCCGTCCGGGGTAGATTTTCGAAAAACCATGATACAGGTTATTCTTTATTTTTGGACTTAAGTATAAAAACTGAGTTTCGAGTTAATTGGACTGCGTGTTAAAATTCTTCCATACATTTTTGACACCCCCCAATCCCCCTCGTGGGGATAGTTTAGAAAAACCAAAAATTACAAAGTTTATAATTTATTAAGATAAGTATTTGGGCCAAGTTTCAAGTTTATTAGCTCAAGGAATAAGATTTTTCATACAAACGAATTACCCCCTTTTCACCCCCTTAAAGGTCGAATTTCCAAAAATCCCTTCTTAGTGCTCCCCTACATTATAAAAGGACGCCGTGTGCAAAATTTCACGTTCTTAGTCCCAGTAGTTTCGGCTGTGCATTGATATGTCAGTCAGTCAGTCAGTCAGTCAGTCAGTCAGTTTCTCCTTTTATATACATAGATTTGGCCTTTGCACAGGCCATAAAATAGAGCGCATCTATATTATAGAGATAAGAATATCACAAATACATATTTTGTAATAATAAATTATAATTGGGCCAAATCTCAGCACAGCGCCATCTATTGACATTATTAAAAGTTCTCTACATCTACACTAGCTATTAAATATTATTTTCTCGAAAATGCAGGCAATTTCCAGCTTGAAAATTGAAATAAGGCAGTCTGTTGTGCAGTATTATCTGTGATGATTTTCTTTACAATGGTTAATTTATCTCAATAAAGTACCAAAAAAAATCTTGTCCTTTCATAGAATTTCGTTTCCCACAAAATGTTTCTTATAGTATTTGATACTTGTGTTTTAATTTCGAATATTATTGTTTCAACTACTATTTACTTGAATGAAAGATATTTTACAGAAACACAATCCAATAAATTTTATAATCACGTTTTTTTTTTGGATCCTGCCGTTTTACCGAAAAGATTTTGCCAAAATTTCAATACCCAAACAAATTTTAGCAACCTTTTTTATACCAATGTAATATTTGGAACTATTTTAGTACGCACATTTTCATTTGGTCAAATTTTTACTTGGCAGAATATTACCAAGGATAATGTCATTAAGGCATTTTGTCTTTAATCAAATGATTTATTGCAGCAAACAATCTTTAGACAATAAATGTTTGGTCAAATGATTTGTTATGACAAAAAATATATAGGCAAAAATAAGATCTTTTGGAAATTATGTAATTAAAAAATTTAGGTATTTTTTTTAAAAAAATGGTTAGGTTAGGTTAGGTTAAAACTGTGACCTCCTACGCACGAGCCGAGCGAGCGAAGCAGGCGGTGCCGCGGTAGCGGCCGGCGAGTGCCAGAAACGACTAGATTATATAGAAAAGAAAAAAGAAATACATAACGACGATACTATACCGATTTTCCGTAAAATGTGCTATTCCAACCATATTTGACTACATAAAAATTGGTAATAGTACTAGTTGGTAAACAAGTTATTGTTTAAACGGTCACTTGCCAAACATTAGGTTTGCGTTACAATTATTTGTGAAGAGATTTTTTGCTAAATAATAATTTGGCAAATGAAATTGTGCGGAAAATTGTTTGGGAAGTGATAATTTGGCAATTTCTTTTCGATGAAACAAGGAAGACCCCATTTTTTTATTTAACAAACTTATCAAACAGTAGAATGATTTTTAGCGAATATTGTTTGTTTGGTGTTTTTTTCCATGGTTATTTATTTCAACGAAAATGTAAAAATAGACGTTATGTTATCCTTAATTTAGTGAATAAAGTTAGTGACAGAAACGAATTGCTGCAAAACCGAATCCACGTAGTCTTGTCTGCCCTACCCCTAGGGTGTAGTGATTTAATGTGTGGCCGTACTATTGGCGTAGTGTTGGTTATTGCGCAATAGAAAAACCGTTTGCCGTTCAAATCAAATTATAGTGATCTTATTGGTGATGTTCTTCGGAAAGGTCAGGTGCGTAGTACCTACTCGCAACCGGCGTGCGTGTATGACCGGATGTATGATCATAGCAGGTGGCGTTCTGTAGTTTCTGCCTACCCCCATGGGAAGAAGGCGTGAGTTTATGTATGTATGTATCAAATTATAATTCACGATCAAATTTATCACACTAGCTATTCACACACAGTAGGTACACGACACAACTATGCGGAACGCGCGTCAGTTTTTAAACGTGTTCACTGCTCGATCTTAACTCCGGTCGACCAGCGTTATGTTGTAGACTCTGTCGAGCGCCGCCGCTTCGTGGCGCAGGCGTCCCGCGTGGCGTTGGCAAATGACGACTAACGTATTTCCGAAAAATAGATGGTATTATGGGGAAGCTTTTCCGCTTAATGTTTATTTATAGTAATGTGATGTTAATTAAAATTCAGGAAATCTATCATTTCAATGAAATAATTATTATTTTTAGCAACTTATTTCGGTAGAAGACTCGTGTAGTACTTATTCTAATAATAGGTTGTTAGTAGAAAGTATATTTTCAAGTAATATTTTACTTTCATTGACAACTCCGAAAATATGATCAAAATGTTTTAACAAATCCCAGCGCCAGGACTACACAGATAACACAAGAAGGGACTACAATATCACGTTTCCAACAGCAGGCTGACGCAACACCTATTTGTTGAGTACAACACAAATTCATGCAAGAACTCATCACTCAAAGTTCCTTAAAGCCCGGACAAGACACACGTCTTGTCCCGAACCTCAACAACCCTCAGCAGCCCCAACAGCCCCAACTATTCGAGGGACCAACGAAAACAATTCCAAACATTGTTTATCCATGCACCGCCATACGGCCTCTTTAATAGTCTCCACGGAATATTATGGGGTTTGTGAAAGATATCGCCGAAATCCCTTCGGTGGATAGTTTGTGGCCCCGCTGCGAAGAGGTTTAACGGTTATCTTACTATGCATATGATGCTATAAAGTTGAGCCTTCATTTGTGTGATGAGCAAATTATGTCGGTGCTCAGCTTTATTGGGTGTTTCATTGATAATATGGATTAGGGAATTGGGAAGGAAGCACTTGTGTAGATGATTTTCTCCATGGTAAATGGATTCGTCATCTGCCTGCCTTTTCCCAACAATGTTTGGGACGGCCTTCAGTCTAACCGGATGCAGCTGAATACCAGTATTCTACATGGAGCGACTGCCTGTTTGACCTCCAGAATCCAGTTAACAAGACTAGTTGTCAGACTTTCGGGCTTCTGAGTAGCCGTAACGACTGACAAAGAAAAAAGAAAGATGACAGCCTGGACCAGCGGTTTAACGTGCTTTCCGAGGCACGGAGGGGTCTCGATATGTAATGAATGAATGGTCACCCCGCACCGGCTTCGGCAACCGTAGCTTGACCTTCAATCGACCCGTGCGACATGAAACATGGATGGATGGATTATCTATTCTAATTAAATGGTATACAAAAGGCCTAGGCATCACCTTGTCTATGATAACATTTCCAAAAGGTCAATATTATAACTGAACGACACATTATATAAATCAACGACATTATCTCCTTAAAATACTTTACCCTATCTTTGTTAAACCAAATCTTTTTGGAGGCCAAAATTACCCACCGCTGGGCTAAGCCAAGCTAATAAAATACAGTTTGATCGAAGATCAGTCCAGATGTATTCTAAATGTGACTGAAAACTTAGCACGTATAAATTAACTTCAGCCTATTAGAAAATAGCCGCAAGTGGATTAGGAAATGGTTCGACGAAGTTGGAAACTTGTTTACCGTTTTGGGCTTCGGTACTACCTCCGAACATGTGTATTATGTTTGAACAGAATGTAGTGATGTGAAAATTATACTATTGTATTTACCTTCACGTGTTTAATTAATTAATAATTATTTTATTAGTCAGTGATTGCTCTGTCATAATATTAAGAAGAAAATTTGTTTATAATAAGATTAAATTTTCTAATTTTGATAATATTCCGTAGGTAATATAATATATTATCTCATTACTGTTGTTTATAATCATAATTATATTGATTGGTCTACTTACTGAAAAGCAAAAGTTACTACTGGACATGTCCCTAAGGACCTAGGTCCCTAGCTAGTCAAAACTGAAAAACTGAATTAGTAAAGATGGTTATATTTTTATAAGCTCTATATATTCTAGTTTGTCAATTAATAAGCTTTAGGAGTCAGGAACTTACGAAAACTGTTCGAAATATGGTTTATACTCCAGGATTTCAGTATGATGTGTCACTATAACGTCATCTGGGAGTGAACACAGGTACTAACCAGAACACCTTCCGCCTGACGCAGGTCCTCACCGGACACGGGTGCTTCGGGAGGTACCTGTTCCGGATAAGGCGGGAGGAAACGCCCGGGTGTCACCACTGTGTGGATCGCCCGGAGGACACGGTGGAGCATACGGTGGAGGTCTGCCCGGCTTGGGCGGAGCACCGCCGTGTCCTCGCGGTAGCGATCGGCGGCGGCGATCTCTCGCGTCCGGCCCTGGTCCAGGCCATGGTACGGAGCGAGAGTGCATGGGAAGCCATTACCTCCTTCTGCGAAGCAGTAATGCTCGTGAAGGAGGAGGCGGGACGTGTGAGGGAGAGGCAAGCTTTGCACCCTCACGCCCCTAGTCGCCGCAGGAGACGCCCTGGGCGTCGGGAATTGGCAGCCGATTCCCGGCCACCGTAGGCGCGGGCTTGCAGACGGCGAGCAATGGGTAGCTCGTCGTCCGGTAAGGACCAAGCCCGAGTCGACGGTGCGTCGTGTTCCACGCGCGCCTCAAAGAGATGTCAGCACTATTGACGGGGTCCGCTAGGGCCGATGCCAGCTAGGGTTGCGGGATGTTCGAAAGAGTCACCGTGGCCCCGGCACAGGCAACAGAAGGAACACGGGTGGGTTTTAGTCAGTAAAAGTCTGACACGCCCTCCCGCTCTGCCCAGAGCTGGAGAAGTCATTTGATGATTTTCCATCCACAAAAAAAAAAAAAGGTACTAACCAGAAACAAGGCGTGATGTTATGTTATATAAAATAAGTGATAAGCTGCACAGGTACTTATATCTTAACTAATAAAAGTTAATATAAGTATTTTATTATTAAAATAAAACGTGCGCGGTAAACGCGAGTTGTTTTAATTTTTTTTTTAATTTCATATTTTTTTATTTATCTTTAACGATTTATTTCTACTGAATTGGGATTAAAGTAAGAAATTATTGTGAGCAAAACAGAAAGTATTTTGTTGTCAGTGCCGAAATTAAACAAAACGTAAATACGTCATTCATTTCAGGAAGAGGGCATTTAAAAAAAAAATCACTTAACACTTTTCATGTGGTACACAAATGTTTTAGTACCTAATCTTGGCGTATTTTACACGTGATTCCTTTAATATATTCCTTTGATCTAAAATACTCGCCTTATAGTTATTGTTTACACACTTTAAAGGCAATTACGGGATAAAATGGAACGTCAAAAACATTGGAAGCTGTTATTGTTAAATATTGTTTTTTTTTATAATATTGTTTTGTTTGTTGTTGTTGTTTTATAATATTGTTAGCTTCAAAGGATTAATAAATCCATAGTAACGTAATTCTTAATTTTTAAATTATACTATTAAATATATTATACCCGCAATCCTGAACATTACCCGTAACCAGAGGGCAGAAACGGCATGACCAAAACAGGTATATTTTGCTCCGTGTGATTACGGTCTTTTCAATATTGTTTTCATCATCATTATCATCTACTGACATTGTTGTGAAAACGAAAACAAAAGTAGGTAAATATAGGGAGCTTTTGTTTTGGTTCACTCTATCCAAGCACCTGCCATTTTTGCACTGCCATTCCCCGTAAGGTTCCATAAATGTATTTCAAAACAGCGATACCGGGAACAAAATCAGATCGTGTCACGAATATCCAGCCTGCGACACTGTTGTTGTATGTTAATCTCTGGGGACGTATTCCATAAGCTGGGGCTGTGGTTGAAAATCTAAATTATGGGATATTTGTGGTCTAAGATAATATACCGTTGTAAGAAACTCATGTAATCACTGACTGAAATTGATCGATATTAACTAATAGGTTTGTTAAAATTAATTCAGACAGAGGTGAAAGCCTAGATTATGAAATGAAATTCCTATAGTCTCCTTTGAAAGAATTGAATTCACAATAGTTGGAACAGTAAAAGAAAATTCCATGGCCTGTTAATTTACAACGGAAGCAGTTCTTGGAATTAAAACGTTTACTACAAAGAACTTAACTTTGTACAATGCTGGTTGTTGTCTTTAACAATGAAATATATTTCTAAAACAATAGCTTTATAGAACAAAACATCGGTAAGTATGCTGAAACAATCAATTCACTCAAAACATCCATTTAGATTAATCCAAGCACAATCGTAGACGAGATCAAAATACGTAAACATTTGATTTCTAGAACATCGACCATATAAATCCCATCTATTATATTTAGGCAAAAACGCATCGATCTTTTTTCTTAACAAAATACCTAAATTCATTCACATTTCAATTTTAGGGCCTACTTTAGATTAACGCTGTCGCTCCACGTATAGCGTTCAGAATATGCCTACACCCGGGGCGCTGGCGAATAAAATTTTATTGCTAGAATTCTCGTTCGTGTTTCCACTAAAAATACATTTTACATCTGAGTTTCCTTTGGTATGAAAATTTGTAGCGTTCGCGTACCAACTGAGTATACACTGCGTAACATACTCATCTGTCCTTGTGCCAATCATGACATGTCGCGAGATGTTGGGAATTAGATTAAGGAGGTTCCTTCCCGTTACGTGATAGGTGTGCATTAATAATGTATACAGGAAAATTGTATTTTTGGAAGAGAACGTTGTTACTTATGCCTTTCATGCTTATTTTGGCAGAAACTGGCAGGACGTTTAAAAAAAAAAGCTGAAATATATCAACTTTATAATAGAAGTGACACTGATAAACATTTATTTCTACCTACAGAGCTTAAAACAGGCCAACCCGCCATCTCCCATCGGAGCAGTAAAAGGTGACTAAGGGATTATATCCGGGAGCTGGGCAGAAACGTTCACCTACTTCGAAATGATATTGCTCTGGTATCCCACGGGTATACGATATGATATAATGAAGAAGTTTTAAAGTAACAACAAAGATTCGTCGTAACTTAGATTCTCGCTCACTCCACCCGCGAGACTAGCCGGTAGATTATAGAAGTTTCAGATATTCCATTAATACTGCTTTTAAGTTTAAATACATTACAATAATTCGATTTTCCAATTACTTCAATTTATTCACATATCTATTTTCATTCTTCCACTTAAAATCAATTCCCCTGTAATTTCATAAAATAAATTGTAGTTTACCTGTAAATAGGTAGTAATAGTAGTCCTTACATTACCATACATTACATACCATTGTCTACTGCATTATGCATGCGTTTTGTTCGCCGTCGATTTTAACATTTAGCATGAAGCAACCGATCAATATCACATCGTGCATCGTCTATGTCGTCCATGTATGACTCACTAACAACTGCCGACTTGTTTGCAAATGTTGGATGGCTTCCAGTGTTTAAGTGTTTCTCAAAGTATTTGGGAAATTACTTGGCGAGAGTAATTTATTACGCTGATACTCTGAAAACAGTATTGTAAATTGTATAGTAATATTATAGAATCCTCTACTAAAATCTTCGTTTTTATTACAGATTGCCTATTGCAGCCTCTTTTTTCCCGACCAAACCCATCTCCGCTATTTACATTACATTTGCATTTAAAGACGAAATCCCCTTCCTTAAATGCAATATCGAGGCAATAAGAGGGTACCTAGTTCATTTGTATGTGCGGAGCGGCAAGATTTGACTGCTAATTTAGACAAAACTCCAAATAACTGTAATACTCGGCGTATTAAAGTCGTTTAGTAATTTACTTGAAAATTAACCGCGGCTCTTATATCTGGCTTAGGGCTCCTTATTGCCGAGTGCCTACTTATCCAATAACAATGAAGTCAAATGAGTTTCAGTACGTGACTCCGTCCGTAATGTTGCTAAGTTCCGGATTTTTCGAAGTAGTTTTGTAAATAGTTCAAAGTCTAGATTATTTAGTAGTTCTGTTAAGTTTGTTTATGTTAGGTACAAGGCCGACTCGACTGACTGTAGTGCCAGCGGCTTTAGTAGGCTTTTGTGGAATGGTTCATCTTAACTTTTTTTATTAAGTTCGAGAGTGTTACGGTATTATTTTAGATTGCTATTAATCGCATTTTAATGATATTTGGTCCACTTTTTCGTTTTCTATGTCTTTGTGTTTCACACAATGATTTTTTTTCACTGATGAAAGTAACCGTTGCAACATTTCGTTTTCTAGTCAATGTTTTACCAAAGTAAATTGCTTGTTACTCACAATGATTGCCATCCTGTAAGTAAATCTATATACTTATGTAGGTGTTTTCATACTTTCATAATTTTTTTGTGGCTTTTGCTAGCACCTGGTTTTTATTAAATACATATTTTCGTAGAACTCCGGCTTACCTCCCACCGCAAAAGTCAATAACTCGCGGCACACGTAAAACCCAGCCGTTTCTAGTTGGTAATAGTAAAGAATGGTCTCGCCGTTCTCCAGATAAATCCTGCTCAGCTTAATGTGGAGATAGTGTGCTGCCGTACCAGGGATTCCAGGAAATTGCATAATGAATGGGTGCAAGATTGTCCGTATTAATTGCCCGTAAAGAAAAGTTAGAATATTCTGCGTGGGCGAATAGAAACACGAGATAAACTTTGTAGGAAAGTTTTGTCAGAAGATGGAAATGCCGAGACTAGAGTGATTTTTTTTTTCTGAAAATGGAATGTAGTCTGCAGATTTGCATATGCAGTGTTTTCATAAGTGTGTTGTGACACCAATCTTAATTAAATACAAATTAAAAGGAGTTTATGGTAATAATGAGAGTGCAATAGAGGGACCAAGACAGGAACAAATGGCGTGCAGTTGATGAGACTCTACTCGGCGGGCGGATACGGATGGAAGAAAAGAGATAGAGGGACTTGATAGACTAATTTCTGTGAATGATTTCTGTTAATCAAGACGATTTCTCTAACGGTATGATTTCCTAAAATTCACAAAACAGTATTGTCAACCTTTTAATAATTTTATTATCTACTCCAGGAAACAACTCATCCGACGTTTTATTTCGTATACTCAGAATAATTCCATCTAACATCTCAAAACGCTTATTTATAAAATAACCATAATCTACTTTTATATCTGTAAATTTTATGGGTTACTTAATAAAGAGTATTCTATCTATCCATCAATTATAAGTAACAAGCTCAAGGCGATGTCGGCTCCCACCGCATGTCTGTCAGACGTAAGCATTTGCTTCTGACATGTGTCGGTTTCACAAACATGGCGCAGTTTATTAAGCTTGTAATCGCGATCTTTATTGTACTTAGGTACTCGTTTATCGCCTTTCATCTTACATGGCAGAAGCTGGTTTATGATTTAATGAGTACGATCATCGTTATTATTGTCAACCTTCACGTTTCCATAGCTGATTTTGAGGGTTTATATAACTCATTACGATTTAGGTTCGTGACAATCGATTTTTTCTTCATCCAGAAATAAAGTTCTTTGGAGAAAAATTGGCCAAGTGACTGTAAGTATTAAATTAGTCACTAGAACAGCTTCCGTGTAAATGAAAATCGGAATGAGTTTCTAGAAATCGTTATGTGTTAAGTATTTTATAATTTACCCGACATTATCGTTTTATTGAAATAAAATTGTTCATAATCATCATTAATTTCATTGAAGTTGATTGAATACTGTGTCGTGACCTGAAATTGCTAATTAATGTGTTAACATTAATTAGCTTGTTGTTGTATTGTAAAATACAACAATATGCTTTAGCTACGAAGAGCAAACAATATCAAATTGGTATTTACCTTAATTTTCCGTAGGTACGTACTGTTGCCAACTGTGTTTGCTTTTCATTGATTTTAGCAGCTATACACACACAATATTGTTTTACTATGTAAATAGCTATAACGACAGATATTAGGTTGGCTAATGTGGTGGGTTGAAAAATGTCTTGCACTTTTGTGACAAAGTTAATTGTTACAAATTCAATTCAAACATCTCAATAATATCAAAAATAATGCCAAGTAACAACCCATATCTTTATAATTTACAGTTCAATACACACGAATGTCAATTCAAATCATTGCCTTAAAAGAATAAGTTTTCACTTCAACAACTTTCAAAAGATGTCCACACAAAGAAACAACTTCTACAATGTAACATAGAGCCACAACATAAGTCCTGCAGACTTTACTCCTTTAATATCACAACGATCACAAGAATTATTTCACTTCACTAGTCGCAAACATAGCTTTTAACTCTAAACGGTTTCTTCAGAAATGTGACATCAAAGTGCACGAAACGCTGCCGGCGGGACATACAAGTGACATAGACTTGTATTCGTATCGTACATTTGCCGAGACATTTTGTCATAAATGATATTTAATGCTATCTTTCGAAATTTGTATTGTCGATATCGTGCCCAGATCTTAGAATTGATCATTTCATGAACTGTTCGACAATTTCGTGTAATGGTTGTATTTCATGAAATAGAACAACGACCGCTGGTCACATCATCATGTGGTCTGGCCAGATCATTGAATACTCAACGTTTGACGATATGAACAGTTAAACGCACGACTCATATTTTAAACTAGTTAGATTATCCACCGGTGTGGGCGTTGACGTCGCTTTGTTTTTGTTATGCATCTATTCCTACTCGAATAACTCCTAAGTAACTGCGATCAACTTGGATGTAGCGCTCGCCGGACACTGCTACAGCACCGCTCGCTTCGCTCACTTGGCTCGCGCGCGATTGGTCACAGTTCTAACCTAACCTAACCCATTTGGTCGGGGTACCATTAGCCGCGTGAAATGCAAATACTTTAGATACGTCAGCTGGAAATGTCGATAAATAGGTTGCTTTTGACACGATATGGTCATTTCTACGATCGGACCACGACAGATACACTAAATTAATGATATGGCCAAACGTCGACTGACATATCGTTAAAAGTTGACGTTTAAACGATATGGCCAATTTTAGCTGGCCATTTCATGAAATACAATTTTTTGTTTATATCGCATATCGAATTAGACTTTGTGGAGCATCATCTCTGCTATTCATATCAAGGTGACAGTCTCTTTAAAAACTTCAATGTGTCTTAAACACCCGGATAATTTACTTGACTAGAATCTGTTTCCTATTTATTAATGTAAAGTACAATCATTACAGGTTTATCCAGGATATCCATGTCGTGATAGGATCTTAACCCACTCAATCCATTCGATTGAGACCAAACTAGAATTACCACCCAATAATTATGTAATTAACATTGAAGCTTTGTACGTATCATGATCATAAGGATGGACCGTTTTAGATATTATCTCTTCAATTCATTGTGCAGTTGTTGAAATAAACACCGAGTGACGTAAAATGAGGACGACAAGATTTGATGGAATCTTTTTATCTGAGAGCCTCGATACACTACAAGTGTAGGAACCGCTTATTCCAAAAGATCACAAGAACCCAAAACAGTGCTTGAACAAGAACGTGCCAAAAATGTGTTTCTTTACATGCAAGAGATACTGCATGAGGTGCACTACAAAGCGTTGTCATCCCAGGACGCGTTTGTAGACGGTCTCAGAAGACACGCCAAGTTAAACGCTCCGAAATTAAACATGAAAGATACTCCCAAGCCTTCATGAGATAATCTTTGGATATCTCACTGGAAAACACCTTTGGAATAATAAGTTTGATAGAATTTTGCGTATAATGTTCTTGGGATAAAAGGTTACAAAAGGTGTTTTTCGGATTTTGTTTTATATCCTCAAGAGGTATTGTTCGGGTTCCTTATTTATCGGGGCTTTATCCTAAAGAAGCCGTATTATTCCCGAAATGGATTCCTTTTGTCTGAAGCCTGTAAAATGAGGTTGTTATTTGTTTTAGTTATGTTTATACTATTTAATAGGTACTGAAAAACCATACATAATCAGCCTATAATGTTTTATTTGTTTATTAAAGAACACCAAAAGCATATACATTCAACATTGTTTTATAAAGGTATTTAGGAAAGTATTACTGCTAATGTATACACAAATTATAGGTGTATATAACATTTAAAGAAAAAAGATATTGGACAGAAGCTGCTTATAAATTAAAAGTAAAATTTAAACAAAGTTATTTAAGTACAATAAAATAGAATACAAGAGAATATAAATTAATGAAGGACGTGAACAAAACATATCAGTTATTTGTATGCTCTCGAGTAAAATGTAGCGAACTGACCATCTTGTTATAACATGCTATTTTTGAAACCTACATTTACTAACAAGTTTGATTTGATTTGATTCAAATACATAATTCTACTCTATAACAGAAAGTATGTGACTAAATGATAGTAAAATTGTTAAGTATTTTTTTCGAATAGCTGTCAAAGAGTCATGAAACATGTCCATGTTTGAATTGTTCCCACTGCTGTTCACCAAAATGTTCCCATTGCTGGGACACAAGCCTCTTCTCTTCGAGAGGGAGCGGGATGTTATCTACCACGCGGGCCCAGTGCGGGTTGGTAGATGTCACATGTCTTTGAACGTTTGGTTCCAAGACATGCCGGTTTTTTCAGCATGTTTTTGTTCGCCGTTTTGAGAGCAGTGGTGATAAAATTATTTACACAAAGTAGAGCACCTATCTGGGTTCGAACCTATTATTCGAACATATTATTGGTTTGGGTGGCAAAAGTGGACTGGTTATCTAAAACTATGGAAGGACTATGGCCCCTGCCTGACCAATGTTTACAATACAATACACGGATAAAATGGCAGAAGAACTTGTATTACTACTTGCTGATTGAATTATTATTACCTACTTGCTGATTTATCTACGTTACAAACAACATTGTTTGATTCCCTTAGGTAAGTGTAAATCAATGAACAAATTAAGTGATTTCTTAATCAGGCATTATTATTATTAATAAGCTATGTTTTCTTCACTATTTTCCATCTTTGATACTTATAAGCTGCAGTTTTCTGGAATTTGATTTTAAACTTTTGAAACCTAGACTTAAAACTTATAGGTTTATGGACAAGGAGAGGAATCGGTTTTAATAAGTACAATTTGTTACTAACATTTTGTGATTTTTTTTTTTGTGAAGTGATTATGTAACCTAAGGAGTTTTCTTTTAAATAAATAAATGATTATTATATTAGTATTTGATATTTCTCGGGAACATATGGTACCGGACCATTCGAAGGCATATGAGGGGCCGACGCCAACTCGCAGAGGCCCGTTAGACGCTCTCTATGGAAATGAGGCACCAACCGACGATTATCCCTGTACGTACTATGCAAGTGCACCCAAGGACAACCCCCCGTTGGTGTAGGACTATTGCAGGATATGGAGACAAACAAAAATATTGGGCTATGGGTTTGGATGGCTAAAGTGGACGGGTTATCTAAAACTATGGAAGGACTATGGCCCCTGCCTGACCAGTGTTTTATAAATACAATACACGGATAAAAAGGCAGGGGGTGACTTGCACACTCAACAATGGGCCCCCGGAAACGGTCGCTAGCACATAGTGTCGTAGCGACAAGGGGGCAACATGTCCTGAGGTGCTTAAGAGGAGTGGAGAGGTGTTCCACGGCTATCAAGACAACTCAAACTCAAAACTCAAAGCATTTATTTCAATTAAACCAATTACAGGCACTTTTGAATTGTCAAAGAGTCGGTCAGTTAGTCAGAAAATTGAACAACAATCCAATCCAACAGGACAATCCCGGAAGTACGCTCAAGATCCCTACCAGCATCTTACTGGAATACTTCCTTCCTCCGAGCACGTTTGCTCTTGCGAATCGCTACTCAAGCCAGTCAATAAAGGCAAGAATGAGGTGGGAGGTCAGTTCTCGTCAGTGTTCACTCCAGCCCCAATAAAGGCAAGCCAGAGATGAGGAACATGACTTCTCCCGGGAGATAGGGTACGTGGGGTCGCTACTGCCCAGCAGCTCGCCACATGCTGCCCTGCGGGTTTCTGTATCTCTCTTGGTCTGGCTCTTCACCCTAGACCTGTTCCGGCAAAGTAATCTCTACCGGCACAGACCTAGAGTTCGGAGCGCGCAAGCCCAACCACGACGTCAACGTAGAAATACGGCGATGGGGAAAAATTATTATTATTATTATAACTAGTCTAACCTATAAATATCTAGCTAACTAAACCATCCTCCAAAAACAACTTCGAATGATATTCAACTAAGATTTTAAGCAACATTTTCTTCAGTTGCAAATATACTGCAACACAAAGTCAAACAGGCATCCAAATAAAACTGACGCACCCGAGCTACAGCTGCATCACATTGCATCGCCTAGCCTGGCTTGCTCGGCACCGTACATTACTGTAAGCCCTGATAGCGTGGCAGCCAAACATCGGCATTGGACCTAACGGTGTTATTACTACCTACTTACTGTGAGAATATTTGTACGTATTTTGTGAAATGAGAAGGGAAAATGGTGATAATTTTGAGATCATGTATGCAGAAACTCTGTGTTACAATCTCTACAGTGAAGGGAATTTAAAACTAACTCATTATGTTAGCACCAGTAAAACCCAGTTTTTTGACAGTCACCTGATTCTAGGTTGAAATTGTGTCAAAACTACGTGTCGTTTCTGTACATAATTGTAATTTTTTTCTATAAATAATATTGTTTTTGCATGCGGTGCCTATCGATTAATATTGTGTACTTGGCTTGTGTTAATTGGTTGAGCACTGTAACGATTGTAAATATACCAATAAATAAATTTTCGAAGTGTACCTAGTCTTCAAAGCTTTGCAGGTCCCTTTCAAAATGTACAGATTAGATAATACACAATTATACAGACAGGCAGCAATAAAATTGTCATAGAATTCGATATCTCCATCGATACACTTGATTCTATGGGCTAAACCTAATCCTAGTTGCAGCGGAGAAATCTTCTAAAAGTAATCCGAATTAAACTTTGCGCGATCGGGTTGAACTATCTGCAGCTAGGGCGTAGTGGGCGTCGTCTACCTTCTAAGTTTTAAAAGAATTTCATATCAATTTATGAAATGTCGTTGACAATTGGACTTGGTCAGATATTAAAACAATCCTTTTTAGTATATTATAGATAAATATATATAATTTACTTTATTGTACCAACATTGTAACATTGTAATTCAAGTAATTGAAATCTTCTGCAATGTATTTTACGATTTCAATCCAAGTCTATACAGTTTGTTGTAAACACAGCTTAGCGGTTTATTGTAGTGACTGCCGGTACACTAGAGAGAGAACAATAATCCATTAGTGTCACCGCAATAACCAATTGTGTGCAGTTACTGACAAGTCGCTAATGCCTCGTCTATTATGTCGCTAAGTATGCAGCTTAGCACAAAAGGCTAGTAATTATTGTGTTCGGTAATGTTTGTATTGGGTACTAGTAGGCATCGCCGAATGGTTTTATTTTTTAGACGGTTAGCAAGTTGTGGTCTGTGTTCGTCATTCAGACAATTTTGTCCACACTACCTAGTATTTTATTTTTGGTCCTTCGAGTCGGATACTGTCGTTTGTCCGCAATGACGCAGATCTTATACGTTTAAAAATGAATGGATGTGATGTGAAAAGTCTTGACATAATTAAAACAACAACATAAATGTTGACCTATGCTAGATATAAGACACCGTCACTTGCTTCAAAGTAACTTGAACATAAATCTCATTATTAGCTTTTTCAGTGCACGAACACGTAAAATCTTTTCAGACCTTTCTCGCAAACAAAAACTCGCACTTACTAAATCCGGCAGTTCCTCAAATTGCTTGTCAAACCATCTCGCTTTACGACATTGTCTCCACATAAGTCCTACAAGGCTATACGGCTGTATAAGAGCTATGGGCTATAGAAGCTCTCTTTAACGTCCTTCGTATAGCCGCAAACGCTTTCTGAGAATACCTATTCACATGACTAAAGACTCCTGCAAACAGGCGCGACACACGACTAGACACCTTGGTACCGCTCGTCGCGCGACACACATTGCCTTTGTGTCGCGTCACCTGTCGCGCCTGTTTGCAGGAGCCTTAAACGTGTTAAATTTTGTTAGAACTATGAAACGACTGAGTATATTTTTCATCGATAAACATTTCTTTTTCTTGATTTTTCTTCTGACCCAAGCGGGGAATTATCGAATTTTCTAACATCGTGTCCAAACAAAACATTATGGAAGTGGTTTTAAAGCAACCCATCAAACCAGCGCCCTTATTGCGTAATACATGCGTTGCCATCTTGCATGCATTTTCTTGTATGTATGACACATGTTAGAGCAAATAAATATTTTCTTATCTTACACTTTCAATCACAATCCAAGGTTTTGAAGGAAATTCCTAATCCATTGCTTCATAGGTTTGGAAAATTTGTTTGCTCTATAACGTAAATAACGCAATGAACCGTTGCTGAACTGTCAAAATAAAGAACATTGCGATCAATTGTCACGTTATGTGTGTTACGCAATTCCACGGAGTCGTACTGCATGGCCGTCATAGTTTAGCAGACGACCTGCTACTTGCTTTTATGACGTTTTCCCCGGTCTTTGTCTCACACCACTCGGGTTGTTTTATTTCAAGCAAAACCATTCTAAAATACAGCAGGTAATCTAGTTCACAGAACATTCACCTCGTATAATGAAGGGGAACATTTTGTACCAAAACCTAAAATTAATGCAAAAACAGGGATGATGCGCTTGCAGTTTTAGTTTAGGCACAAACTTGTAAATCGCTGGAGGGTTATTTAACCTTGTTTAAACAAATAACTACTATGTTTAATACATGTTGCCCTTCATAGTATAGTTCTGTATAACTAGCGCCCCGCCCCTGTTCCGCACGGTTTTTACAACTTGACAAAACAATACGTAAGGTTAATATTAATGCATAATACACATAAACCTTTCAGAATAAATTCTCTAAATGATGGTGAAAACTGCATCAAAATCGTTTGCGTAGTTTAGAAGAACAACGCAGTCACACAGACAGACATGAAAAGCGACTTTAATAATATTATATAACTAGCTGTGTCCCGCGACTTCGTTTGCGTGTAAGTCGTAAGATACACAATAAACTAAAATAACAGCAACATTTTAATAAAACTCCCTCCCCACTTTGTCCCCCGACCCACCGCGTTGCATCGCCCGCCCGCGCTATTACTTCGTTTTCGCTTAGTGTTCTTTCTTACTTTTTTTGGCTCGGCTCCTAAGGGTTGTAGCGTGATGTTAAATAGCCTATAACTATCCTTGAGAATCGGACTACCAAATGCGAAGAGAATTTTACAAATCCGACTTTTGGCTCACAATTTCATGGATTTTCACTTTTTGCGGGGAACCCTAATTATTTTTCTACAATAAAAGTAGCTTAAGTTACTCCCCGTAACATCAGCTATCTGCCAGTGAAAGTTCCGTCAAAATTAGTTCAGCCGTTTCGGAGATTAGCCGAAACAAACAGACAGACAGTTTTTTTTTTAATTTGCTTTATTTTTTATAAGTAACGTTTATACTTTCTTATGCATTTAGTAAAAAGTTGTTATTTTGTCAATAAAAACAGACACTTCAATTTTATTTATTTGTGTAGATATATAGATGCAGACAACCTTTGTTATAAAAGTTGTCTGCTTAGTAACGTTTAAATCGGTGTTGTTAAAATATTTGTGAAAACTGTTTACCTAATTGCCTCCCTTTCTTCCTTTTGTTAAATCAAATGTACGATAACGTTTATCAAAAACATTAAGTAGAACAGCTGTTCCCTTAATTACCTATAGCATGATTATGTATTAATGGAAATCTTTCTGTTAATTACAAGCTGTAAGAAGAAGAGGAAGTGATGTAAATAAATAAGCCTATAGGAGCCTAGGTTTCGTCCTAAGAAGAGCAGAGGGTTTTACAAGCATCGCCGCGCTGACTTCTTTGTACAATGCATTGGTAAGAAGTCAGCTCGAATGTAACGCAATCATATGGGCTCCGCATGAGGCTAAATACAGTCTCATGCTGAAGCGTATACAAAATAAATTTATTAGATTTTTGTACCTAAGGTGGTATGGTGTATATCCATTTTATCCATTGATGTATCCAACTTTGTTTGTTATAGGCATGGTGGGATACAATAAATTGGAAACAAGGAGGGACATAGCTCTTGCTACCTATATTTTTAAATTATTGCGTGGCAAGACTTCAAACCCAGGTATATTAAAAGAAATAAACTTGTGTGTGCCCGACAATTATGTAAATATTGCGAAGGCGACAGCCACGTCTATTGGCGGTGCCCAGTAGTAGGACCAATCTGCTGAGTAAAGCCCCTATAACGCGTACCTTGCGTGTACTTAATGACGTAGCAGACAGCATAGATCTTTTTACTTGTTCTCTGAATGAGTTCACAAAAACCACGATGTACAGAATATGTTATAAAACTACATAATAAAACTGTAATTACAGCCACACTATTGAATTAGGAAATTCCTGTAATGATAGTGATGATGAGGTAATAAATAAATAAATAAATAAAAAAAACATAACACCAAGAATTTCTTGCTTACGATCTGGTATAGCATTAAAGCATGTTCCCTTCTGTGCAATTCCAGTACGTGATAATATTTTGAATCTGTAAATATGGTCAACTATAGTAAGGACATGGATACATCGCCGGCAGGCACAACATGAGGAAACAATTAGCTTTTGTGTGCTTGCCTTACTGTCATAACTTTACGTATATTGCCTGTTGTGACTTGTGAATATTACATGCCAAGTATCTCACAGTTTGTATTTGCCAAATATTCTGTGGTTTGAAACGGTCCATGTGCAGAAATTATAACAGGGAACAGGACTGAGCATAGTTTTATGTAAAGTTTACGTGACTTGACTTGAAAATTATTAACGGCCAATAAAATGGTCCTTCACGATTTTCAACAGTGGAGGTCTCGTCATCTTCATCATCATCATTTGAGCATAAAGACGTCTACTGCTGGACATAGGCCTCCCTTACCAAAGACTTGGACATTTATGGGCGCTGAATCTAATATTAAAGACACCTCCGACTCCGTGAAGTATTCTAGCACTTCAACGTTGATTTTAATAAGTAAAGCGCTTTTACTACGGCAAAATATTGAATCGACGAAAACAGTCTTCAAAAAGTTAGTTTTTTTAAGTATTCGTTTTATATTTGAGTTAATATTATCCTTAACTCATTAGAACAACTTGTAAGTTCATGTAAACAAAACCTACATTCTCAGCTAAAGTTTTTGGTCAAAGTACTTCGTCTAGTTTCAGTGTAGACAAGTCTAAGACTAGACGTAGCCTGAAGGCAGGACACTAGGAAACAATTATTCCCATTGTGCACGGACCCTCCGTCATCGTCGTGACATGACTTCGTGCGCAGCCAGTGTGCCCCGGCTTTATTCTGTGCGCATTTGTACTGTACTCGTTTTGAATTGGTTTTACTTGGCAGTTGGAAACTGTATTTGTTTGTTGAATTAGTTTGATGAATTCTGTGGCATACCTAGTGAGGTATAATGGGTATAGTTCTGTAACTTGGTTGTGGAGATCAGATAGGCAGGCGCTCCATGTAAAATTCTGGTATTCAGGTACCATCCGGTTAAACTGGAAGCAAACCCCAAGATAGTTGGGAAAAGGCAGGCAAATGATGATGGTGTCCTACTGAAGTATAATAGCTGTCTCGGCTGTAAGGTAAGCGCGACTGTTCAACGCGGGGTTTTCAGTTCGATCCCCAAGTCAAGCAAAGTAGTGCATCAATTAACCAACAGATTCATGCTGCTATCAGCTATCGATTTTGTTTTTACGATTGTAACACTCTATCTAAAAAGTTCTGTTGTTTTTATCAAAACATTGTATGAATAGTTCGTGACTATGAAAGTACTCAATAAAATGGGTTATAGTGACATCCATGTTCGCAGTTTGTGTCAGCTTTTAGCAGTTTTATTGGATTTTTAATATGAATCTAACACACGACATGTCACATAAAGGCACAACATTTGAGTTTTGTGTAAGTTATACTGCAGACTGCTCGTCGCTCTAGCGCGACTGCTTGCTGGGTCCAGGGTTCGAGTCGTGTGTATTTCCATCGGGAACTTTTCAGAAGGTGCCTGGAATACAGATGAAAAAAGTGCATGTTTCGTAATTAATGCTCGCCCCAATTGGCTTGACTATATTACATGATAAAACATAAGTGGAAAAATATGGGTGTACATAGGTACCAACTTTACACCTCGTCTTACCCTTCAGGAAAGATAGACGTAATGTTTACTTAACTCTGTTAACTTAATATTAACTCTGCAAAATAATTATATTTTTTATTATTCCTTGTTACAGATTAAACTATAAACTATGCGGTTTTTCGCCGTGGTGGTGGCACGTCTGCAACGTAGCGTTGCACGCTGCGTGTTGCGCGCTCGTTGCACGAACAGGCGCAGTGGTTGCGCGGTTGCAGCGACCGTTCGCCGCACTTGCAGCGCTGTTATTCGCTGTGCACCCTGCTCACACTGAGGCGGTAAGTCTATATTATATATTAACACACAGACGCACACCACCAAACACCCCAATTAGAGTATTATGTTATAATCATAATACATACTCTGAATTTTTACTAGTATGTTTAAAAAAAAATTATTTAGTTATTTATTTTTTATTTAGTTATTAGTTATACCGATGGCGGGAGAAAATTGTGGTCACATTACAAATCTACGCACGCGCACAGTCGCACACGTATGTATAAAGGTCTAGCGTAGTAGATACTTGTTTATTTTGACTGCACAGCGGAAGTGTGACTGTAATTAACGTAGATTTCGTTATTTTTGAGATAAAAAAATACCAATTTTTAAAATGACAGAAATTGATTCAGTAGGTAAACAATTCGGAACAAACTACTTTCATAATGTGCATCCAGTTACACAGTATAAGTTATGATATAATTAAGTTAGATAATAAATCAAGTTTGGTATGCAAAAATAATTAGTATGGAAATGCAAACAAAAACAATTATTTCTAAAGTGCAGAAGAGGTAGTCTGCGCTAAACAAACATTAAGGAACAAAAATAAAAATAAAAAACTAGTTCTGTCCCCACACAGGATCTAATCCGTATCTATACAACTTCTCCGCCACTATGCTCAAGAACTCCACGACCTCACTCCACCGGCCCCCTTCTACCATCGGACATCTAGACGCACTGCAGGTTACCATCCTTACCTAGTTGCTATTCCACCAATTCGCACTAAGCGTTTCCAAATGTCTTTTGTGATGCGCACAGCAGAGGAGAGGAACTCTTTGCTTGCGTCTGTTTTTCCGAACGCATACAACCCGGATCTCTTCAAAGTGAGAGTGAACAGGTTCTTCTGGGTAAGCTCGCTCCATCGTCGACTTTGTCTCTGTCATCTCTGACCTAGACTAGAGTCAAGAGCAAACCTATATCAAATAAAAAATATACAAAAAAATTGAAGTGTCAGTTTGTAATGTCAAAATAACAACTTTTTACTAAATGCATATGAAAGTAGATATATATGGTACTTACGAGTATAACAAAAAAGCAATTTTTAAAATGTTTGTCTGTCTGTCTGTCTATTTGTTCCGGCTAATCTCCGAAACGGCTGGACCGATTTTCACAGGACTTTCACTGGCAGATAGCTGATGTTACGAGGAGTAACTTAGACTGCTTTTATTTTAGAAAAATAATTAGGGTTCCGCGCAAAAAAATAAAAACCCATGAAATTGTGAACAAAAAGTCGGATTTGAAAAATTCTTTTTGCATTTGGTAGTCCAATTCTCGAGGATAGTTATAGGTTATTTAACATTACGCTACGACCCTTAGGAGCCGAACATAAAGAAAAACGTCAGAAAGAACACGAAGCGAAAACGAAGTAATAGCGCGGGCGAGCGATGCAACGCGACAGGTCGGGGGACGAGGGAGTTTTATTAAAATGTAGCTGTTATTTTAGTATATTGTGTATCTTACAACTTCCGCGCGAACGAATTTGCGGGGCACAGTTAGTCTCAAATATAAATCGAAATATGAACAAGTCGTGAAACACGGTTTTCTTAATCACGTGGCAATTTTTTTTACGACTGTTGACTTTGTAATATTGTGTCTATACAAAAGTAAAATAACAGTTGACGGCTGCGTAAAGCACAAGTCACTCAGCTAGTTAATTACATTTAGTTTTATACGGCGTGCATGCGAGGGTAGTTCGTTAAAAGCTATGAATAAGAATGAGCTCTCTGAAACCGCATCAATTTCCGACATTTCCTCTGAACACCGGCTGCTGTCAGCATGTTCTGCGTAGCACGAGAACCGTATCACTTACTGAACCATAATATAAGTGAACTTTTCTTGGAAACGTTTTCTTTGAATATAAACGTAGAACTCTACGTAGGTAGGTACCTATGGAATATTTTTCCGGTGAGCTTTTTATAATTTTACTTATTTCTCCTGGAATCTTCGTGAGGTCCGAGAAAGAGGTTTTTCGTTAAATTACTGTGTCTTTATAACATTCATGACATTGGATTGTTGCTTTACCTACTAGTTTTTCTGAAACTCTGATGTGTTTGTGGATTGAGGTTAGTCAACGTGGTTACTGAAAATTAAAGGAATCATCAGAGTTCACTCGAGACCCGGGCACTAAAATATCCCCACAGGTAGGTAGGTACCTTCAATAGCAATAAAATAAACTTTTCCATTAATAGATAAGCTACCACAAACCTTTCAAGTTTCTTCTAATGGACGTTCCAAAGAAAACTATTTACAGCCAGTTTCTTCGTAGAATTATTACCCTTAAAATGTTTAAAAGCACCATCTTGTCAGTTCTCAATCCGATGAAGCTTGCGCACGCAACGTTGGGCAAAAAAAGCAAATAATTTTATGTTTACGAAGAGTTTTACTTTTTATACTAGTTATTCTGAATATTTTACTGTTGATACCTTAGACAGGTATTTCAAGAACTAGCTATAGTAAAAAAGCTGTATTTTTGTCTATTTTCTCGGTTTTTGTAGCTCTGCTCACAGAATTCCTAAGTACCTAATTCAAGTTTGAAATCAAACCGAGTATCTTTAGGCAACATCATTGACGTAATATCTATCTTTGTTCCCTCAAGATACCAAAAGCTAAGCCAAAGAACATTGAACTCTCTTAAAAATCCAAAGACAAACAAATCGATCTTGCTCGTAGTCTTATAAATAACTGAATCGCGACATAACGTACGATATTTTCACATGTCGGTCTTCTATTACTCTTGAAGTAGGAGACGATTCTCGATGGGCCAGCGACTAGCATATGAATAATTCAATGTACATTATGCGATGCGACAATAATAAATAAATCGCTTGCTACCAACCATATTTTTCTTTGATTTGACGTTGCTTTACTTACCTGGAAATAGAAATATAAATTTGTATTTCCTAGAATTACATACAAAATATTTCTGAAATAAAAATCACAAGTTTCCCTTTTATTTTCCATTGTGCTGAAATATATTAAAATGGATTAAATGAAATTATTTAACTTATGTTCTTTCAAGAAGTACATCGAGCAATTGGATTCTCAGTAAAATAAAACATCTGGGACGTCTGAGGAATATGTAGGTACCTGTATTAAGATAAAAATATAAACATTTTCTTAGAGAAAAATTCTATTATTTTTCTCTATATCTTATTTTCTGTATTATCTTTTTTTTGAGTCGTATCCCTGGTCGTACTCCCTTGCATGAAATTATTATATCGCACATAGCTTGAACTCTGCTCATCCACAACATTTATTGAACGTGATACCTTATTTATGAGATGTGCTGTGAATATTCGCAAAGCAAAGTCTTGGCAAACGTGACTATCTAACTGCAGACCACTCGGTAAACAGTTCAGAAAGCCCACTCTTAGCAACATCAGATTGAGATATAACGCAAGAGAAAAATTTGTCAAATTCTTCTCCCGGTAATAACACAAAAAATAGAGAATAGCTCATGTGGTAGTAAGTCTACAACGTGATACCAGAGTACTCATGGTGCGCCGGACGTTCATTAAAATATCGTCACTCGTGAAGGTAGTCAGTCAACAACGTGATACCAGAGTACTCATGGTGTGCCGGACGTTCATCGAAATATCGTCACTCGTGAAGGTAGTCAGTCAACAACGTGATACCAGAGTACTCATGGTGTGCCGGACGTTCATCGAAGTATCGTCACTCGTGAAGGTAGTCAGTCAACAACGTGATACCAGAGTACTCATGGTGTGCCGGACGTTCATTGAAGTATCGTCACTCGTGAAGGTAATCAGTCAACAACGTGATACCAGAGTACTCATGGTGTGCCGGACGCTCATTGAAGTATCGTCACTCGTGAAGGTAGTCAGTCAACAACGTGATACCAGAGTATACCTATACCTATAATTTCTCTACATTTGTGACAAGTTTTTGACGTTTGATTGTCGCTGAGATGAGATTGCGATTGCGACTAGATTTTAAACGTTTTTAGTTACAGAAATTGGGTTTCAGAAGACTTGACCGTTCATGGGCCCTAAAATGAATTTCTGAATACTGATAATCTAAGTTACACAAAGTATCTTAAGCTTTTGTATTCAACTACTCTGTGGCACTTACGTTCAGTTCGCAAGTACCTACGTTGAACTGTCGCGGCTTTTCGGCTTTTACGAGTGATTCTATGTGCGTGAGGTCTTGCGAGGCGACACTTTAAAGCCAAGCAAGTTATAAAGATGTGGGAGCATGTTATATGGCAGATATTTTCAGTATATTATACAATTTTGTGCTTATTGTACGTGGATAGAAACAGTAATTGGGTGGTAGGTGTAATGGTCTTTGGTGGAATCAATTTAAAGGGTAGCACGTCTTTGTCCTAGGTGGCGCGAATTCTAGTAGACATAATGATCTACATTGAACTGCTTTGAGTAGGTGCGAGCTTTATTAGGAGATACTGTGAATATACTTGGAATGGTACCTGCTTATTTTTATTTATTTCAAATAAATTTTTTATACATAAAATTACAAAATTATATCCTAACTTAACTAAAACTATTCATAAACTAAAATATGGCTTCGAAAAATTCCTCCGAATTGCTGTCGACTGGTAATGTACCCAAGAGACTGGTGACATTGCCACGTTGTATGGCAATGCTTAGCCTCTCGCCAAGGTAAAAGCCGGCCCTTGGGTCACGGAAAGTGTCAACTAGCTGTTTGCAGATTTCGTTAAACAAACCATGAGCGCTCGGACCCCACAGCCCGCGGTGCGCGGCGGTTTCAACCCCAAACGGCTCGAAAATATAATTACCGATAAGGTTATTATACTTTCGCCGCTTGAGGTTTTCCGCAGCCGCAGCAGCAGTGCCAGCACAGCACGCCGAGCCAGTAAGATGGGATGTGCGCAAGAGTATCGACACAAGTTGCGTCCCACACTAAAGGCCTACCCACCTGTCATGGAAATAAAGACATGCCGTCCGGTCTCTTGCCACCGTCGCGAGTCAAGATATCGGGTTCTAATACAGCTGGAACGTCGACGGTGACAAGGGCTCGTCGGATGATGTCATTAATGTTCGCGTGCCGCGCTATGCGACCCGCACTTTGACTGCAAGACAAACCGTGGTGTCCGAGGCTGTTGACAACTTTGCCACAGTGACAGCGATAAGTAGAACAACAAGGGGCTCCTAGTCGCAGGGAAGCAGCGAGGCGGAGAATAGTGTCGTCAAACAAAGTGCTTATGCTCGACGACGGTAGTGCATGAAGCCACAGACACGACTCCCACTTATCCACAGCCAGCAGGCGCGCACGCTCCGCAGTAGCAGCAGACGTGTTAAGTAAATTGTTCTGTAATACTCTACAGAGCGGCTCATCCCACCGTCTCTGGGAAGATGGATTGTCGGGTGGATGTGAATTCGGACAAGCGAGTCTCCAGGCATCCATAGCCTCGGTGAAGCACGGCAGATAAAAATTAATCAGTGTGGAGGCTAGGATTTTCCTAATTAATTTCTCAGTACCGTGGATCGAGGATATGAAAGCCGGGTAAACTGATTTAGAAATTTTGCAGATGCTAAGGCCTCCCATACGTATGGGAAGAGTAGCTTGTTTCCAAGCTCGGTCGTCTATGGTCACATTTAATAACGAAGTTAATGTATGCCGGATAACTTGGTCCATTTTGTCTAAAACGTGAGTGTGCTTCCATAAATGGGAAGAGCGAAGGAAACATGTTAATTTAGGGCCGAAACAGCAGTAACGAATTAAGGCTATGGCCGAATGCATGTTAATTTGGAACAATCTGCTTATTGAATGAAATAAAGAAAGAATGATAAAGATATAACCTATAAATCAACCGCAAAGAAAACTACCATCAATGAAGTTAGAAATTCATCAAGGACTAATTACAGACTCGTCACTCGACATTAGATCTGAACCGTTTCAATCAACTTTTCTCTGTAGAAACTTTTCTCTGTAGATTGCAATTTCAATGGAATTTCTCTATGAAGCTTCCGATCGTAGATCTAAATCATCGAAAATTCCCTAGTTGACTGTTCCAAATTCTCTCACATAACATTCCAAGCATATATTGCCCCAAACACTCAATATATTCCTAACTTTACCTCAAAGGGAACGAAAACATTTACTTATACATTCCGGCCATCTGCAAAAATAATCCACTTTTGCCAACAATAGAGGGACGGGTTGTAATGACCAGTTGGACGTCAGCTCGCCCTTCCTATCGCCACAGAACATAATAGATAAGTATAGAAGGCCAGCTCCATACACCGAGTGCAATCAGGCGCACGCACACGTAAACAACGTAGACGGCGATGTCAAACCATGACAAACGAATGAAAGTCGCAAAAGCACTTGTACTCGCTGTATATACCTAAGATCTGATCAATTCTAAACGTATCTGATAAAAGTGTAAACAGTTACTGTTAACGTTATCTAAACGTATCTGATAAAAGTGTAAACAGTTACTGTTAACGTTATCTAAACGTATCTGATAAAAGTGTAAACAGTTACTGTTAACGTTATCTAAACGTATCTGATAAAAGTGTAAACAGTTACTGTTAACGTTATCTAAACGTATCTGATAAAAGTGTAAACAGTTACTGTTAACGTTCAATTCTTACAAATTACTCACTCGAGGGAATTAGTAACACAGTCATTCATGAAAATTGAGGCAGTAAAATTAACCTCAATAATAATTGTCAAATTAAAAACATGTGTAAGGTAATTTAAAATTAGAATTTCAGGCTTAAGTATTCAAAATAATTAAATCATAGCACTCAATTTGTAAGTGGCGTTACACATTGGCATGCACAGTTACGTTTTCTATCGATTTTTTCACATTTTCACCAGATACTTTTGCAACAGACCATAGACGCGTCTATGTGAGGTGCGTCCTCGCTTGTTGTATGGAGCAGGTCTATGTGTGCGTGCGTCCTCGCTTGTTGTATGGAGCAGGTCTATGTGAGGTGCGTCCTCGCTTGTTGTATGGAGCAGGTCTTCTGTACCTACCTATTTTGTGTCTCCGCCCTTCCTATCGATTAGTTACACCCGTCCTATTGACACAAGCTGACAGTGTGTGGATATAATTATGGACATGAAATTATAACATGGTTGGAAATAAAATATGAATTGCGGCTAGTAAGTGATTATGAGTTTGGTGCTAAACAAGAGAGGATTGGAGTAGAATTTTGTTTGAACAAAAATGTTGGTTCAACCTCGTCAACAATGCTTTGTTTTACGTGGATGTGACGCATATTTTCCCCCAACTTGTTCTTTTCGTGTTCTTTCTTTGCGTGATGTTTACCGCAGATAAATGTATTTTCTTTCTTTCTTTTCTTTGTTTGCGATAGCCTAAGGTATAGTCTTGTTCATTCTAGAGCTTTCCTGATCGACAGCCACAAAGTCATACGTTCAATTAGGAACTTATTTTTGCATATATCTTCAAACAAAGTTTGACTTTTTTCAGTTGACGATATTGAAGCCTTACCACGCTTTAGTATAAGGAAACACTCCAATACCGTTGTTAAACTTTACAATTCCTTATTTTACGTTCATCATACTTAGGTTTTATTACTACAAATACAACAGCTTTTTAAATGAAAAGAGTTTTATCTTCATAATGACCATAATCGCTTACCCAAAACATTAAACACGCGTTCAAAGGTGTTTTAAAACAGAATATTACACGAATACCCGTGCAATACACCGTGTCAGCTCGCAAGACAATAAAACACATTTATAGATTTCTATCGGGACAGAACGACCAATAAAACCGCCATATTGGATCGTACAGAGCTATTTAAGGTATGTTACATGTAGCTAGAAAGTTATAGGACATTTTAGTTATTGAGTGCCGAGGTAAAAAGGTGGCGTTACATTTTTTTCGATTCGTAAGGTTTTAGTTCATCTCTTTCTATGTTATTTTGGTACTTTTTTGTAGGGTTAGGATATGTTTAGGTGGCAAAAAACGTATAACCAGTCAAATGTTCGCCAACTAGAAGTCGTTTGCGTGTGAGCACTCAACAATTTTCACGATTATAATATCGCTTATCCAATAGCACAATGACGCAATTACGTTTTAGCAATTTTTCAGGAGAACGTCTTAAAGGTTTACATACCTAATTGAAAATATGATATATTTCCAATGATTATGATAAAATCTTTTAATATTTATGTATGTTACTCGTATTTTACTATCCATACTATCCATCCATACTCCATACTAATATTATAAATTCGAAAGTAACTCTGTCTGTCTGTATGTTACCCTTTCACGTCTAAACCACTGAACGGATTTCGATAAAATTTGGCAAGCAGATAGATGGCATCCTGGGGAAGGACATAGGGTACTTTTTGTCTCAAAAATAACCCTACAGGGGGTGATATAGGGGGTGAAAGTTTGTATGGGAAACCCTGCATTTTTTAAGTTAGGGATAAGAAAATTCAAATTTATGCTTTTGGTAGGAAATAAAGAATTATGTGGTTCAGCGTTTTTGAAAAATCATCCCCTAAAGGGGTAAAATAGGGGTTGATTTTAAAACATCACAAATTTTTAACCGACTTCAAAAAAGGAGGAGGTTCTCAATTCGGTTGTATGTATTTTTTTAAACCGATTTGGAAAATTCTTTTTTTTATATTGAAAGGACATACTTCCAGATTGGTCCCATTTTTATCAAAATCCAGTTCTGATGATAGGATCCATGAGGAATTGAGGGAACTCCTCAAATATTATAGGTATACACATAGCGATTTTGATATTTTCATCAACAAGTCAAGCATTTACATTCTCAGAAAGTATCATTTGGTGAAGTGGAATTGATGCAGAAGACCACACATGTCCACGGGAACTCCTCAATGATAAGTATTTCACGGGTGGCGATATCTCGATTAAGATAGTTAAGCGACTAAGACGAAGTATATTTAAATAAATGGTTCTGATGAAAATGGTAGCATTGAACTGATCTGATGATGAAGCCAGAAGGTAGGCACTGGAACTCCGTAATAAAATAATGTGTCCTAGCCGTGTTTGGGCTTATTGGAATTGTCATGAGATGTACTCTGGCTATAAATTATTTTAATGGTAATATGCTTCAAATTGCGCTACTTGAGTCATATGTTATGTGTGGCCTTGATTGTCAGAAGCCATATTTGGTCAACGATCTGTCGTCGTGTGGTTGACTTAATAATTTGTTGGCGACGGCGTCCAAACCTGATGAAACTACCAAAACAAACCTTCCAAACTTCTGACACGACTTAGCGCGACATATATTTGCCTTTTTAGCAAAGTTTTTATTTGAAAGGGTATAGTCCTGAGGTGGCTGCATAAATATTTGGTCAAATTCTGTTGAGTGGTTTTTGAGTTAGCTTCAAAAATACGTTTTTTTTTTTCATTTAGTGTATGTTGATGATGTTTATAATAACTTCCTGTCCCTGTTATTTACTTAGCAAGTAGTGGTATACGAATTTTGGTGGGGTAGGTTCCACAACTAAAAAGTGGAAAATAAAAACTTATTTATAAAAAAAAAAAACCACCGACTTGCAAACAAACAGTAAAAAATTACTTTTATTTCGGAAATCGGTGGCAAAGAACGAAAATACTAAACCAAAGACACCGACTCACAATATTAAAGTTATTTTTCACTTTGTAGTGTTTTTTTTTGGAAGTCGGTTGTTTTTTTTATTTTTTTATAAACAAGTTTTTGTTAAAATCGGTTCACTCGGTCAAAAGTTATTTCATATTCAAAGTCCTCCCGCCGCGTCTGTCTGTCTAAACGCGATAAACTCTAAAACTACCGAATGGATTTTTATCCGGCTTTCACCAAAGGACGGAGTGATTCATGAGGAAGGTTTAGGTGTATAATTCATTAAGTTTTATATAAATTGGCTGAAATATGATGATATGATGATTGTTGAAGATGTCCAAAAAAATCATGCCGACTGGGAACTTTCTGGCGTCCGCCACGAAAACCAATAGAGTATTACGGAACATAGGGTACTTTTAATCCCGGTACGTGCCCGTGGGATATTTTCCGACATCCACGCGGGCGATGCCGTGGGCAAAAGCTAGTTTAGTTATAATTTTATAAATCTGTATATTATGAAGTATCACTTTTTTTTTTGAAAATGAGTTACAAAATTTAGTTTTTATGTTAAAACAAAGATACCTAAACTCCATTTGTAATAAGGTTAGAAAAACTAAACCTTTTTTACAGTCCGTTCAACCGATTTTAACTTCTATTGCGTTGATGGCATGCATGACAAATGGCACCTGCAGTAAATAGTTGGTAATGAAACCACGTTTTTGCTTTTAATGCTGTGGCGGCATCGCCACAATGGAACGCGTCACACTGACGTCACGCAAAATCCTGCATCGCGCAATCAGAGTTTACCGCGCGACTAGCATATATACAACATCCCGACATCAACCGTCGGGCAGTAGCCCACCAGACACAACACCCGTCTGGTCGGAGGATCCTCCCTTATCTATGGAGGATGAGTGAACTTAACACCCTGTTCCTCATGCCTCTAAACTGGTGACCCCGAACATGAACGTCAGCGCAGCCTTCGTGCAACTACTACAGCGTGACGTCATCAGCATCACTTCCTCGAGCTTTCGAGCAGCGAGTCACACAGCCAGCCAGCACCCACGGCTTCAACGGGTATCCTGACCACCAGCATGCAGCGACCGCGCATACCTGGTCATCACCCTCAGCCTCATCAGCAACCTTGGCACAGCACACTGCACTCTCGGCCGGTCAAACAAGCAGAGCCCTTCAAACCTCTCCTGGTCGACGCCAGCAGTCAGCCTCAACCCGGCGCTGTACCACATCCGACGCACTGGAGCATAACGCAGCGCCACCCCGACTCACTGGGGGCATCTCCGTAGAGTTCCGACTCACCGCGAACTATGCGGCATCCGGATCCGACTCACTGGAACCTCAACTGGCCCTGGCAAGCATCGCAAGATACACGACTCTGCCCACTATCGACCTCCGGTCTCCGGAGGGGAGTGATGTGGCGGCATCGCCACAATGGAACGCGTCACACTGACGTCACGCAAAATCCTGCATCGCGCAATCAGAGTTTACCGCGCGACTAGCATATATACAACATCCCGACATCAACCGTCGGGCAGTAGCCCACCAGACACAACACCCGTCTGGTCGGAGGATCCTCCCTTATCTATGGAGGATGAGTGAACTTAACACCCTGTTCCTCATGCCTCTAAAATGCCATCCATACTTTATTTCTAACGAAGTACTTGTGGATGCTTTTTTAATTCATCCTGTCAATGGAACTTAGAACAGTTCTTTTAAAAACCGACCCATTCTTTTCTCCATTATTATTTTCCCTTTACATCAATATCATTCTCCGTATCTACGATTGGCTCTATAGCCGGGGCTTGTATGAACGACACCGACTGAACTGAATCGTAAACGATTTGGGTCCGGGCTCCAACCGGCTCAAACAGCCGGACAATTCGGTAAAGTGAAACTAGGGATATTATATCGTGAACTGAACTTATTGATAGTCTTCTGTGTGCCATAGGCTACTGCTATCCAGCATCCGCTACATATTTGTGTAGCTTACTATTAATTTAAATATTAATGTGCTAAAACATTAATTATTTAAAACAATATAGTGTTTTTGCTGTCTCTGATAAGTGTTTGTAATTTATATTCGAAGATGGGTGTAGAACTATGATTTTGCTCAATAATATTTAATTATTATTCCTAGAACATACTTACTTGTTAGATAAATATATTTTCATTAAACACCACAAATAAATAAATGCTACTAACATAAACCAATCATATCAGCTTTAATTACAAGATAAACATCTCACTGTAGCGATAAACTATCCATTTGCACCTCAGTAACCCCTCGTTTAACTAAAAAAACATCAAACAATTGAAATGTAAATGCTATTGCTATTTCTCACGAAATTGCTTTTAAAATTTCGACTTTAAACTAATCATTTTAAGGTTAGATTTTGAAGGACGTTGTTAGTCTGTTAAGGGTTGAGTGAAATCCAAGGTTAGGTTCCAACATTAGGTTTGTTTAAGAGTTTGAAGTCGCGACGCGCTGAAGGGGTTTAGAATTACGATTGTGCATTAGTAGTGACAAACTGTTGGAATATCGTTAAAAGAATGCAATGTTGAAGCTTTTCTCAGTCTGTTTATACATTTGTGTGAAGCAAGCAAAAATAATAACTTGTACGCTTTATATTAAAGTTAAGGTTACATTTGCTTATTACTAAATTGATCGTCGGCTTATTAATGTAAGCTAATCTACTTATTTAAACAAATAAATAAAATTGAAGTATCTGTTTGTAATGTCAAAATAACAACTGTTTACTAAATGCATATTAGTAAGTTTAGTAATTTTTTTTATTGATTCATAAACAACAAAGGTTACAACATTTAGGTATGACACTGGATCCCGCACTAGGATTCCATGTGTTGCAGGATCCAGTCTCTTTCGACAGATAATAATGTATTGTTTCAGTACACTTAGTTAAACTTAGGTCTAAAATGTAAGCAAATGTATGTGATGAGTGTTAGTATGTATGTGGTGGTGTGTACTTTAATTGTTGAATGATAACAGATTGTCCGTATCAGCATAATTAAGCACAAGCAGCCAATCCCGAACCTGTTTTTTTCAACTAAACTTTGTCAAGGGGAAGATTTTATGCTTTTTATTAACTTTTTCATACAGGTATGGTCCAATACGAGAGAAAGCCTAAACCTATATGAAAGTATAAACGGTACTTATAACATAAAACAATTTTAAAATTTTTTGTCTGTCTGTCTGTTTGTTCCGGCTAATCTCCGAAACAGTTAAACCGATTTTGACGAAAGTTTCACTGGCAGATGTTACGAGTAGTAACTTAAGCTACTTTTATTTTAGAAAAATAATAAGGGATCCGCGCAAAAAAAACCCATGCAGTTGTGAACAAAAAGTTGGATTTTAAAAATTATTTTTGTATTTGGTAATCTAATTCGCGAGGATAGTTATAGACTATTTAACATCACGCTACGACGCTTAGAAGCCGAGCAAAAAGAAAGTCGCAACGCGACGGTTCGGGGGACGAGGGAGTTTTATTAAAATGTGGCTGTTATTTTGGTATATTGTGTACCTTACGATTTCCACGCGAACGAAGTCGCGGGGTTTAGCTAGTACTAATATAATATTATAAATGCGAAAATAATTTACACACAGCTCGTTTATTTTAAAAATAGGTAAAATTGTTTGTTTGTTTGTAAGAGGTAAACTCTGAAAATCCTAAGCCGATTACAAAAATTATTTCATTGATAGAAAGCTACACTGTTTCATGGTATAGTTGACTTCAACGTGGCCGAAGTCGCGGGCAGAAGCTAGTGACTAATAAGATAGGTACGTACTTACGTATGTAAAGTGTTCTGCGAGTACTTCATCACGATGCAAAATTAATTATGTCGAGTTATCCTGCCTAGATGCCTAGCTTCATTGTCTATTTTCATATACCATCCTCAATTTTCTGTTATTTCCAAGAACCTTTAATATTAAATCGCCCAAAAAATAACTTATCCAATAAACTATCTTTTAAAACCACTTAAAACAATATCTGAAATCTTGTAGTGCTTCCAAATCCGATAGGAACTATTGTTATAACAAAAATTAATTGGAATAAAGCCAAGTTTTCAGCTTATTTTGCCTCCTTTGCTTTGAACTTCAATATTTCGACCACCAGCACTCTCCAAACTTAGTCTTCGCGAGATTACAACCGAAGTGCCTGCTTTAAACATTGGAAAATATTTTTTCAACAATGAACGTGAAAAATATAAGTTCATTATTTTGCAATAATAATACCTAGCTTATATTATTGAAAAATGCAGTTCTTGCGTTTTAGTGTAGTAAGAAATGTGTTCTAATTATGGTCCTTAGATACTCTACACAGATAGTCACAATTTTTATGAAGAATACAGTATAAGATAGATGTCCAGGGACTGTTTACGAAATCTAAAACCATAGGAAGATAACGTAGAAAAGATGCTTCTATACTGAGGAAGGTATTCCCGCTCAACTCACAGTACCAGACTGTGACAGTAGACACAAAAAACGGAACATTCTACAATTGGATAACTTGTAGAGAACTGCTTGACTAGTAAGAGAGTTGCTCTTGGTAAGGAATCACAGGCCAGGGTGCCAGATCGTCCTACAACTCATCTTCCCTGCCAGGCTGCCAGATCGTCCTACAACTCATCTTCCCTGCCAGGGTGCCAGATCGTCCTACACCTCATCTTCCCTGCCAGGGTGCCAGATCGTCCTACAACTCGTCTTCCCTGCCAGGGTGCCAGATCGTCCTACAACTCGTATTCCCTGCCAGGGTGCCAGATCGTCCTACAACTCATCTGCTCATAGTTTTGGAAACTGATTGCAAGATAACGAAAGGAAAAAAGTGAGAGTGAACAGGCTTCTTCTGGGTAAGCTCGCTCCATCGTCGACTTTGTCATCTCTGACCTAGACTAGAGTCAAGAGCAAACCTATCTCAAATAAAAAAAAGAAAACTTAGGAAGATATTTCCACTGTGGCACCTCAACATATTCTACGAGTGATTTATGGGGAAGCCCCTTTCAGCAGTGAGTTTCTACAGCTTGTGTGAACACATGAAATAATTGTTACACAATATCACCTGTTCCCGGTGGAGCAATAATATAGTACCTAAGCAAAAATACAAAAGCTCTAACAAAATAATGAAATAACTGTACCTATATAAAAAGATGATACATAGTATTCGAAACTATTCACAAAGCCGCGCGGCTGAAAGGTCCAAATTGTATTTGAGGCTAAAAGGTCCATTTGTGTCCGACTCGTTTCTTTAACAATTCTGTACAGACATTTTTCTTAAAAAAAAAAAACAAACATCGACCCAGTTCCCACAATTTATATTCTAGGATCATTCGCCGAACTTCCAATAACACAATTACTAAACTGGACGGGTCCGCCGAAATTGTGATAGAAGTGTTCCGTAGTAAGAAATGTCTTCTCTAGATATAGAAGGTAAAAATTGGGTTTGTAACAAATAGACCATTCTGTGACTTACTGAGGTGACGTTGTAGGTGGGTTAGGGATTATATTTAAGATAATATGGGAAAATGAAATAACTGAAAGACTCCGGTTCCCAGTTCCGGTTATAGTTGCTTTCGATAACATGATATGCTATGTAATACCTAAAACTAGAGCAAATGCAATAAAACAACTTTTTCCGACCTCGACTTATCTGGCAATAGACCGAGAAACGATTGAACTCTTAATTCGTATCACTTCATCCTTTAGTTAGACCACAAAGTAAGATATAAAACTCCGAGCCAGAAAGAAACCCAATTGATTCAAATGTCCCGGATTTCCAACATCCGCACGGAACACTAGAAATGTATGAAAGTTTTTATCGAATAAGAACTGGGAAAATATCTGATTTATTCCAACCTTGAAGGAATTACAGCGCTCGTAAATAATATCACCATTGAGAGTGCTACGACTATTCAGAAAATATTTTGGATGAAGAATATTCCGAATAAGTTTTGTACTTTACTGTTCTGAAAGGAAAATTAATTTTGTAAGTCAGAGGCAAAGAACATGGCAAATATTAAATTATGTGTTATTGCGATGATTGCAAACAGGTTGGAAAGTCATTTGTGCGTCATCCTCCCCTCGTCTTAATGAGGGAAGATATATTTATACAGTATGTTTAGATATGTGTATAATTATGTCACCGTGAGTGTGTATTCTATATTTACGGAAAATCACGAGGAGTTCTATGAAATCTGGGAATAAGTTGTACAGGAACCTATTACGTGATTTCACTGAAAAAATTGTTAATTACGCGAAACCGGCTACGTTAAAAACTCCTCAAACTGAACTTAAATCGTAAACAAGCAGTGAGATACTGTAGTGATCAATGTCCGCATCTTCTCTGTTTAAAGAACTTTTTCTCTAACGAAAGACTTTTCTCTAAAGTGGGACAATTTCTGATATTATTATCTTGTCCTCGCTGTTAAAGTCTAGAATAAACTGAATAAAGACAGCAATAAGCGGCGCCGTTTTCTGACGTAATCAGATATCGTCTGTCTCTAGATTAGATCTTCGAAGATTTATAGCGCTCGCGGTCGCAATATTGAAGTATTTTATAGTACAAGTTACAACCCATCTGTGCAAGCGTGCAACCGATGGTTGTATCTGGTGTTCGGTCTTTCAATTGGAATTGGCTCCTAGAATATTAGTTTTGGTAGATTGAGGGATCAAGTACTTAGCGTTTGTATTTGTTGCGAATGTTATTTTACTGGAGGTAGCAAGCCAGGCTAGATTATCAAATGTGAGGTCGAGCCGAGATGTCTTAATTAATATTATAACAAACGGGTTTTTGTTTTGGTAATGATTCGAAATTGGATTTCTAGGACCAAATTACTACATTGGCTGGTCATCTGCTCTTTTTAGATAATTCCTTCGGGTTTCTCAAATTCTAACGTATTAGGTATCAAATAATTTGTTACAATCCATCTTAAGGCATGACTGCCGATTAACTTCTAAGATCATTCAGATACTTAACAGCGTTCCCAGATTCCATTATCCGATAGTAAGAAGGTATATAATCTTGAGGTTATAATGTGAGATTCTCAATCCTGATCGCAATCTACTTACCTATCTGAATCTAATATGTAAGAGTAGGTATTATACTCGTATTATAATGCCTTCGAAGTTGGCGTAACTTTGAAGACTGAATATTAAACTTTAACCTGCTTGTCTTAATATTGTTTTACACTAGGGCTTTGAAAAGGATTTACTTGCGGAAATTACTTGTTTTAAGTAAGAGCTTGATGTTTTTTAATAGGGAGTGTTTATATCAACCAGTGATGTCTTAAGAGCCATTGGCTAAACTCGATTTTTTTGTTTTTTCTAAAAAGTATTTATCCCAACTCTAGTTTTACTTGAATTCATTTTAAAACAATTCATTCCATTTTAAGATCAATGAATAAAATTCTAAACTTGTTAGTGGTTCATTTTAATCAATGTCCTAGTCTCAATTAATAAAAAATTGTCGTACCTTTCCTTAATTTATTGCTATTTCTTCATTACGGTCACGTAATTTCTTTATTAGATTGCATTTTCAACAACACAAAAACTGGCTTCGAGCCACTTTACATATGCAATTACAGTACAAGGCCACTATTACTAGAAAAATGGCCCCACATAAAATATTCAACGTACAGACCTAGTTCCACAATTATTAACGAACAAATGAAACCTAGCACTCACACATTCACTCAAGTATAATGAATAACTTAGCGTTCACATTGTCTGTTCCTATTAGGCAAAGTTTCAGTGCTATGTTTAGAAAACTTGATTACCAACATGATAGAAGCTATTCTAATTATATCTTACTTGTATTCTATGATGATGTATACCAGGAATTTTACGAACATGTTTGGTAATATACTGTACAGTATGCAGAATGTAAGATTCTTTCAGTATTAATACTTTCGAATTTATAACCTTTTGGTATTATAGCCATGGTCCAAAACAATATTACACGCTTCAAGAACTTCATCAATATCCTAGTAGCCGCAGTACATCCCCAACATCATGTTATCAAAATGAACTTTTCATCCGATCAACAAACACCACTTTCAAGCGGCTCAAACATGAAAAATAAATTATCAACCCCACTTCACTAATTAATAACGGAATTAATAATTCAAATACCATTTCCGGCATCCGTCGACACGGTCGCAACCGCAGCTTATCCGAATATGTCAACCAATTTACATAATAAATTTTGCCCACCAAAGTATACTCATTAATAAAATCCGACCTTGATTAACGCTTGCAATCCATTCCGAATTCAAACAAAACATAATTAAAATGGCGGACGACGAACGCTTCCGATTGGCTCCCGAATTATGTAACCAACCAATCCCGAGTAGTGATTAAAAATGTAACGGTTTTGCATCGTCGATAATTGTTTCCGATTGATACGTAATTAAAGTGGCGTTAAGTATTCAATTGTAATAAATAATCTTATTTATAGAGTCTGATAATTGATTACCTGTTTATCTCTTTGTTGGTGATTTATTCATCTCATTATTTATTACTTCCGAAGAGTTGGGAATGAAATTGTAGACCTTTTCAGTAATGAATATAAGCAGAAACCGACTGCAATGAAACTGATTATTTATTAAACTTATCCTGATAGTAGGTAACTCAACATTGTATGTTGTATTGTAGTGAAAATGTATTCTCTTTACATTAATAATATTCAACGGCATTGCCATACCGCAGTCTGCACATTAATTTTTTCCGTTAAAAACCCGATGCAAAGGACCAAATGACCAAAGGACCACGAGTTCAAAAACCGAACTAAACAAATAGAAGTCAAGTGGGATTCAGAGCTCCTTACATGTCTAACTAACGAAAACACATGCAGCACATAAAAGTGAGCGGCAGATGCTAAGGCTGTTTTCAAATTAGGCGCACAGCCGCCGGCCGCGGTTGCCAGGCGAAATAATTTCCATTCATACGCCACAAACCGCAGCGCGCTGCATCTTTACGAGCACAGCTGTTGAAATTGTACGAAAATATAGAAAACAATGAGATGAAAACGCTTAATGTGAATGCTGCCAGTTAACGTTTGAAATTTTAAGGAATTTTCGTATAATTTTTGGCTGTTACGTATTTCACGGTTTTGCAGAAAAGAAGTTGTATCCGTTTGACTTATTTTTAACATGCGGCAAAACGACGCTAAGTCACATGAGCACATTCATAAGCACATTGTTTCTTTAGCCCCTGATGCTTTTGCTTTTAAATATTTATTATATTTTATTCTATATTAGGTATATATTTACATTATTATTTTATATAGTTATATACAGGATGATCGGAACATTGACGTCCAAAAAAAAAATTAGGTCCCTCGTATCGTGGGGTATCCGAATCATCCCCATGTACATTCCGCGACTTTTCATAGATTTCGAGTTATTAATTTTTTCTGCATTTTTGAGAAATTTCCAAATGACCAACTTAAAAAATTTCAAACAAAAGTAGAAGACTTTGTCGAGACTTTTTTTTTGCACACAAATCTTCATAAGTAGTACTTTTATTCATAAAATATTCAGCTTCGTAACTGTGATCAAAGTTATGAAAATGTTGGTCTAAAGTGAAATATTTACGTTCGGTGAATTATGACATTAATTTTCAAAGTTAAATTAAAAATCTAAAAATGTGATTTCATGGTTTCTAAGTAGGCCTCAAGAATGCGCCAAACTCTTAGCTTTCAGAATCATTAAAAAAAAAGTATTTAGTACTTAATGGGCTACTTTGGCTAAAATCGGCCATCAAAGACCGAGACCGAGGTGTAAAATTCTTAAAATTAGACATGATCTGATAAAAAAAAATTGGCCATTTCCTCGTTCCTAAGGTTAATTTCAACAGTTAATTTTTTTCGGTTTTTGGTTTTATCAACTAACCAAAAGTGACTGCAGGAAATCTAAGATTAAAACAATTGGAAGTTTTATTTTGAAAGAAGAGTTTTTAGTTTAAGTTTAATGGATTTTGCGCGATCTATTCACGCGGATAATGGATGGTAAACGTGGGCGCAACTCTTTTACCAGTAATAAAAATGAGACCGAGTTATTGCTATCTCTCTGACTCTCAGTGGTGACAGGGGCAGCGAGCAACCGAAGCCAACGCAAAACAAGTTACCTCAGTCGTGCTCACTCTGTGTTTGCTGTTACGCGTGTCGCCATTTTGTCTTTACCACACTCGCTTTGCCCACGGACCCCGCTGCCTACTTGTTTGACTAATTTGCTCGTATATTAGACTGTATTTTGCATTCTAATTTGGACTTTGTTTACTTGGAAGTGTAAGAGATGAGTTACACGTTAAGTGAGTGATGCAGAAATGCATTATTTTATGGAGTTACACGAGGAAACGGCTGTGAAGTAGCGCGACTGTATCGCGAACAACTTCAACGTTGTGGTAGGCCGCAACCAGAGCAATATCCCGTCCATCTTGTTTTTATTGACACGCACAACACCTTAATGGCAGGTCGCATTCCTGGTCGACGCGGCAGTCATGAAGGAATCTCGAGAGCTGACCCGTGCTGGAAGAAGTTCAGCAATATCCGTCTACGAGTACGAGAAGTATGGCTCGTGCTCTGAACATCCCAAGGACTTCTATCTAAGACATACTTCACGATGAAGGATACCACGCGTTCCACATCCGACGAGTTCAAGCTTTACTGCCGACAGATCACCAATTGCGCGTTGATTTTTACCAAAAGAGCAAGAGGATCCTGAGATTTTCAACAAAGTTTTATAGTCAGATGAGTCACGATTTGAGCGATCTGGAATATGCAATATTCATAATTACCACACGTAGGTGATTGAAAATCCACACAAAGTGAGAGCTTCAACTTGTGGTCTGGTATCCTCAATGGCGAACTAATTGGTCCGTTTGGACTACCGTCCAGACTTAATGGGGAAACCTACAAAAACTTCCTGGAAAATGAACTTCCTTTATTGCTAAGATATGTGAGTCTCGAACTTAGACAAACCATGGTGATACAAAATGACGGTGCCCCGAGTCACTACGCAATGCAAGTCCGAAATTACTGAAATAAAACATACCCCAACAGATGGATCGGACGCAGCGGACCAAGTAGGTGGCCTCCACGCTCACCTGACCTCAACTCCATCGATTTCTTCATTTGGGGATATTACAAGGAAATAGCATACGCTCGAGACTGTTAAGCAAGAGCTGAGGCAGAAGAATGCAGAAGCCGAACGTGTTTTGAGAGAGAATAGAGAAGCTTTTACACGATTAACAGACAATTTTTTAAGTAGGTGTAGAATGTGTATTGCTGCTGGAGGTGGCCACTTTGAAAATCTTTTGTAAATGTTAAAAATATTTTTTTTTTTACATTATCATGTAAAAAAAGCACTTCTTACTTAAACCTTTTCTCATCATTAATTAACTTTAGGAACGAGAAAATGGCCAAAAAAATTTTTTTTTGTTTCAAATGTCTAATTTTAAGAATTTTCCACCTCGCTGTCTTTGAAGGCCGATTTTAGCCAAAGTAGCCCATTAAGTACTACTTTTTTTATTGATTCTGAAAGCTGAGAGTTTGGCGCATTCTTAAGGCCTACTTAGGAACCAAGAAGTGACGTGTTTAGAATTTTAATTTAAATTTGAAAATTTGTGTCATAATTCACCGAACGTAAAATTTTCACTGTCTGTCTAAAGTTATGAAAATGTTGGTCTAAAGTTTAGACCAAGATTTTCATAACTTTCATCACAGTTACGAAGCTGAATTATTATATGCATAGTATTATATTCATGAAGATTCATTTGCAAAAAAAAATCTCGACAGTCTTATACTTTAGTGTAAAGCCACATGGACTGTCATTAAAAATGAAATTAATAATAACTCTCAAAAAGACAACATAGAACGTATAAAATTAAATGATTCTATTATTACAGACCCTGTACAAATGGCCACAGTATTTAATGACCATTATGTTAATGTGACGCATACACAAGGGGGTAGTAGAAGCCCACGTCAAAATCCCTATAAAAATGCATGTGCCAACTCAATGTTCCTTAGACCAATGCTGGCGAACGAAGTACGACAGGAAATAATGTCCTTGTCTAACACCAGATCCGAGGGTTATGACGAAATGAACACCAAAATCATAAAAGCTTGTTGTAATGAACTAACTAGTATTCTCACTCATTTAATAAATATGTCTTTTTCCCATGGAATCTTTCCTGATAAATTGAAACTTTCTATAATTAAGCCTTTATTTAAGAAAGGAGACAAATGTGACATCAATAATTACCGACCTATTACTTTAGTGCCAATCATGTCTAAAATTTATGAAAAATGCATGTATAAAAGATTAATTAATTTCTGTAATAAATTTCGAATTATTGGTGACAAGCAATTTGGATTCCAAAAGAATAAATCAACATCATTAGCTATTTATTCTCTAATGCAAGCGATATTGTCAAGTATTAATAATAATTTTATAACTACCGGTCTTTTTTTTGATCTATCGAAAGCATTCGATCTGGTTTCACACGACATACTGCTGCAAAAATTAGAAGCTAATGGGATAAGAGGGCCGGCACTCCAGTGGTTATCGTCCTATTTAAGTGATAGAAAGCAATGTGTCATTATCAATAAAAAAAATCTAAATAATGACATAATATCCCACTCATCCGAGTATAGACATAATAAATATGGCGTTCCACAAGGAAGCGTCCTGGGCCCGATATTATTCCTCTTTTATATAAATGACATCATAAAAATAACTAATCATGAATGCATATTATTTGCCGATGACATATCTATTATAGTGACATCTAATAAAAAATATAATACCATTTTAGATCATGAGCTTGACATTAATAATACTATTGACAAATTACTGCATTGGCTTGACATTAACGATTTAAGAATAAATTTAGACAAATCAGTGTACATTCAATTTAATCAATCAAATAATCATAAAAATGACATCAAACTCAATATTAATAAAATAAAAGAAGTTACGCATACAAGATTTTTGGGTGTAATTATAGATAAAGATATTAATTGGAAAGAGCACATAGACAATGTTAGTACTAAAATCAATAAATTTGTATATGCACTTAAACAGGTCAAAAATGTAACTAACGTTAAAACTGCTGTAATGTCATACCATGCATACGTAGAATCGTTGTTACGTTATGGGCTTGTAATGTGGGGTAATAGCACCGACTTCCAGAGAGCATTTATCGCTCAGAAAAAGTGCATGAGATCAATCTGTGGACTCAAACCTGATGACTCATGTCGACCAATATTTAGGAAACTTGGTTTGTTACCGTTACCGTCACTTTATATTTACGAAATATGTATGTTTGTAATGAAAAATAAACAATTATTTAAGACTGCAAATGATGTTAACCCCCGGAACAGACGAGATCCATACAAACTAGTGCTGAATGATTTGCCTCGACTAGCTAAATATAATAATAACTGCCTAGCAATGTGTGTGCGCATTTATAATAAAATACCGAGACATTTTAAAACATTAAATTCTAAATTATTTAAAGCTAAATTTTATAAATGGCTGCTTGAATATAGTTTTTATAGTTTAAAATAATTTATAGACAAAAAGTTTTGATGTTTCAAATTGTTCATTGTTGATGTCTCCTATTTGCCTAACTTTAAAATGTTTGCATGCTTTGTCATAACCTAGCTAAACATGTTTGTGCCATATAGTATTTTACACCATTTTATACCATGTTTTATGCAAATAAATATATTATTCTTATTCTTATTCTTTTTTTTTAGAATTTTTTTAAGTTGGTCAGTTCGAAAATTCTCGAAAATTCAGAAAAAAAATTAATTACTCGAAAACTATGAAAAGTCGCGGAACATATATGGGGGTGATTCAGATACCCCACGGTACGAGGGACCTAATTTTTTATTTTTGGACGGCAATATTCCGGCCACCCTGTATATTAATAATTTTGCTTTTCTTCAATCCCGAAATGACTCAAAAGCTTAATTATATTTCTATCTCGATGTTCTACAAGAGACCAAGCTTTGTCACAAGATTCACAACCCATAATTTACGTTCATAAAAATAGAAAACCCAGCATAATTTCCTGGACTTTTCAAATGATTTTCCTGACTTTTTCTTTTCCTCCTAACTATCTTTGTTATTAAGATATTGGAGCTGAAAACTGGCTCTCCCTTTAATTCGCTCACAAGCTTTACATAAAGGAATCACAAGGCTTTGTGAGCTAAGCAGACTGTTGTCTGATACAAAGCGCCATGTTTTTGTACTACTAATTGGGTTTTAATTGGTGAATGTGTGTGTGTTTTTAGTGTTCCGTACGTCAAAAGGAAAAAACGGAACCCACAAAGGATCAGTCGTGTGTTTGTCTGTCTTTCAGTCGCAGTCAATTTGCTCCCAATCTAATGGACCAATTAAATTTAAATTTAGTACCTACACATAATCTGTGTACCAAATTTCAAATTAGTCTTTGTGACCCAAATACGGACGTGTTATGTAAATAAATAAACTTTGAATATGGGGGTCACTTTTGGGGGGCAAATAAGAAAATTAAAAAAATAAAGTTCTAGTAGTATACCGTGTGATATACCAAATGAAAAGGGGTTACTGTCGAGGTCTCGAATAGATTTTTATATCATTTCAAAGTAGGCAGTTTTAAAAGTTATTTTAAAAAATAGACGAACATTGACCATACCCTATCCCCGTTTATCTCCGAAACTACCGAGTCATTTTTTTAATAATACAGAAAATAGCTCTATACTTAACAGGAAAACCTATAAGAATTCTATGGTCTTAAAATAACACGGTAAATCTCTTAATAGTGTGCATACAAACTTAAATTTGCAGTTGGAATGCATGGCAGAACATGTTTTTCAACTACAACGTTATGTTTGTACTTGGGATAAATTCATCCCAACTACGGAACCTTTCATTGTGCGTAGTCCGACATGCACTTGGCCGGTTTTTTGATGGTACATTGGATGGGAGTTGTGGGGTAGGTTTGTAAGTGAATGAAAGGCAAAGCGGGTTTTTTGCAAGAGGAAAACGGGGTCATTTGTGAGTTAAAGTTTTTAATGAACGCTCAGATTTAATTTCGCTAAAGAAGAGTCTATTTTTTTCGTGTTTTATTATGATTGCTAGGTTTTAGTATCCCTGTCACTGTGGCTGACTGTGGCAAATCTTTAAGAAAAAAAGTCGAGGTCATCCAGTCATCTCCCTCTGGGTCCGTTGCGTTGTCGTTTGCAGCTGTTTGCTGCATTCATTTCATGTAAATTCATGAAAGGGCTTATTAGAATAGTCACCAGAATCCTCCATTTCACAGTTTGCGTAGCGTGGTGGTACAGTTAATGGATAGCTAAGCAAATTAGAGTTTAGCAGAGACGTTAGTGAGCTAAGCGCAGCCCAGTCTCTGTTCAACAGTGAGATACCTATTGAACATTGATCCTGTGTTTCTTGTAACATAATCAAGGCACGTAAGCGATTGTTATTTGGTCTTTAGATACGCAGCCGTCTGTGGTAGATGCACATTGAACTAATCTATATCTGGCTCGCGTATAACTGCATTTCATCATTACTCTGAACCCAACTGACTTCTAAGGTTGCTATGCCTTGTGCAAATCCATACTTACATGTGCAGATAGCATCCAGATATTTGGTCAGTACCTATGTTAAATGCTCTCAAATACGTGACCTCTTAAAATGCAACAGCAGGATGTATTATATCTTACATCAAACAGATTGTGCCAAGCAGCTCACTCCCCACATACGCTTGGACACGATGCGACGCAATCGCGTGGTCACAGATCCATACATCGCTGCAGCCATGGCAACCTTAGTGCCCTCTCGGTTCACGCGAAATGTATTCGAACATAAAAATCCCCACTTTACCACCTGACCCGGAAAATTGTCAGAGAAAAATTTCACGTTACCCACGGATTATTTTGCAAATGGTATTTCTGTTCGATATTCGGTAAATTTGGAAATTATTATAATTTTTACAATTACATGTTTTCTGAGAATTTTTCGGATTATCATCATTATCCCAAAAAAAATATTTTTAATATTTACGGGAGATTCTTCCAAGAAAAATAAATCATAGGTTGAAGGGAAATATACCTATTCTTTACCATCGAAACGTATCAACAAACATTGTGACGATACTATAAAAATAACTGAAAACAATTCTTTACAAAAATGAAACGACCGTAAGAATGTCACGTGTTCGTCCCCAAATGAGTACAATAACTTCAAATAAAACTCTCAGACGCAATTACCACCATCCTCTAAATAATACAACGTAATCACCAGCAAACTCCTTACTGTATCGAAGTAATCTCGAAGAAATTCCTCCGTCGTCGTATGTGATTATTCAGCAAAAGCGCAAAGAGCCGAGCGATCAGTAAATATTTAAAATTCTCCGAGCGAAAGCTCTCGCACGGGAACGCGACGTGAATGTTTTAAGGTTTGAACGTTACTTTCATATGTGTTCGTAATTACCTGTAGGAAAGGTGTTACCTTAAGGGGAGAACGGGTCGGTTGGAGGGTGAATTTGGTGTTTGTGAATAAGGGACGACTTCTTAAAAATGTTAATATAGTTGGTAATTAGTGTTTTTTTATTTTAGTTACAATTACTGTTGCATTCACTCACTTGTTTAATGTGCGTAATAAAATGGAGACAGAAAATCTCCCTTAAAACAAGAAAAAGTCATCATCATCTGCCTAGCCTTTTCCCAAGAAAAATTATAAATACTAATTACTTTCTTAAATTAACATTTTATTTTAATAATACGTACATATGATCAATTCTAGCTACTGTAATGAACAGGCCAATTGAAAACCAGGATTGTCCCACATTCTCCACCAAGTGAACTCCCCCCCCCCCACACGACGGATATCCACCCACTACACGTTCTGTAATTATTGACGGGGGATAAAGTTACCAAGTCGCAGTTTACTTAAATGTTTCATTGCTACTATTGTCGACAGATTTAACTGTACTAAATTAGAGCTAGTAAAATCATTTGACAGTTTATGGCCAGTTCAAAAGAAGATTTTCTTTAAAATGCAGAATATATTCAATTAAATATTCATGCTCCTTTGAGTCCATTAATTTGCCATGAGACGTAAATCCTTTTCGATGTGTGGATGGGAGCGATTAGAGGCTTATAATTATTTAAAGGATCCATAACAGCTTGCTTGAATAGATAACGTAATAAATACGGTTGCTTAGAGCAATAGGAATTATACTCTTAGGTGAAACCATTTACATTTACGAAATACGAATTATTGTAGCACTTGAATTGGATTGATGTTATATTATTGTAAGTGTACAGTAGCAGTAGTTGTAGTCACAGTTGGAGATAGTTGTAGTCACAGTTGGAGATAGTTGTAGTCACAGTTGGAGATAGTTGTAGTCACAGTTGGAGATAGTTGTAGTCACAGTTGGAGATAGTTGTAGTCACAGTTGGAGATAGTTGTAGTCACAGTTGGAGATAGTTGTAGTTACAGTTGGAGATAGTTGTAGTCACAGTTGGAGATAGTTGTAGTCACAGTTGGAGATAGTTGTAGTCACAGTTGGAGATAGTTGTAGTCACAGTTGGAGATAGTTGTAGTCACAGTTGGAGATAGTTGTAGTCACAGTTGGAGATAGTTGCAGCAAAGATAAAAAAATAACATCACTGGAGAAAGTTACACTGGTTTGAATGTTATGCCACCAACAAAAATATCCTTACATCCGGAGATAAGACATACATCATGTTGGAAATCTTGTTTTGGTGAAAAATATACGAAACCACGACGTCAAAACACAGCAATACCTACTTTTTGCTATATAATAGTCTGACAGAACACATAATATGTAAAAGTTTATCATGTAGGTACAAAAGTTTATCATGTAGGTACAATTTATTCTGAAAGGACCATTGCTTATTTTAGCTCGTCCATTTCCACATGAACAAAGCTTTACACCCATTTAAATTCCCGTCCTCATCTAAACGGTACATTTGTTTATTTTTACATTACAACCATTTTTAACAGCGGCTCTTAACGTTAGAAACTCTCCGCGTACATTTTTAAGTGTTTTTACGAATTAGAGGGGGGATGTTGAACGGCAAATAAAATGGAAAAAGCTAAATGATTAATAAAGTAGGTAGTTGTCTCGCTTTAATTTGATTCAAAAGATTTTCTTCATTTTTAGATCTATTATATGTTGCCATTAGAAACAGATATCATCTAGGCATACATTTTTCAAATTAATTTATTGCTTTTCGACGTCCAAAGTAGATATTAAAATATTTAAAATTAATAAATTGTTACAAAAAATAACAAAATAATTAAAATTCAATCACCAAAAACTAACCCTCACATTTTACACCAAGCTAGGTAAGACAGAGGGGGATGATTTAAACAAGTTTAAAAGCCACTGAGTTAAAACATTAATTCGCGGCCAACAAACCGCTCGTTAAGTAAAAACGGGTGAATTATAGAGGGACAGGTAAACCGTGTTAACGAGTTTAGCTCGGCCCAGGACTGATAAATAACGACCGATAACGTTCCATCGCTGGGGGCCGCTTTGTTCTCAAATAAATCGGCGGAAAATTGAAGCCATACCGCGCAGTAACGGGAAGTTAACATGGAAATATTTCACCAGATAAGTGGTAATTATCGTTTGCGTTTTTCTTGAGATACAGATACACAAAAACGTTTCGGAAATGTTGCCTTTTCGGAAATTAAATGCTGTTTTGTTGTGTTTATTTGTTGTAAAATATTATGCTTATACGAGTTGTTATTGTACAGATAACAGTTGGAATTATTATGCGAACATCATTTGGAATTAGGGTTTCAAAAGTTCAGGTTATTCTGTAACGAGTTTTTATGAAGCATGCGACAAAATTAATTTAGAATCTATGTACCTACGTAATAGATAATGTTACATAAATCAGCCTATAATCTTCCCACTGCTGGAACACAGGCCTCCTCTCTTCGAGAGGGAGTGGACCGTAATCCACCACGCGGGCCCAGTGCGGGTTGGTAGATGTCACATGTCTTCGAATTTTTGGTTCTAGGACAAGCCCGTTTCCTCACGATGTGATGAAATAATTTACTCAAAGTAAAGCCCCGACCTACAACTCGTAAGTCGGGGCCGGTACCTATGTAGATTTTATTATATTGAATGTTTATTAATTTCAGATCAAAAAGGTTCACTACCTATTTCTAATATTTTGATCCGCTTCCCGATAGTAGAATTTTCTGCATCAATAAATTTAGCGTCAACTGTTTTAATCATTTTAGTTCATACAAAAAATACGACCAACGCGAACCTAAACAAAGCAAAAGTAATTAAGGGTTAGTATCCCTAAAGCTTTTTACTCCCGAGTCCCATTTCCATTCTAAATTACGACATATGTTTCGAGTCACCAAAACACGAAATGTGTTCATAACGCTTAAAATATAATTGGATGGGCACCTATCTGCGAGGAAATCGTCGTATTCCTCACATTACTTTTGACACAATAAACACATGATTTACATATACTTTGAATAAAGACGTCTTCTTGTGCACACACACACTCACTTTTAAACAGTCACAAATGTTGGAGTGACGATCTTCGAAGGATGGCTGGTAGCAGCTGGATTCGAGTTGCAATAGGAGAGGCCTATCTACGTCCAGCTGTGAACTTCTGTAGGCTGATGATGATGATGACTTAAATGTTACACATTGAAATACCAGACATACTTAAAGATGGCAAAAAGTTCAGCTTGTGTCACAATTCTTTCGATATCGGAAAAAATGATGGCAAATATTTTCCTAGTACCAACAAGTAAATATCACGCGAACTGTCTGTAAAATATCTCCAATTTCCGAACACTCCAATCTGATAGAAAAAACGGCGTTGTGAAAAAACCACTTGATGAGTAAGGTCGACGTTTCATTTTCGGGAGCATGCGTTATCGAAAATAGCTTGCGAGGTGTTTATCTGTGATCATCGGAACTGCTCGGTACCTATCGATTTTTCGTCAGAGTATTTTGCGGAATTTCGTCGTGTCCAGAGCTGAGAGTCTCATTGTGAACACGTACTTATTTAATACATTTTTCGTAGATAAATGGTCAAAAAATTAAGAACTTAAATCTTTGTAGATATTCCATATTGGTTTTCCTACCGTTATGCCAGCCAATTCAACTAGCCATTAGATCTTACAAAAGCTGTCTAACAAAAAAAAAACCGGCCAAGTGCGTGTCGAACCACGCAGAATGAAGGGTTTCGTAGGGATAAATTTATCCCAAAAACAAACATAGCATTGTTATTGAAAAACATGTTCTCTCATACATGAATATACATTGCGGTCAATTCTCCAACTGCAAATGTAAGTTTATAATCGCAATAAAAAAAATTTAAGTGATAAAACTACAAATTTACGATTTTCGGACTTTCTTCCTTTATTTTGTGCTGAGAGATCTTGCTTCTTGCCAAATTTCCTGATTTTAGGTCAACGAGAAGTATTCTATAGGTATTAATTTATTTGCGAATATCAAAAAATCTCGCATGAATGGCCGTATTTTTTTATTGCGTTGACTTAGAAGCTTGAATTTTTTAGAGCTCCAAGGGACGTACGTATTTGATATTAATTTCAACTTGATACCTTCACGCGCTCTTGGGAAAAAGGGTCTTGACAGACTAACAGACAGACAGATAGACGGACAACGAAGTAATCCTATAAATTATTTATTGTTTAAAAAATACAGTGATATCCTTTATGCGGCCTACCCAAATGTCCTTTCTTTGGTATTGTTCGTCGAATCGTTGAGCTCCTTAAGTTTTATGTTGAGCTGTATGATTACTGACAGATGCTTGCACTGACTGGACAGGTCCACTCAATCTGTGTGGTTCTTTCCTCAAAAGACCATTTCAGACACCAACCTACATGGTCTTCACATGATCTGACCAAGATTATGTCTGGACTTTAAAAGAGACTGTGATCTCTGAGTTTGTTTCGGCCTTTCTTCTCAGAGTAGTCAGATAGGAAACGCCGGCCTCATCTAGTTTAAAAAAAAATGTTTGACATGTAAAAGTGTTTGTATAAACCTACTTACAGAAATAAAATCATTTATCATTTATAAAGGTTCAGTTTTTTCCTTTTGAGGTACGGAACCCTATAAAAGTCGTTGCTTACTCTTTTTTAAAAAAATGATTGTGTCGATACTTTCGACAGATATGTGGAAATAAGTTTACGATACGGGACAGTACCTTCATGTTGTGAATTTAATATGTGTAAAGATACGCATTTTATCTAGGCTACCAAATATTACCAAGCCCTGTCTTGATCAACAGTGTTTACTACCCAAATATTCTCCGTATAAAAACGAGCATACGCGTTCAGAAGCTCTTAATTTCCACAAAATGTACCAAAGGCCTACTCGACGAACTTTATAGGCAGAAGCAAACAGTTACTATTTACTGATACATAAGCGAATACCGTTACGTTATAACTGAATGTGTTTTTACTGCTTATTTGTTCAGACACTTGGGACTTATTTTATTACGTAATAAACGTGAAGCCTATACGTGTACATCATATTGACACTCACTAGTACATTCTAGTACATAGATCATCATGGATGTATTTTTTTTTTTTAATAACGTACCGATAGCTTTTTCATTTTTATGCCGTTTGCCTCGTATTTACAAAAGAAAATACTGGTCGATGGCTTAAAATAACTGACAATGGCTAAATTAGACTATTAGTAACAGGTTCAACAAAGCAGGAACAACAGCGCCCTAATTGCGTAACATGCTATCAATCTATAAAATACAATATATAAAATAGTATTGTAGCAATGAATTTAAAAACAATAATATACGCACAAGATCGCAAAGGAACAATAATATGAGAAGATTTGTAGTGCCCACTTCTAATAATTATTATGGTCGAAGGTGTAGAAATTTTTTAGTCCCAACTATTTTTAATAACCTTCCAGACGATATAAACAATTGTGTCACAAAAACCGCCTTTAAAAATAAAATACATAAGTACCTCTTTAATATTTTTTGTCAAAACCTCACTGTAGAGAATAACTAAAAATAAAATAAAAATGTCTGTAAATTTAAGAAGTGATGGAATAGTTTTATGTGAAAGTGTCATTATAAAAATAAAATATGTTAATATTTGAAAAAAAAGGAGCTACATCTGCCAACAAACTGCTTTGCAGTTTGGCGGAGGTAAATATATTCTGTAAAAAATTATTTCTGTGAATAAACACTTTTTCATTTTTTTTTTCACAATCTGAATGATTTTTTATCCATTGCTTCATGTGTTCGAAAAATTTGTCTGCTCAACAACGTGAATAACGCAATGAATATTGTTGAATTGTCAAAATGAAACCGATGCCTACTATAAGTGTGTTACGTAATTTCCCTGCAGGTCATATCAGTTCGCTACTGAAATCGAACGATGAAGAAACTATTTTATTTAATCCCCATTATTTTAGGCTTGGTCTTCGATTCACAATATTCTTCAGTCGACAATAAAAAATTTGTAACAATAGACAGTGTAATCGTCAATCAAGAAATTTTCCGCTTTTCTTGAACGGCCTATCAAGTTTCGAAAAGTATTCACGTTAAAAATGGAATAGTAATCTCGAAAAGCACTAGTACATACAACTAGCAAATATGAACCCCTCCCCTTAGTACAGTATGCTGCACCAACAGTATGCCATGAGATCCTGCCGGAGCTCTGTCCGCCGTGTCGCGATTTCTCGCGGCAACGGAGTTACGCCCCGGCGTCCTGCCTCCTCGCGCCACTCCCACATGTGCGCGAGGACTTTTGCCTCCAGATCCCATGGCGGTAATCCGGCAAGGAGGTTCGCCGCCTCCCCGGAGACCGTGCGGTATCCCCGGGTTAACCGGATGGCCATGACCCTCTGGGACGCGTTCAACCGACGGACCGGTCGCCGCCTCACGGAACGCGCCCACACCGGAGCTCCGTAAAGGGCCATGGACCGCACGACCCCCGCGTAGAGCCTCCGGCAGGAGGCGTTTGGACCCCCCAGATTGGGCAGGAGCCGCCTCAAGGCAGCCCCGGCCCGCTCCAGTCTGGGAGCCAAACGTCGGATATGCTCCACGAAATTCCACCGGCTCCATGCCACGCTAGGCCAGTTCAACCGCCTTGCATACATGTCATGTACACACATGTTTCTACATTCCTACTTATTACAAGTCCGAACAGCACTGAAATCATTTACCGACCGGTTGTTGTGCAAACACAAATATTGTCATTCTTCTGCTGCAGCAGAACAAACAGCTACAGCTCGAAACAGAAGTCGGTAACAAAATGTTAGTGGAAGCAACTGTCGCGTCTTATTGCCAGTGACGCCATATTAGGACTCTCTGTGTCGAGTTTACCGTTTACTTTAGGGTTATTCCTGTTCGAATGTATTACGAGCACCTCTGCAGTCTGTAAAATGGATATGATACGATATTAAAGACTGAAATAAGGTGGTATACTTTTTGAACATGGCTTTTTGACGTGTTTGGAAGGTGTTCTTGTTACTTGGGGACTTTCTCTTAAAAAGTTATTAGTCCTAGGGATTTTTTTGTAGTAATCTTGAGCAATGTCCATCACAACTCGTGAGTAACAAGGCTATATTGAAAATTCGGAATACAGCGTTTGATTAATGAAATAGTAACCCATGAAAACATTGCTTACTATTCTAAACTAGGTACTGTATTGGGAAATCAAATAATAATTAATCAAAGCCTGTATTCGTTTTTATAACCCATTCCCAAACATCCATAACTTTGCCAAAAAAAAAAAAAAAAATACAAAAATGAATGTTAGCAGTAAAGTAATTAATAATAACTCTCTAAATTAAAGCTGACAAAATTAATGGCCACTTCCTCTTAGAAACTCTTTTATAATTTTTCTTTTGCGCATAATTACCCGGTCATGGTCAAAATCATTAGGAAAGTAACAACGGTTGCGGAAGGTCTCCGTATTTTCCTGCTCAAATATCTGTGGTCTTTGCTGCTGTATGCTTTGAGGTATGTCTAATTAATTAATGATTGAGATCATTAGAAGAATTCGTAAATCTCATACATGGGTATATAAATGGGTAATAGACGAGTGTAGAAATAATTGTGTTTGTTCATTAAAGTATTAATTTTGGACTTACTTAAAATACTTGTAAGTGCAAAATTAATAGTTTATATCCATCTCACTAGCCTGTATTGTCCCATTGTAGGGCAAAAGGCCTTATTTTGGTCCATTTTTCCGCGATTACGTTTATGTAGGCATCATTATCTATATCCTCTATCCAGTATTAAAATAGGTAGTAGGTATTTTTTATCTTTGACAAAAGAACGAAACCCGGTCATTGCACGTATCTCCTTGCAGTCAACTAACGTCACTACTGCAGAAGTAGCTAACCTTAACATTTGCAAGCAACCAGCCGGGAGGTAAACTAGAGAAGAAGGTTCAAGTTTTAACGATGTTAGCCTCACTGACTCTGTGTTGTCATAGTTTAATTATTATTATACCAACTTGATAAATATCATGCTTGGATGAATGTGCAATGTTCAGTAAAGTTCTGTAAGCAGCTATCCTTTATAGTGTAGTGTAGTGTATATGGCCTTTGTAGTGAGGCCAAGAAAAGTGGGTCGCATTAAGGCTCCTGCAACAGGCGCGACACGTGACGCCACACAAAGGTTCCTGTTTGCAGGACGCCTTTTAAAAGCCTCGACGATACGTAACGTACGTTCGGTACTCCTAGGTTGTTAGATGTTTACCTTACGCTGAACCAACCAGAGAGAAAAAACGTGAAGAGAATGTTTAGTATGTCAGTCGATAAAAGGTAAAACTAAGAATTCTGAAATAAGTATTTATAGGCTTTATACCATAACAACATTATGAGATGTGAGAACACTTTAAAAACAAACGTATCTTAATTGTAATTATCACTGTCATGCTTAACATATTTCAGATCTGCCTAGCCTTTTCCTAAATATATTGAGGTCGGCTTCCAGTCTAACCGGACCAGCATTTTACATGGAGCGACTACCTATCTGACCTCCACAACCCAGTTACTGGGTAACACGATACCCCTTGGTAAGACTGGTTGCCAGACTTTTGGGCTTTTGACAACCCGTTACGTGCTTTCCGAGGCACGCAGGGGTCTCAATATGTAATGGATAGTAATCCATCCACGAACCGACCCCGGCAAGCGTAGCTTAACGACCCCTCATGTTTAACATAAGTACTTACTATAAAAACTAAATGGGCTGAAGTGATTAAATACATACGTAAGGACCAAAAAATATTCCCTTAAAAAATATAAAACTTAATTCTTAAAATAGGGAGGCGGAAGAACTTACTACAAACTGCGAGTTGCGACGTCGAGCAACAAACAGTCTCACGTTTTCACCTCAAATATACTTCCGGAGCTGAGTGGACGTCGGACGCTAAAAGCGAAGCACAAATAAATATTTTAAGGAAGCACTTAGCCGGCCCTGCTGTAAGCCAATTTGTAATGTTTTATCATGGAGCCGCTTTTACTTCGATTCAATAGAAGTTTCTTCGTGAGTCCAGATTTATCGGAGTGGTTTAGAAGTGATTTGATTGTAGTTTTGTTTGCTTTGAAAGTTAAGTTTTAGAGTTGCTTGCAGACAGATATTTTTGGATATATTTTTTTTCTGTATATTTTCGACAACCGAATTTTCTAATCAGCATGAAACAACTCCGCTCAGCTATACCTATATATCATATCTAGTTAACTATTGAAACATAATTAATGAGTTCTTTATGACTTGAATTACTTTGAAAGGAGTTGATCGATCCTTTCGTCCAGACTTTCCTCACATTCTGTCTCCACACAAATATTTCCTTTCTGACACCCACATAGGATACCCACAAAAATAATGTATAAGCCGCGGCTGACTACGCTCGTTAGTCACACGTCTCCGTCGATATCGTAAATCGTAAACGAAACACATCTAGTTAATCTTCGACCTGACGATAAATCAGGGTTGTTCCTCGCAGATTTTATCAGTTAAATTCACTTTGGGGCAATTAACTCGGGACGACCCTAGCGTCAAATGTTGGGGCTATGGTTTGACGGTCTGTTATAGTAATGTATCATAATATTGTAGGATGTAGGGTAGTTTGATAAGTTGTGGGTTAAATGAGGCCAAGCCTGAATGTCAAACATGAGGATCTAGTTAGTTTCCTAGAATGTTCAAGCCTGGTATCCGATAAGCAAATGAGATTAGAATGATCCTCATTACCTACATTTGAGTTAAGTACAACTTAAACTTGAAAATCGCCTCGACTTCGCTTCGCCTTGACTGTCTAGTTGGTCTAGTGGTCGTAAGAGCTACTGCTGAGCATAAGAGGGTTCGATTCCCAAGTCGGACAAAGTGTTATTGGGTTTTTCATCTGGAATTTCTCAGTAGTAGCCCGGAGTCTGGATTTGTGCCCGGTTGATGGCAATAGGCTCGCCCCCTATTACATGGGACTTAAACATAACAGGCGAAATGTGATTGTATTATAGGTACACCTCTGCCCAACCCTTCGAGAAAAGCAAGCGTGATGTTATGTAAGCTTGACAATATAGCTTGCTGTAATGTAGCAATATGCTTCCAAAATGATTGACAGAAACGAATCCGCTAGAGTAGAGTAACCCTTTGGTCTAACTAATATGAATTTTTTAAACTACACTAGACTTGGATCAAACGCGCCACCTTGAGTTCAGATAACAAGTGGTAAGCCACTGAGCCGACTACCTCGTCGGTGGCAGCAACACCACTAGCGCCACTTCTGCAAATATATTTGCTTATAATAAACGCTTGTGCACATTAACGATCTGCCAGTATTTACACAAGGCGAGATAGTGGATCCAGTCTCTTATAACACTAAGGCAAGTTTCGGAACTTAGCAGCGAACAATCTGGGCAACTTGAGCAAAACTTCACAGTTTTAGCTCTTACGCTGGGAAACTGGGAAATTGTTGCATTTCTAACAGGGAATTTCTCACACTAACGTGCGGACGAAAACTCCGGGATAGTACGAATTTGGACGAGTGTGCTCAATTATTTAGTGTAGTTCCATATTGATGGGAGATACTGCTATAATTAAGTTGGGCCTTGTTGTTAAATGTTAAGGCAAGAAACGCTTTTATCGTCCTAGTATCGATGCGGGCTTCAATAAAATATTCGTACATGAGATATCAAGGTTGACAGCTGAAAGCTCTCAAATAGTTCATACCACTTTTTATACCGTTCGCTAAGCATTATATATGTTTACCTTTGTCATATAGTGTAGGTATATGTCGTAATGGGAGATGGCTTGAGCTGTTTTCTACGAGTTTTCATTGTCGGGGATCAGGTTGTCAGGGAAGACACTTGTGTTGTGTAGGCGAAAGTGACACTCACCAGTAAGATGGAAAGTTTGTAATTTACAGTCTTAAGTTTTAGTTACGTCTAAATATGAGAAGAAGCATTTACGAGTTTATGGGGCTCGGAAAATCGAGAAGCATATACGTGTAAGCTAATAGTTCTTCTCGCGACAGTCGGGACCGTATGGTTCACTGCCAGAACTAGAATATCCAAATTCCAAACCCTTCACCACTGAGCCTAGGGCCCTACTTCCTGCCCCTCGCCCCGTGACCACAAACGGCAACAAAAATGATGCCCGCCTCTGCATGTTTCCCTGAACCGTTTTCCAAGAACAATCTTAACATTGTAGTTGAAAAACATGTTCTCCCATATATTCCAACTGCCAATGTAAGTTTGTACGCTCAATATTGAGTGATTTACCTGGTTATTTTAAGACTTCTTATCAATTTTCCTGTAATCTGTAAAATTTTAGGCTCAGCAGTTTCGGGGATAAAGGGGGAATTGTCATTGTATCAATTTTTACGAATTGTCATTGTAACTTTAACATTATTTATTTTAGAAATATATTCTACTATTGACATAATTTAAAACCTAACAATCTTAAAATAATAATAATAATATGTACAAGTATATAAAAAAGGGAGGGGGTAAATAATCAGAGGGCATCAAAAAATTCATCCGCATCGCTGTCAACAGGAAAAGTGCCCAGAAGGCTGGCAGCATTGCCACGTTGTATAGCAATGCTGATTCTTTGGCCGAAAAATAGGCCAGCCCTCTGGTCACGTGTGGAGTCGACCAACCGCCTGGCGATGTCTCGAAAAACTAAGTGGGCACTCGGACCCCATGGCCCAAGTGTTTCAACCCCAAACGGCTCGAACATATAAGTCCCAATAAGACTGGAGTATTTGCGCCGTTTGAGGTTTTCCGCACCCGCAGCAGCCGCTCCAGCACAGCCTGCCGTGCTAGGAAGATGGGATGGCGCAAGGGTGTCGACACACGTTGCATCCCACACCAAAGGCATACCTACCTTCCAAGGCAATATGGTCATTCCGTCTGGTCTCTTTCCATCGTCGCGTGCTAAGCCATTGGGTTCTAAAACAGCTGGCACCCCGGCGGTGACAAGAGCACGACGGATGATGTCATTGATGCTGGCGTGCCGTGCTATCCGGCCTGCGCTCTTACTGCAGAATAGGCCATGTTGTCCGAGGCAGTCGACACTGACACCGCATTGGCAGCGATGCGGAGCCACGCAAGGAGCGCCCAGACGCAGACAAGTAGCGAGCCGGAAGGTGGTGTCACCCAGCATAGTGCCTATGTAGGGTGACGGTAGCGCCTGAAGCCAGAGGCCCGACTCCCACTCCCCCACAGCCAGCAGGTGGGCACGCTCAGTAGTATTGGTGGTTGTATTAATTAGATTATTCCGTACCAACCTGCAGAGTGGTTCATCCCACTGCCTCTGGTAAGATGGGTTCAAGGGATTTTGTGTATCCGGGGAAATATATATTTCGTCAATTAATTAACTTTCATTAATTCTTTGTAAACATCATCTTTTAAGCACATATACAGGGTGTCTGGTTTCGGAATAGTAAAACTTAAAGGGGAGGTAAAGACCATCAAACTGAACAACTTTTTCCCGGGGACCAACATCGCAATCGTGAAAAAAAAATCAGTCATCCCATACACAACTTCAATACTTACTCGAACAAATGTATGAGACGACTGATATTTTTTTTGCGATTACGATGTTGGTCCCCGGGAGAAAGTTGTTCAGTTTGATGGTCTGTACCTCACCCTTAATTTTCGTCACACTGTGTACAGACACATTGTATACATATTTCTCACATATATACATATTTTTTAAAACTTTAATTTGTAATCCTGAGCTGGATACTCACCATATTTGTACGCCTCCTAGCATAACATAGCACTCTCTTTATCAAATATAAGGTCTGTATTTCTGTACCTGTGGTAACAAATAAAAGTGATTTGATTTGATTTAAGCCTATAAATGGATATTTTAAAACATTGGCCTCCTTGATGCCGAACAATGTTTTTAAAAGTCAGCCGGCCAGACAGAACGTTAAGGTTGCCGCATCCCCCAATAGTATTAAGATACTTTCCAATGAAAAGATCGCTTCAAGGGGAATATTTCGTGATATGAAAACTTCTTTCGACTGTTTGTCAGTGAGAAGCTACAGAGCTCTAAATATGAGTAATAAAGCATTATTGAAATTCAGGTATTTCGTCAATTAATTAACTTTAATTATTTCTGTGCCTTGCAAACATCATATTTTCGAGCCTAGCACCGTCCACTTTAAAACATGGCCTCCTATACTCGTATGCTGTTTCAGGAACAATATTCCTAAGAGTCGGTCCGACATAATGTTATATAAAGTTGAAAAGATCTCGTCTAGAAGAACGTTTGTTACTACTACAACTTGTCTGAATTTGTTCAGTTTGTTCGGCGTTAAATCGTCCTATACAGGGTGTAAGGGACAGCTCTCCGCAGACTAATGGGCTGAATTCAGTATATCATACTAAGATGACCGCTACATGAAATTATTTCAGGAACGTTATGGGAATTCAATAAACCTGATTTGTTTTATTACCTCACACGCAATGTATCGTTACCGTGGTAAGACGCGCGTAGCGAACGGCAGCGCAGTTAGCCTTCGGCTGCCGAGTATCCATTGCCGATTTTTTGCTTTTAGCCGTTTTTTTTACATAAATGGAGTGCAGCGTACAGAGAATGTAATTTTACATTGAAATAAAGGAATAGTAACTGAAATTACGATTATAAAAATTAAAATTTTCCTGAGAATATTTCCGGTGGAATATGATTCAAAATAAGGGGCTGAAAGCACCCTGTTAGTTTGCGGAGGGCTGTCCCTTACACCCTGTATAAATGTGACGTTAACATCAACACTTCATTCTCGTCACAAGTTAACTAATTAATATACAGTAACTTGTAAACACACATAACATAACATAACATCACGCCTGTAATCCCCGAAGGGTTAGGCAGAGATGTACCTATAGTACACCCACATTTCGCCAGTTGTGTTGTGTAACTTGTTATCAACATCATTATTATATTAACACAAAAAACATTACGCCTGAATACTCTAAAGGGTAGGCAGGCATTTGTATTGTGCAACTACATTTCGGCTACAGAGGTAAAAATTCCTCTTTAGCCGAATTGTTCTCTTATATCTACAAGTATTTTTGTCGTTTTTCATGTCTCTCTGTGTGTTCGCTTAGTTCTTCTAAACCACCCTTGTAGTGTCTAGTTCTTCACCATCATTTAAATAGCTTATTCCCGAAGGTTTATGTATAATATTGTAACATTTAACCTAAATAAAGCACAGATATCTCGATGTTTTGATATTATATCGCCACCTCAGTACTAGATTGTCCCGACAACACAATGAAAGCTGCTCATTTACTTGACATTTATTTTTCCTGATCCCCAAGTCTTGTCGGATTGCCATCTCGTCCAAATTCGTTTCAGTAACAAATATTTTCTCTAAAAAGTACTATTCAATGATATTTCACTTATAGCTATTGGGCGCCAAGAACATTCCTAACTTCGATGCACAAGTAGTCACCTATTTAGGTTATTAACTCTGAACTGATTAACAATTAGCAAAAGTAGTGTTGGTAGCAAAGGTTCTACTTGAAAAGTTGTTTTCTTTGGTATGTATCTTATGGGTACCTTCAGGGCAGAAACCCATAGTTCGGTGCCCATTTCCTTTTCAACTTAATCGTTCCTAATAGGTCTTAATCTACATTCGGAGCAAATCGGATGTGACAGAAGGACGGACAGACAGGCCTTTTTAGGTTCAGTTTTTTTATTCGGACGTATCGAGTTTCTTTGATAGATAAAATCAGGAATGAAATTATCCGGAAAAGAACTGGAGTAACCAATATAGCCTGCAGAGTAAGCAAACTGAAGTGGCAGTGGGCTGGCCATGTTTGTCGAAGGACCGATGGCTGGTGGAGCAGACGAGTCCTGGAGTGGAGACCACGTATCGGCAAGCGTAGTGTGGGACGCCCCCAGCTAGATGGACCGACGACCTTAAGATGGTGGCTGAGACAGACTGGATGCGGAAGGCGGAGGACAGGGTGTTGTGGCGCAGTCTGGGAGAGGCCTATATCCAGCAGTGGACTGCGATAGGCTGAGTTGATTGATTGATTGATTCGGACATACGAAACCCTAAAAGGGAACTTATTCATGTTTGTCTTGACATTGAACCAATAAAAGTCTTAGTATTTTCCATAATATAACAGAATCCATCTGAACCTGTTTCCACCTGAACTTAAATCAACAACTCCTACACCTAATAACAACTAGATAAGGCAGTTGAGCGACATTACAAAGCTATTAATATAATATATCTCAACACAGGCGCCGTAGAGTGCGCCAGTTCCGAGCCTAATTCTGTGGCGCTATGAAACGACAATCTGTCATGAGTGGGGATCTAGTGAGAGTTTGGGAAAGGTCGTTTTGTTATTATGTTAGATGTGGTCTTTTTATTCGCAGGGATGAAGTTGTATGAAGCTTTAGTTTTGGTTTGTTACTGCGGATAAAGCCTTTTGCATGTACATATGTATGGAATTAATAATTTCATTCATTTGTAAGGCTACGTTTATAATGTAGGAAGATGAATAAGATACTTACTACAAGTTCTGTGTTAAAATAAATCAACACACATAACATCACGCCTGTATTACCCGAAAGGATAGGCAGAGGTGTAGCTATAGTACACCCACATTTCGCCAGTTAAACCAAACATTAATTCATTCCAAGTCATCGGAGAAGAAACCATAACTAATGATTAAACAGGAATATGAACCTTATCTCCAATACATACAATAACATCGTAGCGGAGTTAAAATTATTCATTGAATATTTTTGAAAAAAAAAAATTGTGACGAGGTCTGCGGACGATTGTAATGCCGAAAATATATTTTGGTAGAATTTTTGTTTGTTTGTCTGTATGTCTGTTCCAGCATCACGCAAATACTACCAGATAGATTCTGTTCATATGCATAGATATTCCCTATAAGCCTGGCCAGTATTTGCTATGGGGGATAGCACGATGTAACTTTATCGAGCTAAGCAGTCAATCATGGCAATTATAAGAACGGCTATTTTAGTCAGCTTAGAACAAAGCATTTAGCTTAGCGGTTTGACGATTGCTTCGCCAACCAATGGTAGTAAGTTCGATCCCCGGCCTACTATTTATCTTGTTTTTACATTTTTTTATTGTTTTTTTTTTTGTAATTTTTGTTATTTTATTTTCACCTCTGCCTAACCCTTCGGGGAAACAAGGCGTGATGTTGTGTTTATGTTATTATAATTGTTATTGTTTTTACGTTATGAAAAATTTAGGCAATCTATGTAGGAAATAGCTTTTTAATGAGGTATCTACTATTATTTAAATGAACACAGTATACCAGTGTATACAACAGTCAAATTATTCAATTACTTCACTGAGCTGAATAGGGAACGTATATAGCAGGTACTTACAGATTCGACTTTTATCTTGCTGTACTTACAAGGAGCTATGCCACCAGTCTTGTATCTCTATACCTACAAGGAGCTATGCCACCAGTCTTGTATCTCTATACCTACAAGGAGCTATGCCACCAGTCTTGTATCTCTATACCTACAAGGAGCTATGCCACCAGTCTTGTATCTCTATACCTACAAGGAGCTATGCCACCAGTCTTGTATCTCTATACCTACAAGAAGCTATGCCACCAGTCTTGTATCTCTATACCTACAAGGAGCTATGCCACCAGTCTTGTATCTCTATACCTACAAGGAGCTATGCCACCAGTCTTGTATCTCTATACCTACAAGAAGCTATGCCACCAGTCTTGTATCTCTTTTCATTCATCATTTTCATCATTTTGGCTGCTGAGACCAAAACTACAAAAGTAGTAGTATACAGGGAAGATTTATAAAAATGTGGCTGTTATTTAAGTACATTGTGGAGTTTTACGACTTCCGCGCGAACGAAATCGCGGGCAGAAGCTAGTATTTCTTATATCTACAGTAATTCTGAATGTAATATACTTGGGACCACTTGCACGCTCATGGGATAACTTCGAGTTATTTAAACGTGCAAGTGGGCCTTACAAAAGGAAATCGTAACTTACTCAGACGCTTCATTTTGTCTGCTCTAATTAATCTAAAACTTTAAATAACGATATTGGTTCTAAAGTCCTTAAACATCTTTAAACGTAAAATCAAATGAATGACACATTTTTTTCCTAACCTGGTGCGTAGCCGTGGTAAGTAGTATATTATAAGTCAACCGCTTAACTGAGACGTTGCCCGAGGTAGCAGCGCGGTGAGGGAGGGGTGTGGTGACGTGATGCAAGAGCTCAGTAATTCGTAAACTTGTGACAACTATCACCCCTTCCGCACCGCACGGCTACCTCAGGCAACGTCTCAGTTATGCGGTCGGCCTATAATACGTGATGTTCTTTGGTTCGATAATATAATGTTCAGTATAAGGTTAAATTGTTCTATTTGATAATGACTTATATCTATAATACATGATAACACTTATGTACAAGTATACAATAAAAAATAAAAAGGGAGAAGAGCTCATTGGGCATCAAAAAAATTCGTCCGCATCGCTGTCAATCGGAAAAGTGCCCAAAAGGCTGGCAGCATTGCCACGCTGAATGGCAATGCTGATTCTTTGGGCTAAGAATAGGCCAGCCCTCTGGTCCCGTAGAGAGTCGACCAACCGCTTAGCGATGTCCCGAAATACTCGATGAGCACTCGGACCCCACGGCCCAAGTGTTTCAATACCAAACGGCTCAAACATATAGCTCCCAATGAGGTTGTTATATTTGCGCCGTTTGAGGTTTTCTGCACCTGCAGCAGCCGCCCCAACACAGCCCGCCGTGCTAGGAAGATGGGATGGCGCGAGGGTGTTGACACAGGTTGCATCCCACACCAAAGGCCTACCCAACTTCCAAGGCATTATGGTCATTCCGTCCGGCCTCTTCCCACGGTCACGTGCCAAGCCGTTGGGTTCTAAAACAGCTGGCACCCCGGCGGTGACAAGAGCCCGACGGATGATGTCGTTAATGCTAGCGTGCCGTGCCATACGACCAGCGCTCTTGCTGCAGGATAGGCCATGGTGTCCGAGGCAGTCGACTCCTTCACCGCATTGACAGCGATGTGGAGCTCCGCAAGGAGCGCCCAGACGCAAACAAGTAGCGAGCCGGAATGTGGTATCACCCAGCATAGTGCCTATGTTGGGTGATGGTAGCGCCTGAAGCCAGAGGCCCGACTCCCATTCACCCACAGCCAGCAGGTGGGCACGCTCAGCAGTGTTGGTGGACGTATCAATGAGTTTATTCCGTACCAACCTGCAGAGCGGCTCATCCCACTGTCTCTGGGAGGACGGGTTCTTGGGCAGAACCGTATCCGGGCAAGCAATTTTCCAGGCGTTCACCGCATCGGTCAAACACGGCACTTCAGTCAACCTGAGAAGGGGCTTAACTGAGAGGGGGTTAACTTTTCGGTGCTGTGGACCGAGGACAGGAACGCCGGTAAACTTACACTAGAAATTTTGCGGACGTCGAGCCCACCAAAACGAATGGTTAGTGTGGCTTGCAGCCACGCACGGTCGTCCAATGCCACATTTAAAATGGATGTTAAAGTACTTCGAATAATATGATCGATTTTGCCTAAAAGGTGTGGCTGTTTCCATAAAGAGGAAGAGCGGAGATAATACATAAAATCTGGACCGAAACAGCAATATCTGCTTAGAGTGAATACCGAATGTAGATTAATTTTTGAAAGTCTGTCCGAAATATCGTTAAAATTTTTGATTTTATCGTCGATGAATGGTGAAAAACTATCTTCTAAAATTGGGGAACCTAGGAGGTGCAGTGAACGTGTTTCTAAAACTTTGATATCTGGGGCTATTAAATTGAATTTCTGTATAGTCGATTGTCTGTCCGTATTGTCACAAAGGTAAATTTCGCATTTGGAGTTGTTGAGGTCAAGGCCGATGGATTTGAACGGCTGCTTTAGGAATATAAGATCTTTTAGAACGGTGTCTACGTCACCTCCTAGTGTTCCATCATCTAAATACCAGACATTAAATTTTGAATTTAGTTGTTGTAGAATGGGATGGATAGTCATACTGAAAATGACTGGCCCGAGAGGATCACCTTGTTGGCATCCGACTGCAGATTCCAAAACGTTGTCTTTATATAATAATTTTGATGGATGCCTGTAGCACTGCCAAATAAAACCATAAATTTCTGGTAACTCCTTTTTTACTTCAGCCAACAAAGTGTCCCTGTTAACCGAGTTGAAGGCATTCTTAACGTCAACCTTGAGGATAACCTCACCTTTACTGGTGTTTAAAAAACTGGAAAGGGCATGTACGGCAGCCTTACAGCCCCTTCTGGAACCAAAGCCAAGCTGTAGGGGCTGGAACTTGTTGGTAAGAACTTCGCTATACAATTTGCAGCATATTTTGGCTGCCGTACGCCTGTAGGTACACCCTACGGCAATGGGACGAATGCCGCCGTCCTTCTTGCGCAGGGCACATAAGTTGGCCCCGTACAAGATATCCACGACGGCATCATTCACACCGCCGTTGAGCATCAGATTAATTAGAGCCGCAAGCTCTTTCAAAAGCGACTCACCAGCGTCCCCAGCGCCTGCACTCAATAAATCTTTTAAATAGTATAAGGTTGTTGGAAATTTTACATCTTTCGTTTCAGCGGTGCCTTTGAAGAGGATTTTGAGCGCGGAATATTTAAGAATGAGGAAATAAGGGGAGGGCTGTGTCGTGAATTTCCAAGAAAATAATATTCACAAAAGGCTATTAATAAATGACTCGTCACGAACGAGCTCGTGACGAGTCTATAGATTTCAAGTGGCGAATGCTCTAATTTAACATATATTTTTTCCAAATCATAAACACTTCTCGTTTAGACGAGATCATCAGTATAAAATTATTAAAAGTCGGTTATCGACGTCTTAACTGGGCAAAATTTAATTTACGTGGTTATTTTTTCATCATTTTCTTCTGTTTTTCGATAAACAACGATTCTGCCTGAATTATTTCCATAATGTGATACTGAGAAACTTATTTATGCAAAATATAATATTCTCACACCTGAGCAAGCTACGTATCCTACTCACGTTTCTAATTAGCTAGTTACTAATTAGGCTGGCAAGCCTTACAGCCAACAGTTGGTATTTTAAACTGGTAATAAGAAACACCCTAGAGGTAACATACTCAGAGTTCAGATCTGTACCATAATTAGTATGCATGATGACAAAATTTGTTATTTAGTATTTTGATAAAGTTTATCCTGAAGTTGATGATTGCCTGACAACAGAACCAAGTCTAAAGCTGCTACGAGTCTTATAAAACGTGATCACACACATCGCTACTCTTCTACCCTTATCCTTATTTATTTGGTGTTGGCGCAACATATATTTTCATTCCATACTTCTTTTCACTCTGTCATCTCGGTAGTCACCCCCTGCTGCAGTAATGCTACAGAATCATTACCAAATAAATATTACTAACACGTCCTCTCTCCTTAAACATTATCATTACATATAGTTCCTTGCTCTTATTTCATATATATGTTACGGCTAAAACCCGAAGTGCGGCTACAACTAGGTGTGTTGTGTAGTCACAGTACTAACCTAACCTAACCTACCTTTCAGCCCACACCTAGTTGTAGCCGGCTAAAACTAGTTGTAGCCGCACTTCGGGTTTTAGCCGTAACATATATATAAACAATATAACAATATATTTATTTAATAAGGCGCCAAGTCCCAATATACAAATACAGACATCAAATTCGTTTGAGACGATAAATCATTAAAATTAGATACATTATTATTCATTAAATCATTAAAATAAAATACAATCATAATATAAAATACATTAAAACTGAATACTTAGTCATGAAAATACATTAAATTACACTAACAAAAAAAAAAATTGCACGAAATCTTTATCGTCGGTTGACACTCCGATGAACTTCGAGCCAATATCTGTGGATCGGACTGTTCCAATCCTCATCAACGACCCTCAACAGTTGATTGGTCGATTTTCTTAAACGGCTGGAAAACGATGCTACGCGCGATATAATAACGGCATAAAAGCCCGGCACTCTCGCTTCAGCGAACACGCTCGACGCACTACAGTACCGAGGAAATTTCATTATGATGCGGTAGGCGTCATTGTACTGCACACGCATGGTACTTAGTGTGACCTTTTAAATTTTGTCCACAGCTGGCATGTGTAAAAACTCTCTCCTTCTCCGTTTAATCTCTCCAAAGGTTGTCTATAAAAGATTGCTTTTAGCGATAAGACCGCCCACTGTGTCACCCTGTGTGTAAAATTTCTATATTTATATCTGTAATTTTTATGGTGTACATAATAAAGAGATCTATCTATCTAACTTTGAGAATGTTGATGACGCCTCCAGAATCTCTATATTTAGTTCTTCTGTAAGTATTTTAATAACATAAAATCGTTGCGTGCAACATAATGATATAGTGACTACATAGTACTAAAACATACAAGGAATGTCACTTAACAGTTCATTACAAAGTGTTTAGCGTGCATGTGTCGTTATCGCGCAGCCGCGCGCCGGTGGCACACGCTCATAAATCGGGCAAACACCGGACACGGCATAGATACCGGCTATCGGCATGTCCACAAATTTTGGTTACTGACATCCGCGCTTGTTTGTTTTTAGGAATGTACTATGGAAAGAAGGACCAGATAATTTAGGAACTAATTTGTGGTACAATTCCATAGGAATTATTAGATTTTGACAGTCTTAATTCCGTACAGTAAGGGTTTTACAGTTAAGTTTTACTACTGACGTGCTGTTGATAGTATATTTGTGTCTATAAATTATGGCCCTTTCAGGCAGTTTCTGTATAAAACAAAGTTTTTTTTTTGTAACTGATAATTTTCAAAATCATAACACTGACGCTGTAAGTGCATTGAAAAGTGTAAAAGCGAACTTCATTCAGATAATGCTAATCGCAAATTCAATTGTGACTCAAAAATCTTTTTTTTCCAAGCAAACATCGTCAGTACAGGTAAACAAAAGCGTTTCGGTTCGATCCACATTCGTGTTTACTGTTGAAGAACTGTGGCTGTGGCGTTGCAGTGTGCTATGTGTTGCCTATTGTTGACGCAATTTGTATGGGCCTATTACTGCACATCACACAAATCCTCTTTGAACTAGCTTGATTGTCAGATGTCTTTCACCCTCCCAGCTTCTCCTATTATAATTGGTTTTCAATGTTCAAGATTGACATTTGTGACAAGGCATGTCCAATTTTCGTCATTACTTTTGCTGGACGTCCTATCACGGTCTGGACAGCGTGAGTTATAATGGTTGCCTAAATTCTGTGTATTTTTAGAAAGGTTCTCTGACATTGATAGACAGGTGAGAGTCTATTTTCAGAAATACCTCGTATTTAATCAACTTAGGCCCACTTGCGTGAAAAGACTTAACTCAAAATTAGTTGGCTTAACACGCGGTTAAATTGACAATATTCTATGACAGACTGTCAATTTAACCTCGTGTTAGCAACTAACTCTGAGTAAAATTTTTCACGCAAGTGGGCCTTAGTGTGTTCTCTCACTTAGCCTTTATTTTTATTTCTTCTGATTTGGCAAAGATAAACTTTCTACTGTTTGTAAATTCGTGTTAGTAGGTTTTGAAAAAAAAAAATATGTTGAACTTGATGAAATAGACTAGATTCTAATACTTGGAAATGCTCTCATCAACTTTAACTAATATAAAACAAATAAGCATCACTCGGTTTGAAGAGAAACTAAAAAAAACTATCTATTAACTCAATTACTAAACAAGAAAACAGTGAACAATTCCCGAAATCGTCCAAAACATAGATCGAACATCCAAAAATCTTGTAGAAACACGTCACCCTTTGACTCTCGCATAAATATTGGCAAATTAAATAAAAGGCAAGCCGTGGATCGAAGCCGTCGCTGCTATCACCCGGGATAGCTGAGCAGGGTGCGACGTGGCTCCACGTTCGACAGATATAAGAGATTGTACGACACATGATTGGGATGCTGCGACATACACGGGTGGGTGCTTCGATGGAGAGAAGCAAGATAAAAAATGGTGTTTTGATCCGCATGATGTTTAGGAGTTGATGTGTTCGACTTGCTTGCTATGAGTACACCGCAAAGTAACAAATTATAATGAAACTATTCTTAGTTCTAAGTTAATAAATCTATCACAAACGTAAACGTGACGTTGTAATTATTACGTCGTTCGATTAATAGTGAATACTTAAGTTATATTTGCCTGGTTTGAGGTGGCGCCGGAAAAAAGTTCCCGGTAGGAATTGGGGGAGACCTTTTCCCAGCAATGGGACAGTATATGCTAAGCAAAAAAAAATAAAAGATATATTTAATAGACAATTAATTTATCAATTTGTAATACCGTACCTAAATGTATGAAAAGGAACAATATTATATGTACTCTAACAATAAACAGCGCTCAGAAATATTTGAATTTAAGATAATTTATGAAAATAAAACAATGCGTAATCAAGAATCAGCATAATCATAAAACAAATAATTATTAATGTCCTAGTTCTAGATTCAGCGGCGTCGGGAGAGGCTCTCGAAACTTAGCGCTAATTTTGATTAATGATTTAGTGGAGACTTTCTCTCAGCCTTTGGGAAAAAAGACAGCCATTTTGAATAAAAAAGAGTACCTGAAGTGCTTGTGCTAATTTTATTAAAGAAAGAATTCCTGATTCAGACTAGGTAAGATTAGTGTCCGTTTTATTTTTAACTGGAAACTATGTCTTTTTTAAAGCTTATTACTACAAGCTTTAAAAAAGACATAGTTTCCAGTTAAAAATAAAACGGACACTAATCTTACCTTCTTCTATTATGGCTTATTCCTAGTTGTTTGTGTAGACAAACAACTAGGAAAAAGCCATAATAGAAGAAGGCCTATACCCGAGAAGGAGTTTCTATCTCTAATATCTAGATTAAAATAAACCAGAAACAACACAAACCAAAAAACTATAATAATATCTTATTTAAGTTTGTAAATCTAAGTGCTAATTGTATAGAGTATGTACCAGAAAGATGTGGTCAAATTTGTGGTATAGACCATCAAACTGAACAACTTTTTCCATGGGACCGACATCGAAATCACGAAGAAAAGAATAAGCCGTCCCATACATTTGGGTCGAGTAACTGAAGTTTTGTATGGGACAGTTGATAATTTTTTCGCGATTACAATGTTGGTCGCATAGAGAAAGTTGTTCAGTTTGATGGTCTATCCCTGAGTCGCCAAACTTTTTAGCCCAAGGGCCAGACTAACTCCTATACTAAAGCCCCCAAGGGCTCCCAAGCTACTGTAGTTTTGAATTACGCACAAATTTCCTTTTCGGGACTAGTCGGCGAGTAAGATATCGACGGCGCGGGCCGGACCTGGTCCGCGGGCCGTAGTTTGGAGACACCTAGTCTACACCACACCATTAAATTTGACCACACCTTTCTGGTACACCCTGTATTAAGAAGTAAAATGTAAATATTTGTATAAGGTTAAAAGTTTAAAGGCTTTTTTATTTTAGTTACGTATTTGGAGCCTGACCTTCCAGGGTGGGCCGGGCTGCTAGGCATGTATGTATATAGGTACATGAAACTTTCGCCACTCACCCGAGGAGTCTATTTCAATGCACTGTTGAGAGTTAAGAGCATCACTAGTAATGTATATACTCTAGTATGAGGTGTTGCCTCGCCATTTACATCGATAATTTGTTTGATAACGTAGATACTTTACATCCTTTCAAGTTACCTCTGGCAGAAACTTACGGTGGACGTTATTTTTTCATTTGTCGAGGAGACCGAGCGAATAGGGACAACTAATTGGGCGCCGTTCCTAGTATTTACAAAAAAACGTAATAGAGGATTTCGGACAGTTCACTTTTTCAATTTCTTGAAACGATTTTGGCAAATCAGGTCCCTTCCAAATTGAATTGGGCCGTGCTATTGCTGGTGATTATGGGAGTTTTTCATGTGAAATTGCGAACAGAAAAATTCCATTATACGTAATACGAGTTATTTTTTTGATCTACGATTATAATGTGATTTTTATCAAAAATTCCATATGGATTTCACACTTTAAACATAAGTATACGATACTTACTGTTCGTAATAATTGTAAAGAAACTACATAATAATAATGAAATGATGTATCAATTTAACACAGTGTAGAGAACAATAGCTCTTTTTTCATGACTTGGGGGAGGTAACTCTGACAATAGTCATGATAATAAAACGAACTGTATCGCATCCCGTACGTATGCAAGGTGGAACAGGACGATTGAAATTCCTTTAAACCACGTAAAGAGAATCATGTTCTTTACCCGTATACAAAAAAATCAATCAAATCCAATGAATACTTTAGCCACAGGAAATTATTTTTCATTTTTCAACATGATGTAGATCTGAGTCCGTAATAATAGGTAAACATTGCCGCCGCCGCGCCCGCACCGCGCACCGCACCTTTGGTCAGTGACTTTTCATAGATAAAGCGTGTTTACTTTTTATGCAGTTGATTCTGCTATTTATTTTGTTTGAAAACTGCAACTTTTAAATTTTCCATTAACTACTAAGCTTCGTGTTTTAAAATGTTTCGATGGATTAGTACTGTGCTCGTTTTCATTTAATGTCATACATCCAGATCCACGTTGTATACTTGTTCGAGATGCAGCATAATTTTGGTATCTACCACTAAAATAAATAATAAACTGAGCATGTTAACCACGCACAGAAATCCCGGACGAACATTATCATGAGCCGCATCCAATTAATTGTAATAATCTAAAACATATCAATATTGCCGCAGTAGCAATCCCTGCCGGGAGAACTAACACTAATTAGCAAATGTCAGAGATCAAGCGCCTTGAAGTATGAAATTAACTTCTTAGCTGGTACTCTTGTAGTGATTTATAGATTAAGAACGTAAGCTATAGAATAATATTATTTTAAATAAAGATATTTCAAATCATATAAATTTATGGTGTAATTATACAATAGCTTAGTATTTGTATTTCGCCAATATGTTGGGAAGTCTAAAAGGCTATGAAATACGATTTTATATTAGGTCCTTATATATGAAATTAGCGTTTTGTCGTACTGACCACTTTGATCTGAAATATCTCCTTTTTGGTTAAGAATTCCAAATTCAAATTTATAAATTCATTTAGCTGGTACATTTGAGTTTTGAAAACAGTCATTCATTTGTTTTATCCTCACAATGGAAAACCTGAAATATCGGTATATTTACGAGTACGAGTTCTACCGTGGCACCAGTGCTGCAGAAACAGCTCGAAGGATTAATTATATGTACGGCGCTGATGTCGCAAAAGAAAGCACGGTACGTTTTTGGTTTCAACGTTTTCGTTCTGGAAATTTCGACTTTCAGAACCAACCCCATGGACGGCCGGAGACCAAAGTGGAAAATGAAGAATTAAAGGCTATTGTGGAAACGACTCCATCACAAAGCACTTCAGAGATAGCTGCAGGCTTTGGAGTAGGTGATAAAACTGTAATCCGCTTGAAGCAAATTGGGAAAGTAAAAAAACTTGAACGATGGGTACCTCACGAATTGAGTGAATCGAACTTGCAAACACGCGTCGACTGCTGTGTTACTTTGCTAAACCGACACAATAATGAAGGGATTTTAAATCGAATCATTACTTGTGATGAAAAATGGATACTGTACGATAATCGGAAGCGCTCGTCGCAATGGCTAAACCCTAGAGACTCAGCCAAATCCTGCCCTAAACGAAAATTGACTCAGAAAAAAATTACTTGTGAGTGTTTGGTGGACTAGCGCCGGTGTCGTTCACTACAGCTTTCTAAAATCTGGCCAAACGATTACGGCAGATGTCTATTGTCAGCAACTACAAACCATGAAGGCAGAACTAGCTGCTAAACAACCGAGATTAGTCAATCGCTCTAGGCCACTGCTGCTTCACGACAACGCAAGACCACACACTGCACAACAAACAACCACTAAGTTAGATGAGCTACAATTGGAATGTCTGCGACATCCACCGTACTCCCCGGACCTTGCTCCAACAGATTACCATTTTTTCCGCAATTTGGACAACTTCTTACAAGGGAAAAAATTCAACTCCGATGCGGCAGTCCAAACCGCCTTCAAAGAGTTTACTGACTCTCGCCCGCGAGGTTTTTTTAGTAAAGGGATCAATGAACTACCTATGAGATGGCAAAAGTGCATAGATAACACCGGTGCATACTTTGATTAATTAAATATATTTTACAAAAAAAAATGACTTTTCCTCCCGTACAAAACGCTAATTTCATATGTAAGGACCATAACGCCATTTGTAGGCCGCCATTAAAGTGTCGTAAAGTCACCACAAAGACCTTAATGACCTAGGTCACTTCAACTTATTAAAGCCGACACAGCAAAACCTCAAACTATCTGCTAAGCACGATTCAAAATATAACTTATTCATTAATAAATAAACTAAACAAAATTTTCGACTTACCAATTAACAACCCAAACATAGCTTGCGAACTAAAATTTGGAGCAAACATTCTAACACAATTGAAGAGAGACGGTGATTAGGTGGTTAAAACAATTTTGCGTACGTGTTTGTACGAAACGTGAATGTTAAACAAATTGTGAATAAAACATATAGGATATGAAAGCAGGTTCCATAATAAAAGCAAACCTCGTTAGGTCTGTAACAAGTTCTAAATAATATGTGAGGCGCACAGGGCATTAAATTAAATTGTGAAAGGAGCATAATAAAAGCAATAGAAAATTAACTTAACAGCCATTGTTGTTTAATAAAAAGTGCCTGGTGATTATTTTTATTTACAGCTTATTTTTATTGGCAACTTTGATGAAAAGCTTCATAAAAATATAATACCAGCTTGTAATTATCCCATTGCAGGGCTAAGAGCACATAAAAATAAATTTTAAGAACTCAATTTTAATTTGAAGAAAATTCACATTTTTAATTTCGTTACTTAGGTACTATATAACGGTATTTTCTTTTATAATGGTAATTTTATTCATAACCGCATAACACTTACAAAAACCAAAAAAAAACATGTAAAAATAAACGAAAAAACAAATCGCTATAGCGTTTTCTAACAACAGTGGCGATCAGCGCCCTCTGTACGTTACTTCGCAAATTTCCCAGTTATTGCTATACAACGACCAGTTAACTTTTATTGCATACAAATTTCATTTGACGGTAAATGAGAATGGTGCAATTAGCCCCCACTTACCCTTTGGCCGGTCGTTATATAAACGATGATTTTAATGCTTGCCGAATAGGGGTAAGATACCTGCCTCCTTCGCTGGCATTTATCAACGGTTGTAATAATTATTATCAGGTTATTTCCTAGCCTTATATTCCAGTATATTAATATCAGCAAGTCAGCAACAAAGTAAATGATTAAGGGGTGCCACACGCTTGTCTGCCGAATAATGCGAACCCTTGGCATTAGGGTTGCTACACACATAAGCGGGCTGCTATGGTCGTTTCGGCAATACAAAGCCGACCCGAAGATTGCTTCGGGTACTAATTGTAGTGCACTTGCATCTACGTATGTATATTCGATTTTACCGCTCGGCTGTGCCGATTAATGCCAGCCCGCTTATGTGTATAGCAACCTTGAATCGACAGAGCCGGGTTGCAAAATCGAATTTAATAATTATGTAGACTTCATTATCTTCGGGAAAAGCCACTCAGGTTAGATTGAGTTGTGCCGAGCCGAGCCGAGCCGAACATGATTCAGCGAGCCGCCGTGAAAGCCGCATATGACTGTAGTGATTGTTTCGGGTTCAATAAATATTGCTGAAGGTAATGTGCCAACCCGAACAAGTATGTAGAACCCCTAAGAACTGTTTTACTCACCAACCAACTTGTTCTTTGAAAACGCCATAAAAATACTCACCAATAAACGTTCAAACAGTTATATTTTAGCCAATTCACGGCTTTTAAGTCACAAAAATCAGGAAAAAATAAAAATACGTGATGTGTGTATAAAAATACGGAAACGTTTACATAAAAAGTTATGCGGCTCTTTGATTTTTAAATGCTACATAATTGTTTTACATGCGATGGTTATAAAAAAAGTCAATTGTGGGAAATAACTATTTTTACGTCGTTCGTTAATTCAGCAGTGGTGGCGCAGTGGTGACGGCCGCGACTGACGAGATTGTAGGTCGTAGGTTTGAACTCTGACAGGCGCTGGACTTTGTGTAAATCATTTCATCACCACTGCTCTCCTCAAAACGGTGAAGGAAACCGGCATGTCCTAGAACCAATAATTCGAAGACATGTGGCATCTATCAACCCGCATTGGGCCCGCGTGGTGGATTATGGTCCAGGACCCAGCCCCTCTGGTGAGAGGGACTGAGAGAGGGGGGTGAGAGGCTTCCTTTTGGTGAAGAGGAGGCCGTGTCCCAGCAGTGGGAACGTTATAGGCTGATTATGTTAGTTCACAGAAATTCAAATTCAAAATATTTTTTTTTTAATTTGAAATTTTAATTTGATTTGTGGTCTTATGCTCAATAATAATTCTTTTGTTTTTGTGGCACACTTTTTTAATAGACCTTTTATCCGAATTCTGTGTTTAATTCGTCCCTAAGGATTAATAACACGACAACTCCTCATCAAATACAATTAGAGCTTAACATAATAAAACATCGTTCTTAATAAACTTTTAACAAATGACAAAAATATCATTTTATCATAACATAACAAGATTAAAATAATTATGATGTGTTTCTGTAACCTTCAAAAGATTACAATTTAATTTAAGTAAGCTGTGTCACATAACACCAACTGGTAATGTATTAAAAGAAATGATTTATGAAACTAGAACGAACTACCCACAATACAAACAATCTAGAAATCCACAACCAGCCGAGCTCATATACAGTCTACCGCACTTCTTGTGTAACTAAATCCACAACCAGCCGAGCTCATACACAGTCTACCGCACTTCTTGTGTAACTAAATCCACAACCAGCCGAGCTCATATACAGTCTACCGCACTTCTTGTGTAACTAAATCCACAACCAGCCGAGCTCATATACAGTCTACCGCACTTCTTGTGTAACTAAATCCACAACCAGCCGAGCTCATATACAGTCTACCGCACTTCTTGTGTAACTAAATTCCCTCGTCCTTGTCGCCTGCCTTATATTCATGCCCATCTCTTAAATCTTTTCCCTCTTTTACGCGAGAAATTTTAAAAGGTATAGCCTCCTCTCCTCGCGAGAGGCACGATCCTCCCTGATCCAATAATAGGTTCCGCATTTTCGTCGCCGTGTTGCCTATGAATATTCATCGGTTGGTTGCTTTCTTTTTTCAAGAATCTCAATTTAAGAGTTGAATTTCTCGTACATTTTCTAGATGGGCTGTGAGCATCAATATTGGTGTCGGCTTCTGTTTGTCTGATGGACGCTTAGAGGTAATGGATGAAAAATGAAGATTGAAATTATAATGGCCTGTAAGTTCTGAAGGGTTCCCTAAAAATACAAGAGGTTTTGGTATTAACATAATCATCTCGTTTGTCGAGTTGGTTGGTTTTAAAGTTATTATTTCTAAAATAGTGTTTCTGAGAAGTTTGTGAAGACGTTTATTCATCACAGATTAAACATTAGAACGCTGTGAGCAATAAGTGTATTTGATTGAGCTTTTATTTTAATCATTGTAACTTTTAATTATATGTATAAGTACTAGCACCGCCCCACGGTTTCACCCTCATAAGTCTCGATCCCGTAAAGATATCTGAATAAAAAATATTCTATATGTTAATCCAAGCTATAAACTATTTGTGTGCCAAATTTCATCCAAATCCATTCAATAGTTTTTGCGTGAAAGAGTAACAAACATCAATCCATCCATCAGGATTAGTAGGAAGTAGGATTATTCTCAAATTTAAATTTAAGTTTTAGATACGGTCAATATTGAAATAAGAATACTCAATATCAAACATCGTAAACTATAAATCTACTCACAGGGACAGAAAATATTCCCAGTTACCATATACCTCCATATGTGGTTTTATGCAAATACTAGATCACAGCGGCTATGCGTTGGTTTAGGCAAAGTTCTATTTGTTCCGAAAGCCAGAGGCTTGGGTATATAGACCTATATACTACCTCGGTAAATACAAACGTGTACATATCCGAAGTTACGATTCTCTTGAAGTGTTAAATCGATTACGACCTTGAAAGTTCAAACTAAGTAGTCGAATATTATCAATCAACAGCAGAAACAATAAAATCCTTCAACAAGGACACTCATCTCTATTATAAGTAACTGACATAACTGTTTTGGTTGGAAATACAAAAAAAAACATTGATCGGTTATGCAGGTGACCATTTTTCGTTCTTGGTAAGAGATCTCGTTTCTAGAGGCACAATCTCATGCCAGCATTACTTAATATTCAGATCAATCAATCTGCCTAGCCTTTTCCCAACTACGTTGTGGTCGGCTTCCAGTCTGACCGGATGCAGCTGAATACCAGTATTTTACATGGAGCGACTGCCTATCTGCCCTCCACAACCCAGCAACTGGGTAATACGATACCCCTTGGTAAGACTGGTTGTCAGACTCTCGGGCTTCTGACGATCCTTAACGACTGTCAAAGTCTACGAATGACAGGTGGGATCAACGGCTTAACGTGCTTTCCGAGGTACGGAGGAGTCTGAGTATGTAAAGATGGCCATCCATCCACGGACAACCCCGGCAAGCGTAGCTTAACCTAATGGATCGACCCGTGCGGCTGTTATTACTCAGCCACGAGCTCTTCCATTACAAAATGTTCAGATATTGTACCAAAAATATGCATTGTGTTGTAGGTATCAGAAGCCACGTCACAATACATTCCCAGCTTCCTTTCAGTCCGACATTGATACAAAACCTCACTTCTGCGTGATTCAAGACGCGACCTACGTTCAACCTTCTAAACTCGCTACATTGAAAACTATTCTGAATTCAAAAGGTTAGATTGAAAGCTGGGTGCGATATATTTTTCTTTTTTAGTTACGATTGGAAAACCGTTTCGATGGCTCGAAATTGCTGTCCTTTGTATCGTTGTGAATCGATGGGATTCATTTAAAAGGGAATGCTGGCCATCACACAAAAGGCTTCCAGTTAAACTTTGCGTTCTGCGTTTGGGGGTCATGGCGCCTGGTGGTATTGGCGGCATGAATTGATTAGTACTAATAATACTCCTACGTTTTGTTTAAGATATCGAGGTAAAACACAATGCTCCAAGTCTGATAATATTATTAGTCTGAGTCATTTAAGTAATATGTTGAAGTTTCTATCACTTTCAAGCCTAACACCATGTCTACAGTTTCCAATTCAACTTAAATTCAATATAATTATTTTATTTCAAACGAACCTACATGAGCAATTGGCACCTTATGAAACGTCAGAAGCTAGGTGCACAATTCCAACTGGTCATTTCATATGGAGAAGAGCCAATAGAAACTCCGCGGTGACTCTTTTAAAAATAATTGGATTTTACAATGTTTTCATATTATTGCAGTGTTAATAGGTATAAGAGGACAGTAACAGATAGGCTCCGATGCGTACAAGCTTCTGCAAACTTCTGCGCGAATCGCGTGCGACGCAAAGGCACCGCTCGTCGCGCGACACGCGGTGCCTTTGTGTCACGTGCGATTCGCATCGCGTGTTGCCCTGTTTGCAGGAGCCTTAACACGTTTCTAATTTTCGCATTAGACATTATGCTGTTTTTTGTATTATTCATAAATTATAAGTAATCTGTTTCCCTAGCAGTTCAACCTTTATTGTTATTATAATAGTTACGGGTACCATTGGCGCAGCTACAATTATCATTGAAGGAAGCCGAAGAAAAAATTATTCAGTTCTCTTAAACTCAGACAAAATCTGTAGGTTTTTAATCTTACGATGTATTAAACTGGTATTAAATATAATTATGTAAATTAATGTCACATAGCTACACACATAGGTGTACCGTTATTTGGCAATAGTTGACATTAAGAAGAGCGGTTGTTCCGTAGGGAAGCCGACAGGAATCAGGTTGTATGAAGGCTTCGCCCCTGACAGCTACCGTTCATACCGATCTGACTCAGCGAGTTATTTTATGTTATGCTGCCATTGTACGGTGCAAGTACAATGATTTGGTTGCTGACAATGCGACCTCAATTTATATATAATAATATTCACTGAACATAACAGTTAGTTGACATATTGCAATCATTGCGATTGGCACGGATTGGCATCCAACTTATAACTATTTTGTAACTTTAAGAAATAAACTATTTCTTGTGATCAACCGTGGTTTACCGTCAACTCACCAAAACTCTAACTAACTCTGAGCCATACAGCCATTATAATAATGTTTATCGCTACCTATATGGGTTTCAGTATCACTAACTCTGTAATATCACTTGCCTTCTGTTTATTTAGTCATGAATCTTATACTCAGAAAAATAAACCACCTTAAGAGCGTTTACGACGTACGGCATTTCATACAAATTTTCAAGTCCTAGTTTTTCGAAATGAATGATCCGATTTTAATGAAAATTCATACGCATATTAAGCAGAATACATAGGTCTAAAAAGTTAGTTAAGAACATTTTCGAAAAGTTGTGTTACAGCTAAATTCGACCGATTTTAAATTTTCCATAGAAACAGAGATTTCCAATTATCTTTTTTTTAAATAAGACATTCCGAAAATGTTCTTAAATAACTTTTTAGTATGAAAATGAGTTTTTTTTGTATGAAATTCCGTACATCGTAAACACTCTCAACTTATTTTCGAGTTATTACTTGAATTTTAGAACCAAAGATAAATAACAACTTTTGGACCCATGTAAGTGTACGCGTCTTTTTTTGCTGTGACTGAGATATGTTAGCCGCACTTCAGATTGTCATCGTTTGTAACACCGAGGTATTTTATGCTGTGGTCTCTCTCGAGCATAGGGCAGGCACAGGAAGGTTGAAAACACCCTCTATTACAAGGGAACGGGTGGATGGGCACATTAAACTCTGGACTAGGCCTGCCTGACTTTGACATTCTGAAGCAGAGGTAGGTATTTTGTTTTACTTGCGTTTATTGAGTAGGCTGTCTTCAGGCCAGGCAGTTACTCTGGAAAGCCCTCGTTCACTTACCCGTGCCAAACTCTCCCAAGATGTGTTGTGGAACAGAAGCACTGTGTCATCAGCAAACATTGTTATTTCTGCTTGCTGGATCGGAAGGTCACAGAGTTGCTTAATGTATAGCAGGAAAAGTGTTGGAGCTATTGTACTTCCCTGGGGAGCACCGTAGACACATTGCTTTGTCACTCATCTACCCCTCATTGCGGATTCATTAATTAAACTTCCCTGAATGTAACACTTCATTGTGTCGAAAGTACGTCATTAAAACGGCATAATATTGCACAGTAAAAAAAATACATCAAAATATAACCCGTCTGATTCATGTCGGCGTTTTATTTATTAATTGATTCGTTAGCAGCTCGATGCTTTTTGAATTTGCCGGATAATATCGCGTTTAAATTTTAATTGGAACATAAATTTTGTTGTGTCAGTAGCGGGATGCGGGATGAACAGCACCACTATATCACGGGATGCTGCGAGCTATCTTTATTACTGTTTTGTTGAAAGGTTATTGTAAATTGGATTTTGTAATATCTAGGAGGCCGTTAATATTGTAAACATTTTTTCCTTGATGGCGCAACCAGATACGTTATCATCCATTAATTATATTCTGCCTATAAGGTATCGTTATGGCCTTTCTAGTTATGAAGTGTAACGAGTACCTACCTACTCAGAGCAAAGAAATGTTACTGGCAGAACCAAATTTTAGTTGTTGAGTTGTTTTTCTTAGTAAATTTTGTAAGTACATATTACCTACGGATCCGATCACATCCCATCGGCGATTATTATTACAAATTAGCAATCCTACTTCTTCATTTTGGACTGCCATAGGCCATTGATGAACAAAAAGCCTCACACCCAGGCCAAAATGTTAAAAACTTCTTACTTGAAGAAATCAGTTAATAAACTGCTTATACAAAATATTTCTTCTTTGATTTCAGAATTAATACAGACGTGTGGGTTAATTTTGAAAAGCCTCGTTTAATATTTAACATTAAATATTAAATGGACACACACACACATTTCATTACATTATTTATTGAATGGTTATTTTATTATATTGGATGGAATATTTAATGGGACTTAAACATAACTGGCGAAATGTGGGTGTACTATAGGTACACCTCTGCCTAAACCTTCGGAGAAACAAGGCGTGATGTTGTGTTGTAGGTGTGTGTGAGTACTGAGGTGAATATATTTTCAAATGCGGATAAAAATACCCATTTTCGCCAATCGCGATTCTATTTTATTTTTTTACGTAGGTAAGTAGACTTCAGATAAAACACATCCATACAAGCGTGAGAAAAATATACCACTAAAGTCGAAAGAAAGCAGAAATCGATACTCCCCATAGTGTAATTATAAATATAGGTAGGTACACTTTCATTATAGGCTCATACAGGCTCGTACAAAAGGACGGTGGGCCGCTATATCTCCGAGCCGCTATGACAATGTCAGGTCTCACAAAGGCCCTCGATAAAGACTCGGTGCATTTCAACGCACTAAACAATGGAGGCCTAAAACCCTATTCATGTCATTTAAGCGATTCTATTTTGAAGGATTAATGACGGGACGGTAATTTCCGAAATTGAGTCACTAGCTTTATTTAGGAGTAGAATAGGGGTGTCCATTTTGTGCCACGTCACTGATTGGATTCTGCTGTAAGAGCCAATATTGTATCATCATTTTTTTACGTCGCTAACAGCCTTTTAAAGCCCATTTCTGAATATAGACTACCTACTGCAATCGTAACAGCAGTCACAAAATAAAACGCTTCTATTTCCTAGTTCTCATACAATTTTCAGAGAAACACTTTTGTAAAATGAACGTGACAAAAGAAAAAATAACATGAAATGTACTGAATTTGACAGGTTTTTAACATCTTGTTCCATATGCATCTGCCATCCACGCTTATTTAGAGCCATGTCGGACTGTAGGTGTATTCTATTGCTAGCCATACTTTTTTGCCTCTCCCACACAGCTTAAATAACCACCTAAATCCCTTCCCATCCGCACTCAACGACAAAAAGCTCCAATTAAACTTACGCAACAAACTCAAACATATCTACGCTAGACAACTCACAAACACAAAATATTTGCGTACAGAAGGTCCCTCTCGAGCGAAAACGCACGCACACATAGGCACGCGTGTACGTAAATGCCAGTCGGAGCTCTCGCTGTACGTACACGAGAGCTTCGACTGGCGTTTGTTTGAGATCGCCGTACATATGTATGTACGTGTCTATGTGTGCGTGCGTCTGTTTTCGCTCGTTGTATAGAGCTCCTGTGCCTATCTATTCCGTGTCACAAACTTCCAAGCCATCCTTACCTAATTAAAATTATTACATACTTCTGCAGGCCACTTATCTCTGTTTAAACAAGCCCCAACAAGACGAGGGTCCACATATCCAGAATAAAACTCCAGGGATAATTAGCGTGTCAAATTAACTGTTAATTATGTTTGTGTTCCACTGAAGGGTGACGGAGAGGCTCTTCAAAGTGAAGTAGGGTTGGGCCAGCAATGGATGCTTAAAATTTTATTAGGTTGGGTGATGAAGGTGAACCATCTTATTGGGAGTGGAAATGTTTTGTAAAGGATGTAAAAATCGGCGTGTTTATTGTGTTTACGAAATAATACTGCTATTGTCTGTTCTGTGGTTATAAGCATGTTTTTATTTGAAAATAATGGTGTCAATATGGAACAAATGTAGGTAATGATGACCCTAATTAATTTGATAGGTTCTGGAGGCAACCAAATTAATGTTTTATTATTTTGAATTGCGTTGCGCTGACAGTATTTTAAATAAAATAATATAGTACCTAGATTTATCATCATGGTTACGTTTGTTATTACTTACTCGACTCATCCTCTCGTATAGTGAGTACCGTTTTCAATTTAGCTTTTATTACTAGTAGAAGCACTCTTCACTACATTTATAAAGTATTTATTTCGCGTACATAAGACGACTCCAGAGACAAAGTGGAGGCGCCTCCTATACCAACAAACTCTCTTAAAACTTTTAAATTGAGACAAGCAGCCGTTACACAATTTCTCTTGAATTACCAGGTCGTAAAAACTCCGGAACATCCCCCGATTAAATATAAAGACTTGTTAATTCCGAGATATTTTTGTGCTAAACTTGGCCCACAGTTTTATAGGTGTTAGGAAGTTCCTGCGATGGTATCGCGACACATAAAGTGTGATTACCTCTCAGTTAGTCGGCCAAGTTGGACTATCGGTGATAAGGGGCTCATTAAGCGTGGGTACCCACGAGCGTTCATTTAATGAAGTCGCTCCGACTAGTGTGCCCGCTGATGGCTGTTGAAAACTGTCGATAGGCTGTACTTCCCGCGTTAACTACTCGGGTGAAGACGTTCGTCTTGTTGGCGAGTAAACTGGTCAAGAAGTAACTGATAACTTTCTTTTTAGGGTTCCGTACCGTCTGTTTGTCTATCAGTCTGTCAAGACCCTTTTTCTCAGAAACGCGTGGAGGTATCAAGTTGAAATTAATATCAAATACGTAGGTCTATGGTCCCTTGGAACTCTAAAAAATCAAGCTTCTAAGTCGACGCAATAAAAAATACGGCTATTTATGCGACATGTTTTGATACTCGCAAATAGATCAAAACCTATAGGGTACTTCCCGTTGACCTAGATCATGAAATATGGCAAGAAGCAGCAAGGTCTCACAGCACAAGCAAAGGAAAAAGTCTGAAAATCGTTAATTTGTAGTTCATCACATAAAAAGACATTTTATTGCGATTACAAACTTAAATTTGCAGTTGGATAATTGACCGTGACGTACATCAATGGGAGAACATGTTTTTCAACTACAATGTTAAGTTTGTTTTTGGGATAAATTCTTTTCAACTACGGAACCCTTCATTGCGCGTAGTCCGACACGCACTTGGCCGGTTTTTTTTTAATGAGAGGGTCAATGTAAAGTACCTACCGTTCCAAGATTTTAATATAAAGCGCCTTATTTTATTTCCGCTGAGCTCACAAAAGAGCCATCTCCTGTCATGGTTTCTGTAAGAAATGAGTAATTATATCGGATGAATAAGCAGCGTTCATCCGTGCACAGATTATATCGTACTGCGAAGACGTGCTCATGCTACTGAGACTCGTCCTCTTTTGTCAGAATAAAAATAAAGAAGCGGTACATTGTCTCAATTTGTGTAGAAACTGAAAATAAAAGTTTATGAGCAGGTGCCTTGGTTTAATTAGAATACTAGATAATAATGACGCAGTAGGTAATTTCATATGGACTAATGAGATAATACAATCTCCTTGACTACAATCTACAGCTGGATTTGAACATCAAAAGATTTCCAAAGAACCATTCTCTCTCATTGTGTCCATAGCTGCTTTTGTAACAAGTCTCGCATTCTGCATCCTTGGACAGTGGCAATTATGCAAAATGTAAAATGTGAGATTTTTTATCTCGACTGTATAGTTATCATATGTAGTTTAAGTTATACTAGCACATCTATTCTGTAAAATATCAAATTTTATAATCCATTATTATAAGAGAACGACAAACTGTTGTCAGTTTGGCAGACGTTGTGTATGTTATTGTTGATACAGCTTTATAATAAATAAATAATAGTCCCACTCTCTTACACTAAAAACACAACAACTGCCTCAGTGAAAACTTCAAAAGATGCAATCAATCAAATTGGAGTCACAATACCTTCCAATCAACCCCAGAATTCCATCTAAACTACATACATTGGCAGTGATCGGGTGCCGTATCACAAAATAGATAGTTACAGAATGCCGGCTCCATACAACGAGCGAAAACAGGCGCACGCACACATAGACGCTTACGTAAGGCGATCTCGAATAAATGCCAGTCGCGAGCGCGCTAGCTCTCGCTGTACGTAGACGCGTGTCTATGTATGCGTGCGTTTTCGCTCGTTGTACCGAGCCAGCCTTCTGTATCCAGCTATTTTGTGGTTATGTCGCAGGAGATGCAGTAACGGATGTCTGGTCGTCTGAGCAAACTGTTTGAAAGGCCCTCGGTTACAACAGGGCTATTTGTAGAAGTAAATACGTCGCGTGGGTTGAGGGATATTATGTGTGTATCAGTTGAGCGCTATGTTGAAGACGTTTTGCAAAGGATCGGTTTATAATATTTCAAGGTAGCTTTGATGATGATTGTCACTTTAAACCTTACAATAGGAACATTTCAAATAATAAATCACTTCATACACCACTAAGATTAAGTTAAACTCAAACTCAAAGCATTTATTTCAATTAAACCAATTACAGGCACTTTTAAATTGTTAAAGAATCAGTCAGTTAGTCAGAAAATTGAAGCTAGTCGCACATTCCAAAACGTAGATCTCTATGGAGAAGAATGGGCAAGAAACTCCATGGACACTCTTTTAAATCAAAATTATTACAAAATCCTGGGTACATTGTTCTTGTTGCTTCTATATGTGAGAACAATGTAAAAAATAAATAATTAAAAACAATTCAAAATATAAGATTAAAAATAAGCCCAGGCAGCTAATAGATGACCAGTCTCCACTGACGGCGCCCGTTCACGAACATGACGCGTGGATCAGCACCATCCAGCTCAACCATTTTGTAGGGAACCGAATGATCCAACACACGCGCCACCATCAGCGAGACATTTAAGTGAGCATGACATACTCTCAACTGCCATACTCTTTCAAGTCAACACACCTACATCCATAAAACGATCCGCAAAGATAAACACAGACGATATCGGCATTATGTACTGTATAGAGAAAATAGTTATGATTATAAAATTTCCTGAATTAAAACTTAAACAGACATTTGACTAAACCACCACTAGCATTAAAATCACCAAATGAACGTTCGTTCGAATGAATTAATGAATGAAATGCACTGACCCCAGCGTGGTTTGTCCAGACTCGATTACTCGAATGAATGTTTTGACAGGACTTTCACTGGCAGATAGCTGATGTTACGGGGAGTAACTTAGGCTACTTTTATTTTAGAAAAATAATTTAAAAAATAAAAACCCATGAAATTATGAATAAAAAGTCGGATTTTAAATATTCTTTTTGCATTTGGTAGCTCATTTCTCGAGAATAGTTATAGGCTATTTAACATCACGTTACGGCGCTTAGGAGCGGAGCAAAAAGAAAAAAAGTCAGAAAGAACACTAAGCGAAAATGAAGCAATAGCGTGGGTGGGCGATGCAATGCGGCGGGTTGGGAGAGGATGGAGTTTTATTAAAATGTGGCTATTATTTTAGTATATTGTGTATCTTACAACTTCCACGCGAACAAAGTCGCGGGGCATAGCTAGTATAATAATAAGTTTATTTCAAAAATTGTTTACAATGATACATAATTGTCTGTCATCTGTCTGGCTCTCGAACTATTCTGTCAGCCGAACTTACGCGAAATCGGCTACCTGTATTTCAGCTATCAGCGCCAAACCCCTCAAATAATAAACACTTAAAAATAGCCATGAAGTAGAGATGAGCATCCTAAAGTAGGCGAAATGAACTGAAGTTCAATCAAAAACTAGCTCAGTTTTCCGGGTGTTAAAAACTAAGCTTCAAAGTATATTCGATTCCTCTCAAGCCCACTTTATTTTAGAGCCAATCAGGAAGTTTGATCAAGTGCTAGACCACCTTGGCTGCGAATTGTAACAGGTTGCAATCAATGGCTCGCTCCTCAGACTTTGGGCCCCGGCAATTTAACTTGGCCTGATTTTAGCCTTAACGAGCGAACTTGCACTACGCCTGTTTAGTAATGGTGAGTGTTGTACCTACGGAGCAGGTTGGGGTGTTTTGATAGGTGACGATGTGAACGACGTTTTGCGGCCTTGAATTTTAAGTGGCCTTGCTGTTGCTTAAACTTGTATTGCCTTTGGTCTCAATGTAGTGTTAGAACGATAACATTAACAACGGTAATAGCTTTTATTAACTTTTTCTGCTAAATAAAGTTGGAAAAAATAAGTACCAGTTTGAGGTACATAGCTACTTCGCGGGATGCGAGAAGGACAGGACCAGTTGATACGGCGACGCTTGGGGGTGCCTATGTCCAGCAGTAGACCACTTTCGGCTGAAATAATGATGATGATGTTGAAGACAATTACTGTTTACAGCTGTAGCAACACCAAATATAGCTTTATTTCGAAATAAGTATCAGTAATTCGTACAGTTTCGAGTAGTTTGGTCCGAAACCCACAGCCACATCTCACGACAAACAAAGCCAAAACCTACCTCAAACAACTAGGCCGGCCACACACAGTCAGAATTCCGATATGGAATTCCGTTTCGAAAGCAGCAAATTCATTTATAATATAATCTAATAATACTACTAAATTACTACCAGACTTTACTAGAATAAGAATGAATTTGCTGCTTTCAAAACAGAATTTTGAATCAGAATTCCGGCTGTGTATGGCCTGCCTTATAAAACCACAATTAGGAAAAAAACAACAAATAAAAACACATACAAGAAAATAGTAGGTAGACGTAAATATAGTAGGTACTTAGTAAATAGTCGAACAAAAGCATTGAGAACTCAAAGGACTGCTCAGAATGCTTTAAAACCACTTGAAAGTAATAAACAAGGCAATCTTTATGAAAAACCTAGTAAATAACTCTTGAAGCAGTTGAGCCGAGGCAACGAGTGCTGTTTATAGAGTTTTGTGGTACTTTTTAGTGGACAGAGATCGCAGTGTGATTGTGAAGTGAAGTAGTGAGGTTTGTTTGTTGGCAAAGGATAGTAAGATGGCGGGACCTCGATAGTTCAAATATTTTTTTTTTTTATTTGGGTTGTGTTAAATTCAAAACCCAAATAAAATAAAAAACATTTTAAACGATGTGCACAAGATTTTAGGGTAGTAAAATGATCTAAGCGTTTTCTAATAAATGTGCCATAAACCGGAATGCCATAATTACAAAGCCATTATGTCTTGCGTAGGTCTGCGTTTCCGGCAGTCGAGTGGTTACAGACAACCGACGTAAAACAACTTGCATCTCTAATATATTGGTCATTCTGTATTAACAATAATACCAGCCTATTAGTGTCCTACTGCTGGGCAAAGGCCTCTTCACACAGTTAAGGCACGAGCATTGATCACTACGCTTGCTCAAGACGGGTTGGTGACATCATATGTATATTTAACTATAAGCCCAGGTTGTTTTTCTTCACCGATGTCAGTAAAGTCCAAGATAAACTCAGAAAGTACGCAAATGAATTGAAAACGTCACATTGGTACTTGCTCGGATTTGCACCCACTACCTCGTGCATGAGAGGAGCGCCATTATTCCTAAACAAGCAATGAATAATAAATACAATTAATAACACTGTAAAAACTTCATTGACATTAAAATGTGAATATTTCATCATGTAATTTTTCACCATTCTATTTTCGCCTTCAGAATCCCGTTCAACTTTGTCATCATCCTGATTCAAACTTTAAACTCATCATCCACAGTGACCATAACAGACGCTTCCATGGAAGCTCTCAAACAAATTACTTCTAAACTTGTGTATTTAATCACTAACTTGAGAGTAATATTATTATTGTGCGCCATTATCTGGATTGGCAAAGGAAGGTCATCGGCTATTCGGCTATATTTCATAATGGCCGCCTATCAAAACTTTATGACAGTGCGGCCTCCGAGAATCGTAAAGGACTTTGGTTTGTTTAGAAAGATTATTTATTGCTACCGTGAGTGGAGATGAGATTGTGCTGTGTTCTCTTTTTTTATCGGTCTGTAGCTAAGGTAACTATATTATTTCTGTATGAAAGCTCAGTTATCAATTATTATCGGGGCCTATTCTTGAACGATACTCCGCCTAATCCGATCCTTCGATTATCGGTTCTAATCTGGTATGTACTCTAATATTGTTAAAACAAAAATATTTTATCAATATTATCGCTCTAGAATAGGATATAAGTCTGAATAAAGTGTTTCGGTTATAATAGAAAATAGTGTTAAATATAAACTTTCTTTTCTTGTGCAGATATGTTTCAAGTTGACGTTCTAAAGCAAAACATTTGGCTCCAGTACTTTTGTGACTCTATTTAACACTTCAAAGCTCATAAACCCTGATTTAACACATGTACTTAAACACAAAATGACCCGTTAAACCACAGCTGTGCTTAATACTAAAAAGCTCGACTTTAAATGCAAAAATACCCCCGTTTAACCCTCAAATTATTCAGTGGGGCCGACACAGTCTAATTTCAACTTAGATAAAGTTGTGCCAAACAGATTTTAGTTCATAAAATCAGCGGTGTTGCCACAGCGTATAAAATAGTTGGAAGGTAGCGGAAAATCGTATTGACACCGCGCGCCAAGCTGCGGTCGGGCGTCAAATGTGAGCTGACAGCGGGTGCACTAATATTTTCGGAGGGGAATTTTCGTTTTACATCGCGTGTGAGTCGAAAAATAACATTGATTTATTTTCATAAGCATGGATCGTATCTTTTCGTGTTCCTGTGTGACAGTAATGCAATGTTACTCTGAGTAATGTAATGCAATGTATGTTGTGAGTGACGAGATTGAGCTGAGGTTTCTAGTGGGTAGGTACTTTCTATGGGTAGGTATATTCTTAATTATGTGATGTCCATACCTACTGAGTCTATCAGTTCGTCTATCAATCAACTAAGTTTACCTACTCTCGGAAGTCATGGATTTAGTTATTCTTCGATATTTAGAAGCACGTAATGATTATCCTTTAAACTCAAACACCTACCCCCTTATTCATAAACGTTGCTTAAAGTTAAGTGATGTTTAAACGTCAAAAAATGTATGGCTAACCGTTAATCATTATAGTGTGCGCACGATAAGTCTGCGCGCGGCTGAAATCGGAACTAATCGTATACCGTCATTTATGTCAGCTCAGTATGGTTTAATATCAATCAATCTGCCGAGCCTTTTCCCAACTATGTTGGGGTCGGCTTCCAGTCTAACTGGATGCAGCTGAATACCAGTATTTTACATGGAGCGACTGCCTATCTGACCTCCACAACCCAGTAACTGGGTAATACGATACTTCCTTGGTAAGACTGGTTGTCAGATTTTTCGGGCTTCTGACCACCCGTAACGACAGTCAAAGATCCACGAATGACTGCTGAGACCAACGGCCTAACGTGCTTTCCGAGGCACGGAGGAGTCTCGGTATGTAAAGATGGTCACCCATCCACAGACCAACCCCGGCAAGCGTAGCTTAACCTGATGGATCGACCCGTGCGGCTGTTATTACTTAGCCACGAGCTCCTCCTCAGTATGGTTTAATAATCCAGGTCTTATATGTTAGCTCAGTATGGTTTAATAATGCAGGTCTTATATGTTAGCTCAGTATGGTTTAATAATGCAGGTCTTATATGTCAGCTCAGTATGGTTTAATAATGCAGGTCTTATATGTCAGCTCAGTATGGTTTAATAATGCAGGTCTTATATGTCAGCTCAGTACGGTTTAATAATGCAGGTCTTATATGTCAGCTCAGTACGGTTTAATAATCCAGGTCTTATATTTCTGTAAATTCACGATTATGACTACGATTTCGCTTAAGAACATTCAATCTTGATAATAATATAAGATACAGGTTACAGGCAACATTAAGTACGCCACCAGTCGTGCGCCGACTTATCTTGCGCGCACTCAACTTGAAGCAACTTTTATGAATAAGGAGGGCACTGTACCTGTACCTGTTGTTAGTTACCTATCCTTAAAACCTCCAACATGTTCCTATAACGCCAATCACCACCCTATACAACTCTTCGCTCATCAATCTCCAACTCAAACAAGATTGCAAACTGCTCATAACTCATAGCCACCAGATTTGCATCAGACAAAGTTGTGCGCTGGCAAAATTGTACTAAACAAGATTACCCAGTTCATTGTAGCCGGGAACTAGGAACGGTTCGTATAATTAACGAAGAACGAACGGTTATTGTTACTGTTGGACTTATTGAGTTTGAAATTCAACCTACACAAGCGCGTTGTTTCTGTTGGGGATTAGGCTTGGTTGTTAAACTGACCTTTGCAGCTATCTGGGCTATTGTTTGGTTGTTAAGCTGACCTTTGCAACTATCTGGGCTGTTGTTTGGTTGTTAAACTGACCTTTGCAGCTATCCGGGCTGTTGTTTGGTTGTTAAGCTGACCTTTGCAGCTATCTGGGCTGTTGTTTGGTTGTTAAGCTGACCTTTGCAGCTATCTGGGCTGTTGTTTGGTTGTTAAGCTGACCTTTGCAGCTATCTGGGCTGTTGTTTGGTTGTTAAGCTGACCTTTGCAGCTATCTGGGCTGTTGTTTGGTTGATAAGCTGACCTTTTCAGCTATCTGGGCTGTTGTTTGGTTGATAAGCTGACCTTTGCTGCTATCTGGGCTGTTGTTTGGTTGATAAGCTGACCTTTGCAGCTATCCGGGCTGTTGTTTGGTTGTTAAGCTGACCTTTGCAGCTATCTGGGCTGTTGTTTGGTTGATAAGCTGACCTTTGCTGCTATCTGGGCTGTTGTTTTTCTACTTTAATGTGGTTATAATTTTGGTTAGTTTATTTGTATTGTTTGCAAGCATTGTATACCTAAAGATGTGGTTATATTGATCACTTGTAGATTAATTACTTAGCACGCTGATTTTTCGCAGGACCCAGCGCGTAACTAAATTAAAAAATATTTCGTGTCGCCATATTTTAAGTCATTAAATGTTTTTGGCGGTATATAATTATAAAAGTTAAGTAAACGATTCTATATTTCTCGAAATTACCAAGAATTTCCGTTGATGCTTGTGACAGCTTAAAAACTCGGTGTATATCATTTTATTTTCTATACTATTTCAATTTGAAAATCCCCCATACATTAAGATAAAGTAAAAAGGAATCCCATCTACGACGCATCCGGACCATTTAACATATCAAATATCAATCACTGAAGATTTAAAACGAGAACTCAACGATTCCGATAATACGTTTAGTAACAGGTTATTTATTTGGTACATACGAGCTTTCCGAGCGGCTGCTTTCAATATTTACGACTACTGAAGCAGGTAAATGAATACGTAACTATCTCGTAGAAATCTAAAAATCTAGGAATACGAGACCGAAGTTTTAAATAAACTTGAATAATGGACGTTTTAACAGTGTATTATTCTGCTGTTTTTCTAGATATTTGAGTTAATATTTTGTGATTTTATCATAAAGGAAAGGGATTTATGATTTTAAACTGACTTCAAAGAAACGAGGAGGTTTTCAGTTCGTCGGAATCTTATTTTTTTTTTATGTATGCTCCCCGATTACTCGAAGACGGCTGGATCGATTTGGAAAATTCTTTTTTAGTTTGAAAGGGTATATTTTCCAAGTGGTCCCATTGTCATCAGGTCAGGATCTGATGATGGGATCTTGGAGAAATCGAGGGAACTCTTCAAATATTAGAGGCACACCTATAGCGAATCGGTATTTTTTTTATAATAACTCGTGCATTTGCTCTCGGAAAGCACCATTTGGTGAATTGGAACTGATGATGAAGGCCACAAATGGCCACCGGAACAACTCAATAATACATATTTCACGGGTTGCGATTCGATTACTTTAAATGATTGCTAAGCAATATAAGCTCTTCACAATGCATATGGTGAGGTGGAGCTGATGGTGAAGTACCAGGAGGACTCTTCAACAATTAACGTCCCTGCATCTGTATGTAAATAAATAAACGTACTATTCTTATTCATAAGTTGCACTTACTTATTTTCTCATAGAGAGATAAAAAGTAGAGTGTCCACCTCAGGGGCAACACATGGGCTCCCCCGCTGACGGAGAGTCTCCGGCCCCAGCTCGTGGAGGACGTGGTGAGCGCTCTGTTCCCTTCGCGAGGTGAACATACACCCCCGCCCATGGCTCCGCCTCCTGCGGTGTCGGATGCGGACCACGCAGCCGACGATGAAGACGATGCTCCGGAGGTGACCGAGGTAGAGCTGAGAGTGGCGGTGCGCAGGCTGAATGCCAGGAATACCGCCCCAGGATCCGACGGCTTACCTGGAAAAGCCTGGGTCCTGGCCTTGGAGGCTCTCGGGCCTCGACTAAGGGGGCTCCTAAGCGCATGCTTGGAGAGGGGCCAGTTCCCGCTTCAATGGAGGACAGGGAAACTGGTCCTCATTAAGAAACCGGGGCGCCTTGCGGACTCGCCGTCCGCTTACCGGCCCATCGTGCTGCTCGACGAGGTGGGCAAGCTCTTTGAAAGAGTCATTGCAGACCGCCTTGTCGGGCGGCTGGTGAGGGAGGGGCCGGATTTGGCGGAGAGCCAGTTTGGTTTCCGCAAGGGGCGCTCTACAGTGGACACCATCATGCGCGTACGAGCCCTCACGACGGGGGATGCTGTGGCCCGGGGTGGGGTCGTCTTGGCGGTGTCTCTAGACATCGCCAATGCCTTCAACACCCTGCCCTGGAGTTGCATCAGGGAGGCACTCCGGTATCACCGAGTGCCGACCTACCTTTGTCGCGTGATCGAGGCCTATCTGACGGACAGGGCCGTCATCTACCCCGGTCACCGGGGAGAGTGGAGAGATGTCGTGCGGTGTCCCGCAGGGATCGGTTCTGGGACCGCATCTGTGGGACATCGGGTACGACTGGGTGCTGCGCGCCGACCTCCCTAATGGCGTCAACGTAGTTTGCTACGCTGACGATACGCTGGTCCTGGCGCAGGGGAGGTCGCACCAGGCGGCGGCCGAATTGGCGACATGCGGGGTTGCGACAATTGTAGAGAGGATCCGGCAATTGGGACTCGAGGTGGCCTTGCACAAGTCCGAGGCCATGTGTTTTCATGGTCCTCGGAACGCGCCACCGTCGGGTTCCCAAATAACGGTAGGAGGGGTTCCCATCGGTGTCGAGTCGACGATGAAGTACCTGGGACTCGTCCTCGGCAGCCGGTGGAATTTCGTGGAGCATTTCCGATATTTGGCTCCCAGACTGGAGCGGGCCGGGGCTGCCTTGAGGCGGCTCCTGCCCAATCTGGGGGGTCCAAACGCCTCCTGCCGGAAGCTCTACGCGGGGGTCATGCGGTCCATGGCCCTTTTCGGAGCTCCGGTGTGGGCGCGTTCCGTGAGGCGGCGACCGGTCCGTCGGTTGAACGCGTCCCAGAGGGTCATGGCCATCCGGTTAGCCCGGGGATACCGCACGGTCTCCGGAGAGGCGGCGAACCTCCTTGCCAGATTACCGCCATGGGATCTGGAGGCAAAAGTCCTCGCGCACATGTGGGAGTGGCGCGAGGAGGCTAAACGTCGGGGCGTAACCCCGCTGCCGCGAGAAATCGCGGCACGGCGGACAGAGCTCCGACAGGATCTCATGGCGGCATGGAGAGTGCGATTGTCGCAACCCAGTGCTGGGCACGCCACAATTGCGGCGATAAGTCCCCTCTTTGAGGAGTGGCTGGAGAGGCGCCACGGCGTCCTCACCTTCCGCCTGACGCAGGTCCTCACCGGACACGGGTGCTTCGGGAGGTACCTGTTCCGGATAAGGCGGGAGGAAACGCCCGGGTGTCACCACTGTGTGGATCGCCCGGAGGACACGGTGGAGCATACGGTGGAGGTCTGCCCGGCTTGGGCGGAGCACCGCCGTGTCCTCGCGGAAGTGATCGGTGGCGGCGATCTCTCGCGTCCGGCCCTGGTCCAGGCCATGGTACGGAGCGAGAGTACATGGGAAGCCATTACCTCCTTCTGCGAAGCAGTAATGCTCGCGAAGGAGGAGGCGGAACGCGTGAGGGAGAGGCAAGCTTTGCGCCTTCACGCCCCTAGTCGCCGCCGGAGACGCCCTGGGCGTCGGGAATTGACAGCCGATTCCCGGCCGGCCACCTTAGGCGCGGGCTTGCGGACGGCGAGCAATGGGTAGCTCGCCGTCCGGTAAGGACCAAGCCCGAGTCGACGGCGCGTTGTGTTCCACGCGCGCCTCAAAGAGATGTCAGCACTATTGACGGGGTCCGCTAGGGCCGATGCCAGCTAGGGTTGCGGGATGTTCGAAAGAGTTACCGTGGCCCCGGCACAGGCAACAGAAGGAACACGGGTGGGTTTTAGTCAGTAAAAGTCTGACACGCCCTCCCGCTCCGCCCAGAGCGGGAGAAGTCATTTGATGATTTCCCATCCACAAAAAAAAAAAAAAAAGGGGCAACACTATTTTAAGCTCGAGTGACGTACTTTGAATCCCTCGAAAGAAACACTCGCCTTTAGAATAGGTCATTGCTCTCTTGGCAAACAATCTACTATTTTACTTTGTAGTGTTTTATTTTTGCCTATTTATCAGATTTTAGGGTTTCTTACCTCAAAAGGAAAAAAACGGAACCCTTATAGGATCACTCGTGTGTCTGTCTGTCTGTCCGTCTGTCACAGCCAATTTGCTCCGAATCTAATAGACCGATTAAGTTGAAATTTGATACACATATCAATTTCTGTGACCTAAACATGGACGTATAACGTAAATAAATGAATTTTGAATATGAGGGTCACTTTTGGGGAAAAATAAGAACATTAAAAAAAAAGTTTTGCGAACTATACCGTGTGACACATCAAAAGAGACTTACTATGGGTGTCGCGAATAGATCTTTTATATAATTTGAAAGAAAATAGATGAAAATTGACCATACCATTGTCTCCGAAACTGCAGAGCCAAAAATGTTGAAAAAAAATACAGAATAGTTCTATACCTTTAGATTATAGAAAAACCTAGTCTTAAAACAACAAGGTAAATCTCTCAGTATTGTGAGTGTAAACTTACATTAGCATTTGGAATGTATGGGAGAACATATTTTTCAACTACAATGTTAAGTACGTTCTTGGGATAAATTATTGGAACAAAACATTTTATATAACATATTCATTGTACGGAACCCCTTTCCACAAGAGTTTAACCCGCACTTGTCCGATTTTTTTTAATAAGTTCAAAGGAATTATTTAAATGTTTTATCTGACTTCAAGAAGAAGGAGGTTCATATTTGATCTAATACATGTGCCAAATGTGAAACGAATTCATGTTTTTGGGGTCTCCGTTGTTATAAAGGATTCCTTATAATTTCATCATGGCCATCTGTCTATGTGCCTGTCGGTCTGTCTCTCTGTCCGCCTGTTTCAACCTTGTAAAATCTAGACTTTAACCAATTTGCACAGTCCAGCCTTCCTTATTCTGGGTCAACGCGGGCATTTTCGCAGGGCATTCGTGCAGGGGTTGCGGAACGAAGTAGGCACTGCTCATGTCCCGAGCTGCCGTTCTGCAGCTTGAGATATAATTTTAAGAGCTGCCATTTTCTGATTTCGAATGTAATGGAATTATATGAAAGAGAAGCGGGTGGATGATAGCCTGAACCGTTGACAGAGGAGACTGGAAAAAGAAAACGTGTTGCGCCGACACCAAGTAACATGAGACAAGGGCAGGAAGGTGATGAATGCAAATGATTTGAAAATACTTTCTTTTAAACGGCAGAGGTGGTTAACAAATTGAAGATTGCGACTACTAAAAGGTTAATTTCTGTTTGTCATTTTCATGGCTGTCGGGAATAGTGGTGATACCGATAAGATAAGATGAACATTCTAGATTTTAAGATGGCGGCTATGCCAAATAATAAGACATCAGTGTTATGCCGATTGTAAACTCGATGTCCAAAATCCGTAAAATATGGAATCCTTAATTTCGTCATGTCCGTCTGTCTGTGCGTCCGGATGTGATGCAGCCATTTTACTCGGATACTTTAACACTTTATGAATTATCCCAAGAGATAATATTCAGTATCTCCTTTCTTCATCCCAACTACGGAACCCTTACGGTTTTATTGCTCTATGTCAGCAGTTCGTTGAGTGTGTTTATAATCACAACAAAGAACCTCATGATTTTATTTTCAATTAATCTTCCGCAAAAAAACATGGCCTCTTTTCAAAGACTGAAATTTAACTATAGAGAAACTCCGTGAAGACATGAACCAGCAGCCCAGAGTCAAACTAATCAAAAGTATATAAACTGTGACAGGCAGATTGACACGCGCTTCCTGAAACTTTCAGCTATTCCCAAGAAAGGTATGTCGGAGGCTCCAGCCAAGTTATTGGGTTGACTTAAAAAATGTAATTACAGGCTTGCCGAAGGCTTCGGGAGTCATTGAAGTGAAATCGTAAAATGCTTTCAATTTTTTTTCAGAATATTTTTTGTCTGAAAGGTATTTTTATGGTGTTCTATGTGCCTAGGTTTTTTTTTTAATTGAAATTATGTGTGTAAACACAGTTTTATGCCCCAGCTTTCGTCAGGTTACTGAAGACAGTAAATAAACGCTAAAATTGGTTTCAGGCAAAGGATAGATCGATGCTTCTTACCAGACATGGAGGTTGTTACAATCAAACTCAACTGAACTCAAAGTATTTATTTCAATTAAACCAATTACAGGCACTTTTGAATTGTTAAAGAGTCAGTCAGTTAGTCAGAAAATTGAAGCTAGTCGCCCATTCCAAAACGTAGATCTCTATGGAGAAGAATGGGCAAGAAACTCCATGGACACTCTTTTAAATCAAAATTATTACAAAATCCTGGGTACATTGTTCTTGTTGCTTCTATATGTGAGAACAATGTAAAAAACAAATAATTAAAAACAACCCAAAACATAAGATCAAAAATAAGCCCTGGCAGTTATGAGATGACCAGTCTCCACTGACGGCGCCCGTTCACGAACTACGTCATACATAACATAGAACCGCTCCATGGTACTCACATTTTCAAAATTGAAAAAATGCTTCTATTTTATACAAAACTATAGTTTGCAATAATTGTATTTAAAAGATTAGTAAACAATAACGTTATAATGTCAGAAAAAAAGGGACGCATTTCTTCCAAAAAAAAAAAAGCCCAAGTGGCTGTGGAGCAGGACCAGCATTTAGCCAAGCGTTTTTATCTATGATATAATCATTCAACCTATATTATGCTTGTCTACATAGTGTGCGTTTAATGCATGTTTTATTTAATATTACCTATATAACGATAGATTACCTTAATAGCTTTAAAACCTACGCTTGGGTAGATCGTCAGATAACCCTAGTTGTTATGGGGTTATTGTAAGCTCACCACAACGGAAATTCGCCACATTTAAAAATATTGGTTAACTTGCCACAGTGACAAAATAATTCACAACATGTATAGTAAACTCGTCACAGGTACGTCAAACTTGTTTTGAATGTACCGACAGCAAAAAGAGATTTCTTTTTATTCATAATAATCAGTATTATATACATTAATTTTGCGATAGGTTAGGTTAGGTTAGAACCGTGACCAACTACTACCTCGAAATTGGTCGCGAATTGTTCTAAGTATTTTTTTCATAGTACCCCCAAGACGACACTGACCTGAATTACATTCATTTAAGACAAAAATCAGTGAAACGACCTTTAATCATTCTATTGGTAAATGTTTCTTTCTGAAAGATTGAAAATATTATGGATATGGACCCACTTTTAAAGCTGTGGCAAGTTTTCGTGAGACAGATAAGACTGTGGCGAGTTTACTATAATTTTTACTTGTGGCAAATTTTAATTATGGCGAGTTTACCCTTGTTATGGAACTCCTGTCACCATCCAGAAAACCTATGATTACCTATCAAGTGAGTTCAGTTAACAGTAATTTCAGTTGAATTTGACAACTTTGCAACAAGAATTCGAAGCAGAAAACCTGATGCTAGAAATGATCGTAAGAACCAAAAACACTTACAAAAACCGCCAAAATTTCCTTCGAACAATAAACCTGTATCGATCCATCTCTATATAAGAACGATGGAAGGAGATAGAAGTCATCACGTTTTACGATGCCGTGCACCGGGTCATATAAAAACCAATAAAACACGAGCACAGAGGTAAATAGTTTATGTGCTGTGTATGTGGGTACGGCTTTTAATATTTTGCTCGCTAATATTTTATTAAAGATGAGGATGTTGCATTTACATGAAATATTTTAACTTGGCAAGCGACCTTAAAGACCTTGGACAGAAACAACTTGGCTTTCAATGTCAGCAGTGTAGGTAACCACTTACTTTGAAAATATATTGATAGATATCAGCAGATGACATCATATTTTAAACTTATAACGTCCATTGTCGTAGGAAAGATTAAAGAAAACAATCTGCCATATAAATACTTAAGAGCGTTTACGACGTACGGCATTTCATACAAACTTTTAAGTCCTTGTTTTTCGAAATGATTGAACCGATTTTTATAAAACTTTTTACACATAATCAGGATACATAGGTCTAAAAAGTTAGTGAAGAACATTTTCGAAATGTTTTATTTAGAAAAAGATAATTGCAAATCTCTGTTTCTACGGAAAATTTAAAATCGGTCGAATTTAGCTTCAACACTATTTTTCGAAAATGTTCTCAATTAACTTTTTAGACATATGTATCCTGCTTATGCGTATTAAGTTTCTCTAAAATCGGTTCATTCATTTCGAAAAACAAGGATTTGAAAGTTTGTATGAAATGCCAATCGTCGTAAACGCTCTTAAAGTAGGTTCTTTCCTTTTTCATTAGCTCATTTATATACAATGTTTGGTTTGAACAACGCCTATAACATGAACTTAGAAATTAAAATGTATTTCAAATACGTAACTTGGTTAATAATGGCATGTCATTACGTCCGGCTATATACTAATTTGGCAAAGTTTTAATAAATAAATAAGCTTTCAATGTGAAAACCAAAATATGTTCACGATACAATTCAAAACTTTCCGAACCGCACGCACGAAAACAAAATCGTTTGCTTTAAAATGAACTCGTCTGATAATAAACTGTTAACTATTTTAATAAACCCTTCACAATTCTCTCAACACAAGAGATTATTTCACAACACGCGCACACGTATAAATAATAATATCTCCTTACATTCACAGTTTTCGCTCCGAGAGTCAAACTCTTGATGAAAACGGGGGGAGGCTCGATACACTCGACTCCTTTGATTAACGATCTCCCTTCAGATCGGTTATAAATTAATTTATTAACACAATTTATTGGACAAGAGTTCGCTAAGTTGAAGGTACTGCTGTGTTTTTCGGCAGAAAATTTATATTGTATGAAAATTTCTTATTTATTGTTTCATGCAAAGGAAACTTAGATTAAATTTATTTTTGATCCTTCGAGTCTGAAGGTTTTAGACTAAAGAAGACTAAAGAGAGCTGAAGAGGCTTTCGACTTTGTGGTCGAAAATATTTTTTATTTGAACTGTCTGTTTTATTCTAGCTTTAAAGTACTCTCCTCAATTAATTCAGTCATAATAATAATTGTCAAGTTTCACCTTAATAATTTATGACAAAATACTGTAATAACCTGCGCATATTCATTTATACGAACATTAAAACTTAAGTATTTCAAAATTCATGGCAAATAATTATTCATCAAAGTCAAGTTTAGTATATAAAATAGCTTCTATCTATTAAACTGATTTCGTAAATCAATTAACTAGAAGCAGATTACTGGGATCCTTCGGTCTATAATCTCAGGTCAGAAATCTATCCGAAATAATGTCCAAATCCGTGTGCGTTCGTGCGATATCGTACGGACATCTGATGTCGTCCATTTCAATCCCTTGCAGTGATAAATTTACGCGTCACTGCTTGTCGGTTGATGTGCCCGTCCCTAAGGCAAACGACAGGCGATGACTTGATCCAAATGCGATATTGCTAACAGGACAAGAGTCGGGAAGTGACGGGACTTTGTTGAGAATGAACTGATTTCGTTACATTATTGACAGCAGCTGTATTAAGGTGTTTACCTACATTTATCTAACAAGTGCAATAAGATATACCATTATTTTGTTGTTATTTTACGGCATCATCATCATTGTCAGCTTCAACAAAGGTTATTTCTGTAAAGTTTACCAGAAACTTTTCACACCTGCTAGATCAATAAAATGCATGGACACTTGAGTTTTGCTGATTACCACGTGATCACATAATTGGTAGATAGAAAGATACAACTGTTTGAGATCAGTCTTTTGTTACAACGCCTATGGTTTTCCTCAGTTTCTTACATCATCCATCACTCCAGACATATGTAAATAGAACACACGAAACAGGTACAAACGTCCACAGATAAATATAAATAAGGACGCTTTACTTATACAACATGTCCTGGAATTAACACACAACCTTTTAAGGGGTCATTGTACTCATCATTATGAATAACTTTTACTATGGGACCAAACCTGAAATCGCGAAAAAAAATCAGCTGCTCCCTACATTTATGTTCGCATTACTCGTCAAAATGTAGGGAACACCTGACTTTTTTTCGCGATTTCAGATTTAGTCCCATAGAGAAAGTTGTTCATAATGATGAGTACGCTGACCCCTTAAGAGGTTGTGCATTAATTCCGAGGCATGTTGTATAATCCCTAAATTGCTATTTACGACACCCACTAGCGGTTGGAAGATTTTTTTTTCCTAGAAGCGGCGCATTAGAAGGTACACACAAATCTTCTTGTGCGGTAGGTACGTCATGACGTCATCCAACCTGTAGATCCACACAAACAAAGGTACTAAAGTAACATAAGATATTGGAAGGCAATAATCTCGCCAACTTTTCCTATTACATCTCTGATTGCTCGCCGAAGAGCGAGCCTTTTAATTCGAAAACTTGCTCTATGCAATTTATTTCAAACTCCTTTTTCTTCTTGCTGTTCATTTCGTTTTACGGATGTGGTGTATGTGTGGGATTCCTGTGGGCATAGTAAGGAACAAGTACCTATTAGGCAAGTTTATCACGGGGATGATGTTAACCCGTTTTTACTCTTACGAGTGTTCATAAAGGTTCAGTGGGACTAGCACGAATGCGCGGTGTAAACTTTAACATAAATTCGAACGATTTTTAAACTGAGAATACTCGTTTCTCAGTGATACTAAGTGAGCTTGTCGCAAAGATTTTAACCAAAATGATATAGGATAGTTGTATTTTCGATTCAAAGATCGGTTGAATTTACGTTACCTTCATAATTATACGTCGCGCGTTATGCTGACCACTCTGATTCCAAAGAAATCTGCAGTTTTAAAAATGTCAAGAACAAGTTCATTTTTAATAAAAGTCGTGTATATGCTAAGTATTTCTAAAATAGATACCTCAAATGGATGGCTACAGTTATGATGAAAACATCATTAATTCGTTATCATTTCTGCTGAGCTCTGAAAACGTAATGTATCAGGTGGACTAATTTCACGTGAACAACTACATTATTATCTTGTTGTGATGCCGCCAAAGGTATAGACCATTTATGAACATCATATTTTACAATGTTAAATAATAATTACAAATTAATTAATTATTGATGGAAAGTTGAAAGCCCCTTCGAACAGCCGATATGTTTGTAGGTACATACAACTAAATTAATTGCAACATTTTTAGTATCTAAATGAAAACACCTAATTACTTATATTAATTATTATTGGAATTTCGTTTACAACTACTCCTAACTCAGATAAATCAACAGTTAAGATTTAGTCAATTTTTACACGGCTTTGAAAATTAGTTCTGCTTCAACATTTTCAATCATCAAAACATTAATGTGTTGTGTTCGAGTTGTACCTTCTATTAACGTTATTTTGTTTTTCATCAAGGTTTAATTTAGAGGATCATCATATTGCTAAGTTATATCAGGCAGGCGCTTTCTGTTTGGATAGACCACAAGTCTTAGTTCTACCATTTAGAGGATCATCGTATTGCTAAGTTATATCAGGCAGGCGCTTTCTGTTTGGATAGACCACAAGTCTTACTTCTACCGTTAACAGTTCTATCCGAGTTCTTAGCTGTCGAAACTTCAAGTTACCCCTCGAGACCTCTCTTCAAGTTACAGATGCACCTAAGCATAACCGCTTGTTAGTCGAGGTACCAGTTGTAGGTAGTTGTAAAAAACCTTTGCTCTATTATTAACTTGCTTTAGACCACCATCTCGCCTGATGGTACACCTTATCTTTGCAGTACGTGTAGTGTCGTGATTTACTTGAAAGCCACCCAAAGCATTTTAGTCTCTCCCGCCTCAAAGGACCATCTATCAAATTGTGAACGTAGGGACTACTATCCATACAAACACAACTATTCATAGTCGAAAACACGGGAAGTGATCTATTCATAGTCGAGGCCACACGGCGCATAATTGATCCTCCAAAATATTTTCAACAGGCTATACATAATCTCCAAAGTCCTATTATAGTGAAACAGATAGAATGCCCAGACAAAAGGGGTGGGTATTAATTAATTATGTACAAATTGCTGTGAGAGTTGTCGGTGCGAAAATAATTGGTGTCGCCTCTGGTACAGTTGGCTGCTGAATTAATTAGTACAGTCGGCCGAATGAATTAATTTGATCATTCTGTTTGTTTGTGTTTTTTTTTTGCAATTTTAATGCTAATGGGTTTTGGGAAGATGGCGTGTGACTAATTATATGTAAATGAGTTTTCATGTACAATTTATACAAACATCACCCCAGTATTCCGCGAAAGGTTAGGCAGAGGTATACTTATAGTACACCCGCATTTCGCCAGTTATGTTTAAGTCCCATGTATGTGTATGTATGTACAATTATATTGGCGTATTTAAGTGTTATTGATTTGTCATGTTGTATGCAAGTAGACTACAGCATTCCTTTTCGTTGATACGCATAGAAAGTGACTTTCCTTCTGCCTGCATAAACAATATACAAAGTACTTTCATGAATTAAACTATGAAGCCAACAATTATACCTATCTTGTTTAATGCCAATAAACGCAATTTCTTTCTTTCTATCAGCAGCAACAGACTAAGTTACCTAAATCCAAAATTGAGCTGCGGCACTATTTCCTAAACGCTGTAAGACCAAGGCGCGTTAATTGTAACGTTTAGAAAAATTAATGACCCGAAAAGACGATAGGAAACGCAAGTGTCACAACGTCATTATTCATCTTCATTTGACCATTCTTGCTAAGGTTCTGCAACCAACTAACATTTGAACTTCTACAAATATTAGATTCTTGCAATGCAGGCATCTTATTACAATAGCGATCCAAGATGGAAAAGGGGTTACCGAAGATTTTCATCAAGCGTCTTAAAGCATTGTTTTCTGTCCAAAAACTAAAAGTGATAAAATCTTCAAAGTCCAACTTTTTACCTAACTACCTTTTAGTTAGGCCCAGACGCCCCCTAGACCCGGACATGGCCTTATAATGGGTACGTAAACATTGGACCACAGTAGCCCCGTGAGCCGTAACTTTTCCAATAACAATTCTCATTGATAAGGGTCTAATTGTCAATTAATTAAATATTAAAGCGAAGGACAATTTGGTGCGCACTTTCCACTTCAAAAATTGCCCTTTTATATTGTTAGTACGTATGGTGTAAGTGATATAAGGTAACAGATGGTCCTTGGGTTACTAACAAAAATATACCTTACTAGCTTTTGCCCGCGGCTTCGCCCGCGTGTAGATCGGAAATTATACCTCGGGAATGTACTAACGGGAAAAAAGTATCCTATGTCTTAACCCAGATCATGGTCTATCCGTTGCTATCCAAATCTGGTCAGCCGCTAAGGTATGAAAAGGTAACACACAGATAGAGTTACTTTCACATTTATAATATTAGCATGAATTTGTGAGTAACCTATGGACCTTCCCCAGAGACCCTACTGTATCTGGACCATCCTTAATTACTCCAAGAGCAGACTATGAAAATAGACAGATTAAACTTACTGTTTTCGGATTTAATGCTGGCATTATGTTGAATAATATCCCTAATCTGAAATTAATAATGGTTTAAGTTTGAGAGCCCGATGTTTTCGCGAAAATTCAGTCAGGTCCTTGGAGACGAACTAATGCTAATAACAGAACGGCTTCAACGAATTTCTAATGAAAATAATTTATTTGAAACTACTACTAAATTACTTTGCCAACCATTGTAATAGACAATCATCAGTCTTAAAAAGTATTATTTTAGTAAATGTAGTTCGTTTTTTAATTTACCTATTTACAAAAAGAATCAAGTTTCTTGTTACCTGAATAAATTCAAAGATTTTGGCTTTAAAATAACAGAATTTTTAAATTATGGTAATTTGTAGTAAATTACTTTGTAAATATTTTTAAAGTTGTTTTATTAATTTTTATACTACTTATGAATAAATGCACCAACACAGACCTATGAAAATTTCAATTTTGGTCCATAATTAATTAAGTTCTTTACTTTTCAAATAAAAGTAAAACAATAGGTACCTACTTCCAACTGTTTACTTTCAACTTACATACAAAGATAAATAAATGCTCTTAACTTGGACCAATTCCATTTTTATATGTCCAATAGTTAAGATTATCCCTAGCAAAATTTTAATGTAGGTGATGTGGCTGTGCTTTTCAAAATAAATACATTTAATGAAGGCAATGTGACTGTGATTTTGTAAATAAATACATTTAATAGCCCGCTCCAGTCCCTTCACTTGCACCACGCACTTAAGACGTGCACCATTTCGATTATACACGTAATGGACACTTAAGGGGAAGCACTCTCGTTTAAAACGAATAAATGGACTCCTAATGAAGTTAGAAGCCCCTTAATTACTCGATACAGACCTAATGTGACAAAGATTAGATCTTCAGATACTTAGAATGCGAGATTAGGTTTTTTTGCAAGGGAGGAAATGGGAAATTTCTCACAGTTGCTCGTGTACGGTCAGGGAAATTAATTGTTAATCAAATTCATTCAATTGTTGTTTTATAACCATTTCATACAACTGTCAAAAAATGATAGTTGTGATTTGAATATAGGTACAGTGGCGTTCATAAGTCCATAAGCAATCTCACAAAACAATATATTGAAGCTTCGGTTTGACTTAGGACCTTCTTTTATAAGTTGTTTCTATACTATAGACACGCACACATACTGACTTTGTCTGGAACTGATAGTAGTTCATAATTTCAACCAACTTAGTATACGAGTATATGGCAAGCTAGCTTAATGGTTAACACGCTCTAGCAGGTGCACATATAGCGGGCCGAGGGTTCGAATCTCACATGTGGTTTTATATACTATACTTTTGTTACTATTTAATAATTACTATTTATAAATTTTATTATTTTTCAATAATACCTAGTAGTAGTTCAATAATCATTAGTTTTTGTCTCGTTAGTTGTGTTCACATAAATAATAAAGTTAGAAGGCAGACACAGAAAACCAAATAAATAATTTCGATTTCTGTGAGGTAGACAGATGCAGTTCGTTACGACTATTCACCTAATAGAACTTTGTTGATTCATTAGACATTATTGGATAGTGTTGAGTGTTTAACCGTTCGCCGCGCACTCCACGCTGAAGGCTTGCGTTACCGAAGACCAGCTAAAAACCGAAAATGTTTACATTATTTTAGTAATATTATTATACCCATTCTGTATATTGTGCCATATTCGTGATACTGATTACTTAAGGATTAAAATATGAGGTTTGGTTTCACTCTTCTTTTCGTACAGAAAATAAATACCTCAATAACCTACTTGTGTTTAATAAAGCCAAATAAAACGTGAAAGACTTAATGTAAACAAACTGCCCACACTTTAACTTAAAATCACTTATTTTGTAAGTAGTTGTTTTACATTTTGAATAGAGTCTAATATTCTTATTTAATACTTCGATCATGATCAAAGCTTAATGTGTATGGTGAAATAAATCCATTTTAAATTTAAAACGTTTCATATGTCAGAATAATACAAATTGCTTAAAAGTTTAATGAATAAATATTTTTTATTTTTGTTGACATTTATCGCGATTTTTTTTCATTCTAAGCCCTTTATTGCAATAACAACATTAATAAAATAGGCAACAATTTTTTTGAATATTATTATTATTGCAAACAAAAATATTGGCAAAAAACCGCGCTGCACTTCATGAGATCGGAACCTAAATCATCTGCTTCACAGTCCAACGCTTGACGTCTACTGCTATTAGCACATGTTGCCTTCGCTTGAATTTTAGCAATGCCTTAGACTGGCCAAAATCACGCGCCTCAAACAAAAGCGACGCAAATATATGTTTTGTTTCGTGTAGTGCGACGTGAGTACGTACGGGGTGAAAATCCAAGTCTGTAATTTTAATCTAGTTTCTTTTTATAGTTTTTCAATGGGTTTTGTTCGGTGATAAATATTTCAAGGGTGCATTTTCTTTGTTTCAGGTGGCAGGAGTGGTCGGCAGAGCTGATGTACTGGCGTGCCTATTCTTCCTCTCTTCTGTTCTGCTATATCATGGGTAAGTTCGTTACATAGAATTTTTTTCTCAACATCTATCTACTGCCTTCTTACCTTATACAACATTAGTTTTTGTCTATGCGAAACCTGAAGCACAAAAAAGAATCCATGTACAAAATTTCAAAACTTTTTCATGAAAAATCACAAAGTTATAAGCTTGTAACCTTTTAAAAATATTTTTGGGACAAAATATTACATGATGTAATATTTTGTCCCAAAAATATTTCCAGGTCTCTAATGTTAGTCAAAGGGTCAACGGTACTCTACGATCTCTGTATCGTCTGAGAAACTTTTTGCGCGCTAAGACGAAAACTATGCTTGTGCAGACTTTGATTTTCCCTATCATTGACTATGGTGACGTGTGCTACTTTGACTTGAATGCGGTGTTGCTGGATAAGTTTGACAGACTGCTTAACAATTGTATCCGGTTCATATTCAACCTCAGAAAATATGACCATGTGTCGAGCTACAGGTCTGAGCTCAAATGGATGCCCATTCGCCAGAGAAGAAATTTGCGTGCTTTGACCACGCTTTTCTCCCTTCTTAACTCTCCCACTCCTCTTTCTTATCTAGTGTCTCACTTCCAATATCTATGTTCTTCACACGCTAAGAATCTTCGTTCTTCTAACAATCTTCTCCTACTCTGTCCTTCTCATACTTCTGACTTTGTTCATTCTTCCTTTCATATTCAGTCCATTCTTCTTTGGAATGCGCTACCTCTTGACATCAGGATGGCCACCAGTCGGTATGCATTTAAGCGGAGATTGCGGAGTTATTTTCAAAATAAATAGCGTAGAGTCATCTCAAAACCTCTCTCTCTTGAATTTGTATATAATATATATATATATATATATATATATATATATATATATAATATAGGTATATATTATAGTAAATATGTATGTATGTGTATTATAAGTTTATGACTTATTTATGTACAAATTGTTCCATTTCTAACAGAGCACCTGCCATCTAATCTCTTCACCACCCTTGGTTGACTGGTAGAGAATGCCTAAGGCATTAAGTCCGCCTTTGTACTTTTTTAAGTGTGAAAAGTTTAAATAAATAAATAAATGTAAAATTTATTGGAATCGATTCAGTTACATATTCTGAAAAAAAAATGTATTCAGGTTTCGCATATACTAAAAATAATGTTGTACATAATATTATATAAGGCTGAAGGGCAAACTCCATAACTGCTGATCAGTCTCGTTTCATCAGTCTATAATTTATAATTTATTGGGTTCGATTTCCCGTAAAAATGATAACTATGAGTGCATACCTAGATATCAGCAATTTACCGATATAGTAATATTAATATTATAAATTCGAAACTGACTCTGTCTGTCTGTCCGTTACCTTTGACGCGTAAACCACTGAACGGATTTGGATAACATTTGGCAAGGAGATAGATTGCATTCTGGGGAAGGACACAGGTTACTTTTGTTAGAAAAATAATCGTAAAGGGGGTGATATAGGGGATTCAAGTTTGTATGGGAAAACCAGCATTTCTTAAGTTAGAGATATTAAAATTCAAATTTATGCTTTTGGTAAGAAATAAAGAAGTACGTGTTTCAAAAAATAGTCTCCTAAGGGGGTAAAATAGGAGTGATTTTAAAATTCACATTTCTTTTTTAAGAGATTCAAGGAATTGGAAATATAGTCGTAGTCCGTCGTAGTAATCTTGAGGTAACACTTAGTCAGTTTTTCATTAAAATCGATCCACTTGATCAAAAGTAATAACAAAATAAACTCATAAAAATGACTTGGCTAACATGTAGGTAGTGTGCACGACAAAAGCGTCACCGACATAATTTTAACTTTCGATTAATATCGAAAAATAACAATAAAATATTGTAGCAAGTAGAGGGACTCTTTGCTTAGAGTGCATCGTGACAGCGTAGTTGGTTTATACAGTAGGTTTTCGCAAAAAGCACTTCTCCCGCGAGTGTCGCGTGCGCGGCGCGTACTCGCATCTAAAAGGAGTTAAAATATCGCATTATCAAGTTGCAAAGGAGTGAAAGTCATTCATAACGAATACAAAACGATATATGCAAACAAAAATGTCGATAACCGGCCAGACCGCGGAAAATTGAGTAGGATGTGTCCCGCCGAAGATAAAAGCAACATACAACTTCAAAACAGATATCACGTTTATCTATTCGTTATGGCCACGAACTATTGATGGAAGAGGGTCCTTATCTTGAGGCCAATATAGTATCAGAAACGGTTAGTTGAAGTCGATTTTTTTTTTTTTTATTTAAGGTTTGCTCTTGACTCTAGTCTAGGTCAGAGATGACAGAGACAAAGTCGAAGATGGAGCGAGCTTACCCAGAAGAAGCCTGTTAACTCTCACTTTGAAGAGATCGGGGTTGTATACGTTCGGAAACACAGACGCAGGCAGAGAGTTCCACTCCTTTGCTGTGCGCATCACAAAAGACATTTGGAAACGCTTAGTGCGAATTAGTGGAATAGCAACTAGGTAGGGATGGTAACCTGCAGTGCGTCTAGATATCCGATGGTAGAAGGGGGCAGGCGGAATGAGGTCGTGGAGTTCTCACATATAGAAGTATCATCAAGCAACCGTGCCTTTCCGAGAAACTTTAAAAACACGAAAAAAAAACTGGCCAGGAAATCATCGAGGTTCTTAGACTGGTCCTCACAGTCCCCTGATGCTAACTTTTTAAACAGGTTAGTATCAGGCGACTGTGACAGTTACTCTAAGAATCTCGATAAAATCCCGGCTTTTTTTATTTACTTCTATACCTAACATAAAAAAAAATATTAGAAAATACTAAACCGTGCAAGCACAGCGGAGAGTTTGAATTTACCAGTGTCTTCGATGCATGGCGTTGTGGAAATGACGCGATTTTCTGCCCGCGGCGTTGTTGTTCCTGGAGCTAGACCACCACCTCTTAAAGTAGTATTATTGTAATCTTACTTCAGTGTGGGAAAGAGATGGAGTTAGACGTCCTGTATAGCTCCATCTCTTTCTCACACTGAAGTAACATTAAAATAATACTGCTTTAAGAGGTGGTGGTTGGCCCCCTGTTTTCCGCAGGAGAGTGACTTTCATACGTGTGCAAAATGTTACTATAGTATGTATAACCAGCCCACTAAATCTTCATGTTCTAGCAAAAGATGGAAAAATCTATAATATTGTGTACAAAACATTTGCATTTCAACACGTATGGACCCTTAAGGTTACAACACGAATTTACCTGCTTCCATACTGTCCATATCCACACTTCCATCCATACTATCTATCCATACTAATATAAATGCAAAAGTAACTCTGTATATGTAACCTTTTCACACCTTAACGGCTGAACGGATTTGGATGAAAGGCACACTGGTAGACCATGACCTAAGGACATAAGATACTTTTCGTATCCCGGCAGTGCATTCCCGTGGGATAAGTTCCGACATCCACGCGGGCGAAACTGCGGGCAAAAGCTAGTAACATAATAATACAGGATAAGTTTAAAAGGAGTGCGGATATTTTAGCAGGTAATCAGGTGCATAAAACTGAACAACTTTCCCCAAGGAACATAGGTCGAAATCTAAAAAATAAAATTCAACTTCTCATACAAACATAAGTCACGTGACCAGTCACTTTGTATGAAAAGTCGATTTTCAATTTTAAGATTTCGACCTATGTTCCTTGGGGAAAGTTGTCTAGTTTTATGCACCTGATTACCTCCTGAAATATTCGCACTCCTTTTAAACTTATCCTGTATAAAGCCACATAATGTTACCGTAAGTTATGACGCCATAATATAACTTAGACCTCACCAACTTGTTGATACTTTGGCGGCTTTGCTTCCACCCTCAACTTCTCCAGTTCCGAGGACATGTTCGCTAGTTTGACATAAATATCAGTCTTCTATCAAATTTGTATTTATAAGTATAGGTATTACTTACTAGGTGAAGGTGGGTTATTCACAGTTTTGAACACTCAACGGAACGGTTGTGTTTTAGCTCAATTATTTACCTTTTTACAAGCTTTATATTAGCTGGCTTCGTTCGTATGTGTTTTTAAAATTATATCTTCTTTGAATATATTTTCATAACCACCATGCTTGGTAAGTGATCGCAGAAGGCCAATTCCCGTAATTTAAACGTTCACATTCCAATATCATCTCAGCGACAATTAATATCAATAAAAAACTATTTACAAAGGAAATCGGTGTCTTTGGATCTGTATTTTAGTTCTTTGCCGCCGACTTCCGAAATTAAAGTTATTTTTCACTTTGTAGTGTTTTTTTTGGAAGTCGGTTGTTTTTTTTTTGTAAAGTTTTTTTTTCACCTTTTTGTTATGATACCTACCCCGCACCAATTCGTATACTTTCTTTGTAAACAACAGTGATAGGAAGTATTATAACATCATCAAGATTCACAAAGTGCATTAAATACGTATTATCGAAGTTAACTCCAATACTTCTCAAGCTAAGTTAACCCAGTTGTTACTGAAACTTTTTTTTATCTCGTATCACAGTATTTTTTTAGTATTGTTACCTTGATGCATAGAGTAAACATGGCAAAATACTAAGAAAAATCTGAGTTTTCAGGAAACCTCGGAAAATGCGGATCGTTTTAACGATCAGTAGTAATAGGCAGGCAGGTTAACGCTCATACCTACCACTTTATCGATTGTATCATATTTTAAATTAGAAAAAAAACAGAGTTATTACTTTGAAAAAGGCTTTATTGTCTACTTGAAAAACGTTAATTAACAAACAAGTCTATGTAGGAGTATGGTAAGTAACAAAACATGTTTTAGGGTGCAAATGGATTTTACATTTTTCATTTATTCTTCACTCGTTGCCACATTGCCCACTTTTCTTTTGAATCGCGTAAATATTTGTATATTTGACCAATAATTCGATAACACAATAATCAAACATTCAATCAAATTAATACATGGGCGTTTGAAGGTGTCTTGGCCCATGGTTTTCTTGCCATTGTGGTCGGTCGTTAGGATTATGGCGATTTCTCCAAGTATAGTTTTGATTTTTTGCTACAGTTGGGTCAACAAAAGGAACGGCTGACGTGCTGCTAATAACTGGAGCTGTATTAGATGGAGATGGCTCAGGTTGACGACCTTCTACAATTAGGGGTTCTTCGGTGGCTCGACTTCTTTTTGCTAAAGAAGACAAGGGTACACTGTCCTCGTCACTCTCGGAACACATGTATTCTATCTCAGCAGGAGCTCATAGCTGAGAACCTAGATAGAAAAATATATATACTATAACAACTGACATGAGAAAATAACGTAAAGATGTTGAGATTATATCAAACCTGGAAGATTGTTCAGAGTTACAAACTCCTCATCACCAGAATCTTCACCTGTGATATCTGCAGCGTTATCTGGTGGTAAAATACATATTTTTTGGAAATGGGGCATCATCATCTAATTGTTCCAATTCGTCAATGATTTGATTGAGAGACAATGGTTTTTTGGTATTCCTGGGTCTGAAAGTTAAATATACATCCCCAAATTACTACCGATCGTTAAAACGATCATCAAATTTAATATCATTTGTTTTTTATAAAAGATATGACAAGAACAATTTTATTTCACAGTTTTGATAGACAGGTTATAAATTTATAAAAAAACGTGAATAAAATAAATTTCAATCACAAGTTAATTTGTAAACACTTACCCTTTTGAAGACAGTGAAAGCTAATTACGCTAATACGAATTAAAATACAAAAGCACTTTAAAATTATGATCATAAAATAATTATCTATGCACCGAAACACTGTCAAACGATCACTGCGGCGATTGATAAACAATAAGCTAAAGTTATCCGCTCGTTTATATTTTTAAATTGAGGGTATTCCTCATACTATTTTTTGATCTTTATAACGATCGGTCGTTGTGAATGGGAAAATGTATAATTATGTACCATCGCGCAAGCTTCCTCTACCAAATTAAAAAAAATCAAAATCGATCTATAATTGACGAAAATAACATATGAAAATATTTCAAAGGTGGTTAAAACATACGGGGCGGCCCAGTGTTGGGCAAATCAACTAATTATTTCAATAATCAATTGATCAATCATGGCTAATCAAATCATTTCTAATTTAGTTATGACTAATTTAATCATGATTGAAGATTTTATTCATAATCATTACTAAAGCAATTAGTCAGTAGTCATTTTATCGTTAGTTATAATCATGACTTTATGACAGATGCTTCTGATAAACTTATGTATTGTAACATGACATGTTTGAGTACCGAGTTGTAATGAAGGATATTTTAAATTATGTAAAAAAATATTAGACTATATTTCGACTTTTCTTTTATTATCAACAACTTTTCTTTTTAATTCGTTTTGGTCACTATTCAAATAAAAACTTATTTTATTCATTATGTATTGTAACATGTAAACCTGTAATTTTATTTTGCTAGTCCTATAAAATCCACCCTAAAGAAGATTTTACAATAAGAAATGATTAATTTAGCAGAATACGATACGAGACGACAGATGCCAAGTCAGTGTCTTATTTTGAGGGTAGTCGAAAATTCCAATCATAAATAATTAATCATGATTACTTGACTAAAACTAATACTACTACTAATACTACAACTAACTAATACTACTTACTAATATTACTTGACTAAAACTAATACTACTTACTACTACTAATACTACAACTAACTAATACTACTTACTAATATTACTTGACTAAAACTAATACTACTTACTACTACTAATACTACAACTAACTAATACTACTTACTAATATTACTTGACTAAAACTAATACTACTTACTACTACTAATACTACTTACTAATATTACTTGACTAAAACTAATACTACTTACTACTACTAATACTACAACTAACTAATACTACTTACTAATATTACTTGACTAAAACGAATCAATCAGCCAACAACTGATTAAACCAATCAATCGTTAGTCATCAATCATGGTTGATGTCATCATCATCATCTACCTGCCTTTCCCCAACTATATTGGAGTCGGCTTCCAGTCTAACCGGACGCAGCTGAATACCAGTATTTTACATGGAGCGACTGCTTATCTGACCTCTACAACCCAGTAACTGGGTAATACGATACCCCTTGGTAAGACTGGTTGTCAGACTTTCGAGCTTCTGACAACCCGTAACGACTGTCAAAGATCCACGAATGACAGCCGGGACCAACGGCTTAACGTGCTTTCCGAGGCATGGAGGAGTCTCGCTATGTAAAGATGGTCACCCATCCACGAACCAACCCCGGCAAGCGTAGCTTTACCTAATGGATCGACCCGTCCAGCTGCTATTACTTAGCCACGAGCTCCTCCCGAGGTTGATGTATTCAATCATTATTTAACAATTATTAGTCAGACTAAATTTTGCCCAACACTGCGGGGCGCTACAAGTCCGATGGGCAAAGAATAAAGTCGGAAATAATGAACACATCATAACACTTGAGGTCCAAGGTAGGGAGATGTTGCAAACAAATGTGATTCTTCGTGATCGCATTTCTAGTCGAGACAAACAAAGACATTTTAAACAATTACGCAAAAGATTGGTCCACAATTGACGAAAATATCGATGAAAATTATATAAAAAATATACATACAGACGAACTAAAAACCTCCTCCTTTTTTGAAGTTGGTTAAAAACGTGTTAAAATTTTAGGTAAATATGAGGTATTTTTGACAGATTGGACCTGGGATTAGAACACAGATAACTATAAATAAGTCAGGGTGAGGTTGCTAACGTTCCTAAAAATATGGAAATTGCTTCTCAGTTTGTTGACATTACTGCGCGTTTACGGCCGAACCCAATATTTTATTTTCAGTAAAAGACAGATCGCTATTGATGGTAGACAGTATAATTCTATCTGTCAAAAAAAAAACAAAAAGGCCGATAAGATTCCATAATCTCATATAGATTATTGGGACGTTAAAACCATAGATAGATAGGTTTTTATCTCCAATATGCCAAAACTGGTGATAGATAGGTTATTGGGTTCGGCCGCTAGTGTCATTCTCGCTAATCTGTATGGAAGGGCAGGCTGCCAGCAGGCACCACTAGGCAGGCAGGCACCTTAAAAATACAGCTACGTCAGTAGTCCTTAACACATACACTCGTAGACATTACGTAAACCAATTATGTAGATAAGTACCCACGTAAAGCATTCACCTTTATCTACTTCAGTTTGGTTTTGGGTTCGACTGTTAAGCAAACATCCATTTGTATTTTTTCATTTCGACGCCATGAATATTTAATTACTTGGGTTGGAAAAAAATTGAAATTTTAGCTATATTCAGTTCCGAAGATACAAAATAAAATTGAAATAAATGAGATTCGTTGAGAATCGGATTGCGAAATATGAAAAATCTTCGATAGAGGGAATCCGATCGCTGTCGAATGATTAACGGTGAGATTGCTAACGAAAGTGGCGCCCTCTGCCGTAAATAAGGGAATGTAATCAATAAGGATTGGAGATTACATTGGAGCCGTCATTTTCATGTATCAGATTATGAAGAAGGAATGGGGTTCATTTCAGCTGTAAAATCAAATAGGGGTTATTATACTCGTACGAACATCACTTATGGCTGATTTATATTTGCTTTAGGTAGCAAGATTAGTTCAAGTAGCAAGAGTTTTACCCAAATGTAAGTCCAAAAGTGACAGTTTTCCATAGAGAAGTGTCACGTATAGACACACACTACTTAACTAATGTAGACGTAGATGATCAGCCTTTAAAATCAAAATTACACGAGTTATGTAAAGTGTAAAGATGTAAGCTAAATAATAAACATTAAAGTAATCCAAATGGACTGTAACCAGAATGTTGTAAAGGACATGTTATAAATAACAGCTCCAACCCAAATATACGCATATCTAAATAGAATCATTTTAACTTGAATGAATCGGCTGTTCCGTACATTTTATGGTACGCATAATTATCTCGTCAAAATGCAGCAGATTTTTTTCGCGATTTCAGGTTTGGTCCTATAGTAAAAGTTCTTCATAATGATGAGTACAATAACCCTATAAGAGGTTGTGCGTTAATAGGGAATATTACGCAAAGCTGAGACAGCAGATGGTGCCACGTGGACACGAAGTAAACAAGGCAAACTGTGAAAGGCGAGCGGCAACATTTCTCGGCATTTTTCAATATGTTTTTAGCTTTATTTCATCCTTGTATAAATATAGCTTAAATGAATACCAAAATGTACCGTGTATGTGTGTGTGTGTGTGTGTGTGTGTGTGTGTGTGTGTGTGTGTGTGAAATATTTTACAATAAACTTTTAACGTTACATTCAAGTAAATAGCACTAAAAATATTGTGTTTTTACATTAGGTTAATACTCTGACCTGTAAAAATCCTTCATTCTTATAGTCTGCAGCTCTAAAATGATCAGAACAAAAATTTTAATGTTTTGTGACTGTAAAATGCTTGCAACTTAGCAATACACCACTGTTTGCGAAGTTATCCGTTTTTAGTGAATTAATGAACACCTTCGTTCCTGCATATACTACCTAATGGCACAACACTGATTCTCTGACTGATGCATTAGTACTATCTATTATAGGCTAATCCTGACAAACGGATATCACTAAAATAATATACCAGTAGGTTGTAAATACATGGATTTCTCAATAACAATCATCTAACCATAGATATTTTTTTTATAACCATAGATGAAAAATGAGGCCCAAACATTGAGTTTGTTTTTCTGTTTACGTTATTAATTTAATTATTTATTCCCCTTATAACTATCATCAAAGTTTGCATTACGTAATGCGATAGTATGGTCTCATAAAATGAATTTATTATTCAAACTAGCTGTGCCCCGTGACTTCGTTCGCGTGGAAGTCGTAAGATACACAATATACTAAAATAACAGCTACATTTTAATAAAATTCCCTCGTCCTCCGACCCGCTGCGTGGCATCGCCCGCCCGCGCTATTACTTCGTTTTCGCATAGCGTTCTTTCTGACCTTTTTTCTTTTCGCTCGGTTCCTAAGGATTGTAGCGTGATGTTAAATAGCCTATAATTTATCCTCAAGAATTGAGCTACCAAATTCAAAAATAATTTTTCAATTTCGACATTTTTGTTCACAATTTCATGGGTTTTAATTTTTTGCGCGGAACCCTAATTATTTTTCTAAAATAAAAGTAGCCTAAGTTACTCCCCGTAACATCATCTATCTGTCAGAGAAAGTCCCGTCAACATTGGTCCAGCCGTTTCGGAGATTAGCCGGAACAAACAGACAGACAGACAAAAATTTTGAACTTTCATTTTTTGTTATAAGTACCGTATATACGTTCATAATTATGCATTTAGTCAAAAGTTGTTATTTTGACATTACAAACAGACACTTCAATTTTATTTATTTGTATAGATTATTTACAATTTAAAATTATTAAGAGGTTAAGAACTTTAACCTTTTTACTATAATCTTTTGGTTAGCTAGTCTTACCACAGACGGATGGCATGTTGTTCTGTTTACCAAGCGTTGCAGGTGCGCCCTCTAGCGGGATAAATTTTTAGTAAGGCTCCCTATTCCGGGACATGTTGTTTATGTTTGGGATATTGTTTCGGCTTTTATTAGCAAACTGTATGTTCACTATTACTGTTAAATATTATATTTTCTTTAAATATGTGAGTATGTCACTTATTGTCACAGGACCACAAGAGACAGAGATACCCACATTATACGTTTTGTAACATCTACCAGGTACCTGTGTGCACAAGGAAATGTATTTGATTTGGTGTTAACAGTTCTTGAGAGAAAACACTGCTTTTATAAAAATTACATAAAATTCAAGGTCCATCAACTAAAAGCCATCCCCTCGCATTCCAGGTCATCGGGTCGTCACCGCGTGTGGTCGAGCGTGTCCCTGGCTGGGCTCAGCATGCTCGCCAAGGAGACCGGACTCACCGCGCTACTGTTCAACGTAGCTTTCGATCTGTACCGGTGTTGGACTTCTAACAGGTTTCTAAAGCATTATACCATGGACCGAGGCCAAGTTTTATATTAAAAAAAAAGTATCCGTCGCTATTATTATGAACAGAAGAAACTCAAACATTTTATAACTGCATATTTAATATCACGAAGTTTGACTGACAGAGAATGCCTAAGGTATCCTATTTATTCTATTTCCATCTCGATACATTTGTGTGCATAAATGATAAAAACAGTGTTTTTGATTTTGACTATTGCAACTTGTTCAGATTCTCACCTTCAATAAAATGGCGGTGGCGAAGTGAAAGTTCCTACGGACGGGTTCTACGAGCACTAGCTGCACTAGTCCTGCTAGTGGGGGCCAGGCTGGCATTACTGCAGGGTTCCCTGCCAGCCTTCTCACCGCAGGATAATCCACCTGCCTTCCATCCATCTTTTAGCGTCAGGTAAGTTTATAAGCAGCTAGAGAGCTATACTACTCCTTAATCGGCATTCTGAAAATTATTACTAGCGATCACCATAAACATCACGATGCATGTCAGACCTTTTGACAGTGTTTTTTGTCGTAGATTTATCATCATCACGATAGCCAATCGTAAACCGGCAATTCCGGCACTCTTTGAAGTTTAAAGTAGGTACTCATTATCAACAACACCTATAAACAGGCAAACATTAGATATAGGCATCTCCAACCCCTCGAGATCATCTTGTGACTGATAGTTGTATCAAACAAACATACATCTTCATTTCGAATGATTGACAGTTTACTAGCTAGGTATTATTCACTTCCAAGTGATATTACAAAAGTCTATTTCATGTTTCCAGATTAATGACTTTCTGCTACTTAGCTGCATTCAACTGGTGGTTACTCCTGTGTCCGTGGACGCTCAGCCACGACTGGCAGATGGGCTCGGTGCCTCTCATCACGAGTGGGTGGGATCCGAGGAACCTGCTCACGTGTGCCGCTTTCATAGCGTTGTTGGCACTCTCATATCGATGCTTAGTGGATTTAGAGGTAAGAGGTTTTCCGAGTGATAGAGATGCAGTTCTTAACTATCATCCAACCAATCACTGCCAAGTTTGATAGAAATGTTCCTCGAGATGTATGAACCTAAACAGACTATACATTAATCTGTGTCATACTGTTTTCTAGCTACAACGCCACACGCCCGCAGTGGTTGGGTTGATGCTGCTGGTGATCCCGTACTTGCCAGCTTCCAACCTGCTCGTCACTGTGGGCTTTGTAGTGGCCGAGAGGGTGCTGTACATACCCAGGTAATTATACAACGTGTTTTTTTTTATAATTGTCATAACTCTAGGGTATAAGTAAAAATAATACAAAATGTCCTAGAATACGTGGTTCAAAAATGCATAATTTCGAAGGTATCCAATCGCCAATTTTAAATTAGGTTCATTCTAAGTTTCATTGATAAATACGAGTAATTCGTTTTCATTCATACGAGTACCAATCATTCATAATTAAGAAAAAATGATGTATGATATTTTACGTTAGGGTGTTTTACATGAATAATTGTGACTTTGTCGAATTATTTTGTATGAAATATTAAAACAAAAAAAAAATGATAATTGAAAAATAATTCATATGCCAGTTGATTCTTTGATATGGTATCATTCATGCCCTATAATTATGAATGACATATAAAAAAAAAACACCTTTTATAGCAATGATTAAGCAACATCCACATAATCTCTTAGAACTTACACTAGAACTAACACTTACCTGGAAAATAAAAAGACCATGTAAATACTTTGGTTGGAAGATATAACCTAACCTCCAATAATTTTGATGATTTCAGTGTGGGCTCAGTAATAATCACCGTGTACGGCGTCCAGATGATGTGGCGTCGCAGCTCTGGCAGTAGACTATTAGTTCTTGGAGTAGCAGTGCTGGTGGCTGGTGGCGTTGCCAGAACACACCTCAGGAATAGGGACTGGAGGACCAGGGAGACGCTGCTAAGGTCAGTACTTAGGTTAAAGTAAAGGCTCTGGCTGAGGAAAACTTTGTCATCAATAAAATGGCAGATGATAGTCGACGCATGTACAATACTAAAAAACTGGATGCAAATCTACATCGAGTTTTGAAATAGCAGTGTAGACCGTGTTCTAAAATCTCACAAAGAATATTAATTGTTTACACCAATTTAGGAATGTTGATTTAAATGAGTCAATCCAACAAAAATGGTTTAGGAACGTTTTCCAAATCAACTAATATATCTTTGGTATCTTTGGTTATCTTGCGATACAGAATTTTAATTTAAGTTGTTATTTTTGTTTGTTTCTTCAGAGCGGACCTGTCTGTGTTGCCGCACAACGCCAAGTTGCATTATAATTTCGCGAACTTCCTGAAAGATATTGAGCAACAAGAGAACGCCATCAAACACTACAAGGAGGCCTTGAAGTAAGAATTATTTGACTGCAAACGTTATTAATATATTTTCTCAAGATCGCAATTCTTTCGTTACCTATCTCATTCTTCTGCCTTTATCACAATTCATTCGAGGTTGGCATTGGCTACTAGTAAACCCCTCAAGTTTGGGCTCATATGATTCGTTTTGATGAATCCAATATATTGAACTTAGTGTCGAGGGTCTGGTGATGGAGCCAGGAGGAGGCTCGTTTTAATTGAGTGTACTTTTAATTAATTTAAACAAAGTGCTCTACGTTTTTTAAATTAATCATTGGATATAAAAGTAGTGACAAGCTGCATGGGTACTTATATCTTAACTAATACAAGTCAATTTAATTATTTTATGATTTTTAGTGCATGATAAAAGCGTGTTTTTTTTTTGTTTTTTTAAACTACATATTTTTTTATGTTACATAAGCGAAATAATATAAATGAAATTAAGAGTTCTTGCTCTATGTAACAAGATTTTTTTTTCAAATTTTTAAACTTATTTAGTTATAGTAATTTAGCAATTTTGAAATACTCTTTAAAAAGCTTATTAGCCTTATCTCTTTGCTCGAATTAATGGAGAGATAAGCCTTTCAAAATTATTGAACCGAGAGAGTTTTCAAGTTCATATAAAAATTTACTCTTTCAAAACCAGTTTGAAGAGATAAAAAAATGCTAAAACATAATCTTGTCTTTGCTGTCGCGCAGTCGGATAAAAACTACCAGTGAGGCGTGAGAAATATCTATGTTTTTGTAATCAAATAGAACTCGAGCGTTTAAACAAACTATAGTAACAACGATTCCCGTCAATAATTTATCTGATCCCGATTCCGATCACCGCTCAGAGTTACCTTTAGAGCAGCAAAAAAAGGCACAATTCCAAATTCGCCTCCTTCAGCTTCAATGCCCAACCACTCAAAAAGGCGCGCGGAAATCGCCATAACGCCGATATCCCATAAAAGCGTGCCCTTCTAGCGAATATAAATAAAGGGCGGAGGGCCGTGACCCTTGAGGTGAGGTCACACTGGCATATTGGACACATTCCGGGGTAAAATCCGACACCTATTAGGATCTAAACGTCCACTTTCGGTAGCAACCACAAAATACTCAATGACTTCATCATTGGCTTTGTATTTACATACTGCTGCTTACATCTGTAACACTGTTACAATATACAGTTAAAAAGTAAGCGTTACTTGCAGCTAATACGTAATCTACATAATTATAAATGTCTTTTTCCAGACTGTGGCCAAGCTACGCGAGTGCTCACAACAACCTGGGCACGTTGGTGCTGGCATCAGGAAGAGCCGAGCACCACTTCTTACAAGCTCTCAAGTACAACAGGGACCATGTCAATGCGCATTACAATCTGGCCAAATTATACAGGTTCGCTTAATTGAAATAATACGTATTTACGTATGGTATGTATGTATTTATTGTATATTATATGTAACTGGTACACCACGGACTACCTACAGTATTGTCTCTCCTTCTCCCTTTAATCCATCCAAAGGTTGTAAAAGATCGCTTTTAGCGATAAGACCGCCCATTGTGTCACCCTATGTGTACTACATTTATATCTGTAATTTTTATGGTTTACATAATAAAGAGTATTCTATCTATCTATGATATCTATCTATAATACTTTTTTCAACACACTTGCTCGTAAAGTGGCTCTTACTGAACCGCTTTTAGGTTCATAATGCAGTGTATTAAACACGCGTGCTTTTTACTTAATATTACCACACTAGTGCGGTAAAGTGCGCCACACATGACTATTTACAAGTCGGAGATGTGCGCTTTTTTAATGTCATCAAAGAACCATCATGCGTTTAATGCCTTCTGTGTACATAAATAAATAAATAAAATATGTTATCATCAAATTATTTATTTTTGTCAAACAAATAACATCATTTCGTGTCTTACATCCAAATAAAATACAAAATATTAAGTTTTTATTCTTTTAATACCTATTAGACTGTTTGTGTTAGCGTCACGAGCTTTTTGGAAAACCTTTTAACGCTAACATGAGGGGTGCGGGGAATTTGCCATAAAATGGATAGAACTGTCTAAACAACTCTTTCTAGGCTACTAAAAGCCTGGAGCGGTGATTCAAAGCCTTGCTATGAGAATCGGCGGCTTGTGGTCTCTAATAAACTTTGTGTGGCAGCGTAGATTGATTTTGAAGGAGGCTAACTAGGAATGAATAGGAAGAAAGTTGACTAATAGGAAAAAATAAATAAAATACCTACTACCGCCACGTTCTAATAAAAAGTTGAAAGATTTGAAGTAGGTATATAGGTTTGGATACTAGCGATGAATATGGCGACAACAGTTCGACGGCTTCGTGCCTTTGCCTCTCCTTCAACCTGCGAAGACATCGCAATAAAAGGAATCCGCGAGCCATATTTCATACTTTTTTACATAGGTAATTAGTTTATGAAACTTTATTTATTTTTTGCCTCGCACGTGTGTTGAAAAACGTCGTATGAAACGCGTGTACATTGATCATTACATACTCGGTAGCACACTTGTATCATAATGTACTAATATGCCTCACGAAGTGACTATCTTCTGAAACTCACTAGTAAGAACAACTGCTGAAGAAGAAAACGTTGATGTCATGTCATTATGGGTAAAGGAAATAAACTAATAATAACCCTTTTTGTGTTTCACCCAGAAAATCCTAATTTATTTTCCAAGCATGTTCTCCAGGATGTTAAAATTCTGAAGAATCCATTTTCGATTCGTTCAATTATTTTCCAGAAAGAAAAATCGAATACCAGAATCTCTGAAGATGCTAGAACGCTGCATAGCTTTGGAGCCGAGGTTTGTTCAGGCGTATCTTGAGCTGTTGCTGCTCAAACCAGAAGACGAGAAGAGAGGAGTTCTAGATAAACTGCTGGAATTGGAGCCAAGGAATTGGGAACATTACGTACTTTACGGCAATTGGTTTAAGGACAGAGGTGAGTCAAATTGCATTAAGGTGCGTTCTGACAGTGCGAGGCATGTGCTTCGAATGGTGAGCCACGCACGTGACGCACGCCTAGTCATCCATCACCCATTACAACCGCACCGCTCCAGCGCAGTTCACGGCCCGGCACCGCCTCGAAAAAATCCACCCGCTTGTCGCCAACGCGCCGCCAGCAAGACGACTGCTCGCTGCTGGCACGCCACCGGTGAGGTTGTTCACGCGCCGCTTCCTAGTTGGTAGCTCACCGTCCATGCGCAAGCGGCTAGTTTTCAGCTTACAGACCGGTTTTCGAACATTAGTGAGTGACCTCGCATGAGAAGCACGCGTTTTTACGTTATGTCTCAGTTTCATAATCAGCCTATAATGTTTCCACTGCTGAGACACACAGGCCTCCACTCTTCGAGAGGGATGTCTCAGTTTACTTTACGCGAACTGGCAATTGCACTCTACGAAGAAGAAAATAAATTGCAAAAAAAAGGAGATATTGAGTGCATAACATGTTAAAAGAAATACGAGCAGAAGGAGAATGTTGGAAGAACTTAAGACATTAGACATAGGAACGCGCGCGGGCGGCGAGGGGTCCCCGCGTGGATGGTGAGGCGTCGGCATGCATATCGCTTGCTATCCAATATTCTGTATTGTCGTCGTAAAATTTACTTTCATCCATTTGATTTAAAAGCCTAATTTGAATGACAAGTACCAAAGCGGTGCTGTTATACGGGATTTTTGTGATGCGATGCAAATTCGCAGTTTTGTGTGGGAGCCCTTAATGAATGACCTTTAGGCTGTGCATCAAGACTTTCTAAAAAAGTCTTTCTTTTCTTTCACTCTTTTTTTTCCATGCTGGTCGTTAGAAAATAGTTGATAACACAGTCGTGTTCCATGTTCCAGGTCTCCTCCCTCTAGCGCTAGAGTACTACACGCTCGCCATGCGGCTGTCGTTCAGCGCGGCGCACGGCAGCGCGCGCGGCGAGGGCGTGGCGCTGCGCGCCGCCTGCCTGGCGCTGCGCTCCGCCGGCCAGTACTCACGCCTGCTGCAGCTGCTCGTCAGGTAATACTGTACTCGACAGTACTATCGCGAGTGATGTGACGCAGACCAGAGAAGATCGCTCGACACATTCATCCTCCAGCCCTCATCCCAATTTATTTGGAGTCGGAACAGCATGTCTTCTTCCATACATCTATGTAGCTGTCATCTCAGGTAGTCACCCCCTTATTATCCCTATCAGCTTTACACTGTCCATCTATGTATCAGGGGTGCAGCCTTCATACAACCCGATTCTTATCGGCGTACCTTTGGAACCACTACTCCTCTTAATGTCTACTATTGCCAAATAACATGGTACACCTGTGTATGTACCAGTTTAATACAGTCATCATAAGATTAAAAACATAACAAAAATGTCTATAATATTTCTCTGAGTTAATGAGAATTGAACAATTTTTTCTTCGGCAATTTTTTCTAATGATAATTGTAGCTGCGGCACTGCTATGTATCTTTTTTTGTTTCCACCTAATGCTAAAACCAATTGCATTCTTAATAGAAACTTTCCTTGCGACTTGATCCTCATTCCCTCAATATCCCTCTTTCAGACTTCCTCTTACTATAGTCTGACCGCCGTAAGCACGTTCCTCTCATGAACTAAAATACTTCTGCAGAGTCGGACTATAGATACTCTTTTCTAATTCGATCTATCCGCGTTACACTACACATCGTGCATGACGTTATGGTCCTTTAATTAATTTTATTTTCATTCTATTGTCCATTGTAGATGGCACGGCGTCCGTGGTGACGGTCAGCCAGCTAGCCGGCGCCTGCTGGCGGCGCGCGCGTGGCGCCTGCGCAGCGAGCTGGCGGAGCGAGCCGCGCTGTACGCCAGGCCGAGGCATCAGCCCACGCCTGTGAGTACTGTACGAGACTAGCGGAGTCTCCTTGGGATCGTCGTGCTCTAAGCTTCTAAAATGAAGCAGGCTTTTCTTAAGATTTCCAATTAATTTGGGGACGGCGCAACATGTTCTTTTTCTTTCATCTTTTCTTCATCAGTCGTCATCTCGGTAGTCACCCCCTTTCTAGGCATATCATATTTCACACAGCCCATGCATTAAAAAAGGATCATTATTTCTATCAAGAATAACTTTTTTACAACAAAACGGGTGCTATCCAAGTTGACTCTCGAATATTTTCTCTATTGTAAATACGAAGTATTGTTTATCTCTAAAGTATGCCATTAACTTCTCAAATATTCATGGAGGTTGGATGAGAAAGTTACAGGTTTAAACTTCTACAGTACTTTCGGGTCCTTGGATACCTGAACTTGATGCTGATCAGGCGTTGTGTTAAAAGGGATCGCTTGCATTATCTTACCGTAAAACAATGATACCACGAGTATGGGCAGCAATTTGTGGTGATCTTTGTCTCGTTATCAAAATCAAAATCAAAAAAAAAAAAAATCCTTTTTAGTCCTCGTGAACCTCGTTCCAACTAGCATTGCAAAACTTCGGAAGTATTCGGAATAATTCGGAAATATTCAAAATACTTCGGTTGGAAGGAATACTACCGCAGCAAGAATGCGGATTAAAATAAATATTGTAAGAATGAAGTTGGTAACCTACGCTTAAGAATTAAATGATTCCCTTGCAGTTACGAATGTATGCGTAGGTAGCTTGAGGAGACTCGCCGAATATCAGATATTACGCCGTGCCGTTACCTGCATTATCGCCATCTAGCGGGCAACAGTAGAACTTTATCGTTCACTTGCACGTGGCAGCTCAAGGCCGTTAATTCATAAAATCAACGAAGTATTATTGGATTCCTATTATATTCCCGCAAAGTACTTGGCGGGAATATTTCCGTGTAAGTAGTTATCTACTTGTAACTGGGTACTTATTATTTTTGTATGGTTGAGTTTAGAATGATTAGTTGATTTTGTGCGGAAGTTATGTACAAGTTTAGTTTACTTCATAAAAATGTTTTTGATTTACGATGTAGGTACCTACCTAATGGAAAAAATTGTTGTTATGTATTAACTAGTTTATAAATAAACCGTTACAGATTTAGCCTTTAAAAAAATGTAAAAGAACAAGTAAAATATTTTTATTTTGTTACAACGAATAAACGAAAAGAGTGTAAGTAAATTGAAATCGGGAACAAATTTTCCACGCGCGGATCGACAGGTGTTTTGATATTGGCAATATTGATATAACTCTGATTGCAGTGCATGCAGTATTGTGGACCTGGTGGCTCCAAATTAATATAAATTCGTGGATGACCTTCCGCACCACTTCCTCCGCCATACCACACTAATCTGCCTGCAACTGGATTTGGTTTTACTGCCGCAACCAAGTTGACAGGCCAGTTAGGGTTTACTACTTTAGGAGCGTGCATGAAACGCATCATTCTATAGTCATCGGAGTCCCATTTCTGACCCGTATGGGTACAAACATCTTCTTTTTTAGTAGCCATAAAACGGAGATTTATGTTTTGTGCATTTCTTAACACAATACGTGATAAAATATTATTCATGATAGCTTTATCCTCCGCTACGAGCAATAGTGTTGAATAGTGTTCTGTGGCTTTATACGAGTATATTAAATTCAACGGATTAGATTTTTGACATATATTTCGTCAAGATTCAAGAAAAGACAGATGAGTAATAAATCAATAAAAAATAAAAATAAATTAATAATAAAAAAATAGAAATAATTAGGTAAAATAAAGGACCTACCTACTTTTTTACGACGATTTTTTATCAAAATTTTATTTTCTTCTTTGTAGAGTAGGTATCTAGTGTTCAACCGAAATCAATAGTTCAAATAAGTATTTAAAGAAACAATTGAAATTAAAATAATTAGCGTTTTATTAAGTAGGTACCTCGGTACATAATCATATTTATAACATAAACTCATCTTAGTTCCTATGTATTTACCTCTCTATGTACATATTATTCTCGCAAAATAACACTTCCACACCTAAACCGTATACAAAAACTTATTACGTAAGTTCTTATAGTAGATGAAAATAAATATTTGGAAGTTTTCAAATCGTATAAAAAAATCAGCTGTTCCCTGCATTTTGACGAATTATACGAACATAAATGTAGGGAACAGCTGATTTTTTTTCACAATTTCAGGTTTGGTCCCACAGTAAAAGTTGTTCATAATGATGAGTACAATGACCCCATAAGAGGTTGTGGGTTAATTCCGGGACATATTGTATATTTGACATTAGGCACTATGAATCTCAGCGACATGTTGATTATGATTAAATACCCATCCTTTTTTTATAACCCGTGAAATACTTATTATTGAATAGTTCCGGTGGCCATCTGTGGTTTTTTATCATCAGTTCCACTTCACCAAATCCGAGAGCAAATGCACTAGTTACTATAAAAAATGCTCAAATCGCTCTAAGTATGCATATAGTATTTGAAGAGTTCCCTTGATTTCTCCAGGATCCCATCATCAGATCCTGACCTGATGATAATGGGACCTCCTGGGAAGTATACCCTTTCAAACGAAAAAAGAATTTTCGAGCAATCGGGGAACATACATAAAAAAAAGATTCCGACGAACTGAGCACCTCCTCCTTTTTTGAAGTTGGTTAAAAAGCGATGTAATTCATTTCATCAATATAATTTCAGATCACATCAACGTGTTTGCATCACAGCCAGCTGGAAGTGTCTGCAGACTACACGAACAAATTAAAACAAAACCAAGTAGATTCTAGAATATTAGGACAAAACACAAAGCACAGTGGTTCAACCACGAACGGCGCGGACAAAATTGTAGATAAAAATAATTGCCAAAAAATGGAACATAGAAAAAAAAGTGTTTCGTTATCCGGACATTTTAAATTGACGCATAATAAATCAGAAACAGGACAAAGGCAGAAAAGTTGTCCGTTGCATAAGAAGAAGAAAATTAAAGATCCAGAGTTCACGCCTTTTGTGTCAGACCATTTGATAAAGACTTATTAATTAGTTTTGTAAGTTAGATCTTTATTGGTGATTACGATTTTTTGTGTTACTTAAATAGTTCTCTTTCCTTACATTTATTGTTATACTTTATTTGACTGTGCAATTAATTATATTGATACTAGTTTGTGAATAACGTTTATTTTTTATTTATTTAATTTAATTTAATAAGTAAGTAAGTACTCCAGATTAATTAAATAATTATATAAGCAACACAAAAAACTACATCTCCGTACACACCATTTTTTAACGAAAAATAAAAGACTTTTGAAAGTTATTAAGTATCTAATAACTAGTCGATAATGTTTGTGCCATATTTAATAATTTAAGATAATGTTAAACTAAGTTTAGTTACAATTTCATTTTTATTTACACTAGACACAAACATTTATTTTCATAATTCACTAAGTAGAAATATTTTTCAACGAAAATCATAAACTGTTTTGTAATCACAATTAGTACCTAAGTTCCTTTAATAAAGGCGAATGTTTTTAACGCTTATTTTTAGTAAAAAAATAAGTCTACCTAAGTGTAATATTATTGTAAATAGTAATTAAAATAATTAATAAGTCGGACGGTATTACGATTAACATAAATATCACACTCTGTTGCTTTAGATGTATCGATTTGTTTACTAACACGGTGAAATATAATTATTGACAAATATTTTTGGATTTTTCTTTAGTTAAATCTTTAAGCCTATCGACTTGTAAATGTATATGTATTAATAAGTTGAAACTTGATACTAAAATTGTATGCATGATAACATTGTAAATTAGAGATCGAGTTAAAAATATATTAGTACAATAATGGCTACCTAAAATGAAGTTTCACAACAAAGTGTAATTTAGCGCGGTAGGTACGCAAAAAGTGCACAGCAAAAAAAGTTATCCATCAGTCTTAATGATTTTGTTCCATCGCCATCGACAACATAATTGTTTCTTCCGATCCGATTTCCACACAAACTATGATCAGTGAAACTCAAGATCTACTAGATATAATTACCTACTTTCATTGTTTGCTAACAAGATTTTGATTGAGCAACTTGACAATGAATTAATAATAGAAATTTAATTAAAAAATAATTTTGATTTCGGACAAGACCATTTTGCGCAATGTACAACAATACTTATAAAGTCTGATGTAACACTTGCCTTAATTTTTACCCGACTGCGCGACGCAAAGGATTTAAAAACGTAATGCTTCACTAATGTTTTATTCACAGGTATATAAATGAAAAAATAATATTTTATATCTACTTATATTTGTTAATTTACCTACCACAATGATTCAAATAATTAAGGTCAATCGGGGGAAGCGCGGTGGGGTAAGTGCACCGGACACTAGTTTCTTAGAAATTTATAGAGACATTGACGAAATTGCCATCTACATAGTACTTCAATCAATGCAACTTTTAACATTATTTCAGTAAAAGTGAACTTCGAAAATACTCGTACTATGTCGCACTTCCCTCAACTTACTAATTAAAGTAGGGCCAGTTTATAGGCCACATCCGACACAAGTCCTCTATTTTAAGAAAGTGTCGGATGTGACCTATTGTGCCTACCGTTGCAAGTAAGAATTTACTTACTGGCAACGGTACGCACACAATATTATATTTTTTTCAAAGTTAGAAGGCACAATATTGGACAACATTTTTCGGCTACTATTATTTATTTTAGTAATGAAAAAGAAGACAATTTTACGATTTGACACAGATAATCGACTTACAGATGTCAATACTTAATGATAATACATACCTAGATAATTAAAAAATATATAAAGAAAAAAATAATTACTTCTTTTCTTAACATATATTAGACTAGCTTCTGCCCGCGACTTCATTCGTGTGAAAGTCATAAGACAACACAATATACTAAAACAACAGCCAGAATTTTATAAAAACTTCCTTATATCAGACGGTTGTAGTTTTGGTCTCAGCAGCCAAAATATGAAGAGTCAGGACTGGTGACGCGGTAACAAGCGATGTACAGTTGTTCGTGTGAGATGCAGCTCGTCCTGAGGTGAACACCCGCAGGCTTCAGTGGCAATTTCCCATTGCTTGCGTAGTTTTTCGTTTTTAGATAATTAATTAACGCCTGTGTTCCTGTATAGACAATATGGAATTAATTCCTTGTTATAATTCTAGTATTCATGTCATCGTAACACTGCCATACGTTTCACCCTTTAAGACTATCAAATAGCGCCTTGTCTATAATCACTAAGTTGACAGTACGCGTTATTTGCTATTTTAGTTTTGCAGGCACGTCAAGGCACTATTAACTTCTTTTGTTAATATCTTTCTACCCTTTAACGTTACGGGATCCAGATTGATAGATTAGGTAGGTAGCAATTATTGATCAAAGAACATTTCTTTAATTCCCTATAGTTTGTATAAACCACGTAGGTGACCGGTCATCCTGACGTAAGGATGGCCGGTCACCGCAAAAAGTGGTTTATTTTTTTTAATACCTAGGTAGCAATTATTGAACGATATGTAGCATATAGAGTAGCTATTAGGTAGCAATTATTAAGAACTATTTCGAAGTTTTATGAGTGGTGACCGTCCATCCTGACGTTAAGGACGATTGTGCAACTTCTTCTCCTCCAAGAAACTCTTTGCTTGGCCATCTTCAAGCTATATTCAGATCAGACGAGTCAAATAAATGCCAGTGCTTTTATATTTTTCAGTCCAAAGAGAAACAAACATTGTGGGGCATAGTTCTTAAATTAAGATTTTTGTAAACTTTTCTTTAATACATAAATCTATAATAATAATAATTCACAACATTACATGGACTTCTTTATAAATTACCTAGCAATATAGCATCAGTCCACCTGTGCTCCATAACGGGTTAGGCAGAGGTGTACCTAATAGTATACTCACATTTCGCTAGTTACGTTTTAAGTCCCATGTAATAGGGGGCGAGCCAATTGTCATCAACTGGGTACAAATCCAGACTCTTTATGAATGCTTCTAAAATAACAGACTGCTGTCAAATACAGGTTAAGTAAGTCGAATATTCATTGCAACCAGCACCAGATGGCGCATGCGCTGATGCTGCTGCGGTCCATCATGTTCCCTTGACATAAAACTTTGATTGCCTTTTACAACATCAACGCCCCAGGAGTTGATTGGTTTATGTTTTGCAAAAAAGTTGAGTGGTCTTCATTGTAAATTAAATTTGAAATTATGCTGAAATTATAATTGGCTGTTCTAATATACTTTCAGTTAAATAAAACTAGCTTCTTTAGAAAGGTAATTAGTTTTCGAAATGTAAAATAAAAAGTGTCCTAAGTTACGCCAGCGTTATTCGTGCGTAGTTTAGACGATTGCGCTGTGCCTAGTTAAAAATAATAGGTGCTTTTCATTTTAGTACCTCAGAAGACCTTGACACTAAGGGTGCTTACTCAAAGAAACAGGTTTCCGCCACAGAAAAACCTGTGCGGGTCGGTACCGATCGGTGCAGGGTTAATAAGATAGTCGGCACCGACAAGTTTAAACCTGCTTCTTTAAAAGTGAGCACATAAGATAACATCGGAATATTATACTTGCACCGATCAGTATCGACCAGCACAGACTCGCCTGTACCGCTAACCTGTTTCTTTATGTGAGCACCCTAAGAGAGGACAACTGGCAGGTACATGTATTGACACTTTAACTGTCCATGCATTACATGTAATGCACTGAAAACCTTGCTCGATACGTCCGTGCATTAAATATATTCCACTAGTGTTATGTACGACTAGTGTAGTTCATTGGTGTCCGTTTTAATCAAATCGATACTAAGTCCCGTGAAGTACAGAGCCCGCACGTTAAAACATAAAAATTAGAAACATTCAACTTAAATAGGTATAATTAATTAATTAAATCACAAAAATCAAACTTAAAAGCATGACACTAAAAACATTCTACTTAGGTACTGAACTTAAAAAAACACATCGTCCTAAATAGGGTCCGTAGTATCCATTTGGTATTATTTAACAAACAAAATAAGTCCCCAGCGCAGTCATTACATTATAACACATTTAATATTACATTATCTACTAAATGTCGAGTTATTAAATCCCCTAATTCGTTCATCGCTGCATAATTTTTCCCACAATCCTCACATTTGCCTGTATACTTTAGTCCTTCGTCGTTTAAGGATATTTTCTCCTCGGGTGAAGAACAAATCTGTCGAAATAATTTTCGGAAGACCAAGATTCAATATAATTATCACATTTTAAATCGTGTATCTGAAATAATTAAAATAGTTGGAGTATCAAAAATGATATCCCTGCTCGTAACTTACAAAAGTCTTGTATAATTATGTAAAAATGAAATAATTATTTAAAATGACACTTCAATTGCTTTTAATTGGTCCTCAATGTAAGGTTTCATTATTAATATTATTTTTTCAAAGAAAATTCTGTACAGGCCTTTTGGTTTCTTTTCAAATAACTTATTCAATATTTTTTATAATCCATTTTCACATTTTTATCCATAATCGAAATAAAAAAGGTTAATTTGTTGAACTATGATATATTATACTTTTATTTCTTAAAATTCTAAAACGCCATCTCATAATTCGGTACCAAAGAGGTTCTAATAATGTACCTCATTATAGCATGGGAGACAAAATACACACACATTTTGCATTCTGTCACTACTTGTTTCGCCCGTTTTCGGCCCAATTCAGCAGTCGTTTCTGTAGATATTTTCTTGTAACAACCAGTGCAGCGTCTTTGAACTATTTTACCGTTGAGTTTTCGTGGAATAGTCGTCAATTTATGTGTCATATTCAGCAGTGGCCGCGATGGTGAGGGATCTCGTATATTCAACAACTTTTCCACTATAATTTCTTGACCTCGTGTAACATTCATTTTAGTATTGGTATTACTTAGTTCCTTGAATATGATTATTGAATTTACGACTGTAATCGAAAGTAGATCTGCTGCGATTTTTTTGTACCATATGCTTGTCTTGCGTACTGGTGAATTATAACTTGAGAGTTGGTCAGACAGGTCTATTGCCAACTTGATTTTGTTTAGTCCAAGATCATTTTGGGTTTCAGAATTGGTCTGTAAGCTTTTGACATTTCCATCTCCTTACCATGGCAAGCTGACAGCATGAGCATATCTCTTTTATCGTGCCACTTCAAGATAGTCATATTGTTATTTAGCATGACGGCAACTTCCCCCACTTTCAATTTCGCTTGTACAACCTCTTTTGGCAGATTTCGTCTATTAGAGCGGATAGTGCCACATAAATCAGGGTTTCGCTCTTTTAAATATTTCGCTAATGGTACATTGGTGTAATAATTGTCACTCACGAAACATCTCCTTCGTTAAGTAAATCTTGTCCTAATATTATAACTAGCGAACTAGTTTTATCAAAGGAGGTTATAACGTTAACATCTCCTGCATAAACTTTATGACTCCACGTGTACCCTTTATGAGTACACATTTTGTAAATTCGCATACCGTATTTCACAGATTTATGTGGATTATAAGTTCGAAAACTCAGTCTTCCTCTAAATTTTACAACTGGTTCATCAACTGCAACTACATGTCCTGGAGTATAAATTCTCTTAAAGTTTGATATTATTTTGTCAATTAATGGTTGTATTTTATACAGACGTCCTTCGTCATGATTCATGTTATCGACGAAATGCCAGCGTTTGAAAATGAAAGTAAACCTATTATAGGACATGTTAATTTCGTGAAATAATGGATGATAGTATATTTTTTTATTTTTCCAATAAGATTCTACAGTGGGAAACGGAATCAATCCCGTTAACAGTAATATGCCCAAAAATGAGCTCATTTCTGTCCTTGTCACTGGCTTCCATCTACTTATACGAGAAAAAATCTTACGATTGCCTTGTTGCAAACATTGGTTTGCGTACGTGTTTCGTCTCCGCAACCATGAAATCAATAACATCATCAGCTAAAATTTGAAAAATAATAGTTCCCAAATCGGTATTTGCATCAAAAAGATCATTTTGACATTTACCCATAATAAAACCTGTGAAACAATTCCGTTCTAAAGGTCTTACATGTAAGTTCCAAGTAGAAGACGACGTTATATTATCTTGGGCAACTTGATCATTATTTAGAAAATCATAAATATCATCAATGGGTTTTCTTGTATTACATCAATTTGCGTACTCTGTAGTCGGTCTATGACTTCATCTTCACCATCACTGCCTTCTAATTTCCGCACTAAATCATCGTCTGATATAACTCGACACATATTTTATTTATTAGTGATTTCACCCGATTAAAATGGAAAACTAAATGACAATGTCAATGTCATGCCATTGCAGTTTACATGTCAATAATAATAATTTATTGAGATAAGAACCTCATCCACAAAGAATATACTACTCTCTGACGAGAGCTCATCCGTTTTCCTCGACCGAATTATATAAAATATTAAAAAAAAAACATTAGCGTGAATTGACCATGATTTCTAGAGTTTGTTAGGTAGTCCGTGCTCAGACGTCCGTGCATTACATTTAATGCATTTAAAAATATATATCTGATAGCTACCTAGGAGTCTGTAGACAAAATTTCGCTTACCTAAAATGTATTACGTGACCTCGTATTAACTTAAATGTAATATAATTATTGGACATTTGGTGATCGGCACGGAAATATGCTTGGGACAGCTGTTATAAGTGTTAACGAGTGGGTGGTCACCGAAGGCTAACCTGCTACTGCCTTACAACTTACATTTTTGTGGAAAGAATATACCTATTGTGTTGAAGTGTCGGCATTCAACAGCTGACACTTTGGCGTCTGCTGACGACTTGATATTGCAAACACAAATATCTAAGCCTAATTAAAGAGCAATTGGTGCAAATCTATAGTCAATCTGCCTAGCTTTTTCCCATCTATTTTGCAGTCGGCTTCCAGTCTGACCGGATGCAGCTGAATACCAGTATTTTACATAGAACGACTGCCTATCTGACCTCCACAACCCAGTTACTGACTACCCATTACGACTGTCAAAGATCTAGGAATGACAGCTGGGAGCAACGGCTTATCCTGCTTTCGGAGGCACGGAGGTGTCTCGATTTGTAATGGATAGTCACCCATCCACAAACCGACTGCGGCAAGCGTAACTTTACCTTCGATCGACCCATGCGGCTATTATCATTTAGCCACGAGCCCTGTAGGTAACAGGAGATAAATGGCAAAAAGCACGGTGCCAATGTGTATGGCCCACGTAAATAATTATAATTAATGAGTCCTAGTTATTTTGTTCAGGGTAGATGAAATTCTGATCTATTTTCAACTGCAATAATTTAGAACTTAGCTGTCAGTTTATTGTTATCATCATGACTGACACAGCCGACATTTTCTTAACCATTGCAATCAACGATCACGACTTACATTCAGAGACAAATATTGAATATGTGTCATCATATTATATGTGTTCATCCTATTTACTTTGACTTGTACTATTATTTATTCTTTTTGTTTTTGCGATCGATCGTGCGAGCCTGCGCTTGCGCAGACCCATGCTGTAAGATGGATAGTATCTATAACATAAACTACATAGTGAGAACATCCCGGCTCGATAATGTTAAGATGAATTTACGATTCTGATTTACGATGCAAGGTGTGCCTAATTGAAATAACTGAAAATCTGAAAAGCGGTCACTGCTCTCATCATTATGAACAACTTTTATTATTGGACGAACCCTGAAATCGCGAAAAGAAAAACAGCTGTTCCCTACATTTTCTCGAGTTATGCAAACGTAGATAATCTCCAATAATGGACCAGTGGATTTTTTAAATTAATCTGCTGTTCGAATCCAATTGACCTGTGCTAAGGAATACGTGCCAAACAGAAGTAGTGGCATTAATCGTTAAAAATAAAAACTCATTGCAGCAGCCGCCATCTTGGTCAAGGAGAGGCTGAGTTACGGAACCCCTGAAGAATCGAATCTCCGCTTAGTATGTTGAGGTCGTAGTGAACACCTACCTACAGCTGCTGCTTTTTGTGAACACAGTATCGCTATCGGTCTACCCATGCCAGCCATTATTCTTGTCACCTTTACCCAGATTGACAAAGTACAATTTTTTTCACCTAATTGCAGCACCTACCTATCTAATCTAACCTGCCTAATTAAAATCTGTAAGTAGGTACATAATTATATTTGTAAAACCTTTTGAAATATAAACTTCCTTTATTGTTGTCACAAAAGAGGAGTTAACATTGAATGTAGAATTAAATAAAGTCATCTTAATTGTTTACTAATCTTGCAACACAATAATTATAAAGTTCGTTTGCATTCAGTGAATCTGTATTTACCGCCATTGACGTCTTAACGCGGACAATATTTTGTTAAGATAACACTCACTGTTCCGTCAACTGTGATTCATACAAACATGCATCTACGCATCTCAACTGTTTATTTGCTTATGAAGGTACGCAAAATAGGCTTTCTAATCGATCTTCGATTTAAAATTGATTATCTGAACTAAATAGTTCAACGAATTAAGAGTAATCTATACTGTCTGTTTGTAATGTCAAAATAACACTTTTTACTAAATGCATATAAAAGTTTAAACGGTTCTTATAACAAAACAGCAACTTATAACATTTTTGTCAGTCTGTCTGTTTGTTCCGACTAATCTCCGAAACGGCTAGACCGATTTTGACGGGACTTTTACTGGCAGATAGCTGATGTTACGGGAAGTAACTTAGGCTACTTTTATTTTAGGAAAATAATTAGGGTACCGCGCAAAAAAATTAAAACCCTTGAAATTATGAACAAAAAGTCTGATTTTAAAAATTCTTTTTGAATTTGGTAGCCCAATTCTCAAAGATAGTTATAGGTTCTTTAACATCACGCTACGACTCTTAGGAGCCGAGCAGAAAGAAAAAAGTCAGAAAGAACACTAAGCGAAAACGACATAATGGCGCGGGCGGGGGATTCAACGTGACGGCACAGTTTACCAGATAAATCACTTCATAAAAAAATTTCAATACCTACTGCCATAAAAGCCTACACCTTCGAGTCGCTAGACGCTGCGAACGAAAATGTACCTAACCTTACAAGTGCAAAGTTAGTTTTGCTTTGTAGCTACGCGCCGCCACGTGGTTATTGTGAATTGCCAGGGCTGCCTTTTTCGATACAGATGTCAGTAAGTATTTGTAGTACACTTTATGAAATAATATAAAATAAAATAAAATGCTTTTTAATGTTTTAGCATGTTTAGTTCTTAAAAATACTTATGAAAGACCGAGGAATATTTTTATTCTAGGTAACTATTTAGAATTCTGTGACCACACCCCGAACCTGCAATTTTGAGACAAGTAAGACACATCGTACGCAACGTGCGTCACTCCGCATGGCCACGAATACGAATGAAATACAAAATGGAGGAAACTGAAAACGTGATTAATTGATTTGTTCGTTCATTTAAGTACACAATTAGCGTAATAGGTAACTACTATGCTTCTAAACTATGAACAAACCTGCGCTGGCGCCATATTGTGACGTCATGCACGCTTTTCTAACACTTCCACGCTTTTAACTAAACAATAATCATATGAACATAATATTAACAAGATAGTAACGATAATAAATATTATTGAAACTTAATTTGCAAAAAGTAGATTTTTGATAAACGTAATTTTCAAATGACAGTTGACAAGTGTAAGTCATTGCCCTTTCTATTCTTATATCAGACGTATAGTAGAAGTAATTACGTACCTACCAATAAAATACAAAACACGAAACATGCAAGTTTAAGAAATTCACCTATTTTAAAAACGATACTAGAACTGTATCAGCAGGTAAACTGATAAATGATAAGTTTTTTATCTCTTCTCTTGCTGGATCTACATCCATCAACTGCACATAATACACCAGACCCAGCCATATGACAATATCATAAGAATTCAAAACTAAGTACCGACCTTAATATATGTATGCTTATGTAAGTACGCACCTCGCGACTGTCGGCAATCCACTAAGAAATGGACTCCGTGCGGCCCGGCGGGGCGGGTAGGTAGTTAGCGCGCGTAAGTACATGGAGTGATTTATCTGGTAATCTGTGGCGACGGGTCGGGGGAAGAGGGAGTTTTATTAAAATGTGGCTGTTATTTAGTATATTGTGTATCTTTCGACATCCACGCGAACGAAGTCGTGGGGCGCAGCTAGTGACCAATAAAATTCTAGTCGTAACGATTACCGCTCGCTTTTTCTTGAAGTGACCCGCAGTTTGTGGTAAATGCTAAAGCTAAAATAAAACGCCACGCAAGAGTTTAAATTAGCGTGTTTTATCAATAAGATAATATTATAAATTAATTAATAGTAGGTCGTATGTTTTTTTTTTTCCTTTACTACCTAGTTAATATAACTATTTCAGTGTTAGATTGTATATTATATTTAGGATTTGTGAAGTTTATTAGCAATATCGACGATGTTTAACAGAATATCCACCGTTTCTCACACAGTACGGGGTGGAGCGAAACCTTTTCCCAGACTGCTACCTGCGTACAATGAGTTACATTTACTGCCATAGTTCACGCACACAAATCATTTAGTTCCCTTCGTAATTGCTTACGCAACCGGATCTCACGGCCAGTCTATTAGAAAAAGTTTAATTCAATTCACGGCCGCTGTTTTCACTGCGGTCGAAAAATCGCGAAAATAATGCACCGGGAAAACTAATTTACTCCGTGTCGTTATACGCTTTCTAGATGGTGGGCTCCGTCTGCCATCAGTGCTGACCGTACCGCGCGCGCGACCGCTCGGCCGCCACAACAAACATTTACCCACCGGCTCATATAAAAACGTTGATATCAACGCAACTGCATTTAGCAAGATCCTTTTGTTACTCAACGGTGAAAGGTTCAGAAGTATAAAACAAAAAAATAGAACAGTTGTAGATCATTTAAAGAACGAAATGCGGCCGGTGGTCATCCTGCTGTTGCTGGCGATCGCTGCAGCTGAAGTGGTGGAGGAGCCGTGGGTAGAGGAGGAAGATGTAGACGACTCGTATGATGACTACGAGCAGTCCAGGAGTAGGCGCGATATACATGATGCAGGAACCTTTGAGGAGCATGTTCGGGTCAAGCGGTGTTGTGAGTCGAGACCACGGAGAGCGGCGGAATACGTGCGTGTGCCTCGTCAGCTGCACCAGTATGAAGTCCACGAATTCACTGATGATGGGGAGATGGAATCCCCGCCTTATGAGGAGATGCTTGCAGCGAGCGCAAACCACTACCACAGAGTGTACGCCCCGGCCCCTCGGTACTTGAAACCTGATGTGAACAGTGCTAACATTGCTGAAGCGGCGAAGCTTGCTCCAGCGGATGCTGTTGTGCAACCAGTTCAGTTTATAGCCAGTCCACCTTTGGCCATTCCTTTGGCTTCGAACCCTATTCCTGTTGAGAACCCTATCCCAATGTCGGTGGCTGCAGAGCCGCTGATCCAGGCTCCTAAGCAGTTAGCTTCAGGAGACTTGTATGGCGCCTCGACTGGACATCATTCGAAGCATGCTCACGGACATTCTCAAGGTGGAGGTCATGCGAAGCACGGAGGACATAGTGCGGAGCATGGTGGGAAGGTAAGGGACCTTACAGCTATCGATACTCTATACATATACATACAAATTGATAAGTGTCTGTCTGTAATGTCAAAGATAACAGCTTTTTACTAAACGCATATGAATTTTATACGGTACTTATAACAAAAAAACATTTTTTTTATGTCTGTCTGTTTGTTCGGACGGAACGCCTGGATCGATTGTGACAGGACTTACACTGGCAGATAGCTGATGTTATAAGGAGTTACTTAGATTACTTTTATTTTAGAAAAAGAATTAGGTTGCCGCACTTAAAAATTAAAATCCATGAAATTGTGAACAAAATCCGATTCAAATAGGAAAGTTGTCTTCCGAAATCCACGCCAGCGAAGTTGCGAGCACAGCTAGCTTATTAAATTTATCTGCAGAGGGCATAGGATCTACGGCTGAGTATGAATGACCGCTACAAAATAGTCAAGGGCTTATCGTACAATCGTCATGGCTTGTAATGTTGTGATGATAGCTGACTGATAGGAAGACATTTAGCTGCTCATCCTCATAGTGTGTTGCCTGTAACGACACTCATGGATATAAATGCTACAATATTGTTTTATTTTCTGAAGGTCGTAAATATTTTGTAACAAGCTGACGGTTTATTTTTAGAGTAACACCTTAATATATACAAGGTGTTTTTTTTAGATGTCATAACTCGCTATGGTTATATTCTACAAGTAAAAATAATACAAAAAGTCCGATAATATGTGGTCCAAAAACGCATAGTTTCGAAGATATCATCAATCATAATTAAATTAGGTTCATTCTAAGTTTCATTGATAAATACGAGTAATTAATTTTCATTCATACCAATCATTCATAATTATAAAGCTAAGAAAAAGCAACTTGTCATATTTCACGCAAGGGTGTTTTACATTAATAATCGTGACTGTCGAATAATTTTGTATGAAAAATGAAAACAAAAAAATTATTATAATTGAAAAATAATTCATATGCCAGTTGATTCTTTGATATGGTCTCAATCATATCCTAGAGTTATGACATATCAAAAAAACACCTTGTATATATGTATTTATCGTTGGCACTTCCCCTACATAAATTAAACTAAAATTGTTCAGTAGATAAACACTAAAAGTTTACTAAAGATGATGTAAGTGATATACCTTTACCTACGTCTATATTTATCAACTATAAGTTAATTCAAGATAACCACGGCGCGTGACAATTGCGCAATAATATGGAAGTGTCAACAACAAGATCGGTTGTTATGATAATAAGTAATAAGATAATGTAATGAAGACCTCTTACAGGAAGCTCTGTGCGCATGCACCATTCTTAAAACTCATGAATTGCACAGTCTTACCTATACATAATTAAAGCCTATTTAGGAAAGAGGGGACTTACTTACACATACAATGTTATTGATGTGTGGTCTTCGGTAAAAATAAGGTTCTACCAACCACAGGCTTAAAGTTAACAAAAGAATGCCGTAAAGAAAGTCATCAGCACCAGTTTAATATTTTACCGTTTATTGTTGCGCGAAGCCCACGTTCCCCAGTGGATGATTTAGACTGGCTTGTAGGATGATACTTTTCGATTATTGTCAAGTTACCATATTGCATCGATTCATCAAAAAGAAATGTTTTTATTTCCTGTCCACGTTTAAAAACCTTTTTCCGAAGGGGAAATCAGAAGTTCTTGTAAGATGAGCGTTTGGTTAAGGGGGAAGCGCTAAGGTAGCCCGCGAAATTCAAATTTTCTTACGATTTTTGCAATTTAGAGCTCAGTGTTTGGGCGTATGCTGTTTAAAGTATAATTCGCGACCATAACAAATATGTCTTTACAGAATTATAATAATTAGATTTAGTAATACAGCTCCTTAAGTTAATATAATCCTCAAATGTCAAGATTTCATGAAATAGTCATTCTTAGAATTACTTGGTCTTAGGGAATTATATTGTTGACTTTAATGATTATAATTCTGTAAATACATATTTGTTACGGTCGCGAATCATATTATATTCAACATACAATCTAATACTAACCTGCAAATTGCAAAAAACGTAAGAAAATTTGAATTTCGCTGACTATCCTGGCGCTTTCCCCTTAAAGTAATGAATGAAAGAACAAAAGCTGTAGCTAATTAATGAAAATATTGAATATTTTATATTTTGTTGAGAAATTACAAATATTGCAATATTTAATACCTATAGCGTAAATAGGTTGCTGACCTTTAAATGTTAAGCTAAAGAATTCCAACCACAACAGCACATTGGATATTGTGTGTAACCGATATTGCAACTAATAATGCAGGCCATACACGATCAAGTTTACTGTCAAGTTTGCAGCGGACTTCAAGCGGCGTCCAGTAAACTTAAGGGTGTATGGTTATGAGTGTGCATGACAAGTCCACTTGAAGCAAAAATCAAATTTCGATTTTTCTGACTTATCAGCTTGTAGCGTCATGTAAACTTGAAACTGTGTACGAGCGGTGACTAGACCGCTCGCCGTTAGTGCGAGCAATGAGCCTAGGATGGATAACGCGTCATCGTTCGTCACTGGCAACGCCATAGTTTCAACTGGTACGGCATCAAGTAAACGTGATCGTGAGTGGTCTTTATGGATGCACGACAAACTGGACGCCGCCGCTTCAAGTCCGCTGCAAACTTGACAGTAAGCTTGATCGTGTATGGCCTGCATAAGTATACCTAGCCGTAGAACATTAGTTATGGCTACAAAACCAACCGATCTGCTATAGGAATTGGTTGTTTTAGTTTTATTAGCATAAGCGGTTGTTTGAAACCGGAGATTATGTCAAGATACTGAAAAAAAGTTCAGCTTCCTTCCATCCGTTAGTAAAGACTAGCAATAATTAACAACATTACGTTGTCATTGTAGGCTTTTAGGTTGTGCGGTTTTTCTGAAAACAAAATTGATGGCATAAAACTAAGACTCGACTCGATCTTAGATTATGTTCAATTTTAGCATTTGTTTGTTTTCTCTAAACTTTCATTAAGAAATTAATATTTCAAGGTTTATAAATCTGGCGGATGATTGTTAAAGTACTTAGAAGACAATTACCAAATAAATTTAATTAACATTGTTATTACTTCAGGAAAATAATAAGTAGGTAATATAGTTAATTATTCGCCGTTGAATTTTTAAAGCATATCAAAGCATTTTAAACATTTTCCAAATGATTCTTTTCGCAACCTTGTGTTTTTCCTAAGTAGATAAAGGTAATGTGTAGGTAGATTTAGTATATTCAGTCAATATTAAGACGTGCCTATGTTTTCCAATAATCTCAAAACATTATCTATCGAGACCAGTCGATCCTGAATATTTAACATATAAACAATCTTAACTTCACGCTTTACAGACTTCCAAAGGCTACCACCACGACCACCACGTAGACAAGGGAGGCAAAGGCTTCAAGACCGATGAGCATCATAGGAAGGAGTACGAGGAAGCAGCTGGAAAGAAGAAGAAACACCACGACCATGCAGGACATAAGGGCAGTCATGAAGAAGAGGCTTTCGGACATAGAGGAGCCAAGTTCGATGAGAAGAAGGGACACAAGAAGGGACACAAGACTAAGGGTAAGTTTAATTTGAGCTCCTTACTTATAATATGTATGCAGAGCAGTGGTGGCTCAGTGTTAACGGCCGCAACTCGAGTTGTAGGTCGCGGGTTCGAACCCAAGCAGGCGCTTCACTTTGTGTAAATTATTTCATCACCACTGCTCTCAAATAGGTGAAGGAAAAAGTCGTGAGGAAACCGGCATGTCCCAGGACTAAAAATTTGAAGACATGTGATATCCACCAACCAATTACAGTCCACTCTCTCTTACCGAGAGGAGGCCTGTGTCCCAGCAGTGGGAACATTATAGGGTGATTATGCTACTATAATATTACCAGCGACCCGCACCGGCTTCGCACAGGTAACACTAAATTATCTATAGCCAGATGACTTGTGGTGGATGATTGAAATACTATCTTGAATTCATGCAAGCCTAGTACTTTTTTAGGTTATTGTGCCAAATTTCATCAAAATTCTATTCGTGGGATATATTGTATAGTGAATAAAAATTTATTACCCAAAAAAAAAATATAATAGGGCAAAACTAGGGTAATCGGTGATAGTTTTGTTTTTTACTTGTAAAATTCGATTCATTGATCAGACTATTTTTTAAATTTACTGTGATATAGTAGACAAAATAAGTTTTGCTAACTTATATCTAAAAATGTGGCAAATACTATAATGATTGAAAAATGTACATTTATCAAGTCAGTAGTAACTTGGTAATAAAACACAATTATCTATCACCGAATAGCTGCATATCACGAATTAGCCAAGTTTTGCCCTAATTATTATAAATGTGAAGAAAATTTGACTCCGGCCAATATTTAAGATGCGGCGACGGAAATTACTCATAGTCTACCAGCAAAGTCGAGAAAATTATATATGATATATGCTATCACGACTTTATGGTATGGTAAATGCAAAAAAAAGGCAATAAATATTTTATTTAATAGGTTGAATCCCAATGTATGAGAGTAGATAAAATAAAACAGTGTATGAAACTGCACGGAACTAGGTATTAAAACACTCGTGTGATACTATTAAAAACCTCGTCTACGGCTCGGTTTTTAAACACGCACTTGTGTTTTACACCCCTCATTACGCATTCATTATTACAGTTTTATAAACTACTATTAATTTATTTTTACTTGGTTCAACCTTCAACGTAAAAGATTCGCTGATGAATTAACGAGCTTATAGCCATTTCATTTGAAGATGATTTGGTAAGAAACAATCATCAAACCAATCGAAACAGCAATGCAATAAAATAAATTGTGAAACTACTACATTCCGATATTCAACTCTAAATGCTTGTCAGTCACAATAGTAAAGCTTAAGCAAGTACTGCGATTAAACGCAGGTGGTTTTAAAATAAAACGCCAAACCGCGCACAAATACGCACTGTGGCTGGCGTTTATTCTATTTTATGTCAGTACCACCCACCATGGATTTATTTTTTTATGTATTTGGCGAACAGAGTGTGTTGTGACTTTGATTTTAAAAAACAGAAAACGTAATCAACGCTGCAACCATAGATACTGGGTACATCCACCTGGGTACAAGGTGATCAATGACATTTGAAAGAATACTTTTGCAAAATGTACAACGACGTGCGAGAGCATCCCGACAAAAAAAAAAAAAAAAGAAAAAAGAAAGTTTGAAGTGGAAGTTTTTTTTTTAGTTTTATTTCTTTCGTATTGGACCATGCCTCTATGAAACTACTACGGAATGTCGATCGGTACTTTTGATAAATTATTATAAGCTGTGGCCCGTTATCTACAATACGAAGACACTACATTTCTAAGGCAATACGTAACCTGCAGTGGCCTACATGGAAAGCAATCAATCGACTGGGGGGACACGAGTAGGCCGCTGCAAGCACAATCTTGCGAAATGGGGGATTATTGACGAACTGACAGCCAGTGCGCCGCATGCGGTGCTGCTGACCAAACCATGTCCCATATGTTGAAGTGCCCAAGGTGACCATACACCTGCACCTCTGAGGACCTAAAAAACGTCACTGTTGCCCTGACTGGCGTGGCCACCTACTGGGCCCAACTCATATAACATAATAAAATACTATTTTTACTTTTGCCATCGACTCGAAAAGAAGAAAAAAAGTAAGGCAATATCACCAGAAACCGAGTGGCGTCAAACGCTGTGCGTACACCACCGTACTATCACTATGGGATACAATATCACCAGAAACCGAGTGCCGTCAACCGCTGTACGTAAATCACCGTACTATCACTATGGGATACAATATCACCAGAAACCGAGTACCGTCAACCGCTGTGCGTGCACCACCGTACTATCACTATGGGATACAATATCACCAGAAACCGAGTGCCGTCAACCGCTGTACGTACATCACCGTACTATCACTATGGGATACAATATCACCAGAAACCGAGTGCCGTCAACCGCTGTACGTACATCACTGTACTATCACTATGGGATACAATATCACCAGAAACCGAGTGCCGTCAACCGCTGTACGTACATCACCGTACTATCACTATGGGATACAATATCACCAGAAACCAAGTGCCGTCAACCGCTGTACGTACATCACCGTACTATCACTATGGGATACAATATCACCAGAAATCAAGTGCGATCAACCGCTGTGCGTGCACCACCATACTATCACTATGGTATACAAAAAGATCGCGCGTTTTCGAATCGCTAGCCAAATGTAGCCAATTACGTTTTTAAAATCAGTCACTGAAAAAAATCACCACACAAATATTATGAACAAGTGTGTGTACTTGTTTAAAAAGCTATACGTTACATTTTTCAGCAGTATCAAACCGCTTGAATTTAATCACAGAGCATGCTAAGAATTATGCTAGTTAATTTATATAACTTACTATAAAAGAACCACTTATTTTACTTCTCAACAAGCTTGAAGGCAAAAACGAACCAAACAGAATAATATGAAAATAATACAAAGACATTATTTTAATGAGAAGAAAAGGCTAAATAAAATGACTTAATCAAACATGTATTATGTAAAGTTGCATTACAGATTACACACATCGATTTAATATAGAACGAATCAGTCATTTGGGCATAAGCAAAGACCCAACTACACCTGCTGTAATAGAAAATGTAACAATTTGCGGCAAGTGAAAGCCAGGTTACGTAAAGTTATTTGTTATTCGAATTCAATTTGAATTGACCTCAACCGCAATACTACGATTTTCCATTGATTCGTTTACAAAGAACAACTCGCTTGTTTGCACTTCAAAATCCTTTTCACTGTCATAATCAAACAGATTGGGAACAAGACTGAAATTCGTTGCAAGTGTACGTGACTAAACTTCTATTTAATTTGACTTTACGCTCATTTCGGAAATATTGTTAAAAAAATGTATCTACTCAAAATGTGAAGCGTCACGACTTTGAATGTAATCCTTTTATAAAAGCTGTTCATTGTTGTACCTTACTCGTTACAGTTTGTCGTAACCTTACCTGTTGCCCTCAATAAACAAATATTACGTCGTTTGACGTGTACTAAACTAGTATTCGAAAATTTCGAATACTAGTTTATTTAATAACCTTAGTAGCAATCACTGTAGGTAACTAGAGTTTTCTAAGCACTAGCCGCAAGCAAACCTTCCGAACTAATATCAGTAATAACCACAATTTAGCAAGGTTGCAATTCCTCTCTCTTACGAATAAATTCAGCTAAAATAGTTATAGCAACGTTAGGTCCTAGAAAAAAAACTATATCTAAACTAAAACTATATTTTAACTCCAGTCATCCCACTATCACACTAAAGGCTATGACGAAGGGACTCGATATTTAAAATTGTCTTACAATCTTTCTAATATTCCAGGCTACCATAACAAGTACCACAAGGACGAATTCCACAAAGAACACAAGTTCTACGATGACTTCCACAAGGGTGGTGAACATCACCGGTACGGCAAGTTTAATGCTAAGCACGCCAGCAACGAGAGCGGAAAGAAAAAGGCTCATCATGTCAACGCAGGACACGACTTCCTTGAGAAAGGAAAGAAGGGATACACGTAAGTTTCAAATTCTCATCTGTAACTAATTTAAAGTGATGGAGTGGTTAATATGCATGTATGGTTGTATATATGGGAAGCAGCCTTGGTAAGGTAAGGTAATTCAAAGAAAGCAGAAAACACTATATGTTACGAGTTTATATGAAACAAAGCCAGAGCATTTATATCCAATAAGTTATCCTGAGCATAACTCCCTATAATGACCACTGGGAACAAGCTTGATATGTGAATTGGAGGAAGTAAGTGCACAGCTGAAAGATATTTTTAGAACATACTACAGGATGCTGCATCTCATCGTGTAGGTGGCTTCCTAATCATTCAATCAGCGGAGATTGTTCTCCATCTAACGATTGTTTACTGCAGCTGTATCATAACTGCCAATTTGACACAAGCGTTGAAAGATTGGTTGAAAGCGCATCAATTTGCTCCTGATATACAAAAATCTTTTATGATGCATTTTCAAATTTTCTGTCATGTTTATTTCTTATTTTTACATATTTATCTCATCGTGAATTTTAACGATTACTTATTTATTAATATTACTTATTCTGTTTCAACAAAATCATCGTTTAATTTTCCAGTAACAAGGGCCACGTGGATGCCGATCACAAAGGCTACCACGGGAAGCATGGCCACGAACATCACCACGAGAATCATGCAGACCACGGCAGGAAAGGTGGCAAGGAGGGAGCATCCCAATGGAGCTACAAGAAAAACTAGGTCGTACGTCTTAGGTCTTAAGAGTCGGTCTCCTCTAGGATTCTGTTGCGATAAATGCCATTTAGGGATATTGTTCCATAGTTTGGTGTAAGGATTAAAAGTTCGATGTTAATACAATTTGTTGCTTTTGGTTCATATTTCTTGTGGAGTTTTTACGTCTTATTTTGTGCAGGATAGTTATGGAATACGACTTGAATATTGTAAAATATAAAATTTACAAATCTCCACATTCATCTGGGTCATTTCTGACCCATCTTATAATCCAATAGTGACTGTTTCTGACCTATTTTTTTTTATCTCAGAAGTTGAAAATTGCTATCAAATTTAAATCTATCGTCATCATTATTATTCAGTTGTTTATTTGACCTGATGGTGTAATCTTACAGCTAATTAATTCCATGGCTTCTTAACGATCGCATAATAGTCTTAATTAATCGGCAATTTGAAACCAGTGCAGTGGTGTCATAAGTTACAGTCATTGTTTGTTTTCAGTACTGAGCAATAACTTCTGGGACATTCTATAATTTAAATAAGGCATTTGACTTTTTACTATACCAAAGGCTTTACACAACAGTGAATGGAAAGTGCTTTGATGAAGTGTGTATAATTTCTTCTATTACATTATCGAAGCATTCGTTCTATAAAATTGATTATTTCCTAATTTCTATAGAGATTTTAGCCATAACTTTTAAGACGTCACTTGCTTTCTGCAGTTTCTTTTTATTTTATGGTGTTTAAGCTAGAAATGAGTTACTATCTTCATTATTTTCTTCTTTGTGAAAGTATTGTTTATTTCTTAATTCCACTTCAGATTAAACTTCATCAGGACTATTTTTTAATTTCTCCATTAAGATCAAATTATCAAAAACCATCATGCTCATATAAATTCCAATCGCCTTTCTATGTTACATAACTTTAGTATTCATTTGAACCAAAACATTGACCGCAACACAAATAATGATTTGCGTAACTTACCATGTCGAATCGGACATGTCCCATGAATAGTGCAACACTTTTTGTGGGTCTGAACTCATTTTTGCGAGTTCATTAATTTGGCAAACTATTTCAGTAGGTTACTTTATCGCTTCATCATTTGCAAGGTTTTGATTAAATTGTTTTTATTAAAATCTCGTTGCTTTACAAATAAGAAGCGTTTGTAATAATTAAATTTTAAAGATTTAACGTTAGGTGATGTTTCAGCATTATCATGCTAAGCATACATGCTTCTGTTGAAATTTTGTTGATTTTATCATGTTCAGGGATACATACTTCGCTTGTGTTAGAAACATGGACACTTGGTAACAAGAGTGGTTTCTTTGTCGTGGATATAGGTTTCATTCCATAGAAGACTAAATTGTTCTCTTGTTACCTTTTATAGGTGTATAATAATATTGGAGTGTATATATATGTATACCCTTTATTATATGTATTTGCGCACACGACGCTTACGTCTTCTCAAACAAGATACCTTATGGTTGTGCCGCTTGCTCGGGATCGTCGTGATCCCGTGACCCTTTGAACCCAACATTGAGCTCACCTACGAGTGTATTAGTAAAGATTCAAGTATATTTTTACGTATTATGTTACCGCTTTAGACGTAGAGCATAACCATACCAAAATGAAACACAACTGTAGTTACTAGGTCCAACTATCTCAGTGAAGAGCAATTATCGTGTTATTTATTATCGTTAGCGTTTTTGTAACTTTTATATTTTGTAATGTTTTTATTAAAAGAAACATATATTTGTAGTTTGTTTTAATTTATGACCATTTTCAATACCTATAACTAGTTTGATTCAAAAACGGAGTTTGTACAAGAAATGAACGGTTAACGAAGTGCGTGCCTACATTTATGATTCATGGACAGGATAACATTTGAACTCTTGTTGCAGTGTTATAAACTTGGCTTGCATGGATACTCTCCTCCTTTAAGTGGGTCAAAGTATTTGACGTAAACGGAAACTGTTTGGTGAGGACTTCGTGGGAAGAAAACGCTTTGACCACGTTCATTAACAAAGTCTCTGTATTGCATTGTCCAAGCCGGTTTCATACCGCATTTTTCACAAACTCTTGAACTGAAAATGGACAAAGTTTTATAAATACTTTGTCAAAATTACTAACTTTATCGTAGAATGTAAGAAAACCTATAATTAAATTAATTAAAAAGATGTATTTGGTTTTGAACTGATTAACTTACGCATATTTACTAAATGAGACAAGCTGGACGAGTGGATATCGCATGTCATGCGCGCAATCTAGTGCCGTTTTTAGCATTAGTGTGGCCACACCATGCCCGGTTACTTCTGCTGCTGTGCCCAGTACTCCGATCTGCGATGATAAAATTAAAAAGATAAGTATACAGGGTGGCAGGGACATCGACGCGCAAACTGTAACCATGAATTCAGCGCATGATTCCAGACTCTCTAGCGTAGACATTTTTCGTAGTTTATCATATAAGAATCAGTTGTTTCTTGGAAAAGTGCTATAGGTACCTACGCGGTCCGAAATGTATGGAACAGCATTTTTTTTATAACCGACTAAAATTCCAACGCATGAGGTTCAGAATCATATACTGAATGGTATCAGGTTACGCCTCGATGCCTCTGCCACCCTGTATAATTTTAATGTCCCAACAAACATTGTAATTATCTAAGAACCATTTTCTCAGAGTTGATATCTCCTGTATAATGCAGGAAAGAAAGTAGCTGTTTTGAATATTAATAACTACGTTACACAAGTCTATTAATACATTCTGATGCCTGCTTTACCTTGAAATATGTTTAAAGAGCGTCAAACCCCTCTGTTAACTACCTACCATATTACCAACTAAAATATCATCCGTGGCTGGCCATACTCAAATGTATGTCCGGCACACCTCGGTATATAGTATTTGACATTGAATTACGTGTTTAGGCACTAGCTCTATAGTTCGTGCCAATACGGGAGGAGAAGAAGAATTGCGCAAATACTCACGTCGTAAATATATTCAACATTGTATTTTTTAAACAAATTAGGAGTCTTGAGGCAATGGGCACAGAAATACATCCGGTTTCGTTCGGGCGCTGTCTTCGTGACATGGCCCCATTGCTCCAGGTCGCCGATCATCCAAGGATACACCCTGTTCGCTACGGCGAGACCGATCATTCTGTATTCGTGTGTGCGCGGCTGGTATTCTACAGCCAGGATACGCTCTCCTAAATAATGAAAATGATTATGATTACGCCATATACTCATCAGGCAACAAATACGAGCCACGCGACATCGCTCGACTTCGAACGAATCGTCTGGCAACATCAAAAACTATGAACAATTCGTGAGGCAAGATGGCTGCCGACGTTGCATGACTTGGCACAATGTCTCTGTCGCAGATGGATTGCTTTTAATTGCGTTACGTTTAATAAAACTGCTACCCACTTTTAGATGTAATATAGAATGGCTTACGTAAAGAACACAGTTACTTGGCTATTTAGTATTTTTAGGACTGACTTACATAAAACTCTTACTTTATATTATAATTGTCCTTAAAATCACTGTTCTCACTTGAGTTAGGGTCATTTTCATTCATAATACTAGTTTTATTTATTTCAGTTTCGGACGCCATTATTGTTGTCATGATGGCACACAGCGATAAAATATAGAACTAAAATCTACAATCTGACGTTTCATTTCACCCTGTTTTACATAACCTCTAATCATTGACACGCTGCATTGATAAGTGTCATCGTCACCGTTACCGACAATTGCTAACGAGCCTAGTAAACAGCTGAGTGAAGCTGTGACTCGTGCATCGTCGCTGGCACCACGTCCGTCGTCAAAATAACTTAAGTTAATAATTTAAAAATTACTTTGTGAAAAACTTTATTATGATGTTTATATTAATGTAACTTGAGCACTTAGATTGCCACTTAAGTAAAACTAAATAAGATTAATACGTTGTATTAGGGTTCTAGTGCCTTAGAGCAGGATTAGCGTTAGTGGGTGTTTATATACAGAGTAACTAAAATAAGTGAGTTCTGTTAAGTTTATTTTGAGGCAATCTTAAATTGTTATTATGTAATTTAACATTGAAGGGGGGTGTTAGTGTAATAAGAAGATAAATGAATGTACTACACCATTGTCTTTGGCTCCTTCCGCTTCAGTTCACTCTGCTCTATATCGTCGTACTGTTTAATGTCATGTAAACCTATATTATATATTATATTATGCTCAGGTAATCCTGCAGTTTACATCACAACCAATATTATATTCTTCCTCAATAATTTTAAGGACAATTTTAACATGGTGTTATAAGAGTTTTGTGTAAGTCAGTCCTAAAAATACCAATACCAACTTAAAAGAAGCGCTCGCCAGTCACTGCCGCGGGTTCTCTCGCTAGGCTCGCGCGCGGTTGGTCACAGTTCTAAACTAAACCAATTAGTCAGGGTGCCCTGGCTTAGTAACGCGACTGATTCAGAATTAGAAGCCACACCAAACGCTTGTTGTGACTGCAGATAAACCATTCTGCATTACGTGTAAACATGGTTAGCAGTTTTGTTAAACGTAATGCAATGGCAATCCAGCTGAACAAACATGAAGGAGCTGTTTTGTAAAACATCGGATTCGACAATCCATCTGCGAGAAACACATGGCTATAATGTTCACACAATCATTCAACTAAGACTGATGGCTGATTTAAAGAATGTATTTTAAATGTATACTTACCAATATGAGAAAATTTCCCCGTAAGAAATTTCAGATATGGGCTATCGAGGGGCATCCATAACGCTATGACACTGGGCTCGCGGGGCCAGTAGTGCATGTTCATGAACGAAGAAACCAACTGCGCGTGGCTGTCATTCCCTCGTATGATCGACACGTTGCGCATGTCGAAACACTAGAAACGTAGGTTTAAAATAAAAGGGGTACCTAAAAATCTGGAGAGGATCTTAGATCCCCTCAACTGACACCTTATTCAGGCGTCTGTCTAAATCGCCATGTACTTTAAAGAACGACAGTGACTTCCAAAACTATATTTGTACTGTTCTAACATGCACTAAGTGTAAGGAATAAGACAAGGATGGCATAACGTCAATCGTTAAATATTTAACACAAACCAACACCCGGTTGTTTAAATGTTTCGTGGAGCGGCGCTCGGGACACCTAAGTGAGGCATGTTTTTGTAAAGCTCGTGGGTTTAAAAAAACGTATAGGGAGGTGTGTTCTTTTTAATTGATTAATTTAATTAAAACAGTGTATCTTTATGTAAATGAAATAAAAACTTTTTCTACAATAAAACTGGGAAAAATTCGAAAAAAAAATACAAATATATTACAATTCAAAACTGTACTAGTCCATTTTTAATGTTTTAGCTTATTTCATAACGATTCCAACGACAAAAGTTGTAAAACAACTTTCCAATACTTTAGAGATATCGTCATTTTAAACACACGCGCCGATACCGCGCGTCGTCACGCGGAGTCCGCGACAGTTGCACCGGATCGGCGCAAAATGGCCGACATAGTTAACTTTAGTTTCAACTCTGATTTTTTGCTTTTGTGGTGAGGTCACCGCAATTTTGTCAACTATCACGATCACCATCAAATGAATTAGCATTAGTTACATGCAGCTGAACACCAGTGCGATGGGCACTTGGCTGGTAACTTCAGTAAGTTAATGATACTAACCGGTTTCTTGTCAATTGGTGTATAGCGGTATGTAGACTTTCGATTCAGCCTGTTAGTGAGAATGTTGATGTGAGGCTGGACGAGACCCGTGCCAGACAACTTCAGTGCACTGATCCTAAATGTGTTGTTCAAACACTGCATTTTGGCCTTTTCACTGTACCTATTTCATGATTTCCAAATAATTTTGCTTTTGTGTTGTATGTTTTGATTTTGGAGAATAATTATTTAACTACATAATTACATTTTGGGAGATAGACTGAAATTACTGAATTCCAGAATGATGACAGATGACATATTTCATAACTGTTTCATAAATTCCTAAAATGGTCATCGAAGATTTGTTTTTAAAAAATTTTAAATCTTCCAAGATTTTCACTATAGCCAGGTACCAACATGCTTTAATAATTTTTAACGAATTAATAAAAAGTGCCATTGCTTGCTTCAATCCGTGTAATACAACCATAATCTATAAATTGAAGTGTCTGTTTGTAATATCAAAATAACAATTTTTACTAAATGCATAGGAAGTATAAACGGTTCATATAACAAAAAAGCAATTTTTAACATTTTTGTCTGTTTGTTCCAGCTAATCTCCGAAACGGCTGGACCGATTTTGACGGTACTTGCAATGGCAGATAGCTGATATAATGGCGGGTAACTTAGGCTACTTATATTTTAGGAACATAATTAGGGTTCCGCACAAAAAAAACCCATGAAATTATGAACAAAAATTCGGATTTCAAAAATTCTTTTTGCACTTAGTACCCAAATTCTCGAGGATAGTAAGAGGCTAACACCACGTTACGACCCTTAAGAGCCGAGCAAAAAGAAAAAGTCTGAAAGGACACTAAGCGAAAAAGAAGTAATAGCGCGGGCGGGTAATTAAACGCGACGGTTGGCGACGGGTCGGGAGACGAGGGAGTTTTATTAAAATGTTGCTGTTTATTTTAGTATATCGTGTATCTCTACGTTGACGTCGTGGTGGAACTTGTGCATTCCGAACTCTAGTTCTGTGCCGGTAGAGTTTACTTTGCCAGAACAGATCTAGGATGAGGAGCCAGACCAAGAGAGATGCAGAAACACGCAGGGCAGCATGTGACGAGCTGTTGAGCAGTAGCGACCCCACGGGTCCTATCTCCCAGGAGAAGTCTTGTTCCTCATCTCTGGTTGCCTTAATTGACCAGCTGGAGTGAACACTGACGAGGAACAGAGCTTCCACCTCATTCTTGCCTTTATTGGCCGGCTTGAGTAGAGATCCACAAAAGCAAACGTGTTTGCGGGATCTTGACCATACTTCCGGGATTGCCCTGATAGCCGTGGAATACCTCTCCACTCCTCATATGCACCTCAGGGCATGTTGCCCCCTTGTCGCTACGACACTATGTGCTAGCGACTGTTTTCGGGGGCCCATTATTGCGTGTGTAAGTCACCCCGTGCCATTTTATCTATGTATCCATACTCTACATCCGTATACTATATATATACTATTACTATTTACTATATAATATTATAAATTCGAAAGTAACTCTGTCTGTATGCTAACAAAAAGGCTTGAATGGTACTTTGAAAGGAATCAGATTCTATCACCATATGCAACGGGTTTTAGGAGGGGGCAATCTAGTCTTGATTGTTTGACGCGTTTGGTAACCCATGTTCAAATAGGTTTTTCACGGGACTGTTCAACCCTGGCTTGTTTTTTGGACATTAAAAGTGCATACAATAATATACTAATAGAAAAGTTAGTGTCCATTCTAGATAGTTTTGATGTGGGTAAAAGTATATGCAATTACCTATGGAACTTTTTAAGTGAGCGTCATCTTAAAGTTATTGATGAATCTGCAAGGGGAACTGATATGATTAGATATGCAGGAAAGGGATTAGCCCAAGGTGACCCCATGTCACCATTACTGTTCAACGTAGCTACTTATAAGTTTTGTCGGGAAATTTTTGATGTGTGTACATGTCAGTACGCCGATGACTTTGTACTGTACACAACCTATAATAATGTTTTAGAGGGTAGAAATAAAATCCAAGATGCGCTAAATGTTTTTAACGTTTTATTCAATGAATTAGGATTAGAATTATCTAATAGTAAATCTAAATATTGTAATTTCAGCAGGGGATTTAGACAACAACAAATTCGGCTTCTGGTAAACAATTGTGAACTTGATTCCGTAATTACCTACAAATATCTAGGTGTTTATCTAGATAAAACACTGCGCTGGAGTAAACACATTAAGAGGGCTATCACATTTTGTCACCTCTCTCGCTCACACGGGACCAAATTTTTAAGAATGTTAAATGAAAATATATTTTTTTGAAAAATATGATCAATGGGCTCCCTACTAAATAATATTAATTTAATAGGTAATTATTAAAAACACATTTTTATTGTAGCATTTATTTAAATCGTCTCAAAAACAGATCATAATACTTATTGAGCTAAGTTTATTAGATAACACAATAGAAATGTGTTTTTAATAATTACCTATTAAATTAATATTATTTAGTAGGGAGCCCATTGATCACATTTTTCAAAAAATCATCTTTACATTTAACATTCTTAAAAAATTGATCCTGTGTGAGCGAGAGGGGTGATAAAATGTGACAACGCTCTTAATGAGACTGTCGAAAAGGTTCAGAAACTTATTAATGTGCTTAAAATTCTTACCGGTTCTTCCTGGGGTGTGCATCAGATTCACTTACGTAGGTTATATATTGCTTTAATTAGAAGTAAACTAGATTATGGCTGTTTCTTGTATGATAGTAGTGCAGATTCAAATGTGTACAAGTTAGTCAAGGTGCAAAATCAAGCTTTAAGAGTAGTGGGGAAGAAGCACCCCGATTCATGTTATGGAATCTGAGCTCTGTATTCCTCCACTGCATTTAAGAAGAAGGTGGCTAGCCGTCAAGTACTGTTTGAAGGCACGGTCATGGTCAGATAATGTTACAACCAAGTTGTTGTCAGAACTTAGCGCTCTTAAACATACCAGATATTGGTCAAAGAAGAAGATCCCGTTACTTGCTAATATTTTTGAAGAAGTTAAGGAAGAGAATGTGAACTCATCTTCCATCCTGGAAATGTTTACTTTGGAAACATGGGTCACTAACATTGATACTCAAAATACAATTGCGATTAATTTAGATTCAATTAAAAAACCCAAAAAAACTTAAAAGCATAATTTAATAAAAAGAGAAGTGTTGAAAGAACTGAGGGAAAAATATTATGATTACTACATTATTTATACTGATGGGTCTAAGAGCGTTAATGGAAATGGCGCAGCTTACTATGATCCTTTGAAACCGGAAAATAGTGGTAATAGCCGTTATAAAATAATTAATTCTGTGTCGGTAATGTCACTGGAACTCTTTGCAATCTCAGAAGCACTTGTTTATATTCAAAATATCGACCAAAGAAAAGCAGTAATTTGTGTGGACAGCAAAAGCGCACTACAACATATAGCTCGATGCGCCTCTGGTTGCAGAGGTGCACCGATAGCTTATGGTATTCTGTCTAAGATACAAAAGTTAACCGAGAGCGGGTTTGATCTGAGGTTGCAGTGGGTCCCTTCACACATAGGCTTACAGGGTAATGAGGAGGCTGACCGTTTGGCAAAATTGGGGTCGGATGAGGGAAAAGAGATACATTTTGAAACCTATTATGTGGAACTATTACCTAAATATAAAAACAGGTGTTATGAACTTTGGAAAGAATATTTTGATGAAAGATCAAAGAATAAAGGGATATGGTATAGATCTATGGTATCGGAGCCTCCTCATATACCTTGGTTTTGTAACACTAGGTTAAGCAGACGGCTTGTTGTGATCGCTCACAGACTGCGGTCCGGGCACGTGCCGCTCAATAAATTTGGATTCTTGATGAAGAAGACGAATTCACCAAACTGTGAGGTGTGTGCAACGCCGGAAGATGTCTCACATTTATTGGCGGAATGTGTCAGATTTCAGTCTGAAAGAGAAGACCTAATTAAGCAATTAGAGTTAAATAGATATGATGTGGGAATATTCCATCAGATACTGTGTACACCTAGTTCGGAGGCCGCTTTCAAGGTTTTTAGGTTCGCTAAGTTAAGATTAAGTTAAGTAAACTAGCTATGGTATAAGGTACGATGGGACTGGCATACACAGTCATGTAAAAGTCCCGAAATAAAAATAAAGAGAAAAAAAAAAAGAAAAAAAAAACTCTGTCTGTCTGTATGTTACCTTTTCATGCCTAAGCCATTGAACGGATTTCGATAAAATTTGGCAAGGAGATAGATGACATCTTGGGAAAGGACAAAAGTTACTTTTTGTCTCAAAAATAATCCTACAGGGGGTTATATAGAGGATGAAAATTTGTATGGGAAACTCAGCATTTCTTAAGTTAGGGATATGACAATTCAAATTTATGCTTTTGGCAGGAAATAAAGAATTATATGGTTAAGCGTTTTTGAAAAATCATCCCCTAAAGGGGTGAAATAGGGTTAACGGTAGTACGTTCCCGTGGGATATCTTACGACATCCACGCGGGCGAAGCCGCGGGAAAAACTAGTGTTGTTATATATGTACTTATCATCCCTGTGTCGATCTGTTTCGCTTAACACTATTTTCCACTGTTACAAAATTTCCATATACGGGTATTCTTGATGGGTAATTGTGAACTTTTTCTGAAAGACAATATTAAGTATCAACTTGTAAGATTAGGTGAAAAATATATGGTGCCAAAAGAACTTTGTAAGTGATTGTTTATGGTATTTAAGATTAAAAAAATAAAAATAGATATCTTTGTAAGATGTTCATAATTATGAGAATTATACATTTAAAAGGAATATATCCAAAATAGCACTTAAAGGCCGACTTTCTCGGCATTTGGAAAGTTTCGTCTAATCAAGATCAATCCCGTAATACACGTCGTTGGGTCAATCGTTTACGTATTTTATCACAGGGTCCAAGGGAGAAGCAAAGTCAAACGTTTATAGCAGATATCAAGAAAGCAAGCATAGTCCCAAGTCGTAAAAGAACACAAACCAGATCACCAGAACGCACCGAAACAACGAACCTTTATAGTGTATTTATTATCTATGCAACGAACGAAACGGAATAATGTTTTGAAAAGTCATGATATTACGGCGGTTAACTTAGGCTACTTTTATTTTAGAAAAATAATAAGGGTTCCGTGCAAAAAAATTAAAACTTATGAAATGATGAACAAAAAGTCGGATTTGGAAAATTCTTTTTGCATTTGGTAACCCAATTGTCAAGGATAGTTATAAGCTATTTAACATCACGCTAAGACAAAAAGAAAAAGTCAGATAGAACTCTAAGCGAAAACGAAGTAATAGCGCGGGCGGGCGATTCAACGCGACGGTTGGCGACGGGTCGGGAGTTTTATTAAAATGCGGCTGTTATTTTAGTATATTGTGTATCTTACGACATCCACGCGAACGAAGTCGCGGGACACAGCTAGTAATAAATAATAATAATCTATCGTTATTTAGTTTATAGTTTTACTTTTGTTGTTGGTACTATTATAATGTAGCTCTGTCTATCTGCTAAAATATAAAACTATAGCCGAAGTTTCTGTACCTTCAGGCTCAGATGGCAGCAATATCAATTAATATTTTGTTTTAAGCCAATGTATGGAAGTTTCACTGCCCTCAGTAACGCACTAGCAGAGAACTGACTCACATAATGCCACATACACCAGGTTTAAGATCAGTTATTAAAAACAACAGACAAAAGTATTAAAAACTTTTTCACCTTAACCAGGCCACTGGAAAAACATTTCAAATTCAGAAACCGTGACGTGAACCAGCAAGCTGTCACAGCAGCCGACATTATGTCACCATATTATATTTTTGGTTATTTTTATTAAATTATAAAAGTGAAATAAAAAAACCTAAAAATGCTAAACAGACGTAAATAGGTTTCAGAAATTACATGAAACTAAAGTGATCATTCTCGGATGCCCCACTATGTCCACGTTGGCAAGCTTTCTCAAATTGTTTACGGCGAGACAGGCCGTGAGGAAACCTCAAGTCACGCTGAGCTGCCTCAGTGGGCATCCCAGGAGGAGTTACTCCGACAAACCTGATATAACGAAGCGCGTCGTGGTTAAACAGGTTCTTACGATACTCTAACTATTACCTATTAGTATTAAAGATAGAAATTGTGAAATTGTACACTCGGTTGGTGTAAGTAATTGGTGTAGGTATGTCGTTAGTGTAGATGTCGTGAAGTAAAGGAGATTGTTTAAGTGAGTGTCACCAACAATAAAGTTGGTCTGTAGCAGTAAAGGATGGAGGACAAAGTTTGGTGATCCAAAAGCCCAATTCAGATGATAGAAATACTGTTCCTAATTCGATTTTGTTGTGCTGGATGTCGGCACCTTTCGTGTTGGAATAAACACGCAGAGAAAGACAACTGTGTACTAACAATGGGTAGCTTCATTGCTTTGAACGATTTCGTCAAATGGAAATCAAAAAAAAATATTCAAAGGCAGCGGGTAGTCTTAATGTATTTTTGCAGGTGAGTAAGACAATGGAAATCGGTTGTCATTGTATGGGCATGTGATGGGGAGGAGTGAGGAAAATGTCGTGAGGAAAGTTTTGTGTATAAATGTGGATGGCTATTGAATGATGAGTAGAGGAAAAACAAGAAACGAGGGATGGACTGTGTGTAAAAGATGATTATGGCTAGAAAGAGGGTGACTACCGAGGTGACGACTGAGAGACAAGTGTGGAGGAAGAACATTGGCCGAACCAAGTAGCGATGATGCGAAGAGTCTGTTTAGGTTCATGGCCCAGATCTGATTGATGTGTATTAAGGGTACGATGGGACTGACATACGCATTGCGATTATAAATGTCCCTAAATAAATAAAGAAAAAAAAAAGAAACTTACACATGTTGCGCCGCCACAAGTAAATTGGGATGAGGGCAGGAGACAGTACGGTGATGAGGGCAGGAGACTGAGTAGGGTGATGAGGGCAGGAGACAGTACGGTGATGAGGGCAGGAGACAGTACGGTGATGAGGGCAGGAGACAGTACGATGATGAGGGCAGGAGACAGTACGGTGATGAGGGCAGGAGACAGTACGGTGATGAGGGCAGGAGACTGAGTAGGGTGATGAGGGCAGGAGACTGAGTACGGTGATGAGGGCAGGAGACAGTACGGTGATGAGGGCAGGAGACAGTACGATGATGAGGGCAGGAGACAGTACGGTGATGAGGGCAGGAGACAGTACGGTGATGAGGGCAGGAGACTGAGTAGGGTGATGAGGGCAGGAGACTGAGTACGGTGATGAGGGCAGGAGACAGTACGGTGATGAGGGCAGGAGACTGAGTAGGGTGATGAGGGCAGGAGACTGAGTACGGTGATGAGGGCAGGAGACAGTACGGTGATGAGGGCAGGAGACAGTACGATGATGAGGGCAGGAGACAGTACGGTGATGAGGGCAGGAGACAGTACGGTGATGAGGGCAGGAGACAGTACGGTGATGAGGGCAGGAGACAGTACGGTGATGAGGGCAGGGGACAGTACGGTGATGAGGGCAGGAGACTGAGTACGGTGATGGTTAAGAGTAGACTGTTCGTTTAATAAGTGTTTGTAGTGAGTTTTTTGTAGGTGCAGGGAACCGAGAATGAGGAGCGTGTGCGCGTGCGACGAGCGCGGCCCGCCGACGTGCCGCGCGTGCTGCGCTTCGTGCGCGAGCACGCCAGGGCCGCCTGGCCAGGCATCGTCGCGCCCCCGTCTGCGACACACCTAGTCCTGTGCGATTATGTCGCTAGGGCATTGGCACAAGGTATGGAAACTGTGAAAGCGCCAAGGTAGCCCGCGAAATTAGTTTTTTGCAATTTGCAGGTCAGAGTCAAGTTGTATGTTGATTATTCATTCAGTTAATTTGTGTATTTACATAATTATAAATCATTAAGGCTCCCACAAACAGGCGCGACGTGCGACGCGAATCGCGCGCGACTCAAAGGGGACGTTCGTGGGACACGCGGTGCCTTTGTGTCGCGTCTTTTTACAGGAGCCTTTAGAATCATCAATACAATTCTTTAAATTCATACCTTATTGAATGAATATTTCATAAAATCTTTATTATTTTATGTCTGAAAGTTTCGAGGTGACAGTGATGTCATACCGTGCCAGCACGAAATTAGCGGCATCGCAAAAGTGATGCGACGGCAGAAACAAATGATTACAAGGCTTGCTTGTGGATGGATACCTAAGTACCGACTGAGGTGGTCGTACAATGAACACTGAGCAGATGTCTTGTTTACTTACGGTACAAGATGGCTTTGACTTACTGGCTGGCTCCCTTGATATTATATTATTGGTGTGTCAAAACATAACTCCAAACACAAAGTACTTAAGGTAAAGCAATGTGGTTGATGAGATTGACAAGCTTGTTCGTATCTCATTGTCCAGGTCACTCAATGCTGGCAGAGCAACATGAATCGCGACGAGGCTGGTCCCATATCCGAGGGCTGGCTCTCGGCATGGCAGTGTGTCCGTGGGACGCGGCGGTGCTTGAGAAGTGGGCCCGATGCGTGCGGTGCACTCGCTCCCGGAGACTGATGCACTTCACCGCACATTGCCTGCGCGCACCAGCCCTGCACGATAAATATCGTGTGCACAACATATTACAGGTGTTTTGAACCTTTATTTGTTATTTTAAACGATCACGGGTAAGACCTAGTTGAGACTCGTACGGACTAGGGAAGCATGGCACACAAGAGAGGAGGCCTGAACTCGAGCAGTGGGTGGGACAGGGCGGCCGATGATGATGATGATTTGCTGTTTTATATGTTCCTGTATCTGTTAACTCGATGTGTAGTACAAGGAGTGTTGCCGGCAACAATAACAATGGCACATACGAAGCACTAATGTTATTCTTCACAACCGACTCCTCTGTGCGTGCTTGCGTGACAGTAGGGAAATTAATTCATTGGTGACCACTACCTGACAACCAAGACCACTCACTATCTTTTGCTGTTCGATGATGTACCTTCAGAAAGTTCTAATTTTAGCCTATTTGGAATTACGTTTGGATGTAGAATTCAGGTTTCCTATCAGCGAAGTTCATAGCTAGACAAAAAAAGCTTCCGCTATAACATTACACCTGAAGATCCGAAGGTATAGTCAGAGATGTACCTAAGTATAGTAGTTACAAGAGGCGAACAAATACACTCTGGGCTGGTACTGCAAAACTCCAGAAGGGAAAAACCCCAATAACAGTCATAACTTTTAACAAAAGTATTTTATAACATGTTTTTTCTCAGATAATTCTGATTGTACCTCAAAACTGTCCCAGAAGCTCTGAGGTAGTTCAAGTGCTGGTTAAAAATGCGATACAGAGAGGTCGCGACGTCGGCTTCCCAGTTCTTCGGTTCGATGTCACTGACGATGCTGTGTAAGTTTATTTAGCCAATTAGCTAAGTAGGTACTAAATTAATAATAATATAGAAGAAAGGGAATCAACTGTACGGATGATCGGGAGAGCCGCATCATTGAGAGGAATTCAAGAAAAAGGGGAGGTCTTTGCTCCAGTGTGGGACAATACAGGCTAGTAAAAAAAATTAAAGATGGCAGACATTGGATCGGTACTCGAATAGTCCATGAAAATAGTTTCTCTCAATGTCAGTTAAACAGAAAAAGAATAGCGTTTTTATTTGCAGAAAACAAAGCAGCGCGACGCGACAGCGGTAGAACAATTCCCATGAAGTTTTTATAGAAATTATTCTACCGGATCTGATGACCAGTAGTCACTTTAGCTATTTCGTCGCTATCCCTTATCCCTAATAGGTCACATTCACTAACGGCCGAACCCAATAACCTATCTATCATCAGTTTTGGCATACTGGAGATAGAAAAACCTGTCTATATATGGTTTTAACGTCCCAATAATCTATAAGAGATTATGGAATCTTACCGTCCTGACATAAGGACAAATAGAATTATACTGTCTACCATCAATAGCGATCTGTCTTTTACTGAAAATATGTAGGGTTTTGGGTTCGGCCGCAATACGTCACCTTGTGCTTCTGGTTAGTTTTCTTAACTAGTTACATGCTGTATTTCGACTTATTCCCAATTTGTTCGATGCATATGTACAATTAAGCACAAAATAAACATTATGAGTACAATATTTTTTTTACAAAATTAGGTATCGTGGAATCTAGTTTTAATTTTTACTAGAATGGCGATAAAGAAACAAAATAATAATAAACTAACTTAAGAATGGACTCTCGCGTAGCATAATAGGTAGGTACATAACTAGCATTTATATTTAAACAAAAGCGCAGATAGGTAGATGTTTAATTAAAAAAATATAGGTTCAGTAATTTTACTTCTGTCTCCTTTGATTCCGCTTGTTATAATTAAAATTTCGTAATCTTTTTATGCATTCTGACATGTTAATCGTATTTTTTTCAACGCAGTCATCTACAGCGCACTTTAGTCTTTTATCTAATAAAGCAGCACGCTTTTTCCGATTTATTAGGGGACAGTAGATAAGCTTCATTTTAGGGTTCCGTAGTCAACAAGGAACCCTTATATTTAGTTTCGCCATGTCCGTCCATACGCAGCTTAGCTCAGACTCTTCAAAATTATCTAAACAACTATGAATACTAAACTTTAACCCAATGATGATACAAGGAATGTTTTAGAAAGAACACAATTGCGCCGATTCTCTTGTCACTAATGCAAACTAGACTAAAAATTACCAAATTTTAGTTTATTCCTGTCAAACGACGATTTCCCATTCTGAAATTGACTAAAGTGACACAACTTAACTATATTTTAGTTTGACAGCACTAAGATGGCACTGAGTTATTAGTTTAGTGAAAATGGTAATTTTGCTATTCTGAACTTGACGTTTTTCACCTAAACTTTTCATCGTCTAACTAAATCTGACTATTTAATCGCGATTAAAAAGGTGTGGAATAAAATTAGTTGTCTTGGACTAAAATTCACACGAACACCTCGACTTCAGGTGCAAAAAAACAGTACTGTATCTTTTTTTTTTCTTTTCTTTTGCTTATAACTCGAAAACGGTGTGTCCTATCGCAAAAATAATGAAAAATCGACCCCCTTTCTAAAAGCCATAAACCTCTAAAACTCAATAATTTAATAATAATTTTTCTTATTTTCCATACAAAAAGTGAAAAATTGCATACGTATAAAACACGTCGAGGCTGCTCCCTCCATGCACCTCCGGCTCAAAAAAATACGGGGTAGGGCAAACAAGTACTTACCACGTGGAGTCACGATTGTCAAATTCGATTTTAGTTCTGTCAAAATTATTTTTTTAGTGATATTTTTTTGCAGAGTAGCTTTAAGATTCTCTTCGCCAAAAGTACGGATTTTTAGTGATCGTTTAGTTAGTTTAGGTCGGTGTACAAGAGAATCAGCACCAGTATCCAATTGAGATAAATTTCATTTTTATTGTGAACAGTCTGAATTTTCATCCCGATATTTTTGATGGTGACTGTACATTGTACATACGCATCGGACGAGTTGGGAATGAGTCGAAATACAGCATGAAACGAGTTACGGAAACTGACCAGTGGTGCTATTCTGTAAAGATCCCACCGTGAAAATTTAGGTGAAGTGAGCGTGATGTGAACTGTCATCCCACCTTACTCTACTAGGGATTGAGCTCACTTCAAACTCACTTCACCTAAGTGCTCACGGTGTGATGTTTACAGAATAGATCGGCAGATGCACAAGGTGACGTATTAGTGAATGTGACCTATTAGGTTTAGCGATGAAATAGCTAAAGTGACGAATAGTCATCAGATCCATTCTACCGGCGTCGCGCCAGACTGCACGACCCTTAATATATTTTTCAACTTCCAGTGCAAATGCTTTGGAGCAACTGAAGCTGAAAAAAGAATGGCAACTCATGTACGATGTCCTTCCTGAATCTCTGAGAGATAAACGCTTAACAGAGGCTTCAGCAGGCATAGTCGGATCGAAAGCAAATAAAGAGTCGACGGGTCCCAGCTTCATAGCCGTGTATACGTCCGTTGCAGAAAAAGATCCAGAAAAGGAAAGTAATTGTCGATGAAACGAAAAATAAGATATTATTATAATATGGCGGCTTATTGACAGTTGTAAACTATATAAGTTTTTATATATTGTTTTAGTTTCATTAGTAAGTTGTCGATCACCAAACTGTTAAGCTACGGTTTCTTATGGGTCCCCGAAACCGCCCCCTCCCCCCCAGGTCAATTATTGACCATTTTTGCCTGACTGCCTGCAGCGAAGCCAAAAAAGGAGGGTTATGTGTTTGACCTGTATACAGGGTTACAGGGAAAGTCGTACTGAATATTAAAGGAGGTTATTATTCAGGTCATTTCTGATGATTTTGATTCTGAAATAAAATGTCCGAAACTTAACCGTTATGGAGATATTAAATTTTAAAGATTATTTTTAAAAATCCTTTATTTTTTGGCTTTTAGTCGTTTTCTTTGGGATTAGAGCTCCTAGAGTCGGTTTTTTTGATGTATCTAGTTAGAAGACATGTTTATTAATAAAAATGATCAATAGAAACTGAACCTACTACTAACAGCTTAAAAAACTGCTCGACAACGGTTAGCATTATGAATTTTCTAATAGAGTGTTCTTAACTTTGATGGGCTTTAAAAAAAAAAATGTATGGAACTTATTCTGCGAATAACTTTACAAAGTTCTACGTCTCTTTAGCTATTCAAAAAGGTATATCATCTACTAGGTTTGTTCATAAAATCTTAAAATAATGTTATTAGAATAGGCCCATCTGGTAGTACAACATAACAGAATTTCGATACAAAAGAATCCGGCTTACTACCTGGCACTTTTAAACAATGAAAAAAGGTTTGGGTAGACATTGTTTGTGCCCGGGAGACGTGCGGTGACAGGTATTTGTCATTTTAAATGTCTGAATTGTCAAATCGTGGATCGTGGTGTTTGTTTAGTCTGCTCATGCGATTCTTCCATGGTAGATGTGTTATCCGTGCCCTCCGATTTTTTTTTGTAAAAACGCGACTTGGCTTGGATTTTTGGACTGTTTCATCTTCTAACTGTGTGACGTGGCTTGTAACTGGACTTTGATTTGTGTTGTGAACATGGCAACATTTACCAACGAGGAATATGCTGACATCCTAATATGTTATGGATTTTGCGAAGGAGTGTCGTTGCGTGCACGCAATGAATACATGCTAAGGTATCCTACTCGCCGAGTACCTGATATTGGCGTATTTGACAGAGTTTATCGAAGACTACGAGAAACTGGTTCTGTGCTAGTACGTCGGACTGACATGGGACGACCTCGTGTTCTTGATGACGACGACGAAGATAATTAAATACGACGTCTCTTTGAAGCCGACCCAACCACGTCAACAAACGTTGTCGCTCGACGGCTTGGTATTTCCCAGTGGAAAGTCTGGTTCGTAATGCACAGTTCTGGGCAATACCCTTACCATTACACGCCAGTGCAAGTAATTGAAGAAGGGGATCCATTGAGACGACTAGACTTCTGCAGATTTATGCTCAATGCCGATAATGAAGATCCGGATTTTTTAAAGAAAATCATGTGGACAGATGAGTCGAAATTTGACAAAGACGGCATCACAAACTATCATAACACCCATTATTGGGCTCCCAAAGCGCAAGGTAACCCCAAGAAAAAAAGACCAAAAGGGTCACAAAGGAGATTCAGTCTTAATGTGTGGATGGGTATAATATCAAATAACTTGATAGGGCCATACTTCCTGCCCGATAACTTGAATGGCGAGACATATGAAAACTGTTTGAGGGAGGAGTTACCCTCTTTAATGCAAGACTTGCCTATTGCATTAAGACGAGACATGTTCTTTCAACATGATGGCTGCCCAGCGCACTACAGAAGAAGTGTTCGAACATGGTTGGACGAGAATTACCCAAACCAATGGATTGGAAGAGGCGGACCCATAGCATGGCCGGCGAGGAGCCCCGATTTAACGCCGATGGATTTTTATGTGTGGGGTCATATGAAAAGCCTAGTATACGACCAAATGACACCGATCGCAAATGTCGATATTCTAAGACAAAAAATTATTGATGCGGCTGAGGAAATGAGGCGGAACCTACGAACTTCTGTCGTGAAAAGTAATTTATGAAAAAGAATGAGACTTTGTGTAAGAAATAGCGGCGGCCATGTAGAACATGAATTATAAAAATATTGCTAAAATTTTTGTCTTTTTTTACGTATTTTAGCTACTTTTACCTCAAACTAAAAATGTACCCTCTCCTAACTTAACTGTTATTTGGGCAATGTTTTGCCTATTTAATAGCAAGTGCCTTATAGTGTACCTTTTTGAATAGCTAAAGAGACGTAGAACTTTATAAAATTATTTGCAGAATAAGTTCCATACAATATTTTTTATTAAAAGCCTGTTAAAGTTAAGAACACTCTATTAGAAAATTCATAATGCTAACCGTTGTCGAGCAGTTTTTTAAGCTGTTAGTAGTAGGTTCAGTTTCTGTTGATCATTTTTATTAATTGACATGTCCTCTAACTAGATACATCAAAAAAACCGACTCTAGGAGCTCTAATCCCAAAGAAAACGACTAAAAGCCAAAAAATAAAGGATTTTTAAAAATAATCTTTAAAATTTAATATCTCCATAACGGTTAAGTTTCGGACATTTTATTTCAGAATGAAATTCATCGGAAATGACCTGAATAATAACATCCTTTAATATTCAGTACGACTTTCCCTGTAACCCTTTATATGTATGTACCTATGTAAGTCCGTCCCTATGTTCCCTCGTAACTACTAAACGGCTGAACCGATTTTGATGAATGATATGTCGTTCGATTCGTGATTAGTATTTATTGCGCGAGTGTCACTGCGTATGTTAACCCAGCAAATTTTGACCCAGGCTTGGTAGGCAGACTCTTTTCCGAGCGGGATGTTGGAGAATGGAATAAAATGCTCCATCCCTTGCCGAATCACGTCCGCAACTACGTCAGCATAGCACGAAGGGTCACGCGAGGAGAAGCACACTTGCCGCCAAGGATAAAACGCAAAAAAGTTCCGCATCTCATCCCAGTCTGCTGGCTTGTATCGCCATACTCGCCTCGTGCCTTTAGGACTCATCTGGAGGAGAGCAGGTCGATATGGATCTCATCAGACAATGGTCAGACGTTCCCAGCGGGGCTGAGACCGATACTGAATGACTGTTCTGATCAGATGCCAGCAGAAGGTCCAAGCAATTGGGTGTATGCATCATGTCAATAAGAAGAGAAAGGAATCTGGTGAATTCAAGTCTTTAGACAATGAATACAGAGACTACCCCCGCTAAATTTTTTGATTATACAAGAATGAGTGTTGATACATTCTATTATATACTGTTGAATATAGAAGAACATTTAAAAGTGCAACTTAATCCATGATTGAATGGCGGAAAAAACAAAATTATTTAATGAATACGCTCGACTCTGAATTCGTCCGTCACAGTCGCCGGTCACTCCGCTCTGAGTCGCGGCATCCGCGCTGTGATCTAGTATTTTTGTTTTCATTGCACGCCTCTCCGCTCCCCGCTCCCCGCCGGCCGTGGACACTCGAGTGTTTCCGCGCCGCTCTCCTCCCCGCAAGTCAAGACAAGCAAGAACAAATGTTAGAAGTTACTTATAAGTAACTTCTAAGATTTGTTCTCGCCGCGGTCACAGACGCAAGACGCAGGTCGCACAAGCGGTGATGTCATGACCAAGGGGTAACATAGTTCACCTTTATTCTCGTTTTTACATTTCTGGGAGTATTGTAATGAAGTTGATCGGTGCTGTCCGACGTTGTGGCTGTTGAATTGTTCCCATTTCCCATCAAGGTATTTTCTTACAAACTGAAAGTAATCTTCGAATGCTACATAATTGCACTTTATCATTCGCTTAAAAATGCTCAGGGCTTTGTTCACTTCTGTTGGTGTTCTAAATTGCTTTATCCATACATAATTAGGGGTTCACAGGTATAATAAAACATAAAATTGCGCCTTGTTTCCCCGAAGTGTTAGACAGAGGTGTACCTATTATAGTACACCCACAGGTATAATAAGTACTTAGAAATACATTGGTTACCAAGTCTCCAAGGAAGCTGGATCCTGATCTCCAAGTTGATAAAACTACACTTCTCTGGGACTGTCCTCCGGATCCCATAACTAAATCTTCTAATCCATGAACATCAAATTCAGAAGAGTTATAGGTTGAAAAATACTATTTAATTTTTGATCGTGTTTTTTCTAATATATTTGTAATGTATATTGAACTGTTAGTCTCATCTTGCTGGATGGGTATAATCTTGAGGTCTGGCTGATCATGGGTATAGTTTTGTTGAATACCTGCTGACTCAAATTCAAAGCACTTATTTCAATTAAACCATTTACAGGCACTTTTTAATTGTAAAGGAGAAGAAGGGAATGTCTAGAAGTAGATATAATACCTAAAGTAACGCCAGTGTGTTTTCCGAAGCGATTGCAGTAATTATTGAATCCGGGGAAAATCCGTCAGTCATGAGCTGGCGAGTTGATTGCCATCATCACTACACAAATCTAGACTCCGGGGTGCTTCTGAGAGAATACATTCACCCAAAAGACCATACAGAATCGTAATTTTTTTTCTAAGAGAAGTTGTTATTTGGTTTCGTAATCCGCAAACTGCATCCACACTACCCAAATCTAAAAGTAACTTATTTTTTTAAAACAAAACACACCTTAACACTTACCCATAGTTGGGATTCTCCCATTGAGTGAATCTGAAATATTTCTGCAACAAAGTAACAAAAACAAATGTGATTTGGACGACCACTATCTAAAAAATAAACGTGAACGTGAACATACCAGGAGAATAAAATCATAATAATTGAACAATATAAACTCAACTTGCTTACGTATATAATTAATTGACGTTAAGGATAAAATCAGTTTTAAACAATTTGTTAACAACGTAACACATAACAACACGCCTCGTTTCCCCGAAGGGTTAGGCAGAGATGTATCCTATAGTAGTACACCCACATTTCGCCAGTTATGTTTAATAATTGTTGTTGTTGTTTGTACAATTTGTTAAATTTTCATAATAGTAGATTGTTTGCCAAGGGAGCAAACAACTATTTTAAAGGCGAGAGTGTTTCTTTGAATCCAGAGCGGAGCGAAGGATTCAAAGTACTCGAGCACCCGAGCTCGAGTACTCGAGCTTAAAATAGTGTTGCTCCCGAGGTGCACACTTTACTTTTTATCACCCTCTATGAGAAAATAAGTACCTAATAACAGCCACATTTTAATAAAAGTCCCTCATCCCCCGACCCGCCGCGTTGCATCGTCCGCCCGCGCTATTACTTCGTTTTCGCTTAGTGTTCTTTCTGACTTTTTTCTTTTTGCTCGGCTTCTAAGGGTCGTAGCGTGATGTTAAATAGCCTATAATTTATCCTCGAGAATTGGGGCCTACCAAATGCAAAAAGAATTTTTCAAATCAGACTTTTTGTTCACAATTTCATGGGTTTTAATTTTTTTGCGCGGATCCCTAATTATCTTTCTTAAATAAAAGTAGCCTATGTAAGTTACTCCCCGTAACATCAGCCATCTGCTATAGTGTGGCCATTAGTGCTGTACACTCCCTGAGGTATGCGCGGCGAGGTGGGAGGCGAAGAAAAAAGTGCATGAGTTCACATGAGATCGATACATGTCGGACAGATCTTACGATATCAGTTTGCATTTCTAAGGCAAGACTTGTGGCGGGACGATGGTCGGAGGCTATCTATCTGTAATATATTATACTTACTTAGTTGATTAAAATGTAACCCAAATATACTCATATTTTATTAAAAATATGCAGGTGATAAATAAGAACTAAACTTATAATTCAAAGCAGGACTTGTTTTAATGAACATTTTTTTATATTTACAAACAATTATATATTCTAACGAAAGTTATTCTGACATAGATTCTGTTTCAACTTCATCTTCCATTTCGCCACCGGAACTTGAATCAGAGTCTTGCAAATTTATTATGAATGAATCGATAACATTATCGAACCTACTATCGCGACTCCAGTAATCATTTTCATTTTTCTGGACATGATCGTCGCATCTCTGCCATTTTTCCGCCGTGAATTCCGAAAACAATTTATCCAATGAGATTATCTTTTCGTCTAGAGAAGAATTAATATAGTTTTGGGCTATGTTGTTTTTAATATCAGCCCAGACCAACTCAATTGTATTTAAATCTGGATGGTGCGGAGGTAAACGCAGAACAGTGTGTCCACTGGCTTTCAGGAGTTCGTCAATTCTATACACGGGTTCTTTTTGTGTATTTTTGATAAGAAGTAGCAGTTGAGCCTTTGTCATGGTTCCTGAAAATTCTACATTATGGCGTAGCAACCAGTTCTGCATTTCACTTTTGAGGCTTGATATAGTTGGTTTCTTCTCAACCTGAACGCTGTGGTAAGACGCGTTGTCCATTACAACCACAGAATTCGGCAGCAACTTATCTTTTAACTTTTCATCTACCCACTTATAAAAAGTAGGTCCGCTCATATCTCCATGATAGTCACCGGTTCTAGCATCTGATTTGAATATAGTCAATGCATCATCCACTAAGCCATTTCGACACCCAGCGTGGAGAATTACCAATCGCCGTCCTTTCCCAATATCAGCATGAATTCACAGACATTACAAACAGACACTTACATTTTATTTATTTGTTTATACATACAATAAAGAACAATAAGACATAATAGAAATAATAACTTTTTAAATAGATGTGAAAAAAAAATATTGCCACGGTCGTCTCACAATCAGGAACAAAAATAAGTCGCTCAAGTGACCACGTTTACACACACATTTAAAACATTTATATTTCGTACTACGAAATGTAGAAAAAAGTTTAATATTATTAACAACCTCAGTTTATTATAAACTTTAACACTCGAAATATAACATTTAATCACGATTGCAAAATATTTTTGTTAGGTCCTTCTGTCATCGGAAAGCAATAAAAAATGTCACTCGAAACTAAAAAGTCTTTTTTATAAGTAAAAAAAATTGTTTTTTAAATGAAACTTAACTTCTAAGCAATAAGGTTAAAAACATTTTGTTGACAATTTCGTGCTTATTCTTTTTTGGAATTAGACGTAGATCTTGGTATTACATTTCAATGCTCAAAACACAGTAAGTATTAAAAGACGTAGAGTTGCAGAATATATTCTTTTAGACGAAGGTTCGTCTGTATGATGGCAAATATTGTTTACCGATTTAAAAAAGTAGTAGGACTAAACTAGTACAATATTTAGTAATTATATTACGACATTGCTATTAATTGTGTGCGGGTTGGCTCATTGTAATCAACCCGTATAAAAAAATGGGTGCGTCTACTTTTGTACGCAATTTAGAAGTAATAAAAAAAATTGTATTAAATAAATTTGATTTAAATGTGAAATGGGTCGCTAGGAAATCTACAAACAAAATCATCTGCCTAGCCTTTTCTCAACTATATTGGGGTCGGCTTTCAGTTAAACCGGATGCAGCTGAATACCAGTATTTTACATGAAGCGACTGCCTATCTGACCTCCACAACCCAGTTACTGGGTAATACGATACCCCTTGGTACGACTGGTTGTCAGACTGTCGGGCTTCTGACGGCCCGTAACGACTGTCAAAGATATACGAATGACAGCCGGGACCAACGGCTTAACGTGCTTTCCGAGGCACGGAGGGGTCTTAATATGTAAAGATGGTCACCCGTTCATGGACCATCCGCGGCAAGCGTAGCTTAACCTGATCAATCGACCCGTGCGGCTTTTATTTTTTAGCCACAAGTCACGAGCCGTAGAAATCTACAAACAAAAATAACATATAAAATAACAATACTACTCCATGCATTCCCTTTTCCAGAACAGTCGATGTTTGATGCAATAGTTGGCGCAAACATTGGTCAACCAATCATAATATTTGCGATTTGATTTATATTTACTACCTATTTAATTCGGTTTTTTATATTATTCAGAAAAAACACTGAATAATATAAACTTAGCGAAAAAAAAAATTCTCTCCAAAATCTTGGTGTTACGGTGGTTATTTAGGTACACAGTTTTTCAACGCGTACTGCGGCATCTTGGCGTCTTCACGTTGGCTATGATTGGACCATACTAATTTCAAATAAGACCACAAAAGTATTTGTGGTCTTATTTTTCGGGCCGTTTTTGAAGCGCTTATCGGGAATCTAGTGCTAGTATTGATGGAAGGTTTCGAAACAAGCTGTATAAGATACATAATGATCCGTTGAGATGGGCTAGTAGGTACCTTGAACTATTAGGTAGAGTTTTTTCTAAGGAATTCGTTGTCTCGATTGGTTGGTACGGAGTCCATAGTGCAGGTTTACAATAAAATACGATGATACAGCAAATCAGTTAGTATTTCACCTTCAGAATAATTAATATAGTACAATACTAATAACGTCCACGCACTATTTTCTAAGTTTTTTCAAGTAGGAGAAGTGGAGGTCTGCATCTGTTCGCTGCTCTCTGGCCTCACAGGTAAGAGAAGTGGAGGTCTGCACCCGTTCGCTGCTCTCTGGCCTCACAGGTAAGAGAAGTGGAGGTCTGCACCCGTTCGCTGCTCTCTGGCCTCACAGGTAAGAGAAGTGGAGGTCTGCACCCGTTCGCTGCTCTCTGGCCTCACAGGTAAGAGAAGTGGAGGTCTGCACACGTTCGCTGCTCTCTGGCCTCACAGGTAAGAGAAGTGGAGGTCTGCACCCATTCGCTGCTCTCTGGCCTCACAGGTAAGAGAAGTGGAGGTCTGCACCCGTTCGCTGCTCTCTGGCCTCACAAGTAGGAGAAGTGGAGGTCTGTATCCGTTCGCTGCTCTCTGGCCTCACAAAACTGACTCCTCTTTCAGTCACTTCCCTTCACACGACTGCCCACGCGCCGACCCCTCTAGCGAGCGCGTCGCGGCGTTTACCTTAGTACTACTACAACAATAAATTGAGAGATTATAATCGCTCAACTTTTATAATATGCGACAAGTATTTATTTCTGTTATGTAAAAAAAAAACAAAAAAAAACAAGGCAATAATCACAAAAAAGCTTTATTTCGGTAAAGCTTTATTTAAAGCTTTACTTGTCAACAAAGCAGAAACAATGATGTTCCACCTGTGATAGCAAAATCATAACATAACATAACATAACATCGCGCCTTGTTTCCCCGAAGGGTTAGGCAAAGTCAATTCTTTCAAAATTGTTGGTTATTGTGCAATTTCAACGGTGGCACATGGTTGGAATATGGACGAATAGACGGACGGACTAATGACCGTAATGACCCTCTTGGTATTTGGTTAAAACGTCAGTAATTAGCTCAGCCAGCAATAGCAGCATTAGGAGTCTCAACATATGTCGAAGGAAAAATTACGTTTAGTATCAGATTGTATATTCCTCAATGGGGTTGAAATCCTTGCTCGTCATATGGGTCTCGTTGTGCGCCATCTTGTAACCCCACAAATGCATAGCTTCTCTGCACGCTATCTGCAATTTTATAAATACAAATGTTTGCTAAAAAAGAAGGTAAAAAGATGGTGAAAGAGATTATGGTAAAATTAAAGCCAGCTTATACTTTTTTTGCTTCACCATAATAATGTCACATGTGACAGATGAGCAAAAATAGTTCATATACCCACTATAAATTCGACAAGAGAAGGAAAAGCGGCCAAATGTAGATTACAACTACCTTTGATTTAAGACATTGAAGTTGTTACGCACCTGTAGGTCATTAACGTAATTAAAGTCTAGAGCAGTCTTCCATTTGAAAGGAACGTTGCGGGAGACTTTGAAGGTGGAGTGGACACCAGCTACTTCAACTGTAGTGTGCGACTGCAGAAACTCGTCCAACGCCTGCCTACCATCCAGCTTTAGGAACTTTAGAATTCGGTCTGTAGTAATATCAGGCTTCAGTGCTAATTCTTCAAACCGTATCACCCTGTAATGTAACATATAAGGACTTAGCAAGTTCAAACAATAATGATGCTATTTTTGTGGAACTTGTTTTCAACAGGCCTGCACGCGTAGCATGATAACTTCTGTCTACGCTACAGGCTTGCACGCGTAGCATGATCACTTCTGTCTACTCTACAGGCTTGCACGCGTAGCATGATCACTTCTGTCTACGTTACATGCCTGCACGCGTAGCATGATCACTTCTGTCTACGCTACATGCCTGCACGCGTAGCATGATCACTTCTGTCTACGCTACAGGCCTGCACGCGTCCCGGGTGTCACCACTGTGTGGATCGCTCGGAGGACACGGTGGAGCATACGGTGGAGGTCTGCCCGGCTTGGGCGGAGCACCGCCGTGTCCTCGTGGTAGCGATCGGCGGCGGCGATCTCTCACGTCCGGCCCTGGTCCAGGCCATGGTACGGAGCGAGAGTGCATGGGAAGCCATTACCTCCTTCTGCGAAGCAGTAATGCTCGCGAAGGAGGAGGCGGAACGCGTGAGGGAGAGGCAAGCTTTGCGCCCTCACGCCCCTAGTCGCCGCAGGAGACGCCCTGGGCGTCGGGAACTGGCAGCCGATTCCCGGCCACCGTAGGTGCGGGCTTGCGGACGGCGAGCAATTGGTAGCTCACCGTCCGGTAAGGACCAAGCCCGAGTCGACGGCGCGTCGTGTTCCACCCGCGCCTCAAGAGATGTCAGCACTATTGACGGGGTCCGCTAGGGCCGATGCCAGCTAGGGTTGCGGAATGTTCGAAAGAGTTACCGTGGCCCCGGCACAGGCAACAGAAGGAACACGGGTGGGTTTTAGTCAGTAAAAGTCTGACACGCCCTCCCGCTCCGCCCAGAGCCGGAGAAGTCATTTGATGATTTCCCATCCACAAAAAAAAAAAAGGCCTGCACGCGTATCATGATCACTTCTGTCTACGCTACAGGCCTGCACGCGTAGCATGATCACTTCTGTCTACTCTACAGGCCTGCACGCGTAGCATGATCACTTCTGTTTATTCTACAGGCCTGCACGCGTAGCATGATCACTTGTGTCTACTCTACAGGCCTGCACGCGTAGCATGATCACTTCCGTCTACTCTACAGGCCTGCACGCGTAGCATGATCACTTCTGTCTACTCTACAGGCCTGCACGCGTAGCATGATCACTTGTGTCTACTCTACAGGCCTGCACGCGTAGCATGATCACTTCTGTCTACGCTACAGGCCTGCAGCGTAGCATGATCACTTCTGTCTACGCTACAGGCCTGCACGCGTAGCATGATCACTTCTGTCTACGCTACGAAGAATAGACATACTTGTAGCAACGAGGATCTTTTAGCGCTCGAATGACGTTGACAGGGCGTCGCTGTTGGTAAGCATTTATTAATTCTCCAAAAAGTCCGAAAAGACATTCAAAGTTCAACTGATACTTAATCCATGGGATATTAAAACCTACATCAGTCTGTCCGGATACTGCTGCAGTATCTGACCTGCTGCCACATAGTTGCTGACCAAGTCGGCACAGACCAGTGGGGGCTCCCAGCAATCTGAAGAGAGCTCGCAGAAGCGCCGGTGTCGTCTAGACTGCATCAGGCCGCGGGGGTCACGGACCAACAGTAACACTTTCACGTTGAGCCTGTAAATCATTCAGTCCTTCAAAATGGAAAAATTGCTAGAATATGATCAACAAAGAACTGAAGCCCAATTCCCGCAATTAAAAATGTTCAAAATCTAGTCGCAATCACATCTTAGCGACCATCAAATGTCAAAAACTTGTCAAAAATGTTGGGAAATTATAGATATTTTTGACATATTGAGACTGAGATCTGAGGGGCAATTCCCGTAATTGTTAGAACGTTCACAGTCTGATCTCAGTCTCAATATATCAAAAATACCTATAATTTTCCCTACATTTTTGACATTTGATTGTCGCTGAGATAAGATTGCGACTAGATTTTGAAAGATTTTAGACGAGAATTGGGCTTCAGACTGAACGTTCTTAAAATTACGGGAATTGTTCTCAGATTTGATACTTAGATTTAGATAGATGAACCATTATTCAGCATTATTTAGAATACAAAATAACGAGAAACTATGACTATTACACACTTTAAATCAAATAACGAACATACAAAGTGCGGTGTGCGGCTCAAGGTTGCACCAAATGGGAGTCTAGCTCAGCATGCTCAGAAAGTGTCAGGAAAATATACCTTTTTTATGAGTGGGAAATCATCAAATGACTGCTCCCGCTCTGGGCGGAGCGGCAGAAATCATCAAATGACTTCTCCCGCTCTGGGCGGAGCGGCAGAAATCATCAAATGACTTCTCCCGCTCTGGGCGGAGCGGCAGAAATCATCAAATGACTTCTCCCGCTCTGGGCGGAGCGGCAGAAATTATCAAATGACTTCTCCCGCTCTGGGCGTAGCGGCAGAAATCATCAAATGACTTCTCCCGCTCTGGGCGGAGCGGCAGAAATCATCAAATGACTTCTCCCGCTCTAGGCGGAGCGGCAGAAATCATCAAATGACTTCTCCCGCTCTGGGCGGAGCGGCAGAAATCATCAAATGACTTCTCCCGCTCTGGGCGGAGCGGCAGAAATCATCAAATGACTTCTCCCGCTCTGGGCGGAGCGGCAGAAATCATAAAATGACTTCTCCCGCTCTGGCCGGAGCGGCAGAAATCATCAAATGACTTCTCCCGCTCTGGGCGTAGCGGGAGGGCGTGTCAGACTTTTACTGTCTAAAACCCACCCGTGTTCCTTCTGTTGCCTATGCCGGGGCCACGGTAACTCAAAGGTAAATATACCTGACGCTGATATTCTGCTGGATCCCTGTAGTGACGAGATAAGGACGTCGAGCAGTCGAGATAAATACGCGAAGTATTAGTGTTGTGAAGAAGTGTTATGTGCGGAGTTAGATTATGTAAGTATATCCGCAATTTAAATTTTATTTATACGAGTATCTTACAAAATATCCACAAATTATTGAATTAATAAGTTACCATTTGTCCACAGGTTTGTGATCACGAGTTATACTAAAAAAGCATATTGACTCGGAAAGGACACGACAGCATATTATAAACGTGTTCGAAATAGTCATACCCAGTTTTTTCTGTGAGGCGATAAGAAACCCCCATAGTCGAATTTTGAAGGTACCAACACGTTAGTCACTGATGTAAAATATTAAGCCAAGTAAAATATAACAACTCACTCTTTATCGTTCAATATTTCCTCAACCAGCCGTAACCTGAGTCGCACAAGTTTCATACTTTGGAACGGGAACAGCTTACATAACCGAGAAGTGAACTCTGCATTAAAACATAGCTCGTTTTTATTCTCATCCTTACAATAGTCAAATAATCTGGTGCTATGACTAAACAGATTCAAGTCTTTACTTTCAAACTCAAAGTAATCTTGTAAACCGTAAAAATTACATTTAAACATTCGTTTAACAATGCTCAGGGCTTCGCTTGCTTCTACTTGCTCTCGCTCTCTGATTTGTTTAGTACCGTACATGAGAAGAGGTTCATAATGATAGTATGTACTTGGAACTGCATTCACCAGGTCTCCAAGAAATGTAGAACCTGACCTCCATGACGATATTATTAAGGTTCGCATGGGCTGTCCCCCGGATTCCATAACTAAATCTTCTAAACCATTAACATTGGATTGTGAAAAATTATAGTTGGAGAGTTCATCTTTTATTTTTGTTCTTGCTTTTTCTAATATGTTTTTGATTTTTGTGTAACTGTTTATTTCATTTTGCCTATTAATTCTATAGGACTGATTTTCATTCGCCATTACGGGTATATTATCCGTGTCAGTTGAGCCATGGGTACCATCTTTCAGTGCAATGGGTATCTGTTGCGTGAAGGTCTCCTCTCCACCCTTGACTTTTATGATAGTCTTGATATTTCTACGGCTCTTGATGGATGTGAGATAATATGCCGTGTCAGTATACTGAGTCCCAATATTAATAATAAGGAGAATACTGAGACCAAATACTAGACATATTGTGTAAACTTTAAGTCGCCGCATTATCTGTAAGACATTAAATAAAATTATGACCTCGAAACATTTTTGTCTTAAAAAATTTAAAAAACAATGGTTCAATCAATTCAAGGGCTTTTGCAAGATTTAGGGCCGTTCAAGGACTGCTGAAGCTGAGACGATTCCCGAGCGGAAACCGAAACTAAAATATTTTCCACTTTATATTTAGTCGGTTGTTTGTTTTGTAAACAGCGTTCATACATTCTAGTTTATGTATCTTAAATTAAAAAAAGATTTTTTTTTCATTACAAAACGCAATGTTTTGATCATGGATAATAATATTACTTCCTACACTTACGGTATCTGACAGAACTAGAGCCTAAACTATGCATGTGAAGGGAAAAATCCATTGAGTAGTTTAGAAAAACTAAGCAGTCACACAGACTCGCGACTTTGTTTTATACTATTTATAGAAGTAGTAAGAACTAAATATAAAAAAATACCACATAGAAAGCAAACGGCAAAGAGATAATCACAAAACAAGTAGTAGATAAAATAAGACACAATTAATTATAGGTACTTATGTTATTGCGCGACTCCTGGGAGTCTTGCATTGCTTCGCTTTATGCATTTATGTTCAAAACTTACCCAAAAAGGATTTGTAAACACCCAATTTTAATCTATAACTTTGATTTTTGAGACGCGAAAATAAACTAAGGAAAACGTGTGCCTCCCGCGAAGGTAGAACCATTCTGGTGCAAGGTAGTTTTTAATAATTTAATTAACACGTCCTCTTATCTTATCAATGTTTACGTACTGAACCTATCAACCTACGCCCTCTTTCCCGACGATGGTCGGCTGGAACAGATTTCAGATGATATAAGCAGTAGGTACAGTTCCATCAAAAATAGTACGTTCGCCACGTTAAGGGCTATTTTCGCCTGCTCATTGCACGGTAGAATCTCCATTACCGACCCAGCATTATAGATTCTCGGATACCTGAATCGAGCCAGTTTTGTTTAAAGATATCGACGTTGAAAGGCAACATTGATTAAGCGACATTTTGGGTCATATTAAGTTATATTCATAATTCGAACCGCCTGATTTACCTACCTTAGATTAAATTTGAATTATCAAATTACAGTCACGGTCTGAAAATGTTTGTTTTGAAATTAGATTATTTAACACACTGTGTGCAGTAAAGTCTAAAATGTTGTTTCTAATTATCTAGGTATTTGATACTTTTTAATAGTTGTGATGCATCTATTCTAACAAAAATAGTATTAATGACTTTTTGATGAGAAAACTCATTTCTTATTAGGTAATTATTTAAAAGTTGACACATTGACATAATTGCATTTGTGTGTTACAATGACATTTTAGTGAGGAAAGTTTTGAGTAAATAGTTACTACTCTTTGGTTTTGAGTATTATTGTCGATGTCTGTATAAGTAGGGGAAGACCTAAGAAACTATAGCGGAATGAGGAACAGGGTGTAAAGTTCACTCATCGTCTATAGAAAAGGGAGGATCCTCCAACCAGACGGGTGTTGTGTTTGGTGGGCTACTGCCCGACGGTAAAGAGGAGCTCGATGCTAAACGAGACGAGCTCAAGGCCCGACCACCCGCGGCCATCCAATATAATTACATCGGAGGGGTGCTGACTTGCCGTGAATGTGGACGCACTTTCACGGCAAAAATTGGTTATATCAGTCACCTGAGGGCACACCAGCGATGTCATCAATAGGCAGATCCAAGTCGCTGTGGCCGAAATCGGCCAGGATCATATACAGTGTGAGTCTTTATAATGTGCACATATCGAAATGAGGGAATCTATGCTTAATTTTATCGACGGAAAAAATGTTAAAAAAAATCTAAATATTTATTTATATTTTTTATGGATTTTTAAAAAAAATTGTTTGCTTTTGTGACCCCAGTGTATACAAAACTGTGTTACTTTTAAACTAAACGATTTATCACGATGAAACAAACTCTATAATGTTTGGAAGTAATTAGGTGTCGTCATAAAATAAAAATTATGGAAAAAAAATAGCCACATTTAAAAATAAACATTTTTGTTTGGCAAAAGTCTGATTTTTTTTCATTAATTTTTACAAAAATTGTAAAATTTCTCAATAACATGCCCCCATCACCTTCTTTTTTTATAACTTTAAGTTATTCTTCATTGTATTAGGAACCTAACGGTAAAAATTGCATGTTTTTAACTCAACCCCAACATTTTTTATCAACTGTCAAAGAAAGGCCCAACGCATAGCTATTGTTTAGCAGGTAGATAAACTTTCTTTTGAATGTGCGCAGGTCGGGGAGGTAGGGCCAGCCAAAGGAACTTGAATTATGACAGATGTCAGACTGGCAGTCGCTCCGAATTATTCGCCGCTGCTACATGTGTTTCGGTACTTTCGTTCGCTGGACTTTCATAACTTTCGTTCGCTGCTACATGATGCCGCGTTTAAGTGAATTTTCCCCGGCACACATCGCCGACATACATTTTTATTATGGAGTGGGACAAGGAAGTGCCAGAGCTGCGCGCGCGGCTTACATAGCTGCGTATCCTAACAGGCAACCAGTGCCATCTGCCCGAAACTTCCAGGAAGTTCACAGAAGGTTGTCGATCACTGGACTTGGATCGCGAACGTTCTCGGCAATATGACTGGTCCAATCAACATGTTATCGATAAGACCAGCCCAAACATTTATCGAAAATCTTACTTGGAAAGTAGATGACCGTTTCAGTTTCGGGTTTTCACCTGCGCGGCACCATCTGTGTAAATTTCGACAGTTAGTAATACCGTCTCTAGTGAATGTCGCTTCGTCCATCCATAGTATTTTTCTTGGAAAGTTTGGGTTTGCTCTGGTTTTTCTTTGAATCCATGTGGACATCACACACCTTGGACGCCAGTCTACGTCTTCATGTAGATGTTGCACCCTTTGATAGTGATAAGGATGCAATCCTTCTTTCTTTAAAATACGCCACACTGATTTTTGGGATATTCCGTGACGAAGAGCCAGTCGTCTAGTACTTATGGATGGATCAGCAAACAAATCACTTAATACTGCTTGTTCAGTAGCCGCATCAATAATTACTTGAGGTGGCTCGCGACGATCTCTACTTGATCCAAGTCCAGTGATCGACAACCTTCTGTGAACTTCCTGGAAGTTTCGGGCAGATGGCACTGGTTGCCTGTTAGGATACGCAGCTATGTAAGCCGCGCGCGCAGCTCTGGCACTTCCTTGTCCCACTCCATAATAAAAATGTATGTCGGCGATGTGTGCCGGGGAAAATTCACTTAAACGCGGCATCATGTAGCAGCGAACGAAAGTTATGAAAGTCCAGCGAACGAAAGTACCGAAACACATGTAGCAGCGGCGAATAATTCGGAGCGACTGCCAGTCTGACATCTGTCATAATTCAAGTTCCTTTGGCTGGCCCTACCTCCCCGACCTGCGCACATTCAAAAGAAAGTTTATCTACCTGCTAAACAATAGCTATGCGTTGGGCCTTTCTTTGACAGTTGATAAAAAATGTTGGGGTTGAGTTAAAAACATGCAATTTTTACCGTTAGGTTCCTAATACAATGAAGAATAACTTAAAGTTATAAAAAAAGAAGGTGATGGGGGCATGTTATTGAGAAATTTTACAATTTTTGTAAAAATTAATGAAAAAAAATCAGATTTTTGCCAAACAAAAATGTTTATTTTTAAATGTGGCTATTTTTTTTCCATAATTTTTATTTTATGACGACACCTAATTACTTCCAAACATTATAGAGTTTGTTTCATCGTGATAAATCGTTTAGTTTAAAAGTTACACAGTTTTGTATACACTGGGGTCACAAAAGCAAACAATTTTTTTTAAAAATCCATAAAAAATATAAATAAATATTTAGATTTTTTTTAACATTTTTTCCGTCGATAAAATTAAGCATAGATTCCCTCATTTCGATATGTGCACATTATAAAGACTCACACTGTATATATATACAGGGTGTGGCGTAAATAGTGGTCCAACGTTAAGCGGTCGATACACCGTATACTCAGCTATCACATACCACAATTTGAAACTTTTTTTCCATAGATCTCAGAATAAAATATTTTTCTATTCTTGTTTGAAAAATGTACAACTTGCTTTACTAATTGGGCTGTACAATTCAGCTCTTTTTGAATAGAAATGGCTATAACTTTTGTTTAAATTAAGGAGTCGGTTATTATTGTACTATTTTAGAATCTGCAGTAATTGAACAAGTTTTTAAAATAATGGGCACCGACAGTGTGGTACATTTTTTTTACACCATTCGCACCCCAAGTCACACAATTTTCTAGACATTTGAGTTACATTTTGAAATAAACACATTTTTCTTTATTACCTATAAAATTACATTTACAAAATTACTTGCATGCACATGCACATGCACATGCACATGTATTCCACAGTTATAAACAGAAAAAATATGGTAAATTAATATATTTCTTAGAAATTACAGCCACATTAGTAAAGCAAGTTGTAAATTTTTCAAACAAGAATAGAAAAATATTTTATTCTGAGATCTATGGAAAAAAAGTTTCAAATTGTGGTATGTGATAGCTGAGTATACGGTGTATCGACCGCTCAACGTTGGACCACTATTTACGCCACACCCTGTATATACTGCCCGACGGTTGATGTCGGGACGTTGTATACAGGGCGTCCCACGGATATGCGACATGGAGCGAAAGTTCCTTGAATATTGTAGATGGAACATTTTACTGAAAGAAGACATTATTTGAATTTAACAAACATTTTAAACTGCATTCATAGATATTTAATTTTTATCTAATGTTGTCTAATTTTTAATGTTATCTGATTTTACTTACTTTACCTAATTTTATCTTATTTATTTAATACTTCATGCACAGAAAAGTACAGAGGCGGACTTAATGCCATAGGCATTTTCTACCAGTCAACCAGTCAGTCCGTGTCAGTTCTTATTCTGTTTAATTTCATTTAATTTCATCATTTGTCTAGTTTTATGTAATTTAAACTAATTTTGTAATTTTGTGATTGTATGGACCAATAACTTGTATGTGTGGTGCAAACTGTAAATATAAGTTTGTTATTAATAAATAAAAAAAAAAATAGTAAAAAAAATAAATAATTACATGGTTGAACCGGGAATCGAGCCCGTTACATGAGAAAAATAATCACCCTGTAGCTTTATCATACCAATCGAAAGGCTTCATCATAAGGATTATTTTTTGCTAAATAATATAGTATCACAAATAAAAGGAAGACCATGAATTTTAACATTTGATGTGAAATTTTGTTCAGAAAAATGAAAAGCTGACATTGCCGTAAGGACATACAACTGACATTATTATAAGTACATGAGAACCAGTATGAAAGTGTCCACGTGCTACAAGCATAACTTAGACGTATTATTCTAAAAATCCACCACAACAAGATCAAAAAATCGACAGGGAGCGAAATAATCAAAAGAGTGCGACTTTGTATTCAACAGGAAGAGGCTCATTTTGAGCATTTGATAAATTTATTAATTTTGTATTAAGAATGTTGAAATTCATGGTCTTTCTTTTATTTAGCAAAAAAATCCTTATGATGAAGTCTTTCGATCGGTATGATAAATTATTTTTCTCGTGTAACGGGTTCGATTTCCGGTTCAACCATGTAATTATTTAAATATCTATGAATGCAGTTTATATTGTTTTTAAAATTCAAATAATGTCTTCTTTCAGTAAAATGTTCCATCTACAACATTCAAGGTACTTTCCTTCCATGTGGCATATCCGTGGAACGCCCTGTACATGCTCGTCGCGCGGTAAACTCTGATTGCGCGATGCAGGATTTTGTGTAACGTCAGTGTGACGCGTGTGGCGATGTAGATATGCCGCCACATCACTCCCCTCTGGAGACCGGAGGTCGATAGTGGGCTGAGTCGTGTATCTAGCGATGCTTGCCAGGGCCAGGTGAGGTTACAGTGAGTCGGAACCGGGTGCCGCATAGTTCACGGTGAGTCTTAAAAATAAATAGAATAAGCATTCAGGGACTGACATCAGTCCTCAGAACTATATGCCCCGTGTCACAGAGCGCATCGACTTTCTGAAGCAAAAGATCTATGCATAGGCAAACCGTATTCGTCGGTACAGCCGGAAAGTGGAGCGATGAGTCGCACATTACAGAGCAATGAAAAGTGTGTGTATAGGGCTTGGGAGCAACCGGACCAAGGTGTGACTGGCACGCGCCTACCAGATAATAACGCCATGTGTTCATTCTGGCGAAGCATCTGGTCGGTGCCTGTCAATCACACCGAGGATGATTGGACTAGGGAGATTGAGCGAATGTGCGAACAAATACCACAAATGGGGGAAATTACCATCGGCCCCCAAGTTGTAGCTCGTGCAGTCCGTCCGTTTCCTAACTGGAAATCTCCAGGGCCGGACGTGCTCCACAACTTTTGGATAAAATGGTTCCAAAGGTCGCACGTCCACTTGGCATCCCAGTTCCAGTCTGCCTTAGAGTCAGGGTCGTTGCCCCAGTTCCTAACGACAGGAATAACCCACCTGCTCCATAAATCAGGTAGCACCGCAGAACCCAAAAATCATAGACCGATCACGTGTTTACCGACAATCTATAAAGTTCATCCATTTTGAGAGCTAAAATTAATAAACATATAGACACAAACTCCATCATGTCTGCCTCTCAGAATGGATGTAGGAGTGGGTCCCGCGGTACTAAGGAGCTACTCCTCATTGATATGGCCATTAGCCAACAGGTTCGTCGTTCCCGATAGGATCTGTCGACATGTTGGATAGATTATAAGAAGGCCTATGACTCGGTGCCACATACATAGCTCATGAAGGTGCTAGAATTGTATAAAGTAGACGCAACTCTGCACACCTTCCTGATATCGTGTATGGAGTAATGGAGGACGGTCCGTCGCTATCCAGGATGTCGAAATATCCAGAGAAATATCGAGCCAATAAGGATCGAGCGAGGCATATTTCAGGGCAATATTTAGTCCCCTTTGGCTCTGCTTAGCCTTGAATCCTCTAATCACACTGCTGGAGGATTCAGGTCTAGACTATCGGCTGAGGAGAGCTGGTCAGGTTATATCTCACCTCCTCTACATGGATGATCTAAAACTCTTTGCCCCCATCAATTCGCAACTGATGGAGCTACTGAAAGTAACTGAAACTTTCAGTAGCGCCATCAGAATGGAATTTGGTGTGGACACACGTGCGGTCATGCATGTAAAGCGAGGGGAGATTGTGGGATCCGTGGGAACCCAACTCTCGGATTCCATAAACCTTAGAGCCCTCTCCGCTTAGAGCCCTCTCCGCATCCGACACCTATAGGTATTTGGGCATGTCGGAAGCGTTGGGCATTAATTCTGCTGACATGAAGCAATCGTTGAAGGAGCGCTTCTTTGGCCGCCTGAAGAAAGTATTTAATAGTCTTCTATCAGGCGGAAACAAGGTGCGCGCCTTCAACGGTTGGGTCATGCCGGTTTTGATGTACTCTTTCGGCATACTCAAATGGACTCAGACTGAACTCGACGCCCTGGATAGAAGGGTCCGTACGCTGCTGACTGCATATCGAATGCATCACCCACGATCATCGGTAATGAGACTGTATATCCCGCGAAAGTGTGGAGGTCGAGGCTTTTTAATTGCTAAGACCCTCCACAACGCGAGATATGCAGTCTCAGGAAATATTTCCTAGAAGCTGACGTGGAGATGCATCGAGATGTGGTCGCAGTGGTCAAGGACCTCACCCCGCTCTCCTTGGCTAAAGAAAACTGGCGCAAGCCTGTAGTGCTTGACACTAGCGATCGCATGGAGGTATGGCAGAGTAAGGAGCTTTATGGACATTTTTTCCAGGTCCTACATGGACCCGATGTAGATTTTCTAGCATCCGTAGCCTGGCTGCGTTGTAGTAACCTCTTTGGGGAAATCGAAGATTTTGTCTGTGCAATTATGGACGATGTTATCATGACAAATAATTACTGGAGATTTATTGTGAAGGACGGTATGGTTGACATCAGTCTGTCGGGCATGCCACCGTGCGGGATAATCAATCCGACACATCATCTCCGGGTGTTCTCGTCTAGCTAACGAAGAGTACTTGCACAGACATAACCTTGTAGCCAGCATTATCCATCAGCAACTTGCTCTGAAACAGTCTTGTGGAATCGTAAATGCCGTACTGCAGGTATGTATGTGCCCGACCCAGTTCTCGAAAATGGAAATATCACATTGTACTGGGATCGATCCGTCATCACTGACAGGACTATTGTTGCCAATAAGCCTGATATAGTGGTGATGAATCGAATAGAGCGGCGCGCAATGATTATTGACATAACGGTCCCGCATGACGGGAACCCCGTGAAAGCCGAAAAAGATAAACAAATCAAGTATCTTGACTTGGCCCGCGAGGTTGTCGACATGTGGGATGTGGACTCAGCGATCATTGTGCCGATAGTCGTATCAGCCAATAGCTTAATTGCCAAGGGTCAACACTTAAGGAGACTCTCGTTGGGCAGCTGGATTAAGGGCTTGATTCAGAAAGCGGTACTTCTGGACACGGCTCGCATTGTTAGGAGGTTCCTCTCTCTGGAGCCCTGACCGCCGGTAGTTTGGACCCTGTTCCCGATACCGATGGGCTACTATTTATTATATGTTTAAATGTTTTTATACCTTTTATATTCTAATATTTAAAAATATAATTTATATGTAAATATTTAATCTTATAAAGGGAATAGAATAAAAGAAATAGGAATAGAATAGGAATAGGTTTTATTTGTGATATTATGGAGTTTTTTGACACTGGTTGAAATTATTTGAAAGTTGTTTCATGTTTGTTTATAGCAAAATTTTCCTGTTTGTCATGAAATATCAATCACATCATGTACTATAACTATTTTTAACATGATTAGTGGAGTAATGTCCTCGGTCTAAATGGATCTTAATTTTATAAATAGAAAGGGTGAGGTTGTCTTGCTATGATGTTAGGTTAAACGAGAGACTTATTGAGGGAGGGTGGATATTCAGTATTCGATTCTCGTCCCCAATATGTAAAAACCTATAACCTTAATTTGTGACGTAATTGTCCAATAAAATACATTACTCATGAACACTGAGCGCGCAAGAAGTGAACTTGTAAAGAGTAAAGTAATCACGCGGCAAAACACGTGCCGATCCTGTCGAAAGGGAATCCCATGCGCAAACCACGCCCCTTTCTATTGTGTTGTCTCCGATGTACCGACAGGACACACTCCCGCGCTGACCGCACCACAGTCTATGCGACTGCACCGCTTTTTCTGTATGTCTAATTGCGCTTCCGCGTATCGTTTAAACAACCCCGCTTACTTCGCGATAAAGGTGTCCTGTAAACGTGTTGTTGAATATACAAAAATGACGTCTTATCAATATTCCAATGAAGAATATTGGGATATGGTTCGTGCCTACGCGTTATCTAATGATAGTGAGCGAGGAGCCATTAATTTGTACCGAGAGATATTTCCCAACCGCCAGATTCTGTCGGACAGTCTTATGTTAGGTGTCAACCAACGATTGCGAATTTGCGAACATTCAGTCAATTCACCGTACCGACTACCGACGCATGCTCTCAAGGACGAGGAAGGGAGCTGTACCCAGTGCACCTACTAGAAGCCATTTTTGAATACTTCGAGCATCACCCACAAGAGAGTACCCGAAATGCTGCAAGACGGTTTGGTGTATCGCATTGGACTGTGTGGAATCTGCTGCATGAAGAAGGAATGCACCCATACCATTTTAGACTCGTTCAAGAACTCGGGGTCAACGACCACGAACCACGCGTGAATTTTTGCCGCTGGTTTTTGTCTAGCGCAAGGGTGCATACACGTTGCGAGACTTTTTGCGATTTTGTTCTGTTCTGTCTGTCATTATCGTATGGGCCCTGTCAGAATATCAGCGCTGCGGTATTTGTTTTTTTCATTTTCAAATATCGCAGCATCATGCTGAGATAGAAGCCTTTTTGGCCTCGCACACGTCGATGGCAGCAAAGTAGATACGGACATCTACATTTTTTGCGAAAGTGTTTTTTCTCAAAATTAGATTTAAATAAACATTATCTACAAGTCTGTATTAAAATTATTCCGAATTTCATAATAATGTAGATGTCCGTATCTACTTTGCTGCCATCAAGGTCTTCTTTGTTTTGTTTTTTTTTCTTTCCTTTTGTTTTATTTGTGTTTAAGATATTGTTAGTTTTAATGTTCTTTTTATTGTTGTATTTCCTGTGCGTGTCCCAAATAAAATATTTTTCTTTCTTATTTATGTTTTTTTTTGTTCATATTTTTATTAGTTTCACGTAAGCATGTACCTACTATTGTGGGTTTGAATACGTCCCTCGTTTAAACTTACATACTGTATAGTGGGTGTCAATTTTATAAAAAACAAAACGTACACAAACGGAAACGAATTTTGGCTTTGCGGTCAGTTCAAAAGAATGCGATGCTCGGGATCTGTGACGATTCAAGTGAGTAAACTGGTTGTTACCTCAAGGAGTTAGTTCTGTTATTTAGTTCGCAGTACGTTCAAGATCCTTGGTCACACCTTGATCACTTTATTCATAAACTCATCTCAATGCCCGAGTATTAAGTATAGGTATATGTATGTAGATATGGGTCCCGACTGCTAATAAGTGCTTATGTTTTTCAGAACCGCAATTAAATTATTAAATCAAAAAATCACACATACGTTCAAGATCTTGCCATGAATGACATAGAAGTTTCATTCCATAACAAGCTTGCAAGGAGTTTCTACCAGTGTCAACAATTTATGAAGAGTGTGTCACAAAATTAAAAGATTCCGGCTTAAACTTAACGAATATACCGTCTTTTCAATCTATCAAAAGTACGGTGTATCGTCGACGAAATAAAGCCGCTAACGTTACCAAACTGTTTCACGACAACCCTGTTTTATTTTATTTTATTTAATAAGGACAAAAAACAGTTACACGCTGCAGATTATAGAGAAATACTTAACTTAAGATTTAACAAACATGTAACCCACACCGTTGTCCACATTTTAACTAAAGGTTCCTAAGAACAGTGCTGATGACAAGTTTCAAAATTTCGTTTTGGCGGATTTTATTGACCAAGGAACACTTATAATTGTTTTTTGTACGCCGCAATCGAAAGAATATTTAAGACGAGTAAAACATTTGTGACGGAACATTTAAGAGCGTGGCCTTTACATCATGTTCACAGTTATAGCATCCATCGTGTTATCGGAAGCAGCGTTAGCAGCACTCATATCATACCATTAATTTATGTATTGATGTCCCATAAATCGGAACAAAGCTACATCAGTCTTTTTAGCATGCTACGATCACAACTGCTGTATATGAAACCAAAACCCTAGACCCTGGATTTTAAAGTTGCTGCTTCTAATGCATTAAAAAAAGTATACCCTGGTGCGGAAATAAAAGGTTGCTATTTTAGTTTCTAAAAAAAATTTAATTGACAAAATCAAAAACATCAAAATGCATAATTGCACTTTCGGGAATTCTGCCATTTCTACCGCCACATTTAGTGGACGAAGGTTGGAAATATATAATTAATGATGCTCCTGATTCGGCCAACATACAAAAAAATTAAAAATATTTTCAAAATCAGTGGCTAGAGAAGTCTAATTTTAAGCAAACTTGGTCTGTTTTTGGGCAGAGGCAGAAAACTACTAACTGTTTAGAAAGTTGGCAAAAAGAAGTAAATAAAAAAATAACAAGCGCAAAGGACCCGGGATAATCAACTTACTGAGAATTTTACTGAAAAGTGATTTTACTAAAATAACAAATAAACGAACAAAGGAAAATGTAATGTGGGATGAATTCATAATGTATTCACAAATGATGTTAACTGATGGAGAATTAAAAGTTGGTCAATTTTTAGAACGCCTCAGATAAAATTGTAAGATACCTATTAAAATGCAAAACAGTTTTAAGTTTCATTGTACTTTTTTTCTGTTGTTTTCCCAGCCGTCAAATAAATCTGACCAACGGGGGGGAAAATCCCATTGGAAAGACTAGTCTGACCGCCAATCTGACCACCGGGAAAAACCTAAATCAGAATTATCTGATTATTCTATTAAGAATATAATGGAGTATATTATTAGCTTTTGAGGTTCGAGATGTGAGTTATAGGTATTGTTATTGTAGCCCAGGTAAACCATAATGCTTAAATCCATAGTCCAAGAAAGGTGAAATCACTCAGAAATGCAAAAAGATAACCAACAACACAGCCAATGATATCTTTGAACAAACACAAGAAATCACAACAAAATATTCATGATGATGTCACACGTAGCACCAGAGTTATACATAATATTGAAATCGTCAAAGACCGACCCAACTGACAAGAAGGGTTGGCGCATGTATTTGTATGGTACATAGTTATGCCCTATATATATGTAGGATTATTTATTCTCTTGCAGCATCCAATTGCAAATTTTTTATTCTTACTCGAATAAGTGAAAGATGACATTTCACAAAACTCAACATGGCGGACTTTAGAACCCAATAAGTCGTGAAAAAAATGTTTAGTACCTACGTCAAATTATTTGAGAAGACGATTTCGAAAATATGACTTATGACCTACCTACTTACCTACCTTATACCTTATTTATTTATTTTTATTGGTTCGCCAACAACTGCTTACACTGGTTTTATGCTAATTAAAATTAAATGGTAACATGCAGAATTGTGATGCAACAGTGCAACAATCACTTACAGTCAAAAGTCATATTTTAGGAATCGTCTAGTCTCTAAGACAAAAAATAACTAATGGCATAATTATACAGGGTCAAATTAATTTAGCTAGCGAAACTGCAGACGTGATGGGTATAATATAAGGTGTATCTATTCATACACGAAATCTCTTAAGGAGTCATTGTACTCATCAATATGAACAACTTTTACTATGGGACCAACCCTGAAATCGCGATATAAAAATCTGCTGGTCCCTACATTTTGACGAGTTATGCGAACATAAATGTACGAAACAGATGATTTTTTTTCGCGATTTCAAGTTTGGTCCCTTAGTAAATGTTGTTCATAATGATGAGTACAATGACCTCTTAGGAGATCCAACACTGTTTAAAATTACACCTTGTATAATTATGTGGATGTTTGTGATATTTTATTTTATTTTAATAAGTACAGAGACAGACTACAAACTAAGACAATTCAGCACAGATATGACAACATACAGCATATAAATCTGAAGTCCAATTATTATAGTACACAGCGTTCAACATTTAATATGCTTCTTTAGTGACAGTTAAGGTGGAATAATATGAGATAATGACACTGCAGCATTTACAACTTAGGTATATAAAGAATTTTTTAAAACGTTAAAACTGTTCAAAAACAATTCTACCTTATATTGCATTATATTGCCTGCACATTCTGGATAATGGATTGTTTTCCGAAACATTTTTGACCCGCAGGGCAGCATGTGGCGAGCTGCTGGGCAGTAGCGACCCCACGTACCCTATCTCCCGGGAGAAGTCATGTTCCTCATCTCTGGCTTGCCTTTATTGGCCGGCTGGAGTGAACACTGACGAGAACTGACCTCCCACCTCATTCTTGCCTTTATTGGCTGGCTTGAGTAGAGATTCGCAAGAGCAAACGTGCTCGGAGGAAGGAAGTAGTCCAGTAAGATGCTGGTAGGGATCTTGACCGTACTTCCGGGATTGTCCTGATAGCCGTGGAATACCTCTCCACTCCTCTTAAGCACCTCAAGACATGTTATCCGAAACATTATTATTACTAGCGGGAATACTGAATAATTGTGGAGTGCGCACGGATCGAGTTGGTATTTTAAAGTTTATCTAGTCAAGTAATTGAATGTCACAAGAGCCATTAGCAATTTTATGCAATGTACTTATATCACTAACCCATCTCCTTTTCTCAACACTCTTCATCTGAAAGTGTGTGAGTCGCTGATTGTACTTGGGTAGTTTACGTCTGAGGCCATATTTCGCGCTTAAAACTCTGACAAACCTTCTCTGTACAGCTTCTATGCGATCTATGTGAGTGTTATATATTGGAGACCAGAGATATAGAAAAATAAATTATTATAATAGAGATATGTATCAGTACCTATCAAAGCGCTTCATGTTTAAAATTATATTACATTAAGAAGTTTTCAGTCAAATCATAGTCCGGAGTAAGAATTCATTTTGTAACCGTATTCCGTAATACTGCATTTAGTTTAAGTAAGTTGTAGAATTTTGAGTCGGTTATTGAGTTTCGAGTGAATGTGCGGTCCCATAACACCGTACGACCTTCTACTGATTGTTTTACGGCATCGAACCTTTTCCCATTGTACTCTTCAACTTGACAAGATACAAGTGCACATGGAGGGTTAGTGAAATGTTAGAGATAATTTAAAATAATTCATCAAGGTTTTACGGTGTTAAAACAAATAGAGATTTCATTTACTTGCTTACCGACTATCAGTATCATTTCAACCACAAAAGTGATTACCAGTCACAAAAGCTGTTAGGTATTATACTCTCAATGCATACAATCAATCGTTTCATAATCAAATCAACTTCAATCGGCGACATATCGAAATAATTTCTCAAGTTCATTTCAAGTCTGCGGTATTTTCTCAATTTCATACTGTGTTGGCTTATCATGAACTATTGAAATACTCGTAGCATTTAAAGTAATGAAACATTTAATTTTTTGCCAAGTTACTAATGTTACTAAATCTTTGAAGGTCAAAGAAACTTTGTAAAATAAATTAATTATGGTGCTGGTAATTACATTGGTTAACGAAACTGTGATAAATAAAAGGAATACGTTGAATTTGGACATTTATAGAAAGTCGTCAATGATGAATGAGACGTTTTTCTGTGCTAACAGGGTCTCAGTAACGACAGATAACCGACGTTCATACGTACGTAAAAATATCGCGGCGGGATTTAATCACGCACTGGATTTTCAACGCTCTGCTTAGCGCCGAGAGTTGAAAATCTAACAGTGTGTTTCATCGACGCGCTGGGATGCACTCTGTTGGATTCTCAATGCTCGGCTCAACACCGAGAGTTGAAAATCCAGTGCGCGATAAAATCCCGCCGCGATATTTTTACGTCCGTGCGTACGTGGGCTTATGATTGCATTAAAAGGAAAAAATTGAAAGGAATGTTTGTAGTCACGGGTCGCCACACATGCCGTCAACCACAAAAGAGAATTTAAAGAAACCATTGATGAAATGGCCACAAAAACTGCTAACCTGCTCGAAGGTACTCGAGAAGAACTGTACATAGGTCAGCCAGCCGTTGTGAAAGACCCAGGCGACTGCAATATCGTGTTATATAAAATAGACAAGATTAGAATGATTGTGTTGAGTTGGTATTGAACTGAACGCGTCAAAGCAACTGTACTTTTTGTGTAACGTGAGGTATCGGTACAAAACATTATTAAGTAACGATACTGTTCTATTTGTTGCACATGATTGGGTTTTTGTGGTAATTAAAGATGGTGATCTGTTTAAATTAATTGTATAAAGGTTGTGGATGGATTTGGCCTTCTAAAAGTTTAATCAATCCCGAAAACGAATAACCGAATAACCGTAAACTTTGTATAACTAAAATAACCAAAATCCCAAAACGAATTCTACCTACTTATTTAATTAATTTTGTAAATGATACGACGAGACTAACAAGCGAACAAATCGATATTCTGCAACACCAATCTAATCAAAATCGGCAACTTTTCAGAGGTTTACAAATGGCTTTAAAATTCGCGACATTTGTTTTGGGCCTGCTCCAGCTGGCCACGGCTCTGCCGACCAACCCTGCCAACATTCTTGAAGACCTCCTGATGGTTGACGACACCGTATCGGTTGGATCATACGTCAGAGAAACTAGGGCCGCTGCGGTAAGTTGAGACAAGATAATTTTCTCATGAGTAGATAATCAAAATCCGGAGAAGACAGCTTTAGAACTTTTTCAACTAGATACAACAGCAGTTTTGATTGTCCATTACATAGCTCGCTGTATGTTTTCCCACAAGTAGCTACACTACATAACAAAGTATTATAATTATTATGAAAAGTATTATAGTCCGAAAAACGGAAAAAAGTGGCCACTAAGCTCCGTTTTAAGTATTATAATAAATCTCAACAATGTAAAACTGCTGTTTGTAATAATAATAACGTATAGTCTTGTGGAGCACAACGTAACGTGCTTATTTTCTGCATTTTCATTCTAAAATAAAAGAAATAACCAAACAAACGACGAGGGCGCCACTGCGCGCGCGGTGTCGTGTTAAAGTCCGTCGGAAAATTCTGCTAATTTAAATTGACTGAGTGTCACATCACTACTATTATACTACTAAGGTACAGTCACGAGCATTTTCTCTACTTCATTTTCTCCTACTGCATTTTAAGTTGTTACGAACATAGTATTTTGCAACCCGTACCTACTATTATGAAAGAGGTCTTAGCTCAAAGTTGCAATCGTAATTCCAGGAGAAAATCGCTTTTGAATTGTGCTAAGTGTATACATATTAAAAGTGCTCGTGACTGTACACCCTACAATATTGTGCTGATCTTTGTACGTGCTCATATTCATACTGCAGTGTGCATGCGTGTGGCATTATCATAAGTCTGTGTTTCATTCATCAATTTGATTACTTTACTATTCACAGCCGGATGACTGGCACAAATCAGTGCAAAACGAAGGTGATGGCGAGATCGGATACTCTCGTAAGAAGACAGGTGGTGGAAAGAAAGGCTACCAGCACTTTGACTCCTATCACAAGAAGGCTGGGGACAACTACGAGTTTGAAAAGCAAGACTCCTACGGACAAGAAGAGAAGGGCCAGGATGGAGCCTACAGCCACAATTATGAGAAACTAGGTGAATCAGAAAAGCTTATTAGGCCTCGGAAGATTTTGAGAAGGATATTCAAATGGTTGCTTTAATTTGAGCCTGCTAAAAGTCAACCAAGACACCGAAAAAACATTGAATAAACCCCGCCGATAAATTTAATACTTATATAATCCGGATGAATACTTAATTAATAAAAGCCTTACATTGGAGAACTCTTTTATTTTCCATGTTTTATTTATAACTTAGTTAAAACATAATATTATGTCTTTACAGCTGAACAGGAACGAGAACCCGAAGAGATTGAAGATGAAGAGGAAGAGCGTCCCAGAAGGAAGCATAAACAACGCAAAGAAGAAACTCATTCAGAACTGAGGTAAGCATTGATCGCAATAGAGTTTGGCCAGCGAGTCGTGGCACAAGGAAATGGCGGTATATTTAAAAAATCTTCAGCTGGCAACATGAAATGAATATAGTCTGAAATGTTATCATAATCCTACATTCCTACTCTTATCAACAAACTAATTAACATAAAAATACAAAATAATCAAATTTTTTTTTTTTACAGACTTGGTATATTTCATGTTGCCACCTGAAGATTTTGTAAATTTGCCGCCATTCCCTTGTCCTACGACTCACTGGCCAAACTCTATTCTTAGAAATTGGAATAATAATTAATTAAAGATACGCTTGCAATTACTTACTTTTTATCTGAACTGGGAAGAGCGAATAAGTGAAATAGAGAGCTGTTTACTGCTACAGAAGGAGGCACCTACACACTGTATCCCTGCCCGGTTGTGGGTATGCCGCCGGCTGCAACGATTCAAAATAATCTACAACAGCATTGATAACTTAGTTATGTAGTCACTTATAAAATAACACCTAACATGTTTTTAATTTTTCAGAGAGGGCGCTGACGATGGCAACGGTGGTGTCGAAGCCTATGGCCATGATGCAAGTGACTATGTCCTACCCGAAAAATACACGTGGGGTGAAGCTGATGTAGAATGACAAAAAAAAACTCACTCCTTGTGATATTTCTAGACTGATAGATTGTAGAAAAAAAAAAATTACCCGAGTGCAGCTAGCCCAGGGAGGGTAAAATGATCTTACTTTTTCGATTCTATGATAGAACGCCATCTGTTAGCGGGTATTAGCACTTCTAGGGCGTTAGTTAGTGTGCAATTTTTGTTTAGTTCGGTATTAAAATATGATTTACATAATGACATATGTTTAAGAGAAGTGAATAAAAAATCAATTTATTGGATCAATGTTTTATTTCTTTGCAAAACTTTTGTCAGTATCTTGCACATGTGCTAAACGGAACGTTACTGTCACGTTTCGTTATTTTATCGATAGTTACATAAGTTCATAGAAAGAAAAAAAAACAAGATTTAATGCAATGCTTGACACTTGAGGAACATTTTAATGCTTTAATTTTTCGGTTAATATAATTTTTAGGACAAAAAGTCATAAACATTGTTATGATTATTGAATTGTGTACGTGTTCATAAAACATAGTAGCTAAACGTATTTGAAGTATGACAGCACAATATTTTTGACGTTTGTTTTGCTTGCGCTACTCGTAGAAAGAAAGGTATTGTTCGCTTTTTCAAACACGAAAACTCAAGCATATTTAGCAGTAATTGTGATGTGAATATACCCTTGCGCAGTGTTACAACATCATGGGGCTAAACACAATCGACATTTTGGCGACGTTGCTCCTAAATCTGATACAATACGGTTACTCGGGTAAGTTGTAAGTAGCCAACGATTATTTAATTGAATCAATTTATTCTGTGTTACGGAGTTTATTCTTTTTAACAGAGCGCATCCTGTACTGCAATGAAACGGTTCTGGAGCCGTGTCCTGTGCACCAGAAGTGTAATGCGAATTCCCATGAGTGTGTGTGCCTGGAAGGGTTTGTGCGCGTCGGGGATGACTGCGAGACGCCGGCCGACGCGGCAGGGTCACACAATGGCGCGACGGTAGCTATAGTAACGATATTCACGCTTGCTCTGCTCATAACAGGCATCGTGCTAGTAGTTAGGAAGTACAATTTAGTTGATTATGTCCGTCAGAAGATTGAGGCAAGACGGACACATGACATCATGTACGAAGACGTTATGATCGGTAATGATGACCCTCCACTCAGTCCCTAGTTGCCTTGCTGTTTGTAATTTATTTATGTAGCTTGTAATTGTTATATTTACAGGAATGGTTATTGGATGTGTTTTGTTATGATACTACTGTTTAACTAAGATAATAGAGTAAGTATTTATGATAACAGCTATGTTCCATAAAGGTTTCTCAGTCTTCCAACATGCTTTGATAGCAAATTAAAAACATATTATTGTTACTTTTCCTGTTTGAAACAACATTGTTCTATGATTTCCTTAAAGGCGAACAGGAAAAAAATACATTTTTACTTTTAAGTACTTACTTGAATCATGTTTTAAGTACTAAATGTATTAGCCACAGATACAAATACAGGCATTTAGGTCAAAATCATGTACCATTAGTGCCACACCTAAACATTACCAACTTTTTTCATTAGTGGCTATAGATTCTAGATTAAAATAGAAAGTGTTTTAGAAAGTAAAAATTTATGGGAATTTTTTTGCTGTAAAGCATTTTTGGCTCAAAGCTTATAGCTAATCAAGTTTAAATTATGAAATTGGAGTCAATTATTATTTATTCAGATCAGACTATATTTCTTATTTTACTTTCATTTTCAATATTCGTCGAACAATATGATGTTTATCCCAAGAAAAGTGAAATTGGCATCGGACCAAATATGTCTGACATACTTTTATGAACAAGAAAGGTCAAAGAAAACACATCCAAGTACTAAATGTTAAAATGTATTAAAAATAAATATTTTCTATGTTGTCGTTGGCTATGTGTATTAAAGTGTATTTCGATTTACTTTTCTTATTTGGTAAACAAACATGAATGGAATAAGATTTTGATTTTGAGAAAATTGATGTATTTTAAGTCTTTGCATGTTGTATGAACCCCACCGGTTCTGAACTATAGCTTTTCAATTGTTTCTGTAATTATGGCATGCGAAAAGTTAATAGTGAATTAGAAACAGTTTTTGATGTAATCTGTACTATGTGTTTCTTACAAAGATAAGACATTCATACCTAACTTAAAAGTATGTGATGTTCATAGGTAACATGTTTGTTTACCATAAGACAATGTATGGAAAAATCTACTGTATGTGGTGATTTAGAATTCTATTGCACACAGACAAATGTTTTGGCACAGACTTACAGTGTTGTCGGTAGTATTTTATATTGTATTATTCTGTATTGTCTGTTGTTTTTGTTTTGTGTCACTATTTTGTTTACCTTTTTGATCTGAGCTAAACAAGATGCAAACAAAATACCAAAACCCTTATAGATTAAAGTTCATTCAACTACAGTCAAAATTCAATTACCATCTTAATCAAATAAAGACTTTCTTCTTTATCTCAAACAAAAACAAAAGGATACTTTGTTCATTAGGAATTTACATGAAAAGAACAACTGGTAATATGACATCATAACAACATCATGCTATTCTGTGTATGGCCTTTGTATGTGTGTGTAACAAATTGACCCTTGTGTGCAATGAATCACCTTGCTTATGTATAGGGGAACAGATGCCTATAAATTATGATAATGTTTAGGATAGTTCTTGATAATCAATACTATGTGACTCCCTGATTTTTTATGTGATAACTTGGTAAAAGTGCATGTTCAGATAGGGACAGTGTTAGAAGTTAGTGGAAAATTATTTGAAAAAACAAAAAACCCTGACTGGTAAACACATAGGTACTGAAAATAGAAAAACAAGCATTATTATCTATTGGACTTTGTTTTTTGTAAAATATTTCAGGTGGGTAATTAGGACATACCTACTGAAACTACAAATATTAATAAGTGCGCAATATGTCATAGTAAACAATGGAACTTGCACACTTCTACTTCTTTAATGTATATTTAGAAATAACTCTAGTTTATTCTAGCAAGGCTTTCCTTTACATTCTGTAGAATTGATAAACGTCATTTTGAAAGGCACTGCTAACACTATCCTTGTCTGAACATGTCAATTATTACCTTTAGACTTTTAATGATGTCTATTGCTTGAAATGTAAGATAATGTTTCAATAGCACTGTACATATTTCACGAAGAAACTAAAGGTCATATTATATGTCATAGTTGCAAAAGAAATTGAACCATAACATTCTAAACATAAGATTGAATTTTGATACCTACATATAATTTCGGTGATGGGAGAACTGAGTAGACAATAGTTGAGTGATGTGTTTACAAGTCTTTGCCTGCAGTTGCAGTATGCAATAACTACCAAAAGTAATTCATATGGAGCGGAACAAAAGACATTCACCTTAAACGACCCTAAACATCGTAATTTGCTAATCAATCATTACTTTGATAAAAAACAAAAACAATCCGTAATCTAATCATTTTTATTAACGCGTATTATCTCATTAGAATTGAATTAAAAATATAAAAAGTTAATTTATAATATGAATTATTATAAAATGTGGTTTCAGAGCGTGGTATTATGTGACGGAAAATTCTCATTATTAATGTTATGAATTTATAATTAACATCTATTTTGTATTTACTTTTTTATTTTATTTAGCTTAAGCATTTTATTGTCAATCATTTTATTCTATTTTAGTTTAGATCAAGTTTAGATTTTGCTTCTGCTCAATTTAGCCAAAGACTGAATGGTGTTGCCAGTTATAAACGAAATAATGTTTCACAATTTATTATTTGTATATTTTGCAATAGGTAGTTTGTAATAAAATGTATGTCTATGTAAAATGATACCGGCTAGTATTTACTCAATAAATGATATTGGATCAAGATTAAAATAATAGGTACAGTAATTGCATGTATTTTTTCAATTTTATATGTCAAATTATTTTCTAAGCATAATCATAACTGTGTAATTACCAAAGGGTTATGGGTTTGTATGTGTTTATTTGAGTTATTTATTTATTGTTAATCAAACTGACAAATTCATATCGAAATTTAAGTAAAATTAGACATACATTGGGTGGAATTACAGTAAATTCTACGAAACAGTGAATTATTATTTGGCACAAATTTAGTATTTATTAATTAGATAAAATTAAAACAACTTTGTTACAGCTTAGCTTACTATGATGTGACAAATATATACCTTGAGATATCATTCAGGCTTAATTAATATCTAGAACCTTTTCATTTTAGATTCAAAATAACATATCATTAATAACTGATAGTTGTTTCATTTAAGGTTGCTATTAATTTCTTCTTTTCGAGTTTCTTTTTATTAAAATATTTTTGTATGATTGTGTGTAAAGCAGCTAATTATCACAGCTTCATCATTTAGTTTATGTTTAGTGAATACTTCGCGATTTCAGTATTGCGTTTAGCATTAGTTTTTACGAGACGATTCATAAATATCTAAATGAAAATAAAATTTAGTTATGTAAGTATTAGTTACGTGGGTCACACGGGAAGTTTTTAGAAAATAAAAAACGGAATGATGTAGAAGCCTGTTAATATTTTTATTGCTTTTTTAATTAGTCTCCGTTCCTTTCTAAGCACCGTCGCATGTCTTGGAACCTTTGACTGAAGCAGTGGGCCCACTCTTCTTTAGGGATCTCTTCCACGCCTTTTTCAAACGCAGCCACGGCATCTTCCGGGTTCATAAAACGAATTCCTCTAAGTTTATCTTTTCATCATCATCTGCCTAGCCTTTTCCCAACTAAATTGGGGTCGGCTTCCAGTCAAACCGGATGCAGCTGAATATCAGTATTTTACATGGAGCGACTGCCTATCTGACCTCCACAACCCCGTTACTGGGTAATACGATACCCCTTGGTAAGACTGGTTGTCAGACTTTCGGGCTTCTGACGACCCGTAACGACTGTCAAAGATACACGAATGACAGCCGGGACCAACGGCTTAACGTGCTTTCCGAGGCACGGAGGGGTCTTGATATGTAAAGATGGTCACCCATCCACGGACCAACCGCGGCAAGCGTAGCTTAACCTGATCGATTGACCCGTGCGGCTGTTATTTCTTAGCCACAAGCCCCTCTAAGTTTATCTTTTATTTTTGGAAATAAATAAAAGTCACAAGGTGCCAGGTCGGGACTGTAAGGAGGATGACTCACTAACTCCACACCTTCGATAGTCCGTCTGGCGGAGTGAGCTGGAGCGTTGTCGTGGTGGAGGAGGATCCTGCTTCTTGGGCGCTGCTGTCTTACATTTTCCAAGACAACTGCTAAACAATCTGCAGTAAAAGTCCTTTTATCTTCTAGAAAAATTGTTAATAAATGACCCGTCCGTCCAAAGAATGAGGCAATCATCTTTTTTCCTTGACTTCTACCCTTCTTTACTTTTGTCGGCAAATCTTCGAATGGAAACATCCATTGCGCAGATTGTCTATTGGCTTCAGATTCGTAAAAATATATCCAGCTTTCATCACTTGTGACGATGTCATACAGCATTCGAGTTACCTCCGTCATACTTTCCAAGCATTGAGCGACACCAATCCAAACGACGGCGTTTTTGATCTTCGGTCAAATTATGAGGTATCCATCTACTACAAAGCTTTCTTATGCCTAAATGTTCATGTAAGACTTTTTGTAGTTCGACTCACACAAATGCCTAAAGCTGCCTGAATCTGATGATATGTCGGCCTTCTATCAGCTTCTATCATCACTTAGCCGAACAGCACTCACGTTCTGCCGTCCTTTAGTTAGAAGGCCGTTAAGTCCAGAAAGTTGTTTCCGAAAAAATAGCAAAAACGCTGAAATCGTTGTTTCTTAAAAACTATGATATTCAGGTTAATGATTGTGGGACACATTAATTGATATTTCTTTCTGTTAATCCTAATGAATCCTTAACGGAAATATTTATATTGTAAAAATGTTTCTTAGACAGAAAGATAGAGAATTTTGAACTCTCACTCTCTCTCACTTTCTATTAAAAGTAAAAATTCACCATTTGAGGGTTTACGGCTTGCTAGTTACAGGACGGCAGGGTTATCTTCAGTAGTCGCCGTAGAAGGACCACGTTTAAACTCATTAAACCAGTTGTAAACAGTGGCACGGGATGGGGCTTTGTCATGAAATGCTAATCGAACGAAGCCTATCGTCACATCGTTGTTGAGTAAGACCGCAACGAATGTCGTAATAAATCATTGAGCGAAAATTTTCTCTAGTCAAATCCATTTCGATGCGCGACAGATACTTTTTAAATTGCCGCCAATTCGTAAAAACAAATGACATATGAATTCATTACACATCTACAGATTCCCAAAGAGTTCCTAATTCGAAGTTTAGATAAATTTTTCATCGACTGCTTTTCTTACTGGCCTATTCTGAAAACTTTCAGTGTGACCCCCGTATATTCCCAGAATGATATGTAAGCCCTCAAATACATGAATACTTAGTTGTAAAAAATCAGATCCCCACATGAACATACATTCCTAGATATGTATATGTATATTTTTCTACTGAAACATTACACATGTATTTGTTGTTATGTCCTTTTTAAATCATTGTTTAGGCATGTGGATGAAAGTATACACTGGACTGATTGGCTAAACTTTTCTTCTTTTTTTTTTCTGGAAATCCTCATGGATCCCTTCCGTCTGGGAAGAACGGAGGGTTATGTCGGACTCTTAACGACTAAAACCCCACTGTTCCTTCTAGTACCATGAATCGGGGGCTCGGGAGATACTTGTACATTTGCCGCACCCCGAGTGCTACGTTACAAACATCTAACTTTTAGATGTTTTATAATTTTTGGATTATAATTTTACCTTAGAACCCATTATGACTTTATTTTTAATATGTTCTGCATAATAATATAATTGCTTATAGTATCTTATTTTTTCTGTGTACCTACCTATTATTCTGCTAAAGAAGTGTAAAATATCATGTAAACTATTCCAATGTATATTATCGTATATTTAGTATTATCTAAGTAAACTCATAAATAGTAAAATATTGAGGTTATATTTTTGAAATAAATACTCTGTGATACTGTGGAAGTGTTTATTATTTTTTGGTAAAATACAAATAAAAATAAATATTATGTTTGCTTAAATATTCCTATTAACTCTGACCCTTAAATATTTTTATTTTAAAAGGGTGTTCAGACTCACGACCTCTCGCAGGCGTATCTTTGGTTAAACTGAAAGCCTCTGCATGTCTTTAATATGCAAATATGCTTCTAAGAATCGGCGTCGCATGGTAGCATGTGATGTTTTTCGTCACGTTACTCAATATTAGGATGAATGATGTCATTAGCACTGGACATTCGTATATCACTGGAAAAAGAAATAAATTGCATGTTAATCATTTTTGCAAGCTGTACATAATCTGAACATGAGGACTAGATCCAGGAATTATATTAACAGGCTCCTGACAAAAATGAAAATGGCTAAACCACTCTTTGAAGGTGGTAAAGATACACAATTGGTAATAAAGATATTGGTGGTAAAGATAAAAAATTACATCAAGCCTCCCCAAAATCATACAATTGGTGGTAAGAAAAAAAAATTACATCAAGCCTTTATTTCCCCTCCAAAGGGTAAGTTCAGATGTAGTCGACTTCGTAATTGCTTTATCACTTTTAACCACAATTCCCAGTAAATCGAAACTTCACTAAGATTGAAACTATCTGCAGTCTGGCCGCCGAGAGAATGCGTTTATGACACCTGTCAGTTAGACAATTTCTAGTTGTAATAAGGATCAAATTCGTAAAACACATTCGTTAGTATGAAACTGACAGGTGTCAAGAACGCATTCTCTTGACGGCGGCGACTGTAGCTGTCACATAGGCAAATAGTTTGTAGATGGAACATTTTACTGAAAGAAGGCATTATTTGAATTTAAAAAACAATTTAAACTGCATTCATAGATATTTAAATAATTACATGGTTGAACCGGGAATCAAACCCGTTACATGAGAAAAAGAATCACCCTGTAGCTTTATCATACCGATCGAAAGGCTTCATCATAAGGATTATTTTTTGCTAAACAACATAGTATCACAAATAAAAGGAAGACCATGAATTTTAACATTTGATGTGAAATTTTGTATTAAAACAACAGGAAGGGACTCATTTTGAACATTTGATAAATTGATTAATTTTGTATGTTTTGTTTTGTTTTTTTGTTTCTGTTGTTTGTGTGTCGTTGTTTTGTGTGTTTGTTTTGTTTTTGTGCTTAGTTTGGGAACCAGTATCACCAACTCCTGCGATTAACGTACATCTTATTTAGAAATAATAATATTGTGAATGATTTTCTGGTTCCAATAAACAATTTTTTTAGTGTTATCTTGTACCTACTTACAGAAATAAGAATTATACGTTAATAGTAAAAAAAAAAATGAAACTTTGTATGTATTGCAGCATAACTCTGCATGTCAAAACTTTTTGGTTCTTTATAATCAACCTTTTTTCCGTTTGTATTTGAGCCTGGTCGATTTTTATCTTTTTATTTCGTGATTCGAATTATTTTTCTTCTGACAGATGGGTCCCCATTTTTTTCTTAGTTGCAAAAGTTGAATCAATTGACGGACCCTGTTTGTGGAAAATTAACGAGTTTTTTTCAAGTGAACCAGACTATCTCTGCCGTCCTATTAATACCTTATGGAAAAACTATATTGAGAATGGTATATTAAGTATTATTCTAAGCATTCATCTTTATTTTTTCTGGATTGAACAGCTTTGAACAGGCCGCCTTTCGGCCTCCAGGTTTTGGCCTAAAATTACGCTGGACGTCCTTGGCCAACGTCGAGAGTTGGGTCGCATTTAGACCACTGAAGGTTTCACAAACAACGCCAGTTCCTGAACCTGCGACAATCTACAGTCTACGTCACCTCGCCAGGACGCAATTACTTATGCCACGGTTTTTTTTATGATAATTTTACGTACAAATTTAATAGTGTAGATAGTATGAGATTTTATTAATTCATTAACTATTTAATTTCATTTGTAAAATGTGAGATACTTTGGTTCTCTAATTTTTTTATAACGATATGTTTTGGTAGCGTTACTTACTAGAGATTGCAATCGACTAGGTAGTACGTTTATTTTCTCGTTCGTTATTCGCGTACCTATCGGACCAAAGTTCTCTATTTTATTCCCTTCACACAAGACAACCTGCAACTTTTTTATACAATAATATTCATTTTTTTTACCTTTTAATGTTATTTTTTATTTTTATTTTAAAAACTAAATTAAACGTAACGTAGCAGAAAAGTGAATTTTCCGTCTTTTTTTTTTTTTTTTTCGCTACAGTATGTATATGTAGTTCGGTGGACAATACTATAATTTGGTATTTTGGAGCTGATCTGATGATGGAGCCAGGAGGTGGATAGTGGAACTCTTCAGTGGGTACTAGTAAACCCCGCGAGTTTGGGCTCATATGATTCGTTTTGACGAGTCCAACAGATTGGGCTTGGTAACGAGGGTCTGATAATGGATTCAGGAGACATAAAATGGACTTCTTCAGTGGCTATTTTTTTTAAATGTTAATTAGCAAAAAATAATCCTTATGATTAAGCCTTTCAATCGGTATGATAAAGCTACAGGTTGATTATTTTTCTCATGTAACGGGTTCGATTCCCGGTTCAACCATGTAATTATTTAAATATCTATGAATGCAGTTTAAATTGTTTTTTAAATTCAAATAATGCCTTCTTTCAGTAAAATGTTCCATCTAGAATATTCAAGGTACTTTCCCTCCATGTGGCATATCCGTGGGACGCCTGTATAATTACTTGTTCTGACTGATTCATCAATGCAGAGCCTAAACCGCTGAAGTTGATGCCTTTTATGTTGAAACCACCACATCCATTAAGAAAGGATTTTTGGAAATTCGACCTTTACGGGGGTGAAAAGGGAGGATTTTGATCGTATGAAAAATTTTATTTCTTGAGTTAATAAATTTGAAACTTGGCACGAATACTTATCTAAGTAAATTATCAATTTGTTATTTTTGTTTTTGTAAACTACCCCCTAAAGGGGGATTGGGGGATGTCAGTGTGTATGGAAGAATTTTAACGCGCGATCCTATTAACTCGAAACTCAGTATTTATACTTAAGACCGAAAATAAAGAATAACGTGTATCAGGGTTTTTTGAAAATCTACTCCTAACGGAGTACTAAAGTACGAAATCCACGCGGAAGAAGTCGCGCGGGAATTGCTATTTAATAATATTTGTTTCTTTTACTGACACGGAACCTACATCTATTGTACCCGCGTTTCTAAAGAGAAAAAAAAGTCGATAGCTGGTTATTTCCTCCTCGGTGGTAGGACAGATGCCGAAGCTCTATTATAAAATAAGTAAGCTCACCACTAAAAACATTGAGGAACACAACGAAGCTGTACACATACACTAGTACGAAGTGAATGGTCCTTGTGTCTGCGGACGTGTCGGAGCCCCATACCAACATAGGCAAGGTGAAGAGTATGCTCACGTCAGCCAGGGTGAACGCTTTCAGGGCTCGCATTACGGGCACTGGAAATACAGAACATAGAAATATTTATAGTTTATTATATCAGCATAGATACCTACATCTCTACATATTATAAGACAAAGTCGCCGTTTGTATCTGTGTGACCGTATTGTTCTTCTAAACGTAATACGCAACGGATCTATTGCGATTTTCACTATCATTCAGAGAATTTATTCTCAAAGTGTATATAATAAGTTAATAATAAACTAACATTATAATAATGAAATCTTGATGTTTTGTCAAGTCGTGAAAACCGTGCGAAGCAGGGGCGGGAATAATAAGGACTCTCAAAACATGACCCTCAACATGTCTGACAACACCGGGCGGTCTTGCCAGATGGAACAAGAATACCCTGTAGTTTACTTTATCTTTGAGAGCTGATAACAAGAGATAAAAAAAGATTGAAGTCGTTACCTTTATTTCGTGTTGAGAATGGTGTTACCAGCGTCATTAAAAGATGTGCTGTCGCTATAAATATTAATATACCTGAAACAAAATAATTAAAACTAGCACTCCAAGTAAAAATATTTGCTTAAAAGTAACTTATTATAAATTAACAGCCTCATTAAAAAAAAAGTTGTAACTTAATCTATTTAGGAGCTGCAACAGTACTAAGTTATACATACATAAACTCGCGCCTTCCTACCATTGGGGTAGGCTTACATAGGTACTCATTTTGCCTCATTTACGTTCATACACGCACGCCGGTTGCGAGTACCTACTACGCACGGGCCCTACCATGCACTCTTATAGCAGGTCAATTTTCGACGGAAGTGAACTGTCGGGCTATTTTGTACCATGAAGACGTAAAATAACAGACGAGCCAGCGATCACGTGGCTAGTGCCGGTCAGTGGTCATGTGACAACATGTCACTGGTCTGAACTGCGACAAGCTGTACCATCGAGTCCTTTTTGATATGTAAACACTTGATTACAAACACGTGGTGGGACCGCCCGTCGGCCGGCCGATGACGTAATGCCGCCCGGCACTCTACTTTTTTTGTCTCGCGCGCTCCTGCACTTAAGCGGTTATTGAACTGTTTTCTTTAATTTAAAATAAAAAAAAACGTAAGTATATGTTAATTTGTGAATAAGTATAATACGTAGGATGTTCTGAAAGTCTTGAAATTCAACTTTATTTTTCAGTTTTTCAAAATAATTGCCACCACAATCAATACACTTCTGCATCCTTATAAACCAATCACTAAAAATGTCTTTCCATTTCTGTTCAGGAATTCCCGCACATATATTGTCCCAGGCCGAAAGTAAAGTTTCTTCGTCCCAAAATCTTTGCCATTTCAATTTACTTTTCACGAAAGGAAACGGTCCAAAGTCACATGGCGCCATGTCTGGGCTGTAAGGCGGATGTTCAAGAAGTTTCAAGCCGGTATCTCGCAAAAATTGGCATGTAACGTCAGCACGATGTGCCGGAGCATTATCATGATGAAGATACCCGGTGCAGAATTGTGACTTTGGACGAAGCTTCCTGAATTCCTGAATAAGTTGAGGAAGACAGATAGTGGTGTACCAAGCAGCGTTTACAGTCTTCTGCTCAATAATAACTACTTGTTCAATAATTCCCCGAATACCGAAAAAAAACACGATCATTTTTTTTTTATCGACTTAGATTTCTGGGTTAAAACAGCCACGCTCAAACTGTTTGCACCATCTGTAGACCGTTGCACGAGAGGGACAGTCATCACCAAGTATACGCTTCATTTCTTCTAAACAGTTTTCTGGACTTAATACACGTAAAAAGTTATAACGCAAAATTGTGCGATATTCGAGTCGTCCACGAAGCCATTATAGTGAACTTGTTCGAACATGATCTGCGGCAATACTGAATGCAATCAAATGACAACTGACACTAACGTATATCATAACATAAACAATCAAACTACGTGCTCGCGTCGGCCATTCGCCTTAATATTATTAAGTATCTCAAGACTTTCAGAACACCCTACGTACAGACGCCAGCAGGTCAAGCTACCCGAAACTGTCAAATTTTCCCAATCAATCTTGAACCTAATGTTATAGCAATAAAGTTGAAAATCTAGTAAAGAAATTTGACAGATTACAGTAGCTTGATGTGCTGCCGTCCATAAAGTCTGTTGTCAACATTGTCTGACCCACCCTAAAAACAAACGAATTTGGACCCTCTGCTTGTAACATTAAGGTTTATTCAATTTATATGAGCTTATCAGACAAGTGCTCGAGGACTCGATGAACAAATACAATAATAATACAGACACGCAAATTTGATCTTTAACACGTCACGTTAAGGTAAACCCACTCAACATTGTCGGGGCCACCGGCATTATATAAGGTGCTATAAAAATATCTGCTACGGCTTCAATGGGAGACAGTATTCTGTATATAGATTACAATAGTAAAGATACATTATTGATCTTTTGTCATACATTTTTTCATACAAAAAAATGTGCGTATATTTCATGCACGATAACTGCTCCATCCACCGTGCAGGCATTGTGCAGGATTAGTTAGCTGCTCAAGAAGGTGTGACAGTTATTAATTGGCCATCTAAAAGTCATGCTTTGAACCCTATAGAAAATCTATGGGGTCAAATGGTTTTAAATTGGGACAACAGAAGTGCGAAACAAACACAACTTGGCTGAGATCGTGACATCGACTTGGTAGCACATGAGAGGCAAAGATTTGTGTTGGAATACGGTGCGCAGTATGCGTAGCCGCTTACAGCAAGTTATAGCAGGAGACGGTGCGCCAATCCGCTACTAATCAATCTAGTAGGTATTTTTAAACATACCAGGTAAGTAAATGCTCAATGGATTGATTGTTAAACCATTAAAATGTTGCAGATTATGTGGTGATGTTATTGTTATAAATAGATTTTTTCTATTTAAATAACATGTTTATGACTATAAATCTGTAAACACATTCAGTGCCCAGCACCCGACTCCCGGGTCCAACAATAATTAGTTCGTGTGCCCACAACCCGGCTCCCGAGTCGTACATATAGATAGCTATTGTTGACCATGTGACCATGCCCAGCACCCGCCCACCGGGTGCAAATCAAAACACGCCAACGAACAAACAACGAATTATTGTTGGACCCGGGAGTCGGGTGCTGGGCACTGAATGTGTAAAGCATTTCACAGATGAATTCATTTTCTCGATAGCAAACCTTTAAGCATAAACATGCTTTTTTTAATGTTTATAAATGGTTAGATTTGATTATGGCATACTAATATAAAATGTATATTAATTTGGAAATATATGAGCAATTACTTACTTTATCTTACCTAAGTGTTTTAATGACATAATAAACATTCTAAACTTACAATTGTAAAAAAAAAAAAAAAAACAGCTGAGCAAAAAGCTATATTTAGGTTAAACTTGGTTCGAACGTAGATAACGATGAACATCGCACTACCTTAGTGACCACAAGACCAACTCAACTCTTATAAGCCGCATTGAAATTTGATCTTAGTTGTGCTAGACGTAATATTCTAAAGAATCATATTTGAATAATAGACTGCAGCAAGTTCAAATAAACGGTGTGAATTCATTGGGATTAAAAGTCAAAATGGGTGTACCGCAGGGCTCTATATTAGGTCCGTTCCTCTTTTTAGTATATATAAATGATTTACTTCATTTACTGAAAAACCGACCACAAATGGTGTTATTTGCTGATGACACATCACTAATTTTTAAAGTTAACAGACATGCACAAGAGCTTGACGACGTAAATAACGCTATGTTTAAGGTCCATAATTGGTTCACTGTAAATAATTTAGTATTAAATGAGAAGAAAACTAAATGCATAAGATTCACGTTACCAAATGTTAGAAGTGGTGAATGTCACGTATTATTGAATAAGGAATTACTACAATTCGTCGAACAGTTTTCCTGGGAATTACGCTGGACTCAAAGCTGCAGTGGAATCCTCATTTAACATCACTAGCAGGGCGGCTAAGCTCAGCTGCTTACGCTGTTTGGAAAATCCGCCAAGTAACAGACGTGGATACCGCGAGACTGGTCTATTTTAGTTACTTTCATAGCGTCATGTCTTACGGTATTTTGTTATGGGGACGGGATGCAGATATTGATTCTATCTTTATTCTGCAAAAGAGGGCTGTCAGAGCCATCTACAACCTCCGCAGTCGCGAATCTCTAAGGGAACTGTTTAAAAAAATTAACATCATGACCGTACCTTGCCAATATAATATACACTTCTGGACACATCTATTGGCCCACCTTGTATTTTCAGTTTCGTTTGGTCCTAGCTAAAATTTTATATTAGGCCGAGCAAAAAGTTTTTATGCAGTTTGAACCTGGCACATTCACAATTTCATTCAATAGTCTTTTTTTGAATTTCGAACACAGAATTTAAAGAAACAAAAGACAATTTGGAGCCTGTTTGTTGATATCAAACAATCGAATACTAAGAAAACTTGGTTTTATTGGTTTACTTGGATTTAATTCTTGAAAAAGTGATTGATATCTTTGGTTTTGCAACAAACATTACTTATTCTTAACATTAAGGTGAGGTTCTATCAATAATCTATGGATACTTCACCTGAAGTCGCCGCCCAAGCTGTGGCACTTATTCAGGCCGGACACAGCCAAAGAAACTGAGTGCTCAACTTAATTTAAGTCGATCTGCGGTCCGAAATGTTTATCAGAGGTACCTAAAGACTGGCGGCTTTATTCGTCGCCAAGGAAGGCCACGATCTCGGGTCACAACTGAAAGGCAGGATCGATTCATCGTGACGACCAGCTTGAGAAATCGTCACCTTACCTCCATTGAGATACAAAACCAACTTCGCGACTTCCACGGAGTATCTGTGAGCGCTCGAACTGTTCGGAGAAGGTTAAAAGAACGCGATATGGTACCACACAAGCCAGCTAATGGGCCCAAACTAACGCGAGCCCACCGAACAGCGCGCCTTCATTTCGCACGCAGTCATTTACATTGGACACAGCAAGATTGGAGCCGTGTACTCTTTTCTGATGAGTCTAAAATTGTGTTACATGGCAATGATGGAAGGAAGAAGGTCTACCGACGTAAGGGAGAGCGTTTCGCACAATGCTGCTTTGAAGAGAGGGTTGCTTATGGCGGTGGCTCATGGACTGTCTGGGGCGGTATATCCGCGAGCGGCAAAACTCAACTTGAGGTTGTTACAGGACCACGGCTGCCAACATTAAATGCTGAAAGGTACATTCGTGAGTGCTTAGAACCTCACGTGATACCATACGCGGACTATGTGGGCCCAAATTTCCTTTTTATGCATGATAATGCAAGAGCTCATGCGGCCGGCATCGTCAGGGAATATCTTCGGGATGTGAACATCACAGTTATGGACTGGCCAGCCAGAAGCCCAGACATGAACCCCATTGAGCACATGTGGGACGAGCTAAAAAGACGTGTTAGGGCTCGTCAGCCAGTTGCCCAGACGATGCAGGAGTTGAAAACTGCCATAGAAGAGGAATGGGAGATGATCCCTCAAAATTTCATAGAGCGGTTGATAAACTCTATGCCTAATCGTATGAGAGCTGTGGTAGATGCCCATGGAGGCAACACGCGTTATTAAATTAAACCTTTATTTGATAAAACATGTTTTTTATTCAAAAATCAATTGCCTTTAACAAGGCGCATATCCGACTTGTTAGGCGTAGCTCCATGTCGTATGGTATTCTGAATTCAAATTTAAAACAATACGATCGAAAAAGATGGTAAAATGTATCAGGTTTAAAACTGCATCAACAGTTTTTGTTCAATCTAGCAATCATATTTCGGTAGGGGCCATCGAAACCTAAACTCTAAGGTGGGCCAATAGATGTGTCCAGAAGTGTATATGAAAATATTATGTATGTTAGAAAAAATCTACATATTTTTAGTAAGATAAGTGATCGACATAATTTTAACACTAGAAATAGGAACAAATTAGATCAACCACGTTTCAGACTGTCTAAGGTACACACTTCTTTTATGGGGTACTGAGTAAAATGTTATAATAAAATACCTCTCGATATTCTTCAACTAAATGAGAAGCAATTGAAAACATGCATTAAACGCACACTATGTAGACAAGCATATTATAGGTTGAATGATTATATCATAGATAAAAATGCTTGGCTAAATGCTGGTCCTGCTCCACAGCCACTTGGGCTTTGTTAATTTTTTTTTTTTTGTTTGGCAGAAATGCGTCCCTTTTTTTCTGACATTATGACCTTATTGTTTACTAATTTTTTAAATACAATCATTGCAAACTATAGTTTTGTATAAATTAGAAGCATTTTTTAAATTTTGTAAATGTGAGTACCATGGAGCGGTTTTATGTTATGATGTAGGTATGTTGACTTGAAAGAGTATGGCAGTTGAGAGTATGTCATGCTCACTTAAATGTATCGCTGATGGTGGCGCGTGTGTTGGATCGTTCGGTTCCCTACAAAATGGTTGAGCTGGATGGTGCTGATCCACGCGTCATGTTCGTGAACGGGCGCGGTCATCTCTTAACTGCCAGGGCTTATTTTTAATCTTATATTTTGAATTGTTTTTAACCATTTATTTTTTACATTGTTCTCACATATAGAAGCAACAAGAACAATGTAGGTACCCAGGATTTTGTAACAATTTTGATTTAAAAGAGTGTCCATGGAGTTTCTTGCCCATTCTTCTCCATTGAGATCTACGTTTTGGAATGGGCGACTAGCTTCAATTTTCTGACTAGCTGACTGACTCTTTAACAATTCAAAAGTGCCTGTAATTGGTTTAATTGAAATAAATGCTTTGAGTTTGAGAATTTGAACCATATAGCATACTTTCATAAAGTTTATTCTTGCACAGCACAAGCAACCATCCTTCTCCTCGTGCAAATAGATTATTTTGTGTTTTAAATAATCACTCCATTGAGACATGATAATAAAAAACTACCTATAAAATAGAAAATTGTAAAGAGACATTGTTTTTGCAATTTAGTAAGGCAAGGTAAAATCCCTTTCAGCTGAGTATAGGCTTGAGTGCGGGGTAAGACAGGGGGGGCTGTCCTCGCCCGCGTTGTTTAATCTGTACATGAATAATTTAATCGATGAGCTTAGCAGAACCGGAATCGGCTGTCATATTGATGGTGTATGCTTTAATAATATAAGTTATGCAGACGATATGGTTCTGCTGAGCCCATCGATCAGGGCGTTAAGGAAATTGATTAACGTATGTGAATCGTACGCTGGGACCCATGGGCTCAAATATAATGCACAAAAGAGCGAATTCATGATATTTAAAGCAGGCAGTAAATGCTATAGCACGATTCCACCAGTTATGCTGTGTGGACTCTCCTCTCCAGACCTCTAAAAAGAGTTGCAAATTTTAAATACCTGGGTCATTGGGTCTCACACGACCTGAAAGATAACGCCGATGTTGAGCGAGAGCGCAGGTCGCTGGCTGTTCGATGTGGGATGTTGGCCCACAGGTTTGCACGTTGTACGGCACAGGTTAAGGCGACGCTTTTCAAAGCCTACTGCCAATCCTTTTACACGTGCAACCTGTGGGGGAATTTTACGCAAATGGCATATAGTGGCCTGCGCACACAGTATAACAACACGTTCCGGGTGTCGATGGGGCTGCCGCGTTTTTGTAGCGCGTCCGGCATGTTTGCCGACGCGGACGTTGATAGTTTTTCGGCCATCATGCGCAAGAGATGCGCATCTCTGCTACGCCGTGTTCGCGACAGCCCCAACACCATGCTTAGAACGTTGGCTGATAGGTGGGACTCTCCGATCTTGGGGCGGTGGATGCGACTGCACGCACTCAAGTAGGCATTCCTCATGATCTGCGTGTCTCACGCCGTTTAGATTAAATTGTACTAACACTAGTTTATAAATCTACATTGTTACTAACAAATATGGAAGTGATATTCTGAAATAAACGTTTATTATTATTATTATTAAAATATGTTTGCTCGTAGTCACTGCCATACCCTTAGTAGCATTAGAATATGAGTTTTATAATGAATACGAAATTTACAATATTTATTGTAAAAACTTTGGTAAGTTTTTCAAGTATGTACTTACCTTTCTTAAGTAAGTACCTATCTAAAAGGGTCTCCATGCTACGAAACATAGTTTTTTTAGAATTCTCTTGACCATTATAAACTATTATTAACTTAATTTTATCTAGATCTTTAAAACCATAAAACCGGTAATATAGTGGAAAAGTATTTCAGAATGTTTGTTTATAATAAAGAGTACCGGTCAATGATAATGTAGCAGGTCTAAAGTAGATACATTTGCAGGTCAGACGGAAATGATCATGGTACAAATAGAAAACCTGTCAGGTTAACCTGCTAAGTTGACCTGTCATGTATGTGGCAAGTATTTTAAACATTGATGGTAGGGCCCGACCTTTCTGAAGAATATTAGAATTGACTAAGATTTAGCAAAGAAAAAGAAACATGAATTATTCGTAAAGAAGCAAACCTGGACATATCTTACTCCCCAGAACTTTGGGACTTGTGCAGCTGGAATTCTGCTCTGTTTTTTTTTTTGTAGATAGGTACGGGAAGTATTACTAACCACAAGTAATCGACGAGAACTGTACATAGAAGTCCTTCTCCCATATAAACAGATCATTATCTTCTTCATTCTTTTCCACATGAGTCCATGCCCAACAGCTGACCTTCCAAGAGTCGGGAACTGACTGCGAAATGTTGATTGGTATGGTTCTAGAATTGGAAATAATTTTTTTGTTGTCATTGTTGAGAGGCATTGGGCATGAGGGTTGGTTTAAAGACATCATGATTTATGGAGATACCATGGTCTAATTAAGTACCTATGATGTATGAGATTGTACATTACTTAAAATGAATGGCTATAGGATTGACTTGTAAAAGTGTTTGTATAAACCTACTTACAGAAATATTTATAATTATTGCAAGTAGCTATTGTAAATGAGGTTATGCACATAATCACAATGATGAATATTGGGCAAAATAGATTCAAGATCATGGGAACATTTCTTTAATAACACTTCCAGGCAGCATAAGGCAGCATTGTGAATGCTCGCCACAAATGCCTAAGTCAGAAGCAAACAATGCCAGGCACGACACAACACTAGCTATAGTAAATAATACTTCATAGTATATTGAAGCATACAAACTGCATGTTTCATGCACTAGGTGGCCTTAAAACAATAGTACAAAATATTATAAGACAGTGCTATTACATACTTACAGATTAGTAGAATTGTTTGCAAAACCACAAATTGAATTCACACCTAAACTGAACAAACTATCACTTCGCCACACTCCATATGCTTCCAGCATTATCAGTATTATAGCTAGCTTCCAAAATGACTGAAATAATAAAAAAAAATTACTAGTTTTGGAATTGAGATATTATTTTAAAGTCAAAGTCAAATCGTTTATTTCAAATAGGCACTATCGAATGTCAAAGATTAACAAGAAAATATTTATAATTGATTCTAATTGCTTCCAAAAGGTAGTTCTGTATGGAGAAGAATGGGCAAGAAACCCCACCGAGTTCATTTCCCAAATGGGAGGAATATTATTTGAATTGCTTAGAGGTACTTATAACAAACTGAGCAGTTTATGTGATATTTGTGAGCAGTTACTAGTATGGGGAAACATTAAAAGAAACTATAGTTAAAAATATTGAGCACTATTGAATTTTTACATACCTTGAACTCAGTATTGTAAAGGATATGCCTCTGTGCTTCTCTAGACATCAGTACCAGGTCAATCATTACTATGACTGGATCATATTCTATGTATTTATCCACAATCTCTTTACATTTCTCCTGAAATAAAACATAATCAAATGTTAAAAAAATAAATCATTAATAAATCTCTAGAGTAGCTTGTGGTTATTTAATGTAAGAAATTGTTTGCATACTAATAAAAAGAGGAATACATAACATAACATCACGCCTTGTTTCCCCGAAGGGTTAGGCAGAGGAGTACACCCACATTTCGCCAGTTATGTTTAAGCCCCATGTAATAGGGGGTAAGCTTATTGCCATCTACCGGGCACAAAAAAGGAATACAAAATCGTCAAAACGTATCCTCTTGTTAAGCTTTTTAGAAGCAATTTTCCGCCTTCTAACATTGGTTTCCAACAATTCAAATTAATTATTATTATGGTGTTTGATAGACTCCCAGTTCCAGTAACAGTATGGTACCAATTTCTAGGTCCATAAAGTACTGCTTCAATACTCTTCAAGCGTTCAATAATAGGTTGTAAGACGAGGTACATACTTCGGCACTTGAAAATATTTAAAACTTACACACTTAGTCAGCTTCAATACCGATGGTCCGTACGTCCGATAAAGTGCAGCGGCTGCTGTGCCACAGTTCACACATTTATATTCATCGATTTCACTCATTTTAACTCTGAAATAATAGAAAACACGAAAGAAACATTACACTGGAAGTTTATCTCTTGAAAAACGTCAAATTTATGTCAGTCAATGTCATTGTCAGTGTTAAAAATATGAGAATCCGCTCAAAACCTAAACTCTAGTAACAATAAATAGCAATTGTTATAAAATTACTTACTATTTTTATTGATAATGTTTTTGAAGTCATTATTTAAACGTAAAAAGTATTAAAAGATTTTATTTTATTTTAGTATAACTTTAGCGAAAACGTTTGAAACCCAGTGACACTTGATAGTTCAAAGTATATGGTACAGATGGCGCTATTAGGCTATTTTAAGCCGAGTTCGTAAATAGGTTCGTTTTATTTGTTGTTCTGAGTGATCATGATGAACTTACCTCTAGTGTTAGTAAAGCTGTTCATGAATAGTCATACTATCTATTTGATCATGAACAGCTTTATCAACACTAGGCATTCACAGAAGTACCTACACCCTATCGGACAACCAATAATCGTCTTTAGTTAATCATGCCCAGGCTTTAGGATTTCACCATCGCTACGTGTTCTACCTACCTACACGACGTGATAACCTTTAAAATTATCGTTTGACCATTCGGCTGCTTGCTGGTCTGCCCGTAGATCTTCGCCCAGATGGGCGAAGATCGTCTGCTTACGCCATAGTAGGTATTTAGCACGAACTAAATACTTAATATTATACCTGGCCGGTCTATTGTGTAAGAATCTCACCGTGAAAATTGAAGTGCAGTGAGCTTCAAGTGGGAGAAGAGTTCCTGGGAGGACTTGGGGGAGGGCTTTGCCCAGCAGTGGCTCGGTAAAGGCTAAACAAAAAGAGCTTAAAGTGAGCTGTTAATCCCAAGCATTTCACCTAAGCTTTAATGATGAGGTTTTTACAAGTTAGCCCGGCAAGTCTTTTACCAACGCCTGTAATCTTGTTACCTATATTTTTACCTAACCTATTTTTGGATATTTATGAGCTATACCATTGTTTTTACATTATGTCATAAGCAGGCCCTCGGGTCGTGAAGGGCCCTTGGGGTTCAAAATAATTGCGGATCAAATCTGTCACCTTCAAAACCAGGCATTCCCAAGATTCGATATGTCATTCATTACCTAGAAGGCAGTCAGAACAAAATTGCTTTCCGTCAAAATATTGACCTTTTTCTATCCCAGTGATACGTACCTACCTATATTTTTTGAAGTAGGTAATAATCTTCCGTCCTCACGTTTTCTTGCCCTATTTGCCACTCTCCTTTGCTAAGAGCTGGCCGTGAACAGACTATTGATTGATGAATATTTAAGCAGGTAGGTAGGAATTGGTATTCTAAATATCGCGGCCCTTCCCCAAAAACATTGAATGGTGCGTCACCAATTCAATTTCTTTCGCAATGGCGATAATTACGTAGGTAAGTTTTGCAATTCGGAGTATTTTGATGATTAATAAATTTTACTTACAGGGTGAATTTAGCAAGATTAGCTACCTATAAAAACCAGAACTACAGTATCCATGTAAGTACAGAGCAGAGTAAGTAGACTAAAGCGGAAAGCAGAACTGAGGATCTTGAAAAATTGGAGCAGTAGGTGCCTACCTATCTACCTAGACCGCAGAATCCAAACTAAAATAGTTTAGTTCGAAAACACAGTAAAACAGAGTAAAATTAAATAAGATATAATATACTTAGGTAGAAATAGCTAACTTAGAGTTGAGCTTTGAGCTTAGAGTTGGACAATTTATTTATTTATTTATGATCTCCAACAAAAGATGTACACAACACATGACACATAGGAAAAGGGCAACATCAGGTATTAAGTAGGTGTACTCCTACACTTATAGGAGACCACAGCGTGCAAAATTAAGTTAACAACTAATATTTGGGAAAAGTTAATAAATTTTATAAATTTTTCTCTCTCACTGAGAGGAGGCCTGTGTCCCAGCAGTGGGAACATTATAGGCTGATTATGTTATGTATAAATTAATTTTTATGACATAACATTTAGAGATACTTAAACTAAATTGTATATATTAAACATTTCTTATATTTCTATGGCTATAACCAGTAAATCAAGGTACAATAAGGATCACCAAGGTCTTCAAGAAAACTCTGAACGCACCCTTAAGTTTTAACAAGCTTAAACATAAGATACCTTTGCAATATAAATGTAAATTTTGCTAAAGTACCTCGGTCCGAGAGGCCTACGAAGTGGCACTTTTATGAACCAAGCCTAAGCTGAATTTTAATAAAATAATTCAAGACGGCTCCCATAAAAACGAACTTTGAATATGAAAAACACTTTGATGGCTTTTGGTTCTGATTTTAAAAAGGTTTATATTAATTAATGTTTTGTACAAACTTTTCATTAACTTTCTTGCTTACTTTTTAAGTATTTTTTTTTCTTTATTTTCGGAAAGCTTACAGACTACTGTCATTATAATAACAATAATATATAACTAAATTGCTAATTACAAGCGTCCGCAGATAAATACAAAAAGTATTACTCCTGCATAGTCTAAGTTAAATCTTATCTATTTTATACAAATGGAACCGTGCACCTAGCTTCTGACGTTTCATAAGTGTCCATGCAGGTTTGTGTGAAATAAAATGTTTTGAATTAGAATTATTATGAAAGGATGTTGCGCGTTTCCTCTAATTGTTTTGCTGCAGTAATTACGAGTATGTATAGCTATCGAAAGATTTGTCTACGCATACGTTCAAGTTGGTATTAATATATTTAATTATTTATTTTATTTTTATTATTGTGTAATGGTTCAAAAGTCCGTACCCATAGATTACTCTCATGAAAATATAAAAAAAATCACGCCATAAAATATTTGTGTGTACCAACTTCTTTATTTCACTTAATCAGGCACTTTGTAAGTGTTTAGACAAAATATGGCTTGCAGTGCAGCACAAGGTAATAAAATATTTCGGAATATTTCGGAAGCTTTCGTAAAGGATAAAGGAAGATACAGGATAAAAGATTCCACTTAACGATAATTTGGATTTGTAGCTCTCTGTAAACGCCTAGCTTTTTCGTGTGTACTTTCAGTGAAGACTTTCGTTTACTGCTCTTTTTTCCTAGTACCGTGCGACTGTCTAGGTTACAGTTCCCCTAGAACTATTAGTGAAGCGCAAACAAAATTAATTCTTATCGCTTCTCCATCCGCAATATCAATTTCGCATTTCATGGAAATGACACCATTCCGGTGCTGACCCTACAAAACATACGCTTAAACTAAAAGACTTTCCTAGCCTGGCATCAAAGCTTGATACTGCACAATGTCTATAGTGGGTTTGTTAAACGCAGTTTTGGAATACCTATTAAAAGTTGGCTAATAGGTACTCGCACACCTAATCAGATATCGTATAATTTTGGCTTGATTGATTCCTTCTAGAAACTTTTCAGTCATGATTGTTTACCGCATTCGTTTTAGATTAAAGCAGGCGATATGATGATGAGATCTTTTAAATATTGCCCTCTTAGCTGTTAATAGTTACTTTCTTTTCGGTAATTTCTTCCTAAAATTATCTCCCAATCCACCTCTTTTGAAATATTCAGCAGCATCATTCGACCTCCTTACCTAAGTCCTAACTGGCTAAGCACATCGTGGGCACTAAAGTAGCCTCCGGCCGGCCAGGTTATTCCATTAGAGGTGGTCGGTGCGGGCCGCGCGCTCCGCTTTTGGGCCGATTTTAAAATAATTGGACGGCATAACTGGATCATCCGAGCTGGGTAAACTTTGTGCTGTACTGAGAGATAGGATTTTGGGAACTGTTTTTAGATGGTGATGTGAAGTTTATCTACTTTTGTGTTTACATAAACTTCCTGCATTTGAAACTGCGCTCATTTTCCTGATGGAGTTTTTTCTTTTTTTTCTTGACGCTTTTGATGATGGATGGATAGATGGATGATGGATGACGCAAAAATGTAATACCTAATGTAAAAATTAAGCAAGCAAAAAGATAAGGAAAGGCTTATGGTAAAAAAGTTAAAGCCGTGTAGGAGTTTTAGAGAGACTCATGTCCAGCTGTTGAGGACTCAAACCCTAAGTAAAGATAGCAATGAAAATGTTAACAAAGTAAATTTGCTAAACAGAAGAGTTAACAGCATAATCTACTCTGCAGCATCCATTGGTGCCGATTCTCTTGTCACAAATGCCTCTAAACTAGACTAAAAATCACCATTTAGTTTATTCCTGTCAAACGACGATTTCCCATTCTGAAATTGACTAAAGTGACACAATTTAACTATATTTTAGTTTGACAGCACTAAGATGGCACTGAGATAATAGTTTAGTGAAAATGGTAATTTAGCTATTCTGAATTTGACGTTTTTGACCTAAAATTTACATTTTCTAACTAAATCTGACTATTTCACGATTAAAAACCAAAAAAAAAACATCTCGACTTCAGGTGTAAAAACAGTACTGTAGCTTTTTTTTCTTTTTTTTTCTTATACATCTCGAAAACGGTGTGTCCTATCGCAAACATAAAGAAAAAATCGACCCCCTTTATAAAGCCCATCAACCCCTAAAATATGTAGGTAATAATTTTTCATATTTTCCGTACAAAAAATGAAAAATTCCATATAAAACACGTCGAGGCTGCCCCCCCCCCGCCCTGCGCGCCTCCAGCTCTAAAAAAAATTCATGGGTAGGGCAAACAAGTACCACGTGGAATCGCGCGATTGTCAAAATCGGTTTTAGTTCTGTCAAAATTATTTTTAAATTTAGTGATTTTTTTTTTGAAGTTTAACATTTAAGCTTTAACATTCTCATAGCCAAAAGTAAGGAATTTTAGTGATAGTTTAGTTAGTTTAGTTCGGTATACAACAGAACCGGTACCATTATCCTCAAAACAGCGAATTGGAAATACATATTCAATTGAATCTGAACTCGAAGGAGCCAAAGTAGCGAGTCTCGAACGGTTACAAATTGCGCATAATCATTGACAGCTCCACCCTCCACCCCTCCAATAACAATACATAAATTACCCGCAGAATAAACGTTGTCAATAAGAGGATCGGAATCGGCCATTCCTTCTGTGACAGTAAAAAGGAACGGTGTGATAAAAACTTTTGGAGAGCGTGAAATGGCTCCTGAATTCATTATGGAGCTGAGTTGAGCGTCATGACTTCCTTCCTATAGTCGATATCGTCGTCGTTACAATTTTTTAGTTCAATTTTATCTTTTGGCTTTAGGATTTGTCGATGGCAATTGAAAATATTGGCCGTAAGATCAGGACTACTCGATTATGAAAAACATCTGTTGAATTAACATCTACAGACAATTTCCAAAAGCCCTTCTTTGTAGCAGAGAAGGCTTTAGTAAGTTATTCTGGAATAGAGAAAAGTATGCTCGGGTTTAGTTCTACTGATCTAGAAGGAGTTGAGAACAAAGAAGATGGTATTGATAAGAAACTACTTTGCAATGTGACAAATTTCCTGAAGAAAACACCTAGATATGTTGAAGTTACAACTATCAGTTTGTTAGCTTGTTAAAAGTTGAAAGAAGTTTCAATAGATTATCCGGATCAGGGCCGGATTTAGGTCAGAGCAACAGGGCTCTGGCCCTGGGCCTCCACAAAATAGAGGCCTCCACAATTAGATTTTTTTATATAAAAAAAAAAGTTCACAATCACAAGGAACTTTTTACCCGACTGCGGCGAAGCCAAAAAGGTGGGTAATGTGTTTGACTTGTATGTATGCATGTCTGTCCCTCTATGTTCCCTCGTAACTTCTGAACGGCTGAACCGATTTTGATAATTGATGTAGTTAGATTTGTATTTATTGCGCGAGTGTCACTGGGTATATTAAAATTATAAAAAAATCAAAATGGCGGATTTTTGGCGCACTAATGTATGTTTTAAAAAATAAAATCTCCCAAACTTATCGAGTGGGGTATCAAAATGGAATGGGGTAAAAATTACAAAAATATATACAAATTATGTGTCGAAATGTAATATAGAATGAGAAATTATAAAAAAAAACAATTCCGAACTTTGTGAGTAAGAGGTCGTTATCACCCGATTATAAGTGGGTATTGTATTTACGACCTTTACCCAAAGCTTTACTTAATACAGTGAGAGAAAAATATTCCTAACTAAAAAGTGTAATAAAGTGCCTAAATTTATAAATCAAAAAACACGACTGAGTAAAAATGAACTTTAGAAAAGATGGAAACAAGATGACTTATTTTGTCTCCAAATAATCTCATGCAGTCGGAGGCATGTTCTTAAACAATAAATACCCATTGCCTCCGACTGTATGAGATTGTTTGGACCCAGTAACTAGGTTGTGGAGGTCAGATAGGCAGTCGCTCCATGCAAAATACTGGTATTCAGCTGCATCTAGACTGGAAGCTGACCCTGACACAGTTGGGAAAATGCTAGGCAGATTGGCTTTATGCCATGCCCAATAATATTATATTTAAAAAAAGTAAATTTAAAATATCAAAAACCCGACTGCGTTAAAAGTGAACTTTAAAAACCGGACAAGTGCGTGTCGCACTACGCACAATGAAGGGTTCCGTACTACAAATGTAAGTTGGTCGACTAATACTCGTAAGCTTGTAAAGTCTACTTAGCTGTGATAGTTTTCCTTTTAACTTCGTTGTATATACTACTACCGTTAATTTTTTCACATATCCAAAACTAATCGTTTAGCTGGCGGGACACACACACAACACCCCACACTTGACTCTAATAAAAATTAGCACTTTAAAGCTTAATATTTCAGAAACGGATCCCTTAATCGAAAAATTGTTTTAGAAACCCGCAATATTTTTGAAAGACCTATCAAACATCACCCCACACAAGCGTAGACAAGAGAAAAAGAAACATGGCCACTGCGTGTACAGGAGGCCTGTTTGCAGGAGCCTTTAAGTAACGGTCGTAGAAATTATCTGTCAAAGCAGTAAAATTCTGGGTTTGTCACTCAAAAATTATATTGAATTATAAGTACGTTGGTATAGTGGTTACACGCGCTACCGCTGAGCATGAGGTTCAATTCCCGGGTCGGGCAAAGTAATATACGGTTTTTCTATCTGGAATTTCTCAGTAGCAGACCGGACTCTGGACTGGTGCCCGGTTGACGACAACAGGTTCGCTTTCTATTACATGGGATTTGAACAAAACTAGCGAAATGTGGGTGTACTATAGGTACACATCTGCATAACGTTTCGAGGAATACAGACATGATGTTATGTTATGTCATGTTATAATGATTATTTTTCATGTTAATAAGACTTATATAATGTTTATATTTAAAGAACTTTATCACAACAATATTACTTATAAGTTTTGAAAATTTAAGTGATAATGGTTGCTACCCAACTATAAACCGTTATGGATCCTAAATGGTAATTCTAAATGAAAAATATAATATGGCGTCCGGTTGCCGCCATATTGAATTTTGATTACAGTCATGTCTTTACTCACAAGATTAAGATAAATCGATTGACGTAAGAATTATCAAAATCGGCCTTCGCGTTTGGTCTCTAGAGCGACAAAAAGGAACAAACATCTAAAGGCTGATTGACATTACCCTCCTTTGCATCGCGCAATCGGATAAAAATTATAAGGCCTATACACGAGAGCATACTCGAAAAAATTGAAAAGAATTTACAGATACGGACTTATTCATAAAACAGACTTTGACTTAGTCCAGACCCATCGGAAACTTCCCCGTAAGAAAATGAGCGTAATGTCGACGCAGTTTTTAGATTTATTAAGATAAAAATTTAGCTTTATTTTCATTGCTGTTAGTTATTAAGTATTTTGTTGGTATTATGTTTATAAATGAATCTTGTTTTACTTTTTGTTTTTATTAAGTCATACACATAATTTTACTATGTATAACATTATATCATACATTAAAACACACTAGTTGTTAAGGCTTTATAAAATAATAAACGATTTTTCTTTTTTTTAAACTTTGTCTCCTTAGTCAGAAGCAATTCTGAATTGGGGACAATAAAACTTAAATATTTATTTATTCAACAAAATATATGTAATTTGTATTAAATTAAGCAAATATACATATAATAAAATAAATATAATAATTACTTTGTTTTCTTTCAGGCAACTAAGGTCCATAGATCAAATACACAAAATAGTCTTACTAAACTTTATTATGGATTTTTAAAACCATTTTCATGAAAAAACCCCGTTCACAGAATTACGGATTTATGCCCGCCCTTGTTCGGTGCTTGGACCACCGTTTCTGGAAAAGAAACCATCTGGGCTACTCATGAAGGACTCTTCCTTTATGTGTAGCCCTACTCTCTAGTAGGTAGCTTTAAAAGGTCAGGAAGCTTAGAATAAGTTTCTTAAAATGGAAAAGGTCGGAATGCAGTTACTTTAAATAAAATGGGTGAAGGTTAATATGTATACCTTACTCGGATAAACTGGAAGCTCACCATGAAGAACACAACCCTTGTTACAATTCTCAGGTCTGTATAGAAAGCCCTTAGTCCAGTTCCCCATGCGGCTTATAGTACTCAGTGTGTCACAGCGCTGCGCTTCCAACACCGCTATTTCCTTTTACGTATTTTGTCAAATAAAGCCAACCGACTGACCGAACGCCACTAGACTTTTTCAATATTTATACTCCCGTGTACTTAATATTTAGGTGCACCCTCCGAGTTAATAGCTTCGAGGTACTTGGCCTAGTTTCCCAAATAAAATTCTGTTTTTAGGTTTTAGTATGCTGTTAGGGATGGGTCGGTAACGACATTACAGTGAGTCGGCAGTTGGCTAGGGATGGCTCGAACGAGTATTGAAATTAAATTACTTGTGTATTTGGTACATTAATGTAATGTACGAAAGTGGCTCGGCTGAGTAAGTGAGTTATTAATATTTTAAGGCTTCGTTTTTATAGTTCCGTACCTCAAAAGGAAAAACGGAATCCTTATAGGATCACTTCGTTGTCCGTCTGTCTGTCAAGACCCTTTTTCTTAGTAACGCGTAGAGGTATCATGTTGAAATTAATATCAAATACTCTATGGTCTACGGTCCCTTGGAGCTCTAAAAAATCAAGCTTCTAAGTCAACGCAATAAAATAATACGGCCATATATGCGACATATTTTGATACTCGCAAATAAATCAAAACCTATATATGGTACTTCCCGTTGACCTAGAACCATGAAGGCAAGTAGCAAGGTCTCACAGCACAAGTAAGGGAAAAACTCCGAATATAGTTAATTTGTATGTTTATCACATATTTTTTTGCGATTACAAACTTAAATTTGCAGTTGGTGAATTGACCGTGACGTATATCAATGTATGGAATGACAATGTTAAGTTAGTTTTTGGGATACATTTTTTTAACAACGGAACCCTTCATTGTGCGTGGTCCGACACGCACTTGGCCAGTTTTTTTTTATGGAATAAAGATCTCATAGGTCACGGGCGAGTTTAAGTAGGTAGTGTGGTGAGTGTATAAACATTGAGATCCATTCATAGTAATACTGCAATGAAGGAGCATACGTTGTCGTTTCAAGTTGTTATTAGAACGAAACTCTAAAGGCTCCTGCAAAAAGGCGCGACACAAAGGCACCGCGTGTCGCGTGACGAGCGGTGCCTTTGTGTAGCGCGCGATTCGCGTCGCGTGTCGCGCCTGTTTGCAGGAGCCATAACACGTTCTCACCGATATAAATACTTAAAGTATTACTAAAAAAACCCAAGGTCAAAAATAGTCTTAATATTATGCTTCTAGAATGACTGGTACTCTGCCACATCATGCTTCATTGTATTCTCTACAAAGTATACAAGCATTTAACTTACAATTTTATCATTCCATTTGCCTTCGAGTATCACGGTTCCTATCTATTCAGAACACGTAAAAAGGATCCATTCTCGTACCGATATCGACAATGTGTTTAAAAAGTGCAAAGTGCAAGTCATTCGACTGAACTGAACGGTCTTCACAAAGCTGGGCTCGATACAAATTGAATTCTGTAATGACTCGAGGGTGACTTTGTAAGGACTGACGGTACAAGATGTATTTGTACAGGACGTCAAAGTAGAACATGAGTATGAAAAAAATTAAATGATAATCATGGTGTAAATGAAAATGTCGGTGAAATAGATATAGCTAAGATTGTAGCTGTAATAATAACATTCCTCCAGACCGAATTTCGGCCGTGGCGACCAATCGCAGCGGGGACCTGCCTTCGGCGCGGCATACAGTATGGGGACCACATATGTGCAATAAATTATAGGACATACTTGTTATCGCCTTTTCTGACGATATTCAAAAAATCAACGAAATCGGTCCAGTAATTAGGTCAAAAATTAGAGTTTTCATTTTGAACAAATTTAAACACTCTGTAGAATTGTAACACTAGGTAAATGATTCAATGAACCCTTTAAAATGCGACGTTGCCACGCAGTGCAAACTATCACGACGCTGTTACGTACCTATTCTACTTATTTGCCTAAATAAGTAGAATAGGTACATGCCATGCCGCCCGCGTGCATCGTTGCCACTCTTCGCTTCTAGGGTCAAGGTACGTTGTCTAAACAGAGTGTTAACTTTAACTGAATTTATTTTGATATTTATTTTGTTTGAAAATTTAACTTTTTTAATATTTAATTTTGCTATACTTCTACGGAGTAGTATTCCTTGAGGTTTCGTTTATTGCCTAGAAGTGAATTCCATACTGTATATTATAGTGCAGGCGTGTGTGCGCAGACACAGGTGTACTCTCTCTTCCCTCACTCTCATAGTCCGATGGGACAGTAATTCGACACGACCGGAGAGAGATCAGGCGCAGGGCCAACGGCTTAACGTGCGCACCGAGGCACGAGTATATCACACCGCCAACTTCTAAACTCCGGGCTGTTACTATAAAAAAATCCTAATGGAAAAACCCAATAACACTTTGCCCGACCCGGGAATCGAATCCAGGTCCCCACGCTCAGTAGTCGCGCTTGCGACCACGAGACCAACGGGGCAAACTGTATCTGTACATAGATCGTTAAGCGCTCTTCGATGCCCAGCTGCTCTTCTGGTGCGGGTGGAGTGGGAGGCATGCTCTCTATTCCTCTCTGCCGCATTTTTGAATGCAACACATACTCGCAAAAAGAGGCGACAGCCACCCACTCGTTATCGCTTCCACCATGGATTGCGGCCAGAAGCGAGAAATCACCCGTACCGAGTGTCGTGACGAGAGCACAGCGCTGTTGGACCTAAGCTGAGCACTCCTCCAGCGTACGTTGCTCCGTGTCCTCGGGGCAGTCCCACACAGTGATGACAAGCAGGCGTCTGCTCCTGACCTATGCGACGCAGGTACTTCTCCAAAACATCCATGTCCAGTAAGCATCTGCGTCAGCCAGAAACTAAGGGCACCGTGCTGCCTCTCCAGCCATTCCTCCATATCAGGGCTTTACCGCCACAATTGTAGTGAGCCCCATCTGGGTTGTGTAAGTCTTCTATTCAGTCACTAGGATCTGACGGAGCAAGGACCTTCGTTCCTCGAATTCCCGGGGAACCGGATGTTGACCACGAGCTAGCTCCACCTTCCGCGAGCTATATAGGGACGCAAGGATTTTCGCGTCCAGATCCCAAGGCATTGATCCAGAAAGGAGAGCTGCTGCCTCGTAGGGGGTCGTATGGTATCCCCTTATCACCCTAACAGCCATCGCTCTGTGCGGCATTCGCCATATTGCGATGTTGCTGGCCGACAGAGTGGCCCACGAGCGCCCCATGCAGGGCCATGGACCGCACGATCCACACGTACAGCCTCCGGCAGGAGGCGTTGCCCCCCAATTTGGGTAGCCGTCACGTAAGAGCAGCTGCAACTCTCATGAACCTGGGGACCAGCTGCTGAATGTGCGGCCCGAAGTCCCACCGGCTGTCGAGAACGAGTCCCAGTTACTTCATTGTTGACTCGACATCAATGCGGACGCCTCCTACAACTATGTATAAATCCCGGACTGGCTTGTTCCGAGGCTCATGGAAACAGAGCCTCAGAGCTACCTCGAGACCCAAACGCCGGATCCATTCAAAGACGCAGGTCTTTGAAACGCAACCCCTACCGTGGCCACTGTTTTTGGCTTGTAACCGCAACACCCCGACTCTCAATTGTACCTGGGTTACTTAATCGCCATCAACTTCGACGGCTTTCTCGCTGAGCTCTGCAGGAGGCAGAGTTATTGGCGGATGATTTTGCTCTGCACTTGAATGGAACAGAGCGCAAACCACCTGATCGAGGAGTTGTGGTTGGAGACTGTGTAAATGGTGGAACCTACGGGCGAAGTTTACTTATAAGTATAAGGTAAGGTCGCAGAGTTGCCTGCAACTCCTCGCGGGTCTGAGTTTTAGTCCTCCCAATCGCCGTCTTCGTGGCTTCCTTCACAGCTCCTCATACTGCTCCTCATACAGTACCCCTCATACAGCTCTGTTTCTATGGTTTTTTCATTCGAGATGCGAATACACCTCCTGCACTGCCTGGCATACCGGCGCCGCGCCGCTACGCACGCTTCGCGTAATTGCGCAGTTTCCAGCGACCAATCAGTACACCTGGCGTTTGGCAGGTCCACGCTGTGACCATCGCAAATGATGACCAGTGTCTCCTGCAGCCATTCCACCTCTTCTTCAATGTTGTCAGAACCTATTTGTTGCAGACACCCAGGCCTGAACGATCGAAGCTTCCAGTAACGCCTCCTGATCCAGCTTTTATAGTGCCCAACGTGGACCCTCCCTTCCAGAAGACAGCTGGGCCGAACTACTGGCAACCCGGGCGGAGACGTTTAAACGAATATATCGGTGATCCAACAATGTCTCCACCTCGTCCATCACACGCCATCCCTGGACATGGCACGCTATAGCGGGGCTAGCAAATGAAATGTCCTCTATTGGCCCATCTCGCTAACCCACGTACGTGAGCACCGATCCTCGATTGAGCCCACTGCCCCGACACCTGACCCCGTGCATCTGTCCTAAGGGAACCTTAATCCGTGGATTTACAATTAAAGTCCCCAAAGACTAACACGGGAAGTAAGCGTTGACCTTGAACCTCCATGTCTATTTTACAATATTTATAATTCTGCCTTCCACATTAGGAGTGGATGTAAATATAATAATATTGTTCTAGCTAAAATTATGCTTAACATTTCTGAGGAACAGGGCCATTTCATTGCGATAAACATTTGGATACTCACAGAGGAAAGCAGTGTTCGCTTCCGTAAGATAACAGAAACTGTACGGCGTGAGGCTTGGTGACAGGCGGAACGAATAGCGGGGAAAGAGATGAAAGAGAGTAATGTTTGTAGTTTCCACCTTGTATTTCTGTTTTCTCGTTCTTCAATGTTATTATCCTGAGCTTGTTTTCTTTGAAGGATCAGCGCAAATATTCCTTGTTTACTTTTCGCAAATTCTTTTGTCTTTTTCTGACCTTTAATAGGCTAGTGTATAAAGTACAAATGGTTAGTGTCTGAAGGAAATAAGAAAATATTTATTTCCTGCTAAGTAAGTTAAGTTATGCTGTTCGAGATCCACATCAAATGAGAATGGTCTGGGCTGGAGTAGCTATAAGTAAAAAAATTGAATTTTTATTCCAAGTTTGGTTGGATGCTGGCTCCGCTATTCCAAACTAAATCGCTGTTTTCTCACCACCAAGACAGCATCCCAATCATTAATATTCATTAACAGTCGTTGGCAGCAGCCACTCCCCGCTGACTTACAGCAATACTATAGCAATATGTTTAAGTCAAAACTGCTTTCAGGTCTCTTGTTCTTGCTACGAGTATTTAAAATCGTAAAGAAGGTGCTCAAAAGCCATGTCTAAAGCAAGAGAGAAGAAATCCTCTGGAAAAATCTCTAAAAAGTTAGAAGCATCCATTTTATTTTTGCACAGAATGTAAATGAGTCACGAAGCCAAAGCCAAAGACATTATCAAAGATTGGTCAATTATCTCCTACTAGATTTTTTAAATTTTACTTGATTATAAAAATTCAGGTTTAGAATTCGGGTATCTGTCAATTACCTACTAATGTGGGCAATTGACAGAGACAAAATGCTGTTTCCAATGATGTTTAGCGCTAAATATATTTAGTGATCTTGAACTCTTGAATTCACGAAACAAAAGCACATGACAAAAACAAATTTCACAAAGAGTATTCTATCTATCTATCTTAAAAAAAGTCTCCTCCCCTTCTGCCCAGTCGCTGCCTTACAGTGGCGCAGCTACAATCATCATTAGAGGGAAGCCGAAGAAAAAATTGTTCAGTTCTCATAAACTCAGACAAAAAATGTAGGTTTTAATTTTATGATGTATTAAACTAGTATTAAATATAATTATGTAATGTGATGCGATACACAGTTACACACATAGGTGTACCTCGAAAAAACCAAAATAAAACTGTCACAATTTTCATATGGACTTAGTGTGCTAAAATCAAATACTAAAACTAGCTGTGCCCTCTCTGCATACTGCGCATACGCCTACGCGCAGCTACGCTACTGTATCATCATGTGGGGCCACAGTGTGGACGCGAATGATTTATTTATTGCACAAAAGAAATGTATGCGAATATAATTTCAAATAAAACCTAGAGAAAGCTGCAAACCCCACTTTATAAAAGAAAAAATGTTAACTCTGCCCTCCATTTATATATTAGAAATAGCCACTTTTGTTAAAAGTAACCTAAAACTGTTTAATTTTGATAAGAATGAGCGTCGCAAAAATAAATTAATCCTACCAGCACCTAGACTACAAATGTACAACAATAGCCCAGAATACCGAAGCATACAAATATACAATAAATTACCTGAAAATATACGGTCCACGGAAACAACATGTGTATTTAAAGCCAGGTTAAAGGCTAAAAAAATGTTACTACAGTATCCAAGTATTTATGGAAGATAAATTATTGTAAAAATAGACCTCAAATGTGTATCTGTGTGTTAATTATAATATTTTATGTATAAAGCTAAATATAAGTTGAATATAATATTTAATTGTGAAAGTTTATACTGTGATACATGCATGTGTGTGATATGTGCGTACATGTAATATTATTAGTTTTAAGTTGTCTTGCTGCGCCCTAACAGGGTCATGTACCGACTCACTAGTTTAAGCCTAGCGTGTAACTATGGCTGTGTACATTGTGCATTAAATAAATAAATATTATTTGGCAATAGTAGACATTAAGAAAAGTGGTTGTTCCGAAGGGAAGCCGATGGGAATCGGGTTGTATGAAGGCTTCGCCCTTGCTGCCTTAACAACTTTATCAAAGTATCATCTACATAAATTGACTGCACCACGTCGGCCCCGAAGAGGAAAGGAAGTGCTCAAGTAATCATGAAGAGTGACGGGTAAGCTCACACTGAGGGTAAACGGGCTATTGTAATTATGTTGCTCAAGTTTGTTTTGGGTGAGTCGGAAAATGATAAAGAAAAGCTTGGATTGGTAGGTAATAGTTTGTAAAAGAAAATATACAAGTAGTTTACTTAATTTTATTACTGGTTAAACCTGGGGAAATGGAAACGTTAAATATTAGAAAAGAGCAAGAAGAGGTCTAATTACAATCGGTGTAAAACTAGAACTTTTACAAGTATGAAATGCAATAAAATGAAGAGAACACGTCTTCGAAGTTCAATATAGAGAGATGTTAAACATTTCATCACAGCCTACTAACTTTTATATTGAGCCATTTTATTTGCCTCCTCTTTCTAATAAAAGCATCTAAAAAAGATAATCCGACAGATACGAAATCTTTATTATAACAGATGGCCTACATTCTCCAACCTATAAAATCCTTCAAAATAAAATCCCAGAGGTCTTCCATTCATCAAACAAAGTAGGCAGTTTTGTTCAGTTCCATTCATAGTATTCAAGATGGCCGACATGTTGTCAGACAAACGGTATTTAATTATAAATAAGGCACGCTACACACGCTCGTGACTCATTGTAATGTTCGGACAATAGTCTTGGCTGGTAGGGATGGTACGTTTGTCGATAAATAATACCAACATATTATTGTGTCACTGCAGAGCAAAGGCTTCTGACATAGAGAAGGCACGAGCAATGATCACATTTTCTCAAGATGAGTTGGTGATTTCAGACTACATTAACATCTTTAAGTCCAGATTTCTTCAAGAGGTTTTTCCATCACCCATGTCCATAATGTCCAAGATCAACTCAGAAGTACATATATTATGAAAAAGTCACATGGGTACAAACTTGGCCGGATTTGAAACCTCTTGCACGAGAGGCGAGGCGTTACCCACTGGGCCCTCACATTTGTCTTTACACGAAGATTATCAAGCTACATAGTACTACGAGTACTATCAGAAGTTGTAGCCGGTCAATCTTTTTGTACTTTAGTCAATACTAAACTTCAACAACGGGTCAAACTGATATTTATTAATTATTTTATTCGTTTATTCCGTTTATAAATATGTATGTGTATATCTATGTATTTATTCCAGTATTTTATAGTTATTTTCGTGTTACCTATCCCTTATATTGCATCTGCCATGTTTTCTCCCTGCATCACCCTAAGGTTGACTGGTAGAAAATGCCTCAGGCATTAAATCCGCCTTTGTGCGGTGTTCTTTTTTACTTGTGCATAAAGTTTTAATAAATATTAAATAAATAAATATTTGACGAATAAGTCTAATTCTACTAACATTCATGTTATTTATTTATATACACTTTACCAGCAATCAACAATTTTGATGAATGAAATCATTTACCTGAATTTCTCTGAATAGTTACGAGTCTATTCGTAACTATTCAGAGAAATTGAGGTAAATGATTTAAAAACATATTTTCAGAGAATGGCTACGGCGCAGCGTAGCGCGTGGCACGACTTAAGCTACGTCGTAGCAGCCGCGTAGCAGTCGCGTAGCCTTTCCAGCAGGTTCAAAAGTGCGTTCACATTTCACCAGGGCCACCTCGTGAAATGTGAACGACCTGTAGCCATGACTCGTGAGTATACTCATATTATTGGACCAGTATAAATAGACTTTCTATGGACTATCGATACGTTTTACCTAACGTTCATAACATTCCTAACGCTTTTAAATGAGGCTCACAAGATAGCAGATAGAAAGCGCTTCAATGTCCATTGTGTTGCTATAGAAACCAGTCGTAAGTGTTCCAGCCGATGAACTAGTTTAATGAACGCTTGCAAGTTGCTTCTATTTCTATCTCAAGTTATTTGGCTTTCTCTATTCGCAGATTGTTGATTGAATTAATTATTCTTGTGAGTTTAGGTTTGAATGGGTAGGTAGTTGGGTAGTATATTTTATTTTTTGAAAGAGTATTGATTGTTTGTATCAACAGGACCGACAAGAACCAATTAGCTGTTAGTGGGTCCAAATGTGCCTCAGAATATACATAGTCCCTTAGATTGGCTACGA